>VONZ01000038.1:0-1200000 GCA_012976165.1 Labeo catla
AAACAACACCCTTTTTACCTTGTCAAAATGAGCTCAGCAAAAATCATCTCATTCTAAGGGGTGGTTCCTTTAAATGCAAATGAGCTCTGCTCACCCCGCCCCTCTCTTCTCTCTGTGAAAAGACGGTATTGTTTACATTAGCCGCATGTAGCCGCGTTTAGCCGCTAAACTTCCTAACTACCACGTGATAAGGAAAGGCGATCGCAAAGATTCATAAAAAAAAACGCTTATACTCACTTCTGCTGTAAGTGAAGCTGGTTCACGAATGATTTGCGTGAACATAGACGGATATATGTAGATCGGGAGGCGCATTCCCTTCACAAACAAACGTAATCCACTTCATCTTCAGCGGCTCAGATGTCGGGAGTAAATGACGCCCACTATGTTCATTATTACATCCAGCAACACAACACCTCAACCGCTCAATCGGAGATATTCTTGTCTAACTTACATCCCTGCTCCGGCATCGAAACAGAGAGGTCTGACTGTTACAGCTGATTCGAGGTAAATCGCTCGTGTCAATCAACTATCATGTGAGCAGCCTCTGTTGGTGTGACGCCACAACAACAGACATCTGAGAATGGCTCGATTTGAAAAAGGGGATATTATTTTTACAGATTAATTAAAAACCGCTGCATGGATTTTTATCATTATAGGGTAGATTTGTACATACACTGACAACACACATTAATGTTCAAACAACATGAAAAAGTCAACTTAGCATCCAATGACCCCTTTAAAATGACTCTAGGTTGCAGCTAGGCTACAGCCAGATCAGAATTTCTAGTCTTTGCTGATTGGAAATGTACAGGACAACACCAACAATTGTTCAATTGATAGAGAATTGAATTCAATAAATAAGGTTAAATAAATGCAATCTCACCTTCAACCATCAATTTGTAGATGGCATTCACATTCTCTAAGCATGTCTTAGCGGATGTGCTAAGTTGGGCATGCACTGGCAGCATTATTTTAGTCTGGTATGTGTGCGTCCCTGTCACCATCTTAGGAGGATGTGCAATCAGCAGCAGGGGCTTCATGCCAAGGGCATACAACTTCTCAAGCTGGAACAGAGAGGTAGAGAGATCAATTGGATATATACACAAAACTGTAGTTTACAGCTGAAGTTGTCCTCAAGCTTGATCTGAAGTTACATCAAAGCTAGAAAACATCTACAAACAATCAAACTATGGTTTTTACATAATTTTTGGATAGATAGATTTGAGGAGTTTTATGAGTTTCAACTCCCTAGACATAATAGTTTGGAAAAACCAGTAAATATGAATTATATTCTTATTAATAGTGTGGATGTATGAGGCAATATATTATACCAGTTATTATACCAAGAAATTTATTTGCTTATGTCAAAATAATAAAACACATTTGGTGAATGAGATGATCGGAAAACTACATACCAGAATGGCAGCATCATCAAGAATGTGGGACTTTATTTTATTTTTTTTCATGGATGCCAACCACTGCTTCTGCTGACTTTTAAATTTTTCCAGCTTTTTTTGAAGTCTGACATGTTGGGGTTGTGGATGTTTGCAAAACGAACAAATTTTAAGTCCGCAGTATATTTTTTCCCCGCAGTTTGGGCAGGTCTTTTTTTGTGATCCTCCAGCCATTACTGAACAGAAATAGCTGGGAGTGAGATAGCTAGATTAAAAGAGTGATTAAAAGAGAGAGACAATAAGAGAAAGAGAGTGATCGAGAGAGAGAGAGAAAGAGAGAGAGAGAGAGTGGCTCTTAAAAGTGCCGTTGTTTTGATTTGTGTGTGTGAATGTGTGTGTGTTGGTGAAGTCAAAAAGTGTTGCAATAAAGCTGTAAAACAGGAAAAAAGCAAAGGATTATTAGAATAGCCTTTGTGGTAAATGAGCATTTCTTAATTGTTAGGACAGATTAATTGTAATTATTAATTAAATATTAATCAACCACTACGTACAATACAAATCAATCCTTACTGTACAAATATCAGATTTGACACAAGCAAGTACATACACAAATCTATTTTTTTAGGCCTACAAATAATGGAAACAGTGGTCTTCATGGTAACAACTGCTCTCTCTTCTCAATGTCACACATAACTAAAGTAACAATTACCCTCAATTATCTCATGATGATTTCATTGTCTTCTAAAATGGCAAAGTCTTACAAAAGTATGGCACCATAGTGTCACAGGACATTCTATCTATATCTCTCTATTTAATTATGCACTGATTATACAGGTATGAACGGTCATTGACAGTCGCACTGAGCAGTCAAATCCTCTGGAAAGACTCCAGGTCCACTTTTTTATTCCAGTCCATCCCTGATTCCGGTAACGTTAATTCCCCTTAGTTACACTTCTGACATTTACTTTGCACTTTGTATAAAACTTTAACCACTGCAACAACTCGTTGTTAATTGTTGTCTTCACAACACATGGACAAATACATGAGTTTAAACTGTTTTTGGTAGCTGTGGTTAGCAGTGCCGGGGACAGCGACGGGTACCCGTGTAAATGAAAATGCAACACTAGCAAATTCAACCTAATCTCCAGAGCTGAACGCTACACAGATCGGGCTACAACTAAAGAAATAACAGAAAAAAGGTTTTGCGTACTTTTTAACAAACAAACACCCATTGGGTTGAGATACTTACTGTAGTCGATTGGCGGGTGAAATGAGTGGTGAAAGTGATTATGGGTATGAAGCGTGCGTTACGGTGCGTAACGTGACGTGACGTATCGTTGCCGTGGTAAGCACTGAAAGTTTTCTGATTCGTAAGAATAATTATTAATAATATTCGCTGCTATGACAGAAAATACATTTGAAAATCATAAAATATCGTAAAGGGTTTAATAACGTAAAGGGAACAATCTGTTTAACACTGTCTCGGGCCATTCTTTAAAGCTACTCCATCTATAAATTGATAGTTATATCACAAACAATTTACTGTTATTTAGACAACAAAAATAGCAACAAATTCACTATAATAAATTATAAAAGGAGGACGTTTCGTAAACTAGAAAACAACATTTACCACCGCCCACTGTGTGACGTTGTTGAACCAGGGAATCCGTGTGTCCACCACGACAAATTAGCCTCATTGACTTTGTATGTGTGTTGTTTCCGTGGTGCCGACACGTAATTTCAACACATTTCGTGCCACCACCACGTATATCGGGATTAAGGGTTCGTGTTCATTTCACGCATTTCTTTGAGATCAGGTTGTGCAGATCATGTCTATATTGGGTCCGTCGGTCCATGACCAATTATGGACATCTATTCGACGTCCAAACTAGGTCCACTATTTGGACGTCTATCCATTACCCAACCTGGACGTCATTTGGACGTCTATGGCAGTTGCAGTAAATGTGTTTTACAAAATAGAGCCTATCAACATGATTATATATATGAATACAGATTATTTATAAACAAACAAGATTTATTATCTGTATTACTATTTATTTATTTGGTAGCCCATATGTTTTTACAAAACAACCCCATCAATGGACGGAAATTTGACGTCCAAAAATGACATGGAAAAGACGTCAGTACGACGTCACATTGCGCAGTGGGCAGGGTGACGAGCTGATCGACAAGAAGAATGAGGTCAGGCGAGACAGACAAGACGATGGTGGAAGTTTGGCAATGTTTTTATTTTGAAAAGCCTGTTGACTTTTGCCGTTTATCTATGGTGGTTTTCCAATTTTTTTGAACATTCGTTTCTTATTTATTTGGTTGTACAGTGTTTGCTGATTTTTACTTTGTGTAATTTCTTTCTTATTCGTTTTGCTAATAAACGTTCTACGTTTCTTATATCTATTTATTTGGTTCCACGGTGTTTACCGATTTTCAGTTTTTTATACTAGGCTATTTAAAATGCATGTAGGCCTAGCCTAAGTTATTTTTTATTTTATATTAAGCATATAGCATGGTGTAAGCTATTTTTATTCGTTTTGTTAATAAAAGTTCTATAACTCATTTATAGGCGAAGTGAGTTTAACGTTGTATTTTCTTGTTACTTGAATGGGATTCAAGCAATTAACGCCGAATTGCCGCTAAGTTAAAAGTGAAAGTAAAATGTGCACTGCGCATTTACAAGCTATTTAAACACGAAGGAAAGTGAGTGAAAAGAGGGAAATTGAAGATCTGTGCCATTGAAGTTCGGAGCCAGTTTCCTACTTTCCTCATAACTGAGAATCTTGTTTTTGATGTAGCCAAACAGTTAACTTGCAAAAGCGGGAAAATAGCGAAAAGAGAGTCCTGTCTATCAAGTTGAGAATCATGAGTCGCGACTCGCGAGGATATGGGGCTTAAATTGAAATTAATTTAACCAAAACGTACTTATTTTATCCACTAAAATAATAAGATAATATAAATAAAATGAAAAAAAATATGAATTCTTTGATTTTTCATAGCTCAGACAAAATCAATGACATTTTCGGCTCAGGTGCCCCCAGCCCCAGCCCCTAAATACTAATTAACCTCCATAGTAATGATGCATTGTTGTGTGAAACTAATCCAGCCAGTCAACACGGTCGATTCCTCGGCTTCGCTTGAAGACTGGCGGTCACACCATCCGCGCTTCTCGAAAAGTGCTGCCACGCCATCTCCGCTTAAACTTCTACATTTATATAGATATTTACGGTAACAAACACTTCCGACCTAATACGCCGCATTTCATGTTATTCAACTACTTTTAAGAACTGCATATCAAAGTCAGGACCAATGCTATTAACAATCTCTCTATCTCCATCTCCCAAATAAAAATACTATTAATCTGACATGCGCAAAAAATCATAAAAATATGAAATCAAATTCTTTTCTGCAAACTCCAACAGATTATTGTTCTGCATCCTACCACTGTGCTGATTTACATGCTGTTTAACTGTTTCATTACTTTATAACTGAATACCAAAGTCTGGACCAATACTATTATTTATTTCTCAATATAGACATTTTTTTAAAAAACATAAAAATATGAAATCAAATTGAATACTCCAACAGATTATTGTTCTGCATGTCCCCAAGTACCACACAGATGAAGTTGTTTTATTGTATCATTTTTTAATAATTTCATACCAAAGTTGACAAATGCTATTTACATTGCTGTATAGACATTTAAAAAAAACATAAAAATATTAAATCAAATTGTTTTCTGCTAATTCCAACAGATTATTGTTCCTCATCTCCTCATGTACCACTGTGGTGATTTTCAAGTTGTTTTACTGTATCATTTTTTAATAATTTCATACCAAAATCATGACAAATGCTATTTACATTGCTTTATAGACATTTAAAAAAAAACATAAAAATATAAAATCAAATTGTTTTCTGCTAATTCCAACAGATTATTGTTCTTCATCTCCTCATGTACCACTGTGGTGATTTTCAAGTTGTTTTACTGTATCATTTTTTAATAATTTCATACCAAAGTTGACAAATGCTATTTACATTGCTTTATAGATATTTAAAAAACATAAAAATATTAAATCAAATTGTTTTCTGCTAATTCCAACTGATTCTTGTTTTTCATCTCCCCATGTACCACTGTGGTGATTTTCAAGTTGTTTTACTGTATAATTTTTTAATAATTTCATACCAAAGTTGACAAATGCTATTTACATTGCTTTATAGATATTTAAAAAACATAAAAATATTAAATCAAATTGTTTTCTGCTAATTCCAACAGATTATTTTTCTTCATCTCCCCATGTACCACTGTGGTGATTTTCAAGTTGTTTTACTGTATCATTTTTTAATAATTTCATACCAAAGTTGACAAATGCTATTTACATTGCTTTATAGACAAAAAAATAAAAATAAAAATATGAAATCAAATTGTTTTTTGAAAACTCCAACAGATTATTGTTCTTCATCTCCCCATGTACCACTGTGGTGATTTTCAAGTTGTTTTACTGTATCATTTTTTAATAATTTCATACCAAAGTCGACAAATGCTATTTACATTGCTTTATAGACATTTTAAAAAAACATAAAAATATTAAATCAAATTGTTTTTTGAAAACTCCAACAGATTATTGTTCTTCATCTCCCCATGTACCACTGTGGTGATTTTCAAGTTGTTTTACTGTATCATTTTTTAATAATTGCATACCAAAATCATGACAAATGCTATTTACGTTGCTTTATAGACATAAAAAAAATTATAAAAATATGAAATCAAATTGTTTTGGTATGAAATTATTAAAAAATGATACAGTAAAACCACTTGAAAATCACCACAGTGGTACATGGGGAGATGAAGAACGACATTATGAAGGAATTTGCAGAAAACAATTTGATTTCATATTTTTATTATTTTTTTTTATGTCTATAAAGCAATGTAAATAGCATTTGTCATGATTTTGGTCAGATGTCAGATTAATAGTATTTTTATTTGGGAGATGGAGATAGAGAGATTGTTAATAGCATTGGTCCTGACTTTGATATGCAGTTCTTAAAAGTAGTTGAATAACATGAAATGCGGCGTATTAGGTCGGAAGAGTTTGTTACCGTAAATATCTATATAGGCGCGCAATAGAAATTTATGCGGAGATGGCGTGACCGCACTTTTACGAAGCGCGGATGGTGTGACCGCTGTGTTTGAAAGCCACATTAGTTCAACAATGTAGGGCCTTTGTTAAAGATGGCACTTGATGACAATTTACTATTTTTTGTTCCATGTCATTTCACTTTATTTGATATTTGATTCATCGCGGGTTCCCTCTTACGTCATACTCCGGGGTTCCCGTAGGCATTTATGCGCATGCGCACTATTTAAAATCATTGTTTGCAGAGGAAGCTTAAAAATACATAGATTAAAATGCATTTATATTTAGATCGAGTAAAAGATATAGATTGTACTGCATGTTAGCTTGCATATTGTGCCCAAGAGCATAATTTATTGAGCCCATATGTCTTACTAACAACGAACTATGCTTCTAACCACAGGTCGAGCGCTGTAGTTCCAACCACGTAAGTTTGTGACGCTGTTTGCGAATGTTCGTTTAAACTATGTTTTCGGGAAACACCGAATCGTTGAACTATGTTGGTAACGACGGAACTTGCGACCATAGTTGGCTAACCATGCTTTTGGGAAACGCACCCCAGTTTAGCTCTTGTAAGTATGGAGAATGCACACGCTCGCAACACCGACATTAAGCTGCAGTCAAAGTCTTTGCACACCAAAACGCTCGGAGAGCGCAAAGGATTCGGTGGAGTTTTGCTTGTTTGTGATTGTCAGTTCATAAAAAGAATAAATAAGTTAATTACAAAAGTTGGTATATGTACAGAAAGTTTTTTTTTTTTTTTATCAAAATATAACATTTATAGTTATTCCTTTAATTAAGTTGGCTTGAGAAAGCCAACTTACTGATCTACTATTTAAGATTATTAAGTTGACTTGAGAAAGCCAACTTACTGATCTACTATTTAAGATTATTAAGTTGTCTTGAGAAAGCCAATTTACTAATCTACTATTTAAGAATATTATTATTCTTCTTCTTCTGAGCCAAATTTCGGAATCTATCTCCTCCTAGAGCTTTCAAGCTAGAACCACCAAACTCGGCCCAGACCTTCTGATCTGACTCTGTGTGCTATATCTTTTCAGACTGATCTGGCTTACAGTTTTCGTAAACCAGACTATCAAAATCACCCAAAATCCCATAGACTTACATTGACAGAATGTTCAAATGAGCCAACACTCTTCAAACTCCAACTGACAAAATTCAAATCTAAACTCCCAGAATCCCTTGAGGCTCAATCAAGCTTCCCTCCTATGTACTATTTCTAATCAATTTAGACTCATTTAAGCTTCCACTCTAATATTTCTAATCTATCTAGCTATCTAAATCATGCTAGCAACATGCAAGTAACATGCTAATCGTGTTAGCAACATGCTAATCATGTTAGGAACATGTTAGTAACATGCTAATCGTGTTAGCAACATGCTAGTAACATGCTAATCATGTTAACAACATGCTAGTAACATGCTAATCATGCTAACAACATGCTAGTAACTTGGTAATAATGCTAGCAACATGTTAGTTACATGCTAATCATACTGGAACCATGCTAACAACATGCTAATAACATGCTAATCATGCTAGCAACATGCTAGTAACTTGCTAATTATGCTGTTGAAGACAACCGGATGCTTGTAAACATGCGAATATACAGTATGTTTCCACCATGTTGTGGAAACATAATTACGCCAGCAACATGCTAGTAACTTGATAATCATGCTAGTAACATGCTAATCATGCTAGCAACATGCCAATCATGTTAACAACATGCTAGTAATATGCTAATCATGCTAGAAACATGTTAACAACAAAGCTAGTAACGTTAGCCATGTTAGTAACATGCTAGTAACATGCTAATCATGCGCGAAACATGTTATCAACATGCTAATTGGGCTAAAAACATGCTAGTAACTTGCTAATCATGCTAACAACATTTTAGTAACTTGCAAATTATGCTAACAACATGCTAATCATGTTAACAACATTGTAATCAGCCTATAAAAATACAAGCAACAAGCTAATCATGCTAAAACATGTTAACAACATGTTAAATCATGCTAGCTGCTTTCATACTTTTACAACTGCTTCAACCTTTAGGCTAGGCTTTCTCAAGCCAACTTAAAGTTTGTTCTTAAACTTTACTCATCTAGTTATTATTATTCATCTTCTGAGCCAAATTTCGGTATCTATCTCCTCCTAGAGCTTTCAAGCTAGAACCACCAAATTCGGCCCAGACCTTCAGACTGGTCTGACTCGGTGTGCTATATCTTTTCTAACTGATCCGACTTACAGTTTTCGTAAACCTCCAAGACTATCAAAAACACCAAAAATCCCACAGACTTACATTGACGGAATGTTCAAATGAGCCAACACTCTTCAACACTTCCCAGAATCCCTTGAGGCTCAATCAAGCTTCCCTTCTATGTACTATTTCTAATCAATTTAGACTCATTTAAGCTTCCACTCTAATATTTCTAATATTTCTAATCTATCTAGCTATCTAAATCATGCTAGCAACATGTTAGTAACTTGCTAATCATGCTAGTAACATGCTAATCATGTTAGAAACATGTTAACAAAATTCTAGCAGCATGCTAATCATGTTAGAAACATGTTAACAATATTCTAGTAACATGCTAATCATGCTAACATCATGCTAATAACTTTCTAATCATGATAAACAGTTAAAATACGCCAGTAGTTTATATGCTAACGCTAAAGTAACATGTTAGGCAACTTGTTAATCATGCTACCAACATGTTAGTACGATGTTAGTAACATGCTAGTAACATAAAATACGCTAAACGCATACCAACACAGCTGAATCCTATGCCAACGCCAGTAACATGCTGGGGTAACATTAACGCTTTATTATTGATAACAACATGATATTTACCCTCGGCGAACCGCCAATAAGCGTTAGTAAACATGTTAACTATGTTTAAACATGCTAATCATGCCAAGAACATGCCAAGAATACAGCTGCGAATCCTTGTTAACGTTAAACGTTAATCGTGGTTTTCGCAACAATTTCTTTAACTGGTTATCATGCTACAGCGATGCTAATCATGTTAGAAACGGCGTTGAACAACATGCTAATCATGCTTAAATTACGCTAGTAACTTGCTAATCGGTAGTAAGCTAATCAGGCTGCCAAGCAACATGCTAATTAATACGAAACATGTAAAATACGTTATAAGATGCTAATCATGCTATCAACATGCTAGTTACTTGCTAATCATGCTATCAACATGCTAGTTACTTGCTAATCATGCTAGCAACATGCTAGTAATATGCTAATCATGCAGTAACATGCTAATCATGATAGAAAAATGCTAGCAATGTGCTAGTAATATGCTAATCATGCTAGAAACATGCTATCAACATGCTATGAACATAACTTATTAATCATGCTAACAACATTCTAGTAACTTGCAAATTATGATAACAACATGCTAATCATGCTAACAACATTGTAATCAGCCTATAAAAATACAAGCAACAAGCTAATCATGCTAAAACATGTTAACAACATGTTAAATCATGTAAGCAATGTGTTAAATCATGCTAGCTGCTTCCATACTTTTACAACTGCTCCAAACTTTCAGACTAGGCTTTCTCAAGCCAACTTAAAGTTTGTTCTAAAACTTTACTCATCTAGTCTGTTTTTCTCCTCGTTTTTTACTGTTCATTTTCTCACTGAAAGACATGAATTTTACTTCAGGAATCCTCCTGCTATTGCTAAAATAACAATCAAATTAAAGCAGTAGCACTTTTGCCTCCACATTCATAGACTAAATATATTTATTCCTGCAGGGATTTCAGTCTGACTGAAATTCACCACATTCATTACTAATAAATCAGTTAGGTATATGGAGGGATGGACTCAGGTGCACAATAAATTTTCGTGCATGACATCACTGCTGGTGGGAGGGGCCCCATCTCGTTCTCGTATGCCGCTGGTCATAATGTATTAATTGCCTAATAACATATAGTATTTACTAGGGATGCAACAATACAGTTAGTCCATGGTTCAATACGTACCTCGGTTTTTTGTTAACAAAATTAACAAAATACTCCCGTAAACCTCTGTACACTGGAAAAAGCGTGGTTTAGTATATGTTTGCTTAATTCTTGGTATTATTTTTTCGATTTTTACGCAAAATAGAATGGGTTTCATTCATACTGGATGCCAGAGGGCGCCCTCGTGCAAAAAAAAAAAAACCCACAAATGCGTCAAAGGAGTAGCACTAATGACGTTCCGTTCCAGTTTCTCTAATATGGATAAAAGAGTCGCTGTTGCTGTAACTGATTAAAAACAAGATATAACGTTAAACGTTTTGAATGACGAAATGTAAGGACAATAAATATGCAATAATATATGGTTTATCTGTGTTCTTCAAGCCATCTGGGTATTTTCATAAGCCATTGCTAATCGATATACATATGAGTATAGAATTTATTGTCTGCCTCATTCTGTGATAAGAATCCACATCAGATCACATAAGGAAGTTATTTCAAACACTCGACTGATGTTGTGAATTAAAAACAAGTTATAATGTTTTGTTTATAGATTTTGTTTTTATAACTTTTGTTGGACAACAGGTTTAGAAAGGCTTATCATTGCATGTCATAAGAATGGAAGATGCTCTGCGTGTGTTGCTTTTTCAGATATAAGCGGGGAGGCGTTTCCTCATTTCAGCATGTGAAATCGCAGGCAAACATACAGCAAATTCCGAAAGAAATAAAACAAGTAAGTTATTTAAATGCAAAACCGAAAAATCGCAATTCACAAGCACGTATT
This sequence comes from Labeo catla, assembly GCA_012976165.1. Taxonomy (NCBI): domain Eukaryota; kingdom Metazoa; phylum Chordata; class Actinopteri; order Cypriniformes; family Cyprinidae; genus Labeo; species Labeo catla. The sequence goes on from VONZ01000038.1 coordinate 11,319, forward strand.
GAACCGTGGATGTCGTACTGAACGGTTCGAGTATTGTGACATCCCTAGTATTTACTAATAGTGTAAAATAATGTAATTACCACAATGAGTTGAAACCATGCATTTCAGCTTACAGTTTAATTAATCATTAGCTAATGATTTGCAAAGGTATCATTATGTTATGATTTTACTTGTTGAGGCACATGAAAAAGAAACTTATTTAAAAGCCATAACCAAAATGACATATTACTCAACAATTAATTAATACTCCTATGCTTCAGCAAGTAAAGCCATAACATATTCATACCTTTGCAAATCATTATCTAATGATTAATTAAAGCAGACAACTAGAAGTTGAAGTACATAGCTTCGACCACTGTAATTAACATATGAATTTTACATCATTTATAATATGTTATTAGTGTTAGATCAGGTCCCCACGCCAGACAATTAGGATCCAGCCCCGGACACCAGATCCCATCAGAAAGTATCAGTCTTTCCGGTAACGAAACAACTAGTCAGCAAGCTGTAGTTACCCCAACCCCACTAATAGCAGGTTTCTGTCAGTTATGAAGTTGACCGATGGAAGCCAGAAAAGAGCAGAAGCAGGAGACGAAGTGATGATGGTAAAAGGTATAACAGAATTTATTGAACAGTTTTAGTTGCGTATGTCTCAATGTTCAAACTTCATCTGGGGAGTACAGCTCAAAGAGCAAAGATATATTAAACGGATTCAACATCCCATAAACCTGAATTTCCATAAACATCCCCATTATCTATTTCTTAGACCAAACAATTCATGAAACCCCACAATCATGGAACTGAACAATAATGAAAATGCATAAGCAAGGAAAATAATAAGAAATATAAAATATAAAAACATATAAATGAACAATATATATGAATAAATGAATAAATGATAAATACTTAAATAATCAAATAAATAATTAAATATGAATTATGTGAATGACTAATGATTGTAAAATGATTATAAATAATTATGTAAATAAATGATTATAAATAAAATTAAAAACAAACATAACATTTAAACACAACACAATAATTTGCATGTAAGGATCTAAGGATCCTTCACTCCCCCCGCTTAATCATATATGATTGAATTAAATGATTATTGCAAGCGAACTTTCATAATCTTTATCAAACACATCTTTAAAAGTGTGGATGGCCAGTACATACTTTTCCCTTTTACATGTTCTCAAAAGAACAGGTCATTTCCATTATCCCGCGTACCAGCGTCAGTTGGGGGAGTGTGTCGTCTAACATTGGATGATGGCCTGAATGTGAAAGGCCTTGTGACAGTCAAACGTCTGATAAGACAAATCAACACCTTAATAGTAATGCATAAGAACAAAATGATGATTAAAGCTGAAATTACCACTACTACAGGTGCTTTTAAATGATCCCAAAGTGGTCCCAATATCGATTTAAACCATATGAGAAAAGGCCGTTATCTTCATTAAGTTTAGTTACTTGCTCATGCAGGACCTTAGCTAAATCATGGACTGCCTTTCTGGCATTGTCTGGAATGTATGAGCAACATTCAGTTGCAATCACTTTGCAAGTCCCGCCTTGGGAAGCTAAGACTATGTCAAGAGCCATTCGATTTTGCAAAACAACCTTTCTCATTGCATGTATTTCATCTGGAATATTAGCAATTGAAATGAGTGTGATATTGGCAGTAGCTTCAAATGCTTCATGTAATGCTTGTAATTCATTTTGTAAATCAGTTACTCCTAAGAATGGAAATAATCTTCCTAACCATTTTTAAGTCTCAGAAATTGAACGTTTAGTACGTGTTATGATTAAATGGTGTTTCACATAATCCTCTGGCACTACTCGCATTGCTGGTAAGAGATAGGCCAAAAAACATCTACTCACCAATCCCTTAGGAAGGAATGGATAAGCCTTGTTACCACAAACAAAGTGTGTACCATTAGGAGCAATAAGTGTTTCATTTGTCATTATCAGAAGAGTTTTGTGACATCTGGAAAATTGGAGAGGCACTTTTAGCTTGGAATTGGTTGAACCGTTCCCTTCTATGCACCAGGAAGAATTCCCTTCAAATATTATACTGAGAACAAATTGATGGCTAGACTCAGTACTAGTACTGTTGTATGTTGGCAAATACCATGAATTAAAAATGGGATGAGAACAATTTCTGTAGTGACACACACTGTTTGTGAACAGCCATCTACTTTCCCATGGATAATCAACAACTTTAAAAACATCTGTAAGGGTTTGACATTATCAGTGGTTTCATGATCGTGCACTTGGCACCAGCTTCACCTTGTGATTTGGTACAATTAGAATCTAAGAGAAAATTATTATTAGATATTGAGTGCATACAGTTAGAGTGCAGCTTGGTCGATTTTCAGGGTGGTGTATCCATGAATCATCCCGAACAGATGTAAAACCTACAGCTAGTATAGCTCTGTCATGTGACAACACTTGCAACTGTTCCAGTTGCGACTCTTGAAGCTCAGAATGTCTCTGCTCGTGGAATGAAGACACCCAACCGGAATTCACGAACTCTTGCCAGACTGTCCTTCTGGCAGAATCCCGAGGCTGGAAATGTAGTGAGGTTCCAGCTATTCTGTCTGCTGGTGGTTGTCGCCAAGGAGAGTTCTCAGTATGATAAGGCTTGAATCTTTCAACGAAGTTCTTGAAGGCCGCTGACATCTGTGAAAATATAAACACAAAAATGGAAAACAAGAGAGCTTCACGGCCATAAAAACAATTTTATTTTAAACAATTTAATTTTGTTTTGACTCCCATAAGATTATCTGGCGACTAGACTGCAGTTGGTGTAAGCTACCCATGAGCCCCCACCCACCATATCTTCATCATGAGGGTGGCCCCCAAGTCACTAAAAGACAAGGTTCTTCCTCATGACTCCATCCTACAGCGTTTTGCCAGGTTGTGTAAGATTTGGGAGTATGAGCTAATTTACAATGAGTAATATGTGTCCATCTAGTTTTACCTAGCAACTTTACTGCTGAAGGGGTAACTAATAAAACCATATAAGGACCATCCCATCGTGGTTCTAGACCTGAATGTTGTAATTTTTTTACATAAACCATTTGCCCTGGTACAATACTATGTCCCCCTTCTGGAGGCAATTTCCATGCATCCTGAACCTGTTTTTGTGCCTTTTGTATTGCTTCAGTCAAAGCCATAAAATATGTCAAAAGAGAATCTGACATCAAATTTACATCTGCCTCAGCAAGATCTGGAGTGCCTGGTAGTGACATTGGTCGACCTGTGATCACCTCAAAAGGGCTTAGCCCAGTTTCTTTGTTAGCTGATGAACGGATACTACAGGGTGCAGGTGTTCTGCTTGCAACTGATGGAATTGGGGGTGCCGAATTGTGTTTTTGGCAAGTCACACATCCGCGAACCACTTCTTCCGCATGTTTCCTAAAACCCCTCGCCCAGCAAATTGTGTTAAAACGTGAACACATTTCAAAAACGCCTAAGTGTCCGACACTGTATCTGTGTGGCCAAATAAGGAATCAAGGCTTTTGGAGCTACAATTCGCTGTTGAAATTTCCAAATTTTGTCATCTGCCAATTTACAACCATTTTCAATCCATTCCCATTTCTCCTCTCTGGAGCATTGATCCTGCATCTCAGCTATGTCTTTGAGCTGTGAGTAGTGCGTCACACGCAGATGACATGTTGGAGCAGTAGGAGATTCTGCCGTTCTTGCGGCGGCAGCCGCAGCTGCCTGGTCAGCAAGGGTATTTCCTTTAACCTCACTCGAACCTCCCCTTAGGTGGGCTTTTACCTTCAGCACCGCAACCTGTTTTGGAAGCTGCAGAGCTTTCAGGAGTTCCTCCACCTCCCGACCATTCTTAATGGGGGTTCCTGCAGACGTGAGGAAACCTCTCTGCTGCCAACCTGCTCGGAAGTCATGCACAGCACCAAAGGCATAACGAGAGTCAGTATAAATGTTAGCCGTTTTATTTTCAGCCAATTCACATGCTTTTGCGAGCGCGATCAATTCAGCTTGCTGAGCTGACGTTCCCGGTGATAGGGCACCAGAAGCTAAAACTTCTGAGTCTGTGGTTACTGCCCAACCTGCCTTGCGTTCCCCTTTGTCCACAAAAGATGAACCATCAGTGTATAGAATCAAATCAGGATTTTGGAGTGGTAAATTATCTAAGTGCTCATCCACACAAATCCACACAATCTCTACACAGTCATGGCTGTCGGGAATTGCTTCAGATGGAGCAAGCTATGTGGCTGGATTCGATGGAGTGGCTTTTTCAATAGTTATGTTTGGCATCTCTAGTGCAGTGGACCATTTAATCCATCTAGGAAGTGTTACACGAGCAGCTCTTCCTAGAAATAACAGTGTATGCACAGAGTGTGGGCAACAAATGGTTATCTTTTGGTCAAGCACTATGGGTGTTGTGCATTGCGAGGCCAAATAGACTGCCTGAACTGCTCGTAAACACGGCCCCCAGCCTTGAGAGACAGCTTCAAGCTGCTGTGCATAATACCCTACAGGTTTATTTTGATCCCCCCATTCCTGAGTTAAAACAGAAGTCATGTAGCCTTTTTGTTCATTCACATGCAATGTAAAAGACTTGCTGTGATCGGGCATTCCGAGCGCTGGCGCTTCGCATAAGGCATGTTTTAGTTCCTCAAAAGCCATTTTAGCTTCAGAAGTCCAGTTAACTGGATCTTGGGCTTTTGGATTTCCCTTTAACAAATTGTTTAAGGGTTGTGATTTTTCTACATACCCCTCAATCCAACTACGACTGTAATTGCATAGGCCCAATCTCAGCTCTCGAATGGTTTGAGGAACTGGGTGTGTTTTAACAGCCTCACAGCGACTAGGTGTAATACACCTTTCACCCTGTGATATACTTTGACCCAAATAAATTACTTCTGTCTGACACAGTTGAGCTTTTTTCAGATTTGCTCTGTGACCTTTGCTGTACAGGAAATCAAGCAGCTGCTTGACTTCTCTTTCATGTTCGGTTTTATCTACTGAACAAATCAAAATATCATCAATATATTGAATGATAACTGATGTTGAATCAAAATCTTTCAAATGTTTTTGCAAAGACTGATGATAGATTGTAGGCGAATTATGTAGGCCTTGCGGCAACCTTGTGAAGATGTATTGTTGACCTTTAATTGTAAATGAGAACCATGATTGGATTTCCTTCACAACTGGCACAGACCAAAATCCATTAGCCATATCAGTTACTGAAAACCATTTGTGTTCTGGTTTAATTAGTCTGAAAATTGTTGATGGGTCAGCCACAAGAGCGCTAATCTTATCAATATACTGATTTGCCACCCTATAATCAACTGTGAGTCTCCATGATCCATCTGGTTTTCTTACTGGCCATACAGGGCTGTTACTGGGACTGTTGATTTTAATAACAATACCTCCCTCCTCTAACTGCTCAACCACTGACATTATACCCTCCACCACAGCTGGACTGAGAGGATACTGCTTTGTACAGGGAGGAGGAGTTCCTGTAAATGTAACAGGTTCCATGTCAAGTAACCCACAATCATTTTTGTTTTTTGCCCAAATTGGGTGTGATTGCATATCATTGCTGACTAATGTTCTCAACTGCCATGTGACTTTCCCATCTTTAAATTGCAAATCTGAATTTAAATTCATCAATACATCCATTCCCAATAGCGGCTGAGTAACCTCACCCACCCATACTGCAGCAGTGACTACATGTGGGCCGAAGAGAAGAGTGAGAGGCTGTGTTTTTGTGAGAAATGCCCCTTTTCCTGTCGCACCTGTAACATGAATAGTCTCTGATGTTAGAGAAACTACTGTAAGAAAATCAGATGGAATGACTGTTATTTCTCCACCAGTGTCGATAAGGAGATCCAAATCAAGTGATGTATTCAAAATATGGACTCTCACATACAAGCCGTCTGGCTTAGTAATAACCGCTCCCTCCAAGGCCCTGAGAGAGGAGGGGGGCTGATCTAGTTTCCCTGTAACTGTTGTGTCTCTGCCCCTGCAACTGCCGGGGCCGCAGAGACCGCTGGGGCTGCAGAGACAGCACTCAACAGCTTTTGCTGTGTTTCAAGCGGAAGTTGACTAAACTGAACAACCGGGTCTGAAGGAGGGGAGGGTGGAGGAGGAAGAGGGAGAAAGGCTTCAAATCTCTGACATTGTGGTCTTCTTTTAGCTTTACAATCTTTTGACCAGTGACCACCTCTGCCACACTTCCAACAGATATCTGGCCTGAAAATTTGGTTCGGCCTGAAAATTTGGTTTGCTTGGTTTACTTTTGGCACTGCTCCACATTTTTTCAAAATGTTGTTAGAGCTGTTAGGATCTGCAATCAAAACACGCACCAACTTTGAAGCCTGGTTTTCTGCTCGTGCCACATCTCTTGCAGTTATTAACAATTCTTCAACAGTAAAATTGGTGTCAGTCGGGAAGCCTAAGCCCTCCTTCCTGGTACACACCCCTTTCCTAATTTCAGGAATTAACCCATTCTGCCAAACTGATAGGAAAGGCCCTCCTTTGCCCGGAGTTTTGATAAAACTTGATGGCTCACAGCCAACATCCAAGCCAGAGTAATTTCATTCCAATCAACCTTTTGCTGTTGTGCTTTCCTACACCAAGCCTTAAGTTTCTTCCACCCTTCTCTTTCAGCCGTGTCATCAATCAGATGTTCACCACTTAAAGATTCACCAAGAGCTTCTTTCAAACTTTTCCTGTCTGCTGATGACAGGTTGACTGAGACTATGCTGAACCCATCTCTGACTGACAGAGAAAAAATCTCTTTCAAAGCTTCTAATCGAGCTAAAGCTGATCTCGGGTCTTTTCTGATATTTCCTACCTCCTTTGACCACTCATACACCTCTTTAGAAGTTGGGGGTGTATATTTGTACTGCATAACATCTGAATCTCTGACCTCAAGATCCATTAACACATTCCCTTCTTTTGTTTTCTGAAGATAAACCTCAGTTTGTTTTTTCCCTTTCTTGATGTTTACTCTCAATGGCCTAAGCTTTGCTGTTGCCCCTTCACAATCATCAATGTCTGTGTCAGAATCTGAATCTGTGGTCATATCAGTGTCACTATCAGCACCAGATGCATTCGAATGTGGTAAAACAGAAAATTTGTTTTGGTCAGTCCTTTGTAAATTTTGAATATTAACATTAGCTGTTTTGGGTTTCTGTTCATTTTCAAGCTGAGCTTTTAACTCCTGACACCTATCTTGTAAGCCCTTCAGCTTCCTCTCCATAATTTCTTTGTCTCTGTTATGATTGTCTGTTTGCAGTTTCATTTCCCATTTTCTACATTTAGACAAAGTGGCAAGAATCCAAGGGATTCGCCTTGATTCTCTAGTTTTCATTCTTTGAATTTTACCCCATGCTTTTTTGGTGTCATCAGGCTCCCAAAGACCGCCCTTTTGCACCCTAATTTATATTTCGCAACTATTTCTTGTTCTGCTTCTTTGATCTTAAAGTGCTCTTTTAGATGTTGTGTCAGCTTTTCAATTATCTCATCTAGCTTAACATCTGCCTCCTCCATAACTGAAGAAATGATATAATCTGACCCAGTAGCAAGAAGCTACCACCACAGTACGTACTGAATTTTTCATGAAATGTCAAACAGAACACACTCACTCTGCCTTGCAGTAGTTAAGCCAGGAGAAGACACCTGCGAGAGTCGTCCCCGTCCTCACTCGTGGCCTCAGAGTCAGAAGCCCAGTGGTCTGGGACATTCCACCATCTGGTCGTGCGAGAAATAACCCAGACTCCGCTCTTATGGAGATAACAGCACCGTGTTATTCCATCCTGCCGACTGCGCCAATTGTTAGATCAGGTCCCCACGCCAGACAATTAGGATCCAGCCCCGGACACCAGATCCCGTCAGAAAATATCAGTCTTTCCGGTAACGGAACAACTAGTCAGCAAGCTGTAGTTACCCCAACCCCACTAATAGCAGGTTTCTGTCAGTTATGAAGTTGACCGATGGAAGCCAGAAAAGAGCAGAAGCAGGAGACGAAGTGATGATGGTAAAAGGTATAACAGAATTTATTGAACAGTTTTAGTTGCGTATGTCTCAATGTTCAAACTTCGTCTGGGGAGTACAGCTCAAAGAACAATGATATATCAAACGGATTCAACATCCCATAAACCTTGAATTTCCATAAACATCCCCGTTATCTATTTCTTAGACCAAACAATTCGTGAAACCCCACAATCATGGAACTGAACAATAATGAAAATGCATAAGCATGGAAAATAATAAGAAATATAAAATATAAAAACATATAAATGAATAATATATATGAATAAATGAATAAATGATAAATACTTAAATAATCAAATAAATAATTAAATATGAATTATGTGAATGACTAATGATTGTAAAATGATTATAAATAATTATGTAAATAAATGATTATAAATAAAATTAAAAACAAACAACATTTAAACACAACACAATAATTTGCATGTAAGGATCTAATTCATTAGGGAATTAATACATTATGACACATTCAATAACAATTTATTGATTAGCCTACTTAATCTATGAATCATATAGAATGTTCATTAGTTGCTGATGCAGTAATCATTAATAAATGGTTCTTCATGAGTTATACATTATTATCTGTGTATTAGTTAAGCATTATCTAATGCATATTAGTGCACCCGTATTGTAAAGTGTTACAGAATAATAATAATAATAATAATAACAATAGTAAACTTTCTAAAAGGTATGACTTAATACCTCATTATATTAAAAAATTCTAGTAATAATAATCATTACATTTAGAAAAAAATCGTGAGAAACTTTCTTATAATATTTTTTTTTCTTATAACAGTGTTTTGTAATGATTTAAATGGTTTACATCATACCTTACTGTTACGGATCTGGTCGGTGAGCTGCGGACCGCTCACCACCAGATGTCACTCTCACCTTGCTTACACACACTGACTGCTGCATTACACCTCGGGCTACATTATCCATCAGCCACTGCTCCCACCACCTGCGCCCAATCAGAGACAGTATTTATACCCCGGTCTTCCTGTGACTCGCTGCCAAGTATTGAATTGTTATTAGCATTCATACAAAGCGTTTCTCCAAGTTTCACTGTGTCTAGTTTTCTTGTTTTGCCTTGTTGTTTCGTTTAGTCTGTCTCGTTGTTTTCCTATCGGATCTCCCGCCTGTCTGACCATTCTATTGCTTCGCCCATTGGATTACGTACGCCACTGATCGACCCTTGCCCGTCACGGATTACTCTTGTCTCGTTGTCCATACACCTGCCTGCCGTTGTTTGACCCTGCCTGCCTGACCATGTCTATGTCTCGTCCCTACAATAAAAGTTTGCACTTGGATTCGCTCGTCTCCCGTCCCTCTGTTACACTTACTGACAGACAGCTGTGCCATTATTCATTGCTATTAATGATTTTAGATCTTATAGAAATCCATTCACTCAAGGTGTCCCTTAAGGTCCTGTTCTGTACAATGTTTATAGAGTACCCACTGGTCACATTATCCGTAGTCGTGGTCACAGCATTTTTAAAAAGTCATATTTGATCCTCAATTTACATTCTAATCTCATTTTATTCATAGCATTTATTATCATAGGCTAAACTCTATTTTCAAAACTGCATGCTACCACCTATATATTCCCATGTGGCCTGCCCTCAGTCTCTCAAAGACAATGAAACCCTTGTTCATGCTTGTTTATATTCTTACACCTTGACTACTGTAAATCCCCCTATTGGGTTACCTGCTAAAACCATAGCTAATCTGAGTCATTAAATTAAATTCTGAATACATTACCCCGTTGCTCTATACCTGTATTCATAAAATTAATCGTAATGATATTAATAATAACGAGAAACTTTCTCCTAATAATGACTCAATCTAAGCAAGCAAAAAACAATGTACCAGAAGTAATGTGATGGCATTTCAGCGACATCCCCTGGTCAAGCCGTGTAAATGTGAAAACACGGCAAACATGGCATGTTCTGCAAAACAGTTGTTTAGTGTAACCTACAATGAGTAATATATAATATTTTAAAATAAGATTAATGATAAATTATCAATGCGTATCTTTTATTCATTTGTTATTTATGTATCTTATGTATCCTTTTTTATGTATCTTTATTATTGCAAAATAATTACTTTATACAGTAAACTTTTTTTTTTTGGTAACTACATGCACTGGACACTGTGTTCTTCATTTGTTTGATGTAGTGTCTAATGAATGATCTGTATTGTGTGTTGTATTGACTAATATGTGTATGATTTGAAAGCTTTGTTTGATTTTGAGTACAGGTGAAATGGTTCTGAAGTGATTGTTTGATTTTGCCAGAAGAGTCAGGGGTTCTGTGAATTTAGTTTTTTTCAACTGCTTACACACAAAATCTTTACTTGTCACACAATTTCTAAAACCTGACACTCAAACACCAGAACCACACACCAAATCTGCAAAACCATACACAAATTCTCGGCCTTTGACTCAGTTTTCAATTTCATAAAACACTGTTTGCAAAACAAAACTGCAACAGGGTTGTCATCATTTACACACAATAATTAAAAATTCTTCACACTTGTTTCTAAATATTAAAATATACAAAATGCAAGCCAGTTTAAAGGGCACAGAAGGCACAGTGGCATCTGTCAATCTGATATATATATGATATACTGTACAGTATATAGTAATTATTTTGCAATAAAAAAGATACATAAACACACACACATACACACACAAAACACGCCTAAGTTTGGTGAACATACGAAAAAAAAAAAGGAATAATACACATACACACGTATGAGTGTATATAGATAGACAGATAGATAGATAGATAGATAGATAGATACAGACATATAGATAGACAGACAGATAGATAGACAGATAGATAGATACACATATGCACACACACACACACATGTTGTGTTTCCATGTTCCCCTTCAGGAACAAGACGCTGCGTCCGGAGACGCTTTGGGAACGCCTTTGGCGGAACCACGCTCTGAATGAATGTGTAATCTAACCAATGAGACAGCGGGACGTCACGGGCGGGTGACGTCATCGACCAGGAAGCATAAAAGCACGTGCGAAGCCGGCCGGCGTCAGCTTCTGTCTTTCAGCGGAGCGCTCTATGTTTGTGTCTGTCACCCTGTTTTTAGTGCAAGTTTTAGCACAACTTTATTTTGAGGGTGATGTCTTTTGAAATGAGAAAAGCCATTGTAATAGGAGTGGACTAGCGTTTCAGGCTGTGTTAAAAAGAAAAGAAACCCCCTTGTAAACGTTATGTCCTACAAGCATTCTTACAAATATAAGCAGCGACATTTTAGACTGTGTGTTTTTCTCTGCCCGCGCTATTTCGGGTGGGGATACACACAGTCTATTTGTTGTCTGTCTGGGAGCGAAGCAGGGGAGTCAGTTCTCGAGGGAGCTGACTGCCCGCGTTTGCGTTCCCCGAGGCTCAGCTTCCGCTTCTGCCGAGGCAGGGCAGCGGCTGTGATCTTGGGGATCGCACTTAGGTCTACGGACAGGTAGAGACGGGTCCTCCCTATCCCTGCCTTTCTCCCTAGATGTAGCGCTCTCTCTCTGGGCGGGAAGCCCGTGCTGCGGTTCTTCCCCCTTTGAATGAGAGCTCGCGGCGAGGCGGGCGCTGTCAGCTCCCGAGGGGGGGACCTGCGGGTCGTGCTTCAGTCTCGGAGGCCCCAGGCCTCAAAGGGGCAGCCCCTACCGGGGAAGAGCGGGTTACACCGCATTACACGGTGTCCGTTTCTCCTTGGTGTCCTGGAGTTTTGCTGTCCCTGCCAATGCTACAGGGCACAACGGCCTCCGACGAGCATTTGCCCCGGATTTCTCCGCCCGGGATCGTAGCGGAACCGGGGTGCTCGTCACCCCCTCGGGGGTCTCTAGAACAGTTAGCTCGGCAGTCTCCTGCCGGTCCGCCGTTACAGGTCTCCGAGCTAGTAGTTCAGTCAATTCCAGAGGCCAGCCTCGAGCGGCTGGTTCCCTTAGTAGACTATTTAGCAGCGTGGAAGCTACTGCCAAATGTGTCTGCATGGGTCCTGCACACTGTAGAAAAAGGTTATGCTATTCAGTTTGGCGCCCTGCCGCCGACTTTCGACAGGGTTTTTCCCACTCTGGTGGGCCCCGAGCAGGCTCTGGTCATGGAGCAGGAAGTAGAGACCGTTCTGAGGAAGGAAGCCATCAAGGTGGTCCCTCCTCATGCAAGGGAGTCCGGGTTCTACAGTCGGTACTTCATTGTTCCAAAGAAGGATGGAGGGCTGCGGCCCATCATAGATCTCCGCCGCCTCAATCGATCAGTTATGAAACTGAAATTCAAAATGCTTACAGTCAAGCAAGTAGTGTCACAATCAGGTCCGAGGACTGGTTTGTGACGATAGATCTGAAAGATGCGTACTTTCATGTTTCCATCCTTCCTCAACACAGGAAGTTCCTGAGGTTCGCTTTCAGGGGCGAAGCTTAAGAGTATCGGGTTCTTCCCTTCGGCTTAGCACTCTCACCCCGCACGTTTACGAAATGCGTAGATGCTGCCCTGGTCCCTCTTCGACTTCAGGGCATTCGCATACTAAACTATATCGACGACTGGCTGATCCTAGCAGCGTCCGAGAACGTAGCGGCTCGACATCGAGATGTCGTTCTCGCGCACATGAAAATGTTGGGGTTAAGACTAAACGCCAAGAAAAGTGTGCTTTCTCCATCACAGAGGACCACTTATCTGGGCGTGGTGGGATTCGACCACGATGCAGGCACGTTTGTCTCCTGCTCGGATCGAGTCGATCCTCGCCGCAGTCAAGAGAGTCAAAGAGTCAAAGGGCCGGTCACTCACTGTCAAGCAGTTCCAACAACTGCTGGGTCTAATGGCAGCTGCGTCCAACGTGATACCTTTTGGCCTGCTGTACATGAGACCCCTACAGTGGTGGCTCAAATCCAAGGGGTTCTCCCCGAGGGGAAACCCGCTCCGCATGATCAAGGTCACGCGCCGAGGGCTACGTGCCTTAGATATGTGGAGGAAGCCGTGGTTCCTAAATCAGGGCCCGGTATTGGGAGCTCCTTGCCGCCACGTCACGCTAGCGACAGATGCCCAAGGTCTGTGGACGGGTCGTCATCTCAGTTGGCACATCAACTGCCTCGAGATGCTGGCCGTATTTCGAGCGCTGAAGTACTTTCTCCCAGACCTCAGAGATCGCCATGTGCTGGTCCGCACCTACAGCACAGTGGTGGTCTATTATATCAACCACCAGGGAGGTCTGCGGTCGCGCCCCTTATTCAAACTGGCGCACCAGATCCTTGTGTGGTCCCAGGACAAACTCCACTCTCTTCGAGCAGTTCACATTCCTGGGCATTTGAATGTGGGAGTAGACATTCTGTCGAGACAGGGGCCGAGGCCCGGGGAATGGATGCTTCACCCAAAGGTGGTGAGGCAGATATGGGAGATCTTTCGGCGAGCCCAATTAGATCTCTTTGCCACGAGGGAGAATGCACAATGTCCCCTCTGGTTCTCTCTAGTTCATCCAGCTCCCCTAAAGGGGCTGGATACTATGGTACAGACGTGGCCGAGGCTTCGTCTGTACGCCTTTCCCCCGATCGCTCTGCTCCCGGGAGTTCTGGAGAGAGTACGCCGGGACGGAGTCAGCCTACTATTAGTAGCCCCGTACTGGCCGGGCCGAGTATGGTTCTCGGACCTGATATCTCTCCTCGACGGCTCTCCATGGGAGATTCCCGTCAGGAGGGATCTCCTCTCACAGGCGGGGGGCACCATCCTTCACCCCCGCCCGGAGCAACTCATAGATTCCGGTCTCTCAACTGAGGTTGTTGAGACCATCCTCCTATCCAGAGCTCCCTCTACGAGGAAACTATACGCCCTGAAGTGGAAGCTTTTCACTTCATGGTGTGGAGAATGCCAGCAAGACCCAGCTAACTGCCCGGTTGGTACAGTACTGGAGTTTTTGCAGGCCCGTTTCTCCACAGGGTTAGCCCACTCCACCCTGAAGGTCTACGTGGCGGCGACTTCGGCCTACCACGCCCCTCTTGGTGGCATTCCAGTGGGTAAGAACCCCCTGGTGGTACGTTTCCTCCGAGGTGTGCTGAGGCTGAGGCCTCTGACACGACCCCGTGTCCCTACTTGGGACCTGGCTGTGGTGCTCGAGGCTCTTTGTAGGCCTCCATTCGAGCCTTTAGAAGAAATTCCGGTTCGATTTCTCACTATTAAGACTGTGCTATTGCTAGCTCTTACTTCCCTTAAGTGGGTTGGGGACCTGCAGGCCCTTTCGGTGGCCCCTTCTCATATAGAGTTTCTCCTGGCATGATCAAAGCCTTCCTTTACCCCAGGCCGGGGTATGTTCCTAAGGTCCCCACCAATACACCACAGCCGGTTGTGCTCCAGGCTTTTTGTCCCCCTCCCTTTTGGGAGCCCAACCAGCAGAAGCTAATTGTATGTGTCCCGTACGTGCCTTGGATGCCTATGTCCACAGAGCTGCCCTGTGGCGTAAATCGGAACAGTTGTTCGTCTGCTATGGCCACCCTAAGAAGGGGTGTCCTGCTTCAAAAGAAACTTTGAGTAGATGGATTGTAGATGCTATATCTACGGCTTACGAGTCCTCTGACCTCCCCTCACCTCTGGGGGTCAAGGCTCACTCAACACGCGCTATCGGTGCTTCTAAGGCTTTTTCGGCAGGTGTCCCAATTCAGGACATCTGCAATGCTGCGGGATGGTCCGCGCCCCTCACCTTTTTAAGGTTTTACAACCTTTATGTCCGAGCCACTCCCGGCTCTTCTGTTCTCCTGCCCTAGCTCTTCCACAAGGCAGGGATTTGGAAGTCTGGGGGCGTGGGCATCTCGTTCCCAAAGCGTCTCCGGACGCAGCTTGAGTTCCTGAAGGGGAACGTCCCGGTTACGTATGTAACCTTGGTTCCCCGAGGGAACGAGACGCTGCGTCTCGGTCCATCCTTCCGGCATCCCTGCCGAGCGCTTGCTTCATCCTCGAAGCTGACGCCGGCCGGCTTCGCACGTGCTTTTATGCTTCCTGGTCGATGACGTCACCCGCCCGTGACGTCCCGCTTTCTCATTTTTTAGATTACACATTCATTCAGAGCGTGGTTCCGCCAAAGGCGTTCCCAAAGCGTCTCCGGACGCAGCGTCTCGTTCCCTTCGGGGAACCAAGGTTACATACGTAACCGGGACGTTTTATGGGGACATTCCACAGGTGTAATGGTTTTTATACTGTACAAACCGTATTTTCTTTTGCCCTACGCCTACCCTACACATAAACCTAGCCCTCACAGGAGACTGTGCACACTTTTACTTTCTCAAAAAAAAAAAATCATTCTGCATGATTTATAAGTCTGTTTCCTCATGGGGACCTAAAAAATGTCCCCACAAGGTCAAAATTTACTGGTATTACTATCCTTGCGGGGACATTTGGTCCCCATAACGTGATAAACACCAGGTACACACACACACACACGTATAAAATATATATACATATGCGTGTGTATTTTTCCTTTTTATTTTTTTGGTATACTCACCAAACTTAGGTGTGATTTCTTTTGAGTGTGTGTATGTTTATGTATCTTTTTTATAGCAAAATAATTACTATATACAGTAAACATTATTTTTTTTTTTTATTTTTTATTTTTTTTTTTTTGTAACTACAACTACATGCTGTTACAGAGTGAAGAATGCGTGAAACAGGCGGATCCAAGTAATCCAAGGGGCTATGCAGAAAGGGGTAATCCGATAAAACAGGCTAGAGCTCCAAAGGGCTGGCAGCGAAACAGACAAGACGATATAACAAGGGGTAGATACAAGACTTGAATGACTAGATACAAAAACAAGCCTAAACTAGAAAACACGAATGAACTAGACTCTGGATTAATAAAAGTGGCTCCGTACAGTTGCTAACACAATGCGAGTGCTAAACGCAATACAATACTCAGCGAATAGTGAGAGGAAGACCAGGGCTTAAATAGAGTCTCTGATTGGATGCGGGTGATCAGCGCAATGGCTGATGGGGAACGTAGTCCGGTGTGTGGTGCAACAGTTTGTGTAATGTGAATGTAATGAGAGAGCAACATCAGGTGGTGAGCGGACCGAAGGTCACCGGCCAGATTCGTGACACATGCACTGGGCACTGTGTTTTCCATGTTTTTATGTAATGTCTAATGAATAATCTGTAATGCGTATAGTATTGGCTAATATGTGTATGATTTGAAAGCTTTGTTTGATTTTGAGTACAGGTGAAATGGTTTTGAAGCAAAAGTTGATTTTGCCAGAAGAGTCAGGGGTTCTGTGAATTTAGTTTGAGTATTTGGATTTGTGTTTAAGGTTTTGAGAAAATGAGTGATGGTTTCAAAAAATGACCTTCTGTGACTTATCCTCTTTATGGAGGGTGTCAATGATTGTCTTCTGGACCATTGCCATGTCAGTAGTCTTCCCCATTATTATGGTTTCAAAGAACAAGAGATACTCTGAATTCATACTGTAGGGATGGACATTTAATGAAACTCAAATGTAAATACTGGATTTTTGACTTTCATGAGCTGTATGCTCTAATCATCAAAATTATAACAAAATAACTTTAGAAGTCTTTTACTTTACATGTAACAAATCTAGAATATATGAAAGTTTCAGTTTTTTAAATAAGTTTCTTTTTTACGATATTCTAATTTTTTGAGATGCACCTGTAAATAGATAGATAGATAGATATAGACATATAGATAGATAGGCAGATATACGTGTACACATATGCACACACAGACACACACACACACACATACAGTAGTCAACATTTGAAGTGGATCAAAACATTTCATTAAAGTTGTCCTAAAACCAAAACAATACCTGTTCTTGTCTTAGGACAACTTTGATTAACTTTTTTGATCCACTTCAAATGTCAACTACTATATATGTGTGTGTATTTCTCCTTTTTATTTTTTTGGTATACTCACCAAACGTAAGTGTGATTTCTTTTGAGTGTGTGTATATTTTTTGAGCTTGTATATGTTTATACAGTAAACATTATTTGTTTATTTTTATTATTATTTTTTTTTTTTGTAACTACATGCACTGGGCACTGTGTTCTCCATATTTTGATGTAATGTCTAATGAATGATCTGAGTGCATATAGTATTGACTAATATGTGTATGATTTGAAAGCTTTGTTTGATTTTGAGTACAGGTGAAATGGTTTTGAAGTGATTGTTTGATTTTGCTAGAAGAGTCAGGGTTTCTGTGAATTTAGTTTAGAACATTAGGATTTGTGTTTAAGGTTTTGAGAAAATGATTGATGGTTTTAAAAAATGTGTTTTAGCATTTCAGGAAACTGTAAGTAAAACTGTAAGTTTTCAAAATTATATGCACAAACTAGTATGCTAATGAGCTATTAGACTGAAGTGCAAACACATTGTGTGTTTTTACATAGCCATAGATTGTCACATGCAAATAAACTGCATTGAACATTTGGAAAGCACTGAACATTGAATTTTCGTTTGAAAGGGCAGTGATCCGCCTACACCCTTGTACAATCACAGATCCAGAATAACTCTGGGCTTTATCTGTCGTCCGTATCCGGTTCTTTAAGTGGTGCATATGAGCAGTTCATCAGTAAGGTGTGTGTACAATGTCATTGTGTAGTGCACTGTTGGTTGGTGTTGCATATAGTTCAGCACCTTCAAGCCTTACTGCTACATCAGAACTGTCAATTCAAGATTCTTTTGTGTCCAGGAGGTGGTTGTAACAGGATGCGATTTTCACAGTGATAATCGTCTCAGAAAATATCACGGTTCCATGGTATATATTACAGGTTTTTTTTTTCCAGCTGCTTAGTGCTTACACACATTTTCAAAACTTTCCCTCTATTTTTCTAACTTTACACACAAATATTACAAACACATCTCAAAAGCAAACATTTGTCACATGTTCCAGAAGTCAAGACCGCCGGCTCCTGGCTCCCTCTTCTCCACCGTCGCCCATCGGCCCACCAGCTCCACTGGGCTCCCTCGCCCTTCCAGCTCTGCCTCAGTCCTCTGTCGCTCCGGCCGTTTTCCCTCTTGTGCCCATATTTGGTTCTTCCTGCCCTCATTGTGTGCTGATTAGTTAACTCGTTTCACCTGTGTCCAAATTAGTTCTTTGTAATCACCTGTCTTTATAAGTTGGTCTCAGTTCAGTGTTTGTCGTCCGGTCTTGTCTATGTGCATGTGTTTTGCTGCCTTCCTGTTACCTTTTTATGGATTATATTAAAGACTTTGGATTTCACCTTTATCCTTTTTTTTTTTTTCGCTTTAAATATTTTATTATTTGAAATTTTAACAGACAGTCACTTGTAATTGCACTTTTTTGAATACAAACATATAAAACTTGCATTTTAACAAAGGAAAAAAGAACATAAGAAAAATAATAATATTAAAATAAATAAATACAAAAAAAAAAATAAATAAATACATTCCCCCCCACATAACAACATGACCCGTAAGTGCTATCCAGTGGTAAAAGCAGGCACTGAAGGCATAATAAACATATTAATCAGAAGTTTGAAGAAAGGAAATAAAAGGGGACCAAATTTTTTCGAATAACAAAATCTTGTCTTTTAGGGTATACCTTATTCTTTCCAGATGTAAAGTACTCGTCAACTCTGTCACCCATAATTTAAGAGTTGGAACTTCTTTTTTCTTCCAGAACAGAAGGATAAGTTTTTTGGCAGAAATCAGCCCATATGAAACAAACTGTTGTTGTACTCAAGTCTCAAAAATTCTTCGGAAACTCCAAATATAATTAATATAGGATCTGGTTCAGTAGGGATGTCTGCAAACCCAAACGTTCAAAATACTAAAAAAGATTAAGTACAGTAAACTTAATTTTCAAAAAACGTTCTACTAACTTAGATATTTTGAGCTCCTGTGACTTTTTTTAGTTTTTGAGTTAATAAAACTTATTTGTTTTAATTAATCTGAACTACTTGTTGATGAATGAGGCGCCACTTAAATGTATAATTTTACTCTACTTATTTTTTTAATTGTTTCAACATTAGTGCGAGCCACTGATGTGACTTTTGAGTTTATCAGGATTGATAGACTATATTACTCGACGAAGTTTCAAAGCAGTAGGTGGCGGTAACGAGCTTCAGAAGAAGCTCCCGCCTGGTGAAGGCGCCG
This sequence comes from Labeo catla, assembly GCA_012976165.1. Lineage (NCBI taxonomy): Eukaryota > Metazoa > Chordata > Actinopteri > Cypriniformes > Cyprinidae > Labeo > Labeo catla. The sequence goes on from VONZ01000038.1 coordinate 30,472, forward strand.
GCGGAATCGACTCTGAGGAAGACGCTGACTGAATCTGCAGCAAGTTGGATCTGTGCACTTATTTTTTCGACGATAATCATCACGGGTCTCAAAGTAAGTGTTTAATATGTATTTTTAAATGTGTTTTAAGAGGGCTTTTGAAAAAAATGTGGCAGTTTGTAGTTTTTTTTTTTATGGCGTAATTGTACACTTGACATGGTATACTGTAAACACGCTTATATTCGGTGCAAGGAGGAATACTGCTATGAAATTGCATGCCGTTTTAAAGGGGAAATATGAATTAAACTTACATGACAGCGGTTGTACATCTATTAATGTGCTAACGAATAAACTTATAATAATAAATACCATGTAGTCGCCTGAAGGTCGTGTTATAAGTGTATGGGAGTGCAAATATGAGCGACCAGTGAACGGTCTTTACTTGAAAGAGCCATTTGAGGCGAAGCTGCTTGAAAAGAAACGTTTCATATACTCAAATGACCTTAAACGACGTCCATTTTAGTTTGGTCCAGTTAATGTATAACGTCTTTTTGTCTCGTGTTTACCAGAACAGAAGCGTATCAATTGACTCTATGCACGATCACTTCCGCGTTTGGTCTCAGTCCGCTCAGTTACATCCGGTGCAGCACCGGAAGCCGTTTTCGCTATTGGTTATAACTGTGTGAAACTGGAGCAGGAGAGGATGACATACTACACTGGCTGTTTACATGAGCTTCCCTGCATAACTGTAAATGACGTTAATCGTATCGTGAGGCAATCAGCTCAACAGTAAAAAGAGAAGGGCTTAAAATGATATATTTAGAGTTACATCGACAATTTTGAGGGTGAGTATTTTCATACTATAATGTTATACGAATATCGATTCTAGCCATCTTCGTTTCTCACAGTTTATGTCTTTGCATGTATGTATTTATTTATTTATTTATTTATATATCTATCTAGTTACATTTTATGTACATTGTTTGCATCTTATGTGATTTTTTTTTTATTAATATACATTTTGGATTTTACTTTACAAACGTTACTAACTACAGTTGCAATCTAAATTATTCAACCCCCTTGACCTGCAAGACATTTTGCTGCAGAGAACAAAATTTTGTGAAAACAATTCAACAAAGCCATCAGTACACTAGTAGAGAAAGTTTATTCATACACATTTGAGTAATTTTGAGAACGTAAGTTGATGACTAATGAAAGAAAATTAAATTGGCTCTAAACATTCATGTTCAAAATTATTCAACCCCCAAAAGTAAAATCTGGTGCAGAATCTTTTATTCCTTAAAACCACCAATAAACACTGTTTGGAAGTGCTTAGAAGCTTCTGTCACCTTTCTACTGCAATCTTGGCCCATTCCTCGCCTGAAAAAGCTTTCAGATCACTGATAATCTTTGGTTTTCACATTGCCACTGCTTTTTTCAAATTCAACCAAATATTTTCAATGAGAATTAAATCTGGAGACTGAACAGGCCACTCAAGAACATTCTATGACTGATCCCTGAACCAAGCGTAAGTAGATTTGGATGTATACTTTGGGATGGCTGTCCTGCAAGAAAGTCCACTGATCATCAGCTTTAGTCTTTGCATCAAAGGCATCACAATTCTTGCCAAAATGGCTGATACTTCAAAGAATCCAGGATGTCCTTCATACAGTCATGTTTTCCACTTCCTGCTAAAGTAAAACAACCCCATAACATGACTGATCCACCTCAATGTTTGACAGTGGAGATGGTGTTCTTCTGCTAATAAGTTTTGCCTTTTTTGCACCAGACATACTGCTGATCCACAGGTCTAAAACGTTCCAGATTGGTTACATCACTCCATAAATCATTCTTCCAGAACTCCGCAGGTCTATCCAGATAAATTTTAGGATGTTCAAGTCTGTCTTTTTGTTCTTCTTGGGCAAGAGTGGTATTCGGCAAGATGCCTCAACATGAACGCCATACTTGTCTTGTGTTCATCTTATACTCTGCATTGAAATGTTTTTCCTCCTTTTGTTGGGTCATCTTGCAAGTATTTGGCTGTACACTGCAGGTTTTTCTCAGTTGCTCTGATCAAACATTTTATGACATTGTGCTTTTTTGTTCAACACCACCAGGTTTTCTGGTACAACGCACTTTAAACTAAAGCAACTTTTAAATGTCTTGGAAATCTTCATACAGCCTTAGACTTTATAATATAATAAAACTATTTCTTCTCTATAGCTTTTGTGAGAGCTCTGTTGATTTTACCATTTTGCTACTCAACTTCAGCTAACTGGACTAACTGTATGTATGTGTAACAGCTCAAGCTTATTCTGTTTTTTTAATAGAGTTTCTAAAGGCTTAATTGTGTTTTAAGACAATTTTGTTCCCCAACATAAAATAACTGACTAAAAAACAGCAATGTTGAACAGGGGTTGAATAATTATGACATACCTGTATTATTAAAAAAATCAAAAACTCAAAGACATTACATTATATATTGACATTATCACTTTTAATATACCAGTAATCTGTTAGAGATGCAATTTTTATAAAGTCCTGGATCTTCACAAAAGCTTGTATTTGTAAAGTACTATCGTCTCTGGGGGGTTGAATAATTTTGATTGCAACTGTATAAGTAATATCTCAGTTTCTAGTAAGGATCAGGTGACAGGAGAGATCTGCGTGAGGGCGACATGTTTCAGGTCGATGAGGAAGTCAGAGAAGCCGCATAGTTTGGGAGTTAGCTAAGCAAAGTTAACGTTTTAAATAGAGATGCACTGATCGACCTGTGTTGTGCCAGATGTTGCTTGTGCAGCCTGCGCTGCCACAGCAGAACTGTTTTGTGTCTCCGAGCAACACAGCGTTTCGTTACTGAATAAATCCACGTTTTTAACGAATCAAATGAGTCAGTGATTCAGTAATCCATTCACAAAGACAGTTGCTTGCCTCGTTTCTGAATGAATCAGCTGTTTGAACGAATCTGTTGAACTCACTTATTCAAACAGCCTTTTGCTGCCACCTACTGGTTTGGTTTCACTTCATTTTCATTTCATTGCCTACAGGTGTAGAAAACACACACACACTAGTGATGTATGTCTGGAGACCGGTCTTGGTCTCGAGACCGGTCTCGAGACCACTTTTACGTGGTCTCGGTCTTGTCACGGCCTTGACGGTCTTTGGTCTTGGTCTTGTCTTGGTCTCGGACCTCTCGGTCTTGTCAAGTCTCGTTGTCTCAGACCGTCATAGTGGTCGGGGATTTAGCAGTACTACACGCTCAAAAAAAAAACAAAAAACTACACGCTAGGGCTGGGCGATATGGCTGAAAACTGTATCACGATATCAGTGTTTCATATCGATCGATATCGATAATTATTGACATTTTTTATGACCCATTTAAAATAAGGACCAGGAGAAGAAAATATTACATTTAAACATTTTTATTTTAAACTTAACCTTGTATTTTTCTTTATTTTACAAACAGCAAACCGTTTAAATTCGATTACTCCCTACGTTGCTAGGTTACCAGAGAGCGAGTGCCTTTGTTAATGCAACCAAACTTGCTTCGCAACCTCTGTTTTCTTCCGACACAGAAGAATAAAAAATATCGAACGTTTTATCCAACACATTTTTATTGATATCGATCACGTGTTTATCGCGATACATATCGTTATCGTTTTATCGCCCAGCCCTAGCCGTCATACAATTGCTACACATAGTTGATCTCACCCAGTCTGAAAAAACATTTACAGTGAGCTCAGTCACACACATGACATGGTCTGTCTCTGTATTGCTCTGCCTGTAGTTGAAGTAATACCGTCTAATATGTATTGAATGTAAACTGCAGCTGAACCCTAGTATGCTGCTGTTCATACAAGTTATTGCGTAGCTTCAACACTAGTCTGTTTTTTTTTCTCCGGTCTCGACTTGGTATCGGTCTTGGTCTCGACTTGGTCTTGGTCTTGACATGGTCTGTCTTGGTCTTGGTCTTGGTCTTGTCTTGGTCTCGATACCTTCTGGTCTTGGTAGTGTCTTGGTCTCGGTTTAGGCGGTCTTGACTACAAGTCTAACACACACACACACACACACACACACAAAATAATAATAATAATAATAAAAAAACGAACACAAATAATCATTTAATATTGTATTTACACAACATCACCGTACATGAAATGTTTAACACTGTATCAAAGTTATTTATATTTACATTTCTGCATTATAAATGTTCAGTTATATTTATATGTTTAACGTTACATTACTGCATTGCATCTGTTCAATGTTATATATATTTACATGTTTACAGTATTGTATTGAAACTATTTATTATATTTAAAAGTTTACATTCCTGCAGTGCAGGCAACACTGTATAAAATTTACGTTTATATTATTTATTACGAAAATAAATCTAAAATCATCAATCTTCAACAAATGTTCTCTTGTCTTTAATCCTTTGCCCAAGCTTTCACTAATGGGCCATTCTGGTAATTATTATAATGTATAACTATATAATACTATATTGTAATACTTAAATTATAAATCGCTGTTAAATTAATCTTATGAAAGAGTTTTGCCGCTAGTATACTTCGCTATAGAATGCGCTATGCGGAAGTAAATGGGCTGGTCGAGATTCTACTGGAAATACGTCAGCAGCGTTCGTGCATAGAGTCTATTAACAGCAGCTTCTCTTCTATTTACTCTGTCATTTAGAAGGCGGGAGTTCCATTACTAGAGCGTTGCAGTTTTACTGTACTGTACTGCATTACTGTACATTCACAGTAACAGGAGTGACGCGTAAAAGTAGCACATCCATTTGTAAATTGAATTGAAAATGGTCTGTTTTTATGTTTAAAACTGCAAATAGGTATTTCTTTGTTTAATTAATTTATTATTCTATATATTGCATGCTGGTTTGTAGTGCAGATATAGTTTTATCCTAGATTGCCTGTAGTAGCTATTGAAGTCTCTCACATTTAAAAAAAAAGTGCCATGTTGTAAAATTAGATATTTCTGTATAATACTGTGGCACGTCTACATAGTAATGAACTCTGCTGTAAGTATAAGGAATTCAGATTGAGTGTTTGTGATAGAGGATTAAACTTTGACATTTTCTTTTCTTTCAGGTTAGGCACCAGCATGATTTGGCAGTGTAAGTTGTGTTTAGTCTTATTTACTTCCTGATTATACTGCCTTCTGCAGGTTTCCTCTCTTGCTGTTGTAAACAACAATGGCATCAGTTCACACATGGTTTTCTACAGATTTTCATACAGTACTTGTCAAAAGTTTTGAAACATTATGATTTTTTAATGTTTTTAATACGTATCTTCTGTTTACCAAGGCTGCATTTATTTGATCAAAGATACAGTACAACAGTGATAGTGTGAAATGTTACAATTTGGATTAACTATTTTCTCTTTAAATATATGTTAAAATGTAATTGATTGCTGTGATCAAAGCTGAATTTTCTGCATCATCACTCCAGTCTTTAGTGTCACATGATCCTTCAGAAATCATTCTAATATACTTATTTTCAGTAATAATGCAGAAGTTTCAGCTTTGCTTCACAGCAATAAATTACATTTTAAAATGTCTTTTACAAACAGTTTAAACAGTTATTTTAAAACTCTTTGACACTATTAGTGTTTTTACTGTATTTCTGAGCACATAAATGCAGCCTTGGTGAGCTGAAGAGTCTTCTTTGTGAACATTTACAAATTGTAATGTTTACAAACTAGACAAGTACTGTATGTCATTATGTGAGTAATGTAGTAAATAACGTTTAATTTCTTACACCGACCAATTGTTTTGTTTCAGAAGACCTCACTACATCGCCACCAAGGGTGTTAGTGACCAAGGGATCATGGGTCTTTAGTGTTCTACTAAAGAAAGTAAGTTTCTAACTTTTATTTAAGGAACTAGGCTTTTTTTTAGGCATTGAGTTTGCCTTATTGGTTTCTGGGTGTTTAAGTATAATGTACAATGATCATGTACAGTTGTGCTCATAAGTTTACATACCCCTTGCAGATTAAGCAAAATGTTAGTTTTATAAAAATGTATATATAGTTTTATGAAATTTTATTAGTTTAATCATTTAGTACTGACCTGAATAAGCTATTTTACAAAAAGATGTTTATTTAAACTCCACAGGACCAAATAATGACTGAATTTATAAAAAATTATATATATTTTATATATAATTTATATAATTTATAAAGTTTATATACGCTTGTATCTTAATACTGTGTGTTGTTTCCTGGATGATCCATGACTGTTTTTATGTTTTTGCGACTGCTGTTTATGAGTCCTTTGTTTGTCCTGAGCAGTTCATCTGCCTGCTCTTCTTTAGAATAATCTTCCAGCTCCTGCACATTTTTTGGTTTTCCAGCAGCATCTGCATACTTGGACCTTTTTCAAAAGTGAATGTATAGTTTGAGATCCATCTTTTCCCACTGAGAACAATTGAGGAACTCATACATAACTATTACAAAAGGTGAGAACATTCACTGATGCTCAAGAAAGCACACAATGCAATAAGATGCATTTGAATTGAATAATCAGGGTAAATTGTACTTGCATTGTCTTCTGGGAGAAATGTAAATATTTATGTACCTTCTGAAGTACAATACTAAATGGAAAAAAAAAATCTGCAAACAAGAAAAATGTACACATTCAAAACATTCCTGTTTAAAAGTTTACACCCCCTGGCTCTTAATGCATTGTGTTGCCTTCTTAAGTATCAGTAAATGTTTTCACCTTTTGCAATAGTTATGTATGAGACCCTCAGTTGTTCTCATTGTAAATAGATGAATCTCAAAATCGTACAGTCACATTTGGAAAGTGTTCAAATATGTAGAAGATGCTGGAAAACCAAATGATGTGCAGGAGCTGGAGGATTTTTCTGAAGAACAGCAGGCAGATGAACTGCTCGGGACATTAACTCATGAACAACTATTGCAAAAGATAAAAACAGTCATCAATCATCCAGGAAATGACACACAGTGTTAAGATTCAAGGGTATGTAAACTGTGGGGTAATTTAAATTAGATATTATTCTGTCTTGTGGAGTATATAAACATATGTAGTGTTAAATTGTTTATTCAGGACAGTACTAAATAAAAATAGCATACAGTTTTCATGATCCCTCTTATTTCGTTAAAATCAGCATTTAACAATTTCTGCAAGGGGTATGTAAATTTATGAGCACAAGTTTATATGACATTTTCACCAGCATTCAGTATGGGATTTGTCTGTTTGATTAATATGAAGTGGGCCATTTTTCTTCAAATGTTCTGCATAGCAAAGTGTTATCATTACATTTGAACTACTTAAACTTTTCAACCCAGCACTTGCTCAGATTTGTGATCATGTGTTAAAACTGTCTAATTCCTAACCTTGTTTTCTAGCCTAAACAAATTTAACATGATTGTACTAAAAGGATTAGTTCACTTCCAGAATCACAATTTACTGATAATTTACTCACCCCTATGTCAGCCAAGATGTTAATGTCTTTCTTTCTTCACTCAAAAAGAAATTAATGTTTTTGACGAAAACATTCCAGGATTTTTCTCCACATAGTGGACTTCAGTGGTGGTCAACGGACTGAAGATTAAAAATGCAGTTTAAATGCAGCTTCAAATGGCTCTACACGATCCCAGCTGAGGAAGTCATGTAGGAAACTTCATGTGCAGTTTGTTCGTCATCAGTGCACTTAGGTTCAAGAAGGTAGGGTAGGGTGAAAAACTCATTTCGTTTTCTCCTCTAACTTCAAAATCGTCCGACATCGTTTAAATTTCTTTGCATGTTTGCTTTGTAAACACTGGGTCGGAACTTCTGCCTACGTCACACGTGTGTGATTACATAAGTTGGGTCGAGCTAGTGCAAGACAAGGCGTGGTTAAAGTATATACATATTTATATATGTTTTATAGAAAATGACTGATCGTTTCGCTAGATAAGACCCTTATTCCTCAACTGGGATTGTGTAGAGACCTTTGAGGCTGAACTGAAAGTGCAGTTTGGACCTTCTACCCATTGGCCACCTTTAAAGTCCACTGTATGGAGAAAAATCCTGGAATGTTTTCCTCAAAAACCTTAATTTCTTTTTGACTGAGGAAGGAAAGACATTTACTTCTTGGATGACATGGGGTGAGTAAATTATCAGTTTGGTTTTTTTTGTTTTTTTATAAAGTGAACTACTCTGTTAACAGTATCTTTTATTTCATGAATCTTTGAATTCTCCAATCTTCAAGTAATTAGCATATACTTACCTTTCTGCTGAACCAACAGTATTTAATTGAACAGAAATTAATTATAAAAATGGGTTAAAAAAATCTACTTGATTGACTTGAGTTAGCTCTTATCACATTATAGTCCCTCACGTCCGCTGCTTTCTCAAAACTCTGGCAGTTTGATAATACCTAGAATATCAAAATCAACTGCGGGCGGCAGATCATTTTCTTATTTAGTGCCCAAACTCTGGAACAATCTACCTAACACTGTTCGGGAGGCAGACACACTCTGTCAGTTTAAATCTAGATTAAAGACCCATCTCTTTAACCTGGCCTACACATAATGCATTAACACATTACTATAATTCAAATCTGTTAAAGCATTGTTAGGCTGCATTAATTAGGTCAGCCGTACTTGATGTACTCGTTGCATCATAAGAAGAATGGCATCTACGCTAATATTAGTCTGTTTCTGTTTCTACGCTAATATTAGTCTGTTTCTGTTTCTACTTATTCCGAGGTCATCGTAGCCACTAGATCCAGTCTGTACCCAGCCCATATGGTGGATCAGCATCTAGAGACGACCTCTACAGCCCTAAATGTCAGTGGGGACCATGTCAACTTGTTAAGCCCCAGAGGTGGATCATCAGTGAGGAACTTGTCACCTAGACGGCTTTTGGACCCAGATGAGTCCTTTGCAATCTGACTTTGCTGCAACATGGAACTTTTGAATTATTGACACACTATTGTCCTATTTAAAACTGTAAAGTTGCTTTGACACAACCTGTTTTATTAAAAAGCGCTGTATAAATAAATGTGATATATTAGACTTGATATTGGTTAGTTGGTTATTCATTTCTGTTTCTCTCTCTCATTTATTCAGGAGGAGTCTGATGAACCAGAGCTTGAAGATGTTCCGGGGATAGTTTGCCAGATCTCTTCCACCAGTATGCTATTATTACGGCTTCAAGTGAGGGTGCTTTTGCTTGAACCCCTGTAGAACCGGGCCTGGGCTTGGCTAAATGCTCCAAACTGCAACACAGCTGACATCAGGGATTCTCATCTTCTGAATGAGTGACACTTGTCTGCACAATTACTGTCTGCTCTAATTTTTTGGCATTATATATGCACCCAGCCTTAATCACTAACAGCAGTTATTGAATGTAAACCTGTAAAAAGAAATAATTTTGTAAAATCTTTACATTTTGCAATTTTATTGTTGCTGCTGTCTTGTCCTTGTCAGTTTGAAGCCAGATATCCTTGTACACACTGTCTTGACAGGTTTGCCTTGATATTACACATTTACTTAACATTTACTTACTTGTTGTTAGTGATGAGGCTGGGCAATTAAGGGCAAAAAAGCTTTTGTTTTAAAAGGTTAAAAAAGACTTATTTCATTTATCGAGATGTACCGAAGTACATCTACATTTGATATGTGTTAATGAAATGCTTTTGCATTTTGAGGTTATGAAAGTTTTGTGGTGTAGAAATTCATTTTCCACAATAAACAATATATTGTTGTATTTTAAATATTCATTTTTATCGTGTTAAATGGAAGAGGTTTAGAAAATTCTGTTCAATAAAAGTCATTACTTAAGTTTTTTGAGTTACATGTACTCAATGTTTTTAAGGCAATCGGTTGCCACAAAATTTTTAAGTTGTGAGCCACGTGATTTTGAGTAGTGTGTAATTAAAGTATTTGAGTTAAGTAATACTCATATTTTTTGAGTTTATATAACTTAATTTTTATAAGTACTGTTAACTTAATACAATGGCATAAATTATTAAAAACTCATAATAATAAGTCATAATAACTTAAAATATTTGAGTAGACCCAATGAAAAAAATTAAGTAAAACTATAATCAAAAACTACAAGTAGTATGTAACTGAAATTTTTAACTTCTGAGAACATATTATTTTAAGTTTATTAACTCAAAAAAATTAAGGCAATCGATTGCCTAAATTTTTTTGAGTTCTGTTAATTTATCGGGGTTTTTCAGTGTATCTGAAAAGACTTGGAATATTTTGTTCCAGAAATGCTGTAATTTGGGACACAAGACATAGCAATGAGACAGGGTGGAATCTGAAAACTTACATTTGTCACATAATGGAGACACTTCTGGAAATATTTTATTCAATTTACACTTGGGATAATAAAGCACTTTAAACTGCCTATAAAGCACTTTAAACTGAATGAGACAATGTCTTGCATTAATGGAACATCTGTGGATCTGTTCAAGACTTTGTTCCCAGATTTCACTAGGAATTTCTACTGTAAGTTCTTCTTCCCAGGCAGATTTAATGCTCTCCATAGATGGAGTTTTCACCTGTTCTAAATCCGTGTAGAGCAAGGAGGATGGTACTACCATCTCTAAGACATCTTTCCAGAAATGTGTCCAGATACATGGGTGTAGCTGTGACATAATTGGAAATAGACTTCACAAAGTCTCTTATTTGAAGGTACCTAAAGAAGTGATTAGAAGGAATACTTTATTTCTCACACAGCTGCTGAAAGGAAGCAAATTTTCCATTTATATATAAACCCCTACGTTTTGTAACCCTACATTTTTCCAAAACTCAAATGCACTATCTAACATCGAAGGGCAAAAAGAGGGGTTAGCTGAGATAGAGAGCAAAAATGATATTTGGGTGAATTTGAAATGTGTCTTTAACTGTTTGCAAATACGAACAGAATTATGAATAACAGGGTTATGATTATAAAGTGAACTAGCTATACCTTTAGGTGATAAAAGTATTGCATTAATAGAATATGGGAGACATTCCTCCTGTTCCAACACCAACCAATTCTCTCCCACCGGAGTAAAATCTATCCATGAAGTCAAGGTCCTTAGGTTTGCAGCCCAATAATAGTAAAGAAAATTAGGTAGGTCAAGCCCTCCCTGTGTTTTGGGTTTACATAGGTGGTGTTTAGATATCCTATGGGCTTTATAGTTCCAGACAAAGGGAACCAGGATAAAGTCCAGCTTTTTGAAAAAAGATTTGGGCAGAAATACAGGGATGTTCTGGACTAAATACAAAAATTGAGGGAGAAATATAATCTTAATTGAGTTTACCCTACCCACAAGAGACATAGGAAGTGTTCTCCAGAAATTGATCATGGATTTAAGTTTAGACAACAAGGGTTGAAAATTGGCCTTAACTAACCCAGCAGGCACAGGACGTCAATATAACGTCAGATTGACGTTGGACCCCAACGTTGGACAGACGTGGTATTTTGGTTGAAAATGAAAATCGGGTTGACGTCAGATCCCAACGTCAGATTGACGTCAATCTCCAACGTTGGACAGACGTTGCATTTTGGTTGAAAATGAAAATCGGGTTGACGTCAGATCCCAACGTCAGATTGACGTCAATCTCCAACGTTGGACAGACGTTGCATTTTGGTTGAAAATGAAAATCGGGTTGATGTCAGATCCCAACGTCAGATTGACGTCAATCTCCAACATTGGACAGACGTTGCATTTTGGTTGAAAATGAAAATCGGGCTGACGTCAGATCCCAACGTTAGGTTGACGCCAGATCCCAACGTTGGATTGACGTCAATCTCCAACGTTGGCCAGACGTTGCTTTTTGGTTGAAAATGAAAATCAGGTTGATGTCAGATCCCAACATCAGGTTGATGTCAGATCCCAACGCCGGATTGCCGCAGCCCCAACGCTGGCCAGACATTGCTTTTAGTTGAAAAATGAAAATCGGGTTGTGCCAGATCCCAACGTCGGATTGCCGCCAGTCTCCAACGCTGGCCAGACATTGCTTTTTGGTTGAAAATGAAAATCGGGTTGACGTCAGATCCCAACATCAGGTTGATGTCAGATCCCAACGTCGGATTGCCGTCAGTCTCCAACGTTGGCCAGACATTGCTTTTTGGTTGAAAATGAAAATCGGGTTGACGTCAGATCCCAACGTCAGATTGACGTCAATCTCCAATGTTGGACAGACGTTGCATTTTGGTTGAAAATGAAAATCGGGTTTATGTCAGATCCCAACGTCAGATTGACGTCAATCTCTAACGTAGGACAGACGCTGCATTTTGGTTGAAAATGAAAATCGGGCTGACGTCAGATCCCAACGTTAGGTTGACGTCAGATCCCAACGTTGGATTGACGTCAATCTCCAACGTTGGCCAGACGTTGCTTTTTGGTTGAAAATGAAAATCAGGTTGATGTCAGATCCCAACGTCAGATTGACGTCAATCTCTAACGTGGGACAGACGCTGCATTTTGGTTGAAAATGAAAATCGGGTTGACGTCAGATCCCAACGTCAGATTGACGTCAATCTCTAACGTAGGACAGACGCTGCATTTTGGTTGAAAATGAAAATCGGGTTGACGTCAGATCCCAACGTTGGATTGACGTCAATCTCCAACGTTGGCCAGACATTGCTTTTTGGTTGAAAATGAAAATCAGGTTGATGTCAGATCCCAACGTCAGATTAACGTCAATCTCTAACGTAGGACAGACGCTGCATTTTGGTTGAAGATGAAAATCGGGCTGACGTCAGATCCAAACGTCGGATTGACGTCAGTCTCCAACGTTGGCCAGACATTGCTTTCTGGTTGAAAATGAAAATCGGGTTGATGTCAGATCCCAACGGCAGATTGACGTCAATCTCCAACGTTGGCCAGACGTTGCTTTTTGGTTGAAAATGAAAATCAGGTTGACGTCAAATCCCAACGGCAGATTGACGTCAGTCTCCAACGTTGGCCAGACGTTGCTTTTTGGCTGAAAATGAAAATCGGGTTGATGTCAGATCCCAACGGCAGATTGACGTCAGTCTCCAACGTTGGCCAGACATTGCTTTTTGGTTGAAAATGAAAATCGGGTTGATGTCAGATCCCAACGGCAGATTGACGTCAATCTCTAACGTAGGACAGACGCTGCATTTTGGTTGAAAATGAAAATCGGGCTGACGTCAGATCCCAACGTTAGGTTGACGTCAGATCCCAACGTTGGATTGACGTCAATCTCCAACGTTGGCCAGACGTTGCTTTTTGGTTGAAAATGAAAATCAGGTTGACGTCAGATCCCAACGGCAGATTGACGTCAATCTCCAACGCTGGACAGACGTTGCATTTTGGTTGAAAATGAAAATCGGGCTGACGTCAGAACCCAACAGCAGATTGACGTCAGTCTCCAACATTGGTCAGACGTTGCATTACATTCCTACTGAAACTGGCCATTACCACATTTGTCATCAACCTATGAATACAAAAAGAAAAGGAGTTAAATGTCCAAATAATTTATTTATAGATAACACATTATGAACCACTTGTTATAGTTTGTGTTAGGTTCGTCATATCTAATGTAGATGTCACACTGGTTCTACTGTGGTGCTAGATGGAAGATTATGGGCCTACCCAAACTGCTAGATTTTTGTCTTCTGGAAACACAACTGATACTGTATCATACAATTTCAAAACCTAAAATCTTCCTGGTGTTGATGCTACAATGCAGTGAGAATGTGAACATGTAGAAAAATCTCTAAACATTTACCTAGAGAGAACAACCAACAACTGATTGAGAAATTTATGACACTTATATGGTATCAAAAGCAATGTTTCGGGATGTTTCACACTATGAATTCAGTAATACCACCAGTCTGTCATAATTTTGCAAGGAGTAACACTGTCATTTTACAGATTTTTTTCCTAGATTATTATGATCAAACACATTCAATAAAGTGTACTTAAGGTTCTGCAGAGAAACACTTCCTATTTTAAGGTTATTTAAAAAAAAAATTAAACCAAAAAATAGTGTTGAAGCATGCTCAAGATGTTAAATTAAAAGTTTTATTTTTAAAAGTCAAAATACAAAGTCTGTATACTGTACAAAACTAAAAAATGTAATCATTCAGTTTTTGAAGAAAAACTGTATACATTTTCAATGAAATACATTTCAAATACATTTCAACATTTAAAATACTTTACCAATTAAAGGAGAAGTCCACTTCCAAAACGAAGATTCACATATAATGTACTCACCCCCTTGTCATCCAAGATGTTTGTTTCTTCAGTTCTAAAGAAATTATGTTATTTGAGTAAAACATTTAAGCATTTTTCTCCATATAATAGACTGATATGGTGCCCCGAGTTTGAACTTCCAAAATACAGTTTAAATCCAGCTTCAAACAATCACAAATGTGGTTGTAAAACGATCCCAGACCCGAGAAAGAAGGGTCTTATCTAGCGAAACGATCGGTTATTTTCATAAAATAATACAATTTATATACTTTTTTAAATATCAAACCCTCATCCTGACTTACTCTGCCTGGACTGTCTGCCTGACAGTTAGGGTATGTCGAAAAATTTCCATCTCATGTTCTCCCTCAACTTCAAAATCGTCCTATATTGCTGCTTTTTTACCTTTTTGGTTGAGGGTGTTTGATCTTCTTTGCATGTTCACTTTGCAAAGACTGTGTCTGTACTTCTGCAGCGATGTAGGATGATTTTGAAATGATTTTACAAGTTGCGGGAGAAAATACTTTTGGAGTTTTTCGACATACCCTAACTGTCTTGAGCCAGAATACATAGAGTTCAGGGAGAGTGAGGCAAGACGAGCGTTTGAGATAACCGATCGTTTTATTTACAACCACATTTAGGATCGTTTGAAGCCGCATTTAAACTACATTTTTGAAGTTCAAAATTGGGGGCACCATATCAGTCCATTATATGGAGAAAAATCCTGAAATGTTTTCCTCAAAAAACATAATTTCTTAACGACTGAAGAAAGAAAGACATGAACATCTTGGATGACAAGGGGGTGAGTACATTATATATGAATCTTTGTTTTGGAAGTGGACTGCACCTTAAACAGAACAATTTGAAGTTGATCAAAGACTTGAATTAAATATTCTGAACTGAAGAAATACAAAACATCTACAAGATTTACACTGTTTAAAATGACTATTGATTCTAAAACTTTCATTATTCATAAATGTAAATTAATGTAACCAGATTCCTCACAAACAGTTCTTAAGGAGGAACTGAAAAACTAAAAATTGCATTTTTATCCTACAAGTTAGGGTTAGTATCATGATGAGGTCATGATTTTACCTTTTTTTAAAACCTATTTTAGCTTGTATTTTCACAATATTTTCCCATATTTAACTAGCTCTGATAATATATGCAGACAAACATTACGTTGTATTTTAAAGAAGTAGTTCACTTCCAGAACTAAGATTTTATTAAATTATTTCATTAAAATGTACTCACCCCCTTGTCATCCCAGATGTTTATGTTTTTCTTTCCTCAGTCGTAAGAAATTATGTTTTTTTAAATTGGGCATTATCTTTATATAGTGGAGTTCAATGGTGCCCCCAATGGTGAACTTCCAAAATTCAGTTAAAATGCAGCTTTAAATGTCTCTAAACCAGGGCCCCTGGAGGGCCGGTGTCCTGCAGAGTTTACCTTCAACTTTCCTCAACACACCTGCCTGGAAGTTTGAAGTATACCTAGTAAGACCTTGATTAGCTGGTTCAGGTGTGTTTGATTAGGGCTGGAGCTAAACTCTGCAGGGACACCAGCCCTCCAGGACTGGATCTGGTGACCCCTGCTCTAAACGATTCCAGCCAAGGAAGTCATTTTTGTAACAAATTGATAATTTATATACTTTTTAATCTCAAACTCAACTCCCATCCCATTTTCTTCCCCAACTTCAAAATCATCCTACATTGCTGCAGAAGTACCAACCCAGTGTTTACATGCAAAGAGTGAACATGCAAAGAAGATCAAACATTCTTTACAGTAAAAAAAAAAAAAGAAAAGGTAAAACCGCGATGCAGGATGATTGTGATGTTGAAGAATAATGGGAATTTTTCGGCATATCCTAACCATATTGACATGGATTACACAGACTATGCATGTGCATCACAGAGATGAGACAAAACGAGCATTTGAGGTTAAAAAGTGAATAAATTGTCAATTTGTTTAAAAAAAATAATAGACCGTTTCGCTAGATAAGACCCTTCTTCGTCGTCTGGGTTTAGAACCATTTGAAGCTGCATTTTGGTTCAGTTCAAAATTGGGGGCACCATTGAAGTCCACTATATGAAAATAATCCCTGAAATGTTTTCCTCAAGAAACATAATTTCTTATCGACTAAAGAAAGAATGACATGAACCTCTTGGATGACAAGGGGGTAAGTAAATTTATCTATAATTATTTTTTTTTCTAAAAGTGAACTTCTCCTTTAATCCTGAGTCCTAGCTACAAAAGTGTAATGATAAGTGTAATGATAAATCAAAACATACAAATAAAGGTCCATGATTCTGCACCAGACATGACAGACACAGCAGATAAAGAGCAGTCCTTCAAATCTGAAGTAATCAGCTGGATCCTTGGTGCATCTGGCGGTTAAAAAAATAATAAGAAAAAAAAAGATGATTTATTTAAAAGTCCGTAAAAATTAGAATTTCATTTATGTACCTTTTCTTTAAAAAAACTGTTGACATTATGAGACATTCTGGCTAAGTTAATGATCTAGTTGTAAGATAGTAGTAATATGCATGTCACTGGTTTGAGTCTCAGTACTGGAAATGTAGGTGAGTGAATGAACAGTGCTCTCTTCCACCCTCACTACCCATAACTGAGGTGTCCTTTGAGCAAGGCACGTAACTCCCACGGGCCCCGCAGCAAAAAAGGCTGACCACTGCTCTAGGTGTGTGTTCTCTACTCACTGCTGTCTGTGTACTCTACTTTGAGATGGTATTTATAAGGAATATGAGTATTCACAACAATGAACACATTTTTCCAGATGTATCATAACAAAGTAAACAAATTTTGTACCCAGAAAAACATGAAAATATTTTTCATGAATTGCTAACTGCATGTATAATAATACCTGTATATTTATAACTAATATTATTATTAATAAGTTTACACTGTTCTTCTATCACAAGTGGGTGAAATGTCTAACAAATGTACTTGAGAAGATCATTAAATTTCTCATAATATCACACTTATCCACCTTATTCCTAAACGCGGAAGTAAGCCAATAGCCGCTGTAGGTTAATAACGAGAAGAACAACAACGTGCTGCAAACAGTAAAACTGTTTGCATTACAAACCAGTGCGTTCATAATTAAGGGTGTGTTTACATTGTCATGTTTGGTTTGATTAAAACAAACTTTGATGTGATTGCTCTGTTAGTGCGGTTCATTTGAGTAAGTGTAAACATTGCCATGCGAACCTTGGTGCACACTAGGGACGTCACAATACTCAATATAATATTAAACCGTTTGGTACAACATCCACAGTTCAATACACGCTTGTTAATTGCGGTTTTTCGGTTTTGCATTTAAAGAATATCCTTGTTTTACAGTACTGTGCGAAAGTCTTAGGCCACTAGTATTTTCATCAGCTACAAAATGGTTTAAAGTCAGTTAAAGTCGGTCTTTTGCTGTAGTGTGTCAGTAGGAAATATCAGATTACATTTCCAAACATTCTGTTTGTCATTAATTGTAATAATCCAGTGAGATTTTTGTTTGCACAAGGAGTCTGACAACAGCGAGTGCTCTGCACAGAGATCTGATCTCATCATCATCCAGTCTATCTCTGGAATGACATGAAGAAACAGAGCAAACTCAGACAGACTAAATCCAGAAGAACTGTGACAAAGTCTCCAGGATGCTTCAAGAAACCTACCTGCAAAGCTGCAGCACTGTTAAAAGTTGTAGGCACTTGTGTAAAAATGCTGTAAAATGAGGATGCTCTCATAAATAGATTTTCTTTATCAATTACCTTCTATTAACTAAATGAAATCAACATTTGGTGCGATCATTCTTTGCATTTACAGCAGCTTTTGCCCTAGGCGCACTTGCGCAAAACTTTTCAGGTAGCTTTGCAGGTAGGTTTCTTGAAGCATCTTGGAGACGTTACCACAGTTCTTCTGGATTTACTCTGTTTCAGTTTGTTCTGTGTCTTCATGTCATTCCAGAGACAGACTGGATGATGATGAAATCAGATCAGTGTGGAGCACTGGCTGTTGTCAGACTCCTTGTGAAAACAAAAATCTCTGTATTCAAATTCTGCCATCATTTACCTACCCATGTCTCTCCAACCTGTATAACTGACTTTCTTCTGTGGAACACAAAAAAAAGATTAAAAAAAGACATGAGTGAGAAACTGACGAGGGAGTTTTCATTCTGAGTGAGCTAAATTTAAGAAGCAAGTTTGAGAAATCAGAGTGGTGCCCTGGTATAAATTTTCTGCTTTGCCTGTTCACATTTTCACACTCTAACGGCACACAATCATTTAAAGTATTAATGTTAAAATTACATAAATACTCACTTTTACGGGAAATAATGTGGCAAATTTTCAATCCCAAAACCTCTGGACCATTAGGGGGAAAAAACACACACACACACACACACAAATGAATATTAACAGGATTAATAAACATGGGCTTACAAAAATTTAGCCTACTCACCAGCTTTATACAAAAACTTCACAGTAGATCCAAAAGCATGATTTGCATAGTGTTCTTCAGAGTCCAAGAATGATGGTTTCATGTCCTCTCTGTTAAACGAATGTAACAGCCATATTCCGGTCAGACATTTTCTTTTACAGTAACATTACAATAGTTGTTTTTACCATTTCATTTTGTTAATAAAAATAAGATAGCAAAAGACAGCCTTCTGTACTTAACTCATATTAACATCATACATGTCCCGCTATTTAATCTGTCATGTTATGTTATGCCTGTTTCTTTATTAAAACATCAATAACTTGTAGTGCTACGCTGACATTTACCTACATTCCGCGATATAAAAATGATTTTAAAGAATCTAACCAGTTACTTCATATCATGACCACGACATCGTCATTGCACACAGCATTATCTCGACAGTATTAAAACATAATAACAAAACACGGTAACAGATTGTCATCGCGACATGTATATCGATTTAACAGTAACAGTAGTAACTTAGAAAAATTATGTAAAAAAAATGTTTACCTTCTGCCGTTTGCAATGTGTCCATTGGCCATTGGTCACGTTAAGTGTCTGTGTTCATATTCACACGTTTTCGTTCTCAACCGAACTCAAAAAGAATTCATCTGTCAGATGTGTGATAATCCATGTAAAAGCCATTACTAGTGCACCGAGCGAAGCAGGACTGCAGTTACACCGAGCGAGCAGCAACGGAACTGATGTGTATCTTCAAATTTGTTCGGTAGAAGGCGCGCACAATTATCATTGGCCAGATTCCTGGATGACATTCAGTTAACCAATCACGACCAAAGCAATACGGCGAGACATCAAATAACGTTGCAACTGCAGAAAAATAAACTCGTTTTAAACGAAAGTTTGCAAATATATATGTATGTTGATTTTTATTTTTTAGGCTGTTACATTTAATTAATTGGTCCAATGGCGTTTTCACATTTGCTTACAAGCAGGGTTTGGTACATCTGTGCTATTTACTGTTTGAACTTTAATAAATCCCTTGCCTTAATTTCATTTATAACCACTCTTATGCCTAAATGCAGCTGTGCAACTGTGGCATTTTCTGTATCTGACCCTTGTATTGCGGTGTTACACCACCTGTTAGTTTTGGTTTACAGTAGTCAACATTTGAAGTGGGTCAAAAATGTTGATCAAAATTGTCCTAAAACAAGAACAGTTTTTGTTTAGGTTGTTTTGGACAGCTTAGATGAAAGGTTTTGATTCACTTCAAATGTTCACTACAATATTCTTCTGTCCACAGTAACACAGCCTTAATTGCAGCAAACACTGCCATAATTTCATACAAGTTACATTAGTCTACAGCTTGCATGTTGACTGCAATGGTAATGCTGTTACAGCATTCATGGAATGGGAAAATGTAAACTGTAAACGCTGAAATGCTGTCCAACTACTTCAACAATAATTGAGGACTTTGATAATGAATGTCATTCATTTCAACACTGTATTGCTTGCAGCAGCAAGATGACACAGTTAAGCTGTCACCTCACAGCAAGGTGTTTCCATGCAGACATGAACATTTGACAAACTGAGGATTCTAAATTTTCCATATTTTTTATTGCGTGTTTTCTACACACTGCATGCTTGTATGCATTTCCAGTCCTTTCAGACCCTATTTCTCCATGCTCTGTTCTGGTGAAAAAAACAGCATATGCTGGTAGGCATGTTTTGATGCTGGTTAGGTATGTTTTGGTGTTGGTTTAAGCTGGTCCTTTGCTGGTTTATGCTGGTCCTTAGCTGGTTTATGCTGGTCCTTAGCTGGTTTATGCTGGTCCTTGACCAGCTTAAACCAGCACCAAAACATACCTAACCAGCATTCCAGCTTCAAAACATACCTACCAGCATATGCTGTTTTTTCACCAGGGTCATTAGGGATAGGGTTTCTCTCACACAAATAACAAATGCATATTCTGATCAGATAACATATACCAATACTTTAGGATGGCTGTATACCCTGTGTTTGTGAAAGTCAATGTGTGTTTTTTGGAGAGTATGAGCTTATAAGGATTATGTGTACTTTTCTCTGTTCACAATTTCCTTTGCAACACAATTTGGATCAACTGGTTAGTGGACAGAGGCCTGAAAGTTTCAACCTGGAGAGTAGTGCAGCTTTACTCTTTAACAACAAACTGTGCATTATTTGGTGTGATAAAATGAGTCAGCTATGTTTGTGTTTAGATTTGCAGTGTTTGAATGTGAAAACACCTAAACATTAAAAAATATGATGTACTTTGTATTTTACAGAATTTAGGGTAATTTAAAATGACAGAAAAACGCTGTAAATATATACAGTTACATATAAAAAAATTGTACTGTGTTCCTTATGACTAAATGTTAGTATTAGTAAATGCTACAACCTAAAACTAACGATCAATATCTAATGATGACCATACATGACGACTAAATGTCAGTATTTGACATCAATATGACGATGGCTTGAGACACTGGCTCGACGTAGGATGTTGGTTAGTTAATGCCACAACCTAAAACTAACAAAAGGTCAACATCTAATGATGTCAGAATTTGACGTTGGGTGGACGTTACAATTATGACATCTAGGAGACGTTGGGTTTTGGTTTCCATACCCGACGACTAAATATCAGTATTTGACATCAATATGACGTTGGCTTCAGACATTGGCTCAGCGCTGGATGTTGGTTAGTTAATGCCCCAACCTAAAACTAACAAAAGATCAACGTCTAATGGTGTCAGAATTTGACGTTGGGTGGACGTTACAATTATGACATCTAGGAGAAGTCGGGTTTTGGTTGCCATACCTGACGACTAAATGTCAGTATTTGACATCAATATGACGTTGGCTTGAGACGTTGCCTCAACGTTGGATTTTGGTTAGTTAATGCCACAACCTAAAACTAACAAAAGATCAATGTCTAATGGTGTCAGAATTTGACGTTGGGTGGACGTTACAATTATGACATCTAGGAGACGTTAGGTTTTGGTTGCCATACCTGACGACTAAATGTCAGTATTTGACATCAATATGACGTTGACTTCAGACTCTGGCTTGACGTTGGATTTTAGTTAGTTAATGCCACAACCTGAAACTAACAAAAGATCAATGTCTAATGATGTCAGAATTTGACGTTGGGTGGACGTTACAATTATGACATCTAGGAGACGTTTGGTTTTGGTTGCCATACCTGACGACTAAATGTCAGTATTTGACATCAGTATGACGATGGCTTGAGACGTTGGCTCGACGTTGGATGTTGGTTAGTTAATGCCACAACCTAAAACTAACAAAAGATCAATGTCTAATGATGTCAGAATTTGACATTGGGTGGATGTTAAAATTATGACGTCTAGGAGACGTTGGGTTTTGGTTGCCATACCTGACGACTAAATATCAGTATTTGACATCAATATGACGTTGGCTTGAGACGTTGCCTCAACGTTGGATTTTGGTTAGTTAATGCCACAACCTAAAACTAACAAAAGATCAATGTCTAATGGTGTCAGAATTTGACGTTGGATGGACGTTACAATTATGACATCTAGGAGACGTTGGGTTTTGGTTGCCATACCTGACGACTAAATATCAGTATTTGACATCAATATGACGTTGGCTTGAGACGTTGGCTCGACGTTGGATTTTGGTTAGTTAATGCCACAACCTGAAACTAATGAAAGATCAACATCTAATGATGTCAGAATTTGACGTTGTTGGACGTTACAGTTATGACATCTAGGAGACGTTGGGTTTTGGTTGCCATACCTGACGACTAAATGTCAGTATTTGACATCAATATGACGTTGGCTTGAGACGTTGCCTCAACGTTGGATTTTGGTTAGTTAATGCCACAACCTAAAACTAACAAAAGATCAATGTCTAATGGTGTCAGAATTTGACGTTGGATGGACGTTACAATTATGACATCTAGGAGACGTTGGGTTTTGGTTGCCATACCTGATGACTAAATGTCAGTATTTGACATCAATATGACGTTGGCTTGAGACGTTGCCTCAACATTGGATGTTGGTTAGTTAATGCCACAACCTAAAACGAACAAAAGATCAACGTCTAATGATGTCAGGATTTGACGTTGTTGGACGTTACAGTTATGACATCTAGGAGACGTTGGGTTTTGGTTGCCATACCTGACGACTAAATGTCAGTATTTGACATCAATATGACGTTGGCTTGAGACGTTGCCTCAACGTTGGATTTTGGTTAGTTAATGCCACAACCTAAAACTAACAAAAGATCAATGTCTAATGGTGTCAGAATTTGACGTTGGATGGACGTTACAATTATGACATCTAGGAGACGTTGGATTTTGGTTGCCATACCTGACAACTAAATGTCAGTATTTGACATCAATATGACGTTGGCTTGAGACGTTGGCTCAACGTTGGATTTTGGTTAGTTAATGCCACAACCTAAAACTAACAAAAGATCAATGTCTAATGATGTCAGAATTTGACGTTGGGTGGACGTTACAATTATGACATCTAGCAGATGTTGGGTTTTGGTTGCCATACCTGACGACTAAATGTCAGTATTTGACATCAATATGACGTTGACTTGAGACATTGGCTAGACGTTGGATTTTGGTTAGTTAATGCCACAACCTAAAACTAACACAAGATCAATGTCTAATGATGTCAGAATTTGACGTTGGGTGGACGTTACAATTATGACATCTAGGAGACGTTAGGTTTTGGTTGCCATACCTGACGACTAAATGTCAGTATTTGACATCAATATGACGTTGACTTCAGACACTGGCTTGACGTTGGATTTTAGTTAGTTAATGTCACAACCTGAAACTAACAAAAGATCAATGTCTAATGATGTCAGAATTTGACGTTGGATGGACGTTACAATTATGACATCTAGGAGACGTTGGGTTTTGGTTGCCATACCTGACGACTAAATGTCAGTATTTGACATCAGTATGACGATGGCTTGAGACGTTGGCTCGACGTTGGATGTTGGTTAGTTAATGCCACAACCTAAAACTAACAAAAGATCAACGTCTAATGGTGTCAGAATTTGACGTTGGATGGACGTTACAATTATGACATCTAGGAGACGTTGGGTTTTGGTTGCCATACCTGACGACTAAATGTCAGTATTTGACATCAATATGACGTTGGCTTCAGACGTTGGCTCGACGTTGGAATTTGGTGAGTTAATGCCACAACCTGAAACTAATGAAAGATCAACGTCTGATGATGTCAGAATTTGACATTGAGTGGACGTTACAGTTATGACATCTAGGAGACGTTGGGTTTTGGTTGCCATACCTGACGATTAAATGTCAGTATTTGACATCAATATGACGTTGGCTTGAGACATTGGCTAGACGTTGGATGTTGGTTAGTTAATGCCACAACCTAAAACTAACAAAAGATCAATGTCTAATGATGTCAGAATTTGACGTTGGGTGGACGTTACAATTATGACATCTAGGAGACGTTAGGTTTTGGTTGCCATACCTGACGACTAAATGTCAGTATTTGACATCAATATGACGTTGCTTGAGACATTGGCTCGACGTTGGATTTTGGTTAGTTAATGCCACAACCTAAAACTAACAAAAGATCAATGTCTAATGATGTCAGAATTTGACGTTGGGTGGACGTTACAATTATGACATCTAGGAGACGTTAGGTTTTGGTTGCCATACCTGACGACTAAATGTCAGTATTTGACATCAATATGACGTTGACTTCAGACACTGGCTTGACGTTGGATTTTAGTTAGTTAATGTCACAACCTGAAACTAACAAAAGATCAATGTCTAATGATGTCAGAATTTGACGTTGGATGGACGTTACAATTATGACATCTAGGAGACGTTAGGTTTTGGTTGCCATACCTGACGACTAAATGTCAGTATTTGACATCAATATGACGTTGACTTCAGACACTGGCTTGACGTTGGATTTTAGTTAGTTAATGTCACAACCTGAAACTAACAAAAGATCAACGTCTAATGATGTCAGAATTTGACGTTGGATGGACGTTACAATTATGACATCTAGGAGACGTTGGGTTTTGGTTGCCATACCTGACGACTAAATGTCAGTATTTGACATCAATATGACGTTGGCTTCAGACGTTGGCTCGACGTTGGAATTTGGTGAGTTAATGCCACAACCTGAAACTAATGAAAGATCAACGTCTGATGATGTCAGAATTTGACATTGAGTGGACGTTACAGTTATGACATCTAGGAGACGTTGGGTTTTGGTTGCCATACCTGACGATTAAATGTCAGTATTTGACATCAATATGACGTTGGCTTGAGACATTGGCTCGACGTTGGATGTTGGTTAGTTAATGCCACAACCTAAAACTAACAAAAGATCAACGTCTGATGATGTCAGAATTTGACGTTGGGTGGACGTTACAGTTATGACATCTAGGAGACGTTGGGTTTTGGTTGCCATACCTGACGACTAAATGTCAGTATTTGACATCAATATGACGTTGGCTTGAGACGTTGCCTCAACGTTGGATTTTGGTTAGTTAATGCCACAACCTAAAACTAACGAAAGATCAACGTCTAATGATGTCAGAATTTGACGTACTGTGGACGTTACAATTATGACATCTAGGAGACGTTGGGTTTTGGTTGCCATACCTGATGACTAAATATCAGTATTTGACATCAATATGGCGTTGGCTTGAGACGTTGCCTTAACGTTGGATTTTGGTTAGTTAATGCCCCAACCTAAAACTAATGAAAGATCAACGTCTAATGATGTCAGAATTTGACGTTGGGCGGACGTTACAGTTATGACGTCTAGGAGACGTTGGGTTTTGGTTGCCATACCTGATGACTAAATGTCAGTATTTGACATCAGTATGATGTTGGCTTAAGACGTTGACTCAACGTTGGATTTTGGTCACTTTGCAACACAACCTAAAAACAACAAAATATCAACGTCAGCTGATATCGCTATTAGACGTCAATCTAACGTTGTCTTTAGACGTTGGCTCGACGTTGAATTTTGGTCACCCGACGTCACAACCTAAATCTAACCAAATACCAACGTCTTATGACGTTGTGTGCCTGCTGGGTATATACAGCAAAACTACAGCACTAGGCTATCCATTAGGCTATTTTATTTTTTTTTTTACGAAGCTGTCAACACTGTAAACTCTGATGACATGCAATCAGTTGACAAACACCCATTCATATATAGACTATATTATTCAATTATATGTATAAAATTATTTTATTTACAAATATTGTGTTTTCCCTGTTTTATTCATTCAACATTCTGAAACAGGTGCCATTGTTTAAAAAAAAAAAAATGTTTTTCAAGAAAGAATTCAAGAATTCAATAAAAGTCCAGTTTAATTGTTTAATTGATCACTGAGAGAGCATTGACTTGGTATGATGTTGGTTCAATAGAAAAATGAAAATGTAAAAAATAGCTTAGATGTAGTAAACTACTTTTGCCATGTTGCTGTAGCTTAGCTTTGCTACATTACCCAAGGCTGTAGCTTTAGTGTAGTTAAGCTTCATTTAATGAAGAGTAACTGTTAGCTTAGCTCACTACATTTTCCAAGTAGCTTGACCAACACTGCCGATCCGTCGATCAAAGTCCCGCGATGAAAGCAGAAGTGTCCAGTCCAGAACAAACTCAACACTGCGAGTCCACGACGAGTTTCATCAATGCAGTCACTGTTCGCATCTGTGAATGTCTCTTTCTGTCGACACACACGGGGTGACTCAAACGATCACAAACTAAACAACAGGGGAAGGGAAAATACTTTAAGCAAACCAACAAAATAAAACAAGGGTTGTTCCCTTACACTTTGTGCCTTATATTACAAACATACTCGGTCTCCAAAATGACAATGATACAGAAGTTCACATGCAGCCTCCGCTTTTCATGTGCTTAAAGAAGCTCAGTCATTGGTCCACAATAATACACTTGAATTAAATATATTATGCCAGTGGATAGAAATAAAATGCATGTATAAAAATAAACAAAAAAATAATAATTTTAATATTCTGCATTATTAAACCCAAGCATGTTTTAGGGGTCACTACATACACTTTAACATATCCTTAACTGCAACGGAGCAGACAGAACTTGCTGCTTTGGTAAGGGGTGTGGCAGTACTGAAACACCATCTAAACTGTTCCCCAATCACAACGCACTGGGACAGCTAACGAAATGTTAGAAGAACATAATGAACCTAAATGTTTGAGTATCAGTGCAGTGCTGGCTTGCGAAAACTGTAAATAACTTTTCATTCAACAAATGATTTGGTCATCTAATGTTTCTGCATGAAAAATTCTGGAAAGTCACACTTAAATGTTTCTCCAGGCGGCGCCAGAATCCCACAAGCAGACACAATGTCTGTCTGTATAAAGACTTCAACCCTGGTTCAGTTTAACTGGAAACTTTTTTTTGGCCAGCACTACTGGAGGAAGAGATTTGAGAAAATCAGACTGGACTGGTGGAGAAAAACAAAGGGCCCATGTCACACCTCTCTTTATCATCCTGCACTGGCTCCCAGTTGAGGCTCGCATCAAGTTCAATTGCTTGCTTACAGAACAGCCACAGGCTCAGCCCGACCCCGCCCACCTCCACTCACTGCTACCAATCTACACTCCCTCCAGAACTCTGAGATCCACCAGTGAGCAACGTCTCGTTGTACCATCACAAAGAGGCACAAAAACCCTGTCCAGAACATTCTCTTACACTGTTCCTGGCTGGTGGAATAATCTTCCTACCGAATACCAACTTCCTAACAACTTTCAAGCGACTGCTGAAAACTCATCTCTTTCGAAACTATTTGACTTTAAAGGTTTTTTTATTTTTTATTTTTTACTCTTTTCCCTTTCTAGTTTGTACTTATCTGAACAATGCCAGTTTTATGGTATTATGAGCACTTTCTAAGTCGTTTTGCCTCTGTAGGACAAATCGCTTGAAGTATTCCCCGCTTGTAAGTCACTTTGGATAAAAGCGTCTGCTAAATGAATAAATGTAAATGTAAATGTAAGATATTCTGTCTTGTGATGGAGAAGACTGTAAAATAGACTAAAATAAGTATTCAGCACATATTTGAAAACCAAAAGAGAGAATGTGAGAGAGATTTACAAATTCAGAATTTTTTATTTTTGCGTACGCCTTGAAGAACAATGTTGAAGCACGATTATAACAATTATTCATATATTTTCATAAATTATAATTTGTCTCTGCATTGAAATGACCAGTAAAAACAATAACAACAACAACTCTGTCTAGCTATCTTTGTGAGGACACACAATGCAGTCTCTAGCTCTTTACCCTAAACCTACCCATCAGAACTAAGTGCCTCACCCAAACCCTTACCCTAAACCTAACCTTTACCCAATTATAACCTGATCCCTAAAACAAAATCCTGACCCTCAAACGGCCTTTAAAGGGTTTCAGAAATTGAGGACCAGCCAAAATGTCCTCACTTTACAAAACAGTCCTCACAAAAATAGCTGTACAAGTGCACACACGCACACACACACACACACACAAACAAAACATCAAGATACACCTGTAAATGCAATAATTAATTAAACTATTACATTTAAAAAGCCTTTTGTAAAAAGTTTAATGTAATGATTAGATGTATACCATGTATTTACATTATAATTTCTGTAATACGTATTCATGGTCATTAAAGTTATTTGTCTTGCTCTGTTGATCTCTGTATTTAATATTACATTTAAAGCATTCAGTACAGTACATGGAGCAAATATCCTTAAAAGCTGCAAGCAAATATCCATAATATCATTGACATGAAGATACATTTTGCTGTAATCTGGTCTGTTATTTGTTATTTGTAGAGAGCATTTTATTAATGTTGTATTCATATTTCCTCTGGGTGCTGTGAGTTCTTCCTTCCTGCAAAATAATTCAACACAAAAGCATTTACTCAAAACGCAAAGCACTTTAAAATCAACAATAAACATAAAATACATAAAAAACAGGACAAATACAATAAACAAATCAGAATACACATCATTCTCCATAAACAATTACAGTATCTGAAGTGTGGAAATACATATGTGCAAACCAGCAGTCTTTTATTTATTTATTGTATAAGTGGCTCTTGCTATTTTATAGCACTTGCTATTTAATTCTGTATATTATTATTTTTAAGAAAATATGTAGTTAATTGTATAGCCTACACCTAATTATTGTCCTAGGCAACTCCTAACCCTAAACATACCCATTGGTATCACTCTTGAAATATTTAACCTAATTTATTTCAATATATTCTGGTTTGCGGTTTAGTTTTCTGAATTGAAAGATGCCTTCAACACTCAAGAAAACTCCAGCACTCAAGAACATTCCAGCTCTTACATTAAAAATAGTTTCCATAGATCTAGTCTTTGCATCTGTTTGTTTGATGTTTGAATCAGGTCTCCTATGGATGGCGCTGTCAAAAAAAAGGTCTTAGAAATGCAGTCCTGGAACTGCAGCCTCTGGTTGTGCAGGAACATACTATTAGTTCTGTTAGATTGAAGTCCATTTTATGATTAATGTTTAAAATAGTTAAAGTCCATTGTTGAATTGGGGAGAAACAAACATTTAAACATCAACAACTAAACCAAACAAACACAGCCCCAGTGTGAGCAGCAGCCAAACACACACACTGTATTCACACCAGAAGAGACATGACAGACTGAGTGACGTTAAAACAGTTTACAGTTCCACATCAATGTGAATCATCTCAAAAACTCACCAGCTCTTCTTGCACAGATGATCTGAAGAAGAATCACAGTAGGAGCCGCAAACACTGCAGTCTCAAGAATAATCAAAATCTCTACAGGAAACATGTGTGGTCAGATGAGAGACACAATCAGGATAAAAACACACACTGAACAATTCTTGACAAAGCATAGCATATTGACGCTTTCAGCATTAATGAACTGCATGTAAAGACGTGTCGTACCTCTGATTAATGATCCATCAGTCCAACTGACTTCACTTTCTCCTGGATCTGTGATTATATATGTTAGTTCAGTTCAAATATAATGAACATACTGTATAAATGTAACATCTTAATACTTCAGATCACATTAATATGTATAAATATGTACTGGACCTGAGTGAACTATATTCATAAATGAAAATGTCTCAGCTACATACTGTATGTAACACTGATTTCCTGAATAGAGAATAAGATGCTGTGATGATGGCACTATATGAGAAATCACCTCCAGTGTGATGATTGTCTGAAGGCCTGAGACCATCACACCAATTCACTGGTCAGTGGCGTTTTGCACTGCCTCAGATGAATAAGTCACATATGCCTCATAAGAGTGTGCTCGCACCATCCCACCTCAGACCAAGGGCAAAGTCCACAAAATAAGGGCTGATTGAGAGAGTCAACAGAGGAGCCTGTGCTTCAGTTGAAGATGGCCAGAGAAACATTAACGTCATACTTCATGTTGCTTAATTGTGTAGTTGTTCTTAAAACACCGGTTGGTTGACAGCTATTTCACATTTTACACCTTTCAGAGCTGTGATCTCACTGATGTGGTTTGGAAACATGTTACTCAGAACCCAGTTAGTTTGACCACAGTAGATCAGAGATCATCTCTGAACCCAGAATAGACTGATGATGACCTCAGTATGTGGATACATGAACACTCACGCACACGTTGTGTTCCCTTAAAACATGGAAACATTCCATAGGCGTAATGGTTTTTATACTGTACAAACCGTATTTTCTATCACCCTACACCTAAACCTAGTCTAAACCTAGACTGTGCACATTTTTACTTTCTCAAAAAAAATTAAATAAAATATATAATAATAATAATAACAACAACAACAACAATAATAATTCTGTATGATTTATAAGCCTTTTGAAAAATGGGGACATGGGGCAATGTCCTCATAAGTCACCCTCTCCTTGCCATTATACAAATTTGTGTCCTGATATGTCACAAAATCACACACACACACACGTTGGGTTTACATGTTTTATGGGGACATTCCATAGGCGTAATGGTTTTTATACTGTACAAACCGTATTTTCTATCACCCTACACCTAAACCTAGCCCTCCCAGGAGACTGTGCACACTTTTACCTTCTCAAAAAAACTCATTCTGCATGATTTATAAGCCTGTTTCCTCATGGGGACCTCACAAATTTCGGGAGACGAGATACGATACAAACAAATAATTGAATATAAATCTTCGTAGGAACAGGCAGGAACGGGCAGGAACACAACGATACATCCAAACACTTCCAAATAACGTTAAGGACCGACAGCAAATTCAAAACACAAGCAGACTTATAAAGAGTGAGACTAATTACAAACACAGGTGTAGGGGATGACGGTAATTAGGGTTAAACCAAAACAGACAGATCGACAGGGGGAGACAATGAGAGAAACCAAAAGACATAGACATAAATGTGACATCACGCCCCCCTCCGAATAGGCGCGTCTCGCGCCGTACAACATACAAGAAAAAACAAGAGAGTAGGTGGGCGGTTCAGGAGGACATGGCCGGACAGACAGTTCAAATAAACATAACATAGTCCAGGGGGGTGATGAAGGTGGAAGGAGCCAAGGAGGAAACAGGAGGGACCCGGAGCAGGAGAAGCAGAGGGAGACCCAGACCGCAGCCATGATGACGACCCACAGTGGAGCCGATGGAGGGAGGAGCCATGGTGGAGGAAAGGCTGACGACTCCAGGGGGCCGACCGACGGAGGCGGAGCCGCTGGCAGAGGAGCCCGAGGCGGAGACGGAGAGCCGAAGATCCAGGGTGACACCGAGGATCTGGAGGGCCAAGGCGGAGCCCTAGGCTCTGGCGACCAAGGCGTAGGCGGAGATCCGGAGGTCCGCGGCGGAGCCGGAGCGACAGAGGATGGAGGCTGTGCCGGAGGGAGGGAGGAGTCCTTAAGAGCCGGTGGGACGGAGTGACGAGGCGCAGCCGGAGGAACAGAGTCCTGAGGTGACGGAGGGACGACGACCGACCAGGGCGGAGCCGAAAAGACGAGGGAGCCCAGTGGAGCTGGTGGACCGATGGGCGACGATGGAGACGAGGGCACTGAGAGCCGTGGTGGAGCTGCAGGGTCGGAGGGCCGAGGCGGAGTTCTGGACTCTGAGGCTGGAGGCGGAGATGAGGGATCCTCCAGCCCTGATGTCGATGGAAGCTGGCAGACCCGCGGTGAGCCCACTGCACAGGTGGAAGACTGAGGGTGAGCAGAGGGGCTGTCAGGGGACAGCGGTGAGCAGACAGACGTTGACATAGGCAGAAGAGGGAGGGTGGGTGGGGATTCCATACAGGCAGGCATAACGTGACAGGTAGATATTTCTGTAATGAAGTCTATTAAATCCCCAGAGTTATTTCCTAGAACTTCCGTAGAGAAGTCAATCAAGTCCCCAGAATTATCTTCCAGCTAACCCTCAGCAGTGGTGCAGTGGGCAGGGCTCTCCATAGCCCTCACTTTCTCCATGTTGCACTCCCCCATCACGGTAGATGTAGCCGGCTCTCGCACCTGATCGGACGTGTAGGGCTCTGGCTCTGTGGCGATCTTTAGCTCTGTCGTTCGTGGCTCTGGCTCGTCATCCGCGGTGGGCTCGGGCTCAAACTCCGCGTGTCGGGATGCTGGTCGGCTGGGCTCTGGGTCTTGAGTGGCGCTGGTATCATCCTTCGCGGTTAACGAAGATCTACAGGACACCAGCGCCCACTCCATGTAGTCGGCGAAGCTCTCTCGTGGACCCTCCCCGGACAGCTGCGCTTTTGTGGCGATGTTCAGTCCTGCACGGTAAAATGTGCAAAGGCTGCTGTCCGGGTAGTGTGTGAGTGGTACGAGGTGGACAAAGTCTCTAGTGTGGTCCATGAGAGAGCGATTCCCCTGCTCCAGGAGAAGGAGGAGGACGGCGGGGTTATCCATCACGAAAAACAACAACAAAAAAAAACGAACACTGAGAAAAAAAATGGAAAAAATAAAGCAGGGAAACGTCGGGGATAAACTGTTTCGGTCGGTCCTTCTGTTACGTGCAGTGCTGGACGAACGAGACGGGAGACGAGATACGATACAAACAAATAACAATTTAATATAAATCTTCGTAGGAACAGGCAGGAACGGGCAGGAACACAACGATACATCCAAACACTTCCAAATAACGTTAAGGACCGACAGCAAACTCAAAACACAAGCAGACTTATAAAGAGTGAGACTAATTACAAACACAGGTGTAGGGGATGACGGTAATTAGGGTTAAACCAAAACAGACAGATCAACGGGGGGAGACCATGAGAGAAACCAAAAGACATAAACAGACATAAATGTGACACACACACACACACACACATTTGTTTTTGTGAATTGTGGGGACTTTCCATAGACTTCTATAGATTTTATACTGACAAAACAATATTGTCTATCCCTAACCCAACCCTAAACCTAGCCCTCACAGGAAACATATTTGCATTGTTATACTTTCAGATAAACACCATTTACTATTTTTAATAATTTTTTAACAATGTCAAAAATTTCTGGTTTTACTATTCTTGTGGGGACATTTGGTCCCACTATGTAGCACAAACAAGTACACACACACACACACACACACTCATGTTCACAAACTATTTTGAGTATTATATACTTTCTTTTTCACAAAGATTAAGTTTATCCTCAGATCAATGTGGAACTATGATCAATGAGTTTAAAAAATGCATACAAAACCTGTCCTAATTGAGAAAAAACATGTTGGCAAAAAGATTGGATCCAATGTTTGGTGACTATATAGCATAACAAGATATTTATAAGCTGTTTTTTGTAGGCTGGTCATTTTTAACCGTGAGCACCAGAAGTGTGACTTTGTTCCATTTTTAACAAAATAAAAACATTTCAAAACAAACTTACTGGTTAAATATTAAAGCACACTAGTTCATAGAAGAAAACAGCATCTGAGAGCAACTGCAAAACACTGATGTGAGAAAAACAGTGATGATGTACCTTTAGTTACGTGAACCTGAGAGTTTGTGATGTGGACTGTTAGTCCAGATGCTTCATACTGATACATCATATGACAATCATATTTTAATCAGAGACTCTTCCATAATCAATTCATGAGATTGTTTTCTCACCTGAACTCTTGACAGTATATGTGACTGAGGTCTTGACTTGATCTCTGTGAGTAACTTCACATCTCCACTCTCTGTTGTCATCTTCATTCAGGAGTGTTGTAGTCAGAGTTCTGATACAGAATCCTGGAGCTGATATCTGATATCTGGAGTCTGATATTGTCGGTTTAACACCAGCCTGATTCACCCAGAACAACCGAATTTCCCCAGAACGGATCCAATAATCACAAGAGACTCCAGTTTTTGAATATGAAAACAACTGACAGTAGAGAGTCACAGAGCTGCCTGCACTGATCTCAGTCTGTGAGGATGATGAAGAGACTGAAACACAAAATAACACACAAATCACACTTTTTAATCATCATGAGAGTTTAAATTAACAATTTGCAGTTTCTTTAAACTGACCACATAATCATAAAATTACCATGAATGACATGCAAATAAACGCGTGCATCAGCTCCTTGTTGTGTGTCATTCACATATTGTTGGCAGCTGTAAAGTCCATGATCTTCTTTTATGATGTTCGTGATGTTCAGAGAGCAGTCAGACCCCAGACTCAGTCTCTCATGTCTCTCTGTGCCTTTCTTCTTTTTCCCATTGGCAATCAGTTCAACTGCTCCTGAATGTCTGTTATTATAGTTCCATGTAGTTGATGTGCAGTTATGAAGATCATTATTACAGGGCAGACGAACATTTTCACCAGAACTGATGAACACATGAGCATCATCCACTCCACTGCTACCTGAAACACAAGAACATTTGAGTGATCATTATGATAAATCTATATAAAATATAAACTTTTGTATGCAGATATAAATTGAACTCTTTTACAGGAGTTTAAAAAGCATGTAGAGATTTGTTTACCTGTGAGAAGTGAAGAGAGAATGATCAGTCCCAGCAGACACAAATGACACTTATCAGCCATTTTCTCTTTCTGTCAGTCTTCCTCTTCATTATATGCTCACAACTCTTTCTTTAAATACTATCAGCTCTTCCTGTGTTTGTTCACTTCCTGGCTGATTATCATCACTCAACACATGGAGTATGTAAGTTTGGTTCTCACTCTTTATTGTGTTTACAGATAATGACACAGGTGTGTCTGTACATGTGTGTAAAAAAATAATAAAAAAATAATAATAGATTTGTAGCTCTTAAATTAAGTCCTCTAAGTCAGATCATCATCTTCAAACCATGTCAGCACAAAATGATGGATTTCTTGTTGATAAACCAAACCATTATGTAACACATGAACAAATTTGATGGTGAAAATGATTTGGCTTTTGCATATTGACCCCAAATATTTGGCCCAATATCCTGAT
Organism: Labeo catla; assembly: GCA_012976165.1. Classification (NCBI taxonomy): domain Eukaryota; kingdom Metazoa; phylum Chordata; class Actinopteri; order Cypriniformes; family Cyprinidae; genus Labeo; species Labeo catla. The sequence continues at coordinate 65,546 of VONZ01000038.1, forward strand.
ATCCACACTTGAACAATCACTAAACACATTCACATTGAACAGGCAGAAAAACAAAGCAACATAAAAAAAAAACAAAAAAAAAACATAATAATAATAATAATAATAATTAAAAAAATAAAAAAAATAAAAAAAACACAAGCCAACGTGCTGTAAACATGAGACACACATCATCAACAGACAAAGTGACAGTGACATCAGACATCGAGTTTCCATTAATGCAAACTGGAACTGGATTGGAGCCTTTAAGTGTCTCTAAGTTTTTGCAACTATTTGAGACGTTTGTACTATACGAACACATTATTTCTCCTCTCAACACTAATGGTCGTCTTTTGTCTTTTTGTGTTTCTGTTACTGTTGGCTGTGGAAACTTAGTTAGTTTGACCTCACTGGTTTAACCCACACAGATCTGAGATCATCTCTAAACCCACTTGGAATGAATAATGAACCCACTTGAAATTCACAACTAAATGAGACTAATTAGTAAAACACAGCTGAAACTAATGGAACTCAATGAGGGACAGGAACAGGAAAACCAAATATGAGCAAAGGACACAAGATGGAGAAATTATTTTATTTTGTGTCCAAATCTATTGAACTATTCACAAATATTGTAAAATTAAATGTCTAGTTAAAGACATTAATGTCTGATCACTGTCTAATGCAATGCCAAATTTGAAAACATTAACAACATTGTGATATTTGAAGTTAAAACACAGTAAACAAGACACTTACCATGTTTTTACCTCAGTAACTGCAGTTTTACTGTGATATTTGAAGTTAAAACACAGTAAACCGGTTACTTACCATGTTTTTAACCCCCCAGTAACTGCAGGTGTACTGTGATATTTTAAGTTAAAACAGAGTAAACAGGACACTTACCATGTTTTTACTACATTAACTGTAGTTGTACTGTGATCAGTGCCGTATCTACCATTGAGGACAACGAGGTCATGTCCTCTGTATTTTTTCCGGAGATTTCAAATTAGTCAAAGCTGAAATCCAGCAGTGATGATCAATGCTAAACACAGAACCCGGTCTGTGTCCGAATCCATATGTCGTCTGTATTTTCTCCCAATTAAATTCACATTCTCCGTCTAATCTCAAGTGAAATCTCTGCCTCTATCTGTCTTTGCTGGCAGCGGCACTTGACGTTACGTTACGCTACAGATTCAGAGAGTCGGGAAAGCCGGCAGACTGATTGTATGTTTTTTCACGTAAGTGGTCGTAGTGTGGTCTTGAGTGAAATGCAGACATGAAGAAGAACTTGCATCAAACTAAATTAAGTTTTAAAAAGCCAACAACAAAAGGGCAAGGAAAGAGTAGGAGAGAAGGTGAGCCTGTGTGTGTCAGTGGCAGACTGTTCAAAGTTTCATTTGTCATTAGAATCTCGAAAAACACACAAAACTACGTCGTCACAGGCAGTCCTATAGGACTGACTAAACAGGCTAGTTCGAGTTTGCTGGCTAAGTAGATGGATAGGACTTTATCCGTTAGACGGTCAGCTAAGCAACATCAGCAATAGTGACTTTGCTCAACGAAAAAAGTCCCATTCACAGTCACAGCCAGCCATTCGACGAGCCCGTTTAGTCAGATATGTGCAGCCTGCTCATCTGACTGTGATATTTTACTGTGAACTAGCAGTAGGCTAGGGTATGCCTGTTACATCCACGCCAGGCTCCACCCTCAATACTACGCAACGCTCTCATTCACCCGAATTCTGATCATCAGCACCTGTCAGCCATCAACTCTTCAATCAAGCACCACATAAAAGCACACACCACTCTGCATTCACCGTCCAAGCTCGACTATTCGAAGTGGACTCTCTGATCTCTGCATATTACCTGTTATACTTACCTGTTTGCACTTACCTGTGTTCTCCTTGTTGGTTCCTCGTTCTCCTTCAGATTCCCAGCGATCGCCTTCCTTGTGTCGTCCTGTGAATTGTGGTGTGTGATTGTGGTATTCGTCATTGGCTTCGTCTTCATCGGCTTATCTGTGGACCCAACGGAAATAAGTACTGGTTACATTCTCAAACAACGCTCTCAAACTCTCTCAAGATTGTCTACTTACCTATTCTGCTTATCCTGTCAGCTGAACTCATTTTCAATAAACTGTTATTGCATACTTACCATCTGTGTCCCGTCCGCTTCGTAACAGAGCCATGTTTCCTGATGGCCTGGTTGTGATTGAAGTAGCCTAGATTGCCCATATTCAGGAGGCTCTAAAGATACAGAATCACTTACCTTATCCATCTATGAGATAGGCTACTGCCAGTTCAAAAACATATCATTCAATAATCAATAGGCCTTTTTACAAATATTGTGATAACAGCCGATAACCCAATCATAAAAATAACCATGACCATATGCTAATGAATAATGTGAAAAGTGCCCCCCTCAATAGCTTACTTATTTTTGCATGTTGTCAATCAAGGGATAACAGCAGTAGGCTATTGCAATTTTTTTTTTTTTTTCAATCAGTTCTGAGAAGTTTTGTTAGTACAGGCTAGTCAATTCCTGTGAGGTTCTCTTAGGCATGGCCCTCACATATAGGCTAAATTATTGTGAATTTATAAATTAAATAATGCATCTGTTATTAAGACTTGTTGTCTTAATGTTCAACAGATGAGACAGGAGAGAGAGATAATCAGGCAGAGAGAGAGTCAAGACAAGAGGAGAGGGAAATAACAGGTGCAACACAGTCAGATGGTCCGACTCTGAGTGCATGTTCCTCCATCTGTGATCCAGCTATTTGAAAAAATGACCTCAGTCACTTCCTGCTATTATAATTTGCACAGCATATATAACATATATAACATGTTGTTTCTTAAACTTTTGCCCTGTCCAAATACCCACACTTGCAGTTTTGCACCTTGTCTAATTATATGACGTATTTCCTGTTTTTGGCCTAAGTGTTGAAGTGAAAATGAAAACCACAAGTGTGGGTAGAACTTTTCATTTCCTGGCGGCACACACTTATAGTGTGGTAAAAATGCATGTGTTTACAGGGATTTATTTTTAGTTTCAACTTTGCACTTTAAAATAAACTTCTAAATATCTGTTCAGTATCTTCCTGTAACAGATGTCAGTTTCATTTGTGGTGCTTCTAATTAAGTGATAAAAAAGCAGTTGCAAATGATGTACAAGATAAATATACTTCTCTTTGCATAAAACATGCAACACTTTGTTTTACTACCAAATTTTACCAAATTCAAATACTACCATATTTGTAATTCTAATTATTCTAATTATTATTCATTTTTAACTTACATTGGAAAGGTTTCCGTGACCTCTCATAAGATCTCACGATTTATTCCAAAACATGATGCATCATGGGATAAGCTGAACCTTCTGAGCAGTTTTCAAAATGGTGTGGATTTAGTTTGCTTTAACGGCACTGCAGTTTGGCATCATTAAGACCTGGGACAGTCTTGCACACTTACTTCCTGTCACATGCATTTGCTATAAAGTGGCCAAGTGTGGGTAACTGGACTGGGTAAAAGTTTTTAAAATGCCCCATTAGTACATCAAAGTCTTAATAATTTAATAATTCAGTTGAACACTTCTATGATATTGTACAAGTGTATTTGTTGACAGTCCTGCAAGGTTTACTCTACTGCTCATTGCCTCAGTCCCTGTACAGTCTCATTTGACACTATCACAATATTTGTAAATCAGTTGTGCCCCTTTTTGGAAAGCAGTCGATGCCCCACACAGTCAGAAACTTTATATTGTCCATTGACTTCTTAATAAATTACTTCAAATGGTCCCCGTCAGTTCATTGTCCAACATTACATGATGTCTCTCTGCACCTCGTAATTTATCTGTTTCCATGAGTGGAAATGCTAGTTTGATGTGTGCTGTTAGCATGTAAACATATTTTAAATAATTAATTAGATATGTAGCTTGATTTTAATGACTCACTATTGACAGAGGCAGTTTGTACAGTCTAAATAAATAAATAAATAAATAAAACCCACATTAATGTGTAAACCAACAAGTTGCATGTAATGTAATAGTATCTTCTTCCTTTTCTGTCTTCCAGGATTACTCACAGGTTGTGCTCTCCTTCTTTTTCAGGTCTATACAATATCTAAACAACAGCTCCTTTATGAACCCTCACAAACCTTCCTAAAAACTAAAAGAGCTGTTACTGAGTCTCAGCGAGTCTTGCCATGATCAGCCCTTCCCAGGTACATTTTTTAATCAACATTTACTCATCAAATGCTCTGGTCTGAATCTTATTGTAAATTAACTTAATTATATTGTTAAGAGTAAGTAGAGGGACTTCTGGTTATGGCGTGGTGCTGAGTGAACGCGAATCAGAGCTCCGCTACAAATACTTAAATTGTATTCTTTAACCCAATAAACGCTGACAAACTGATTCTATTTTAGAATCTGATACATCTTAACATTTCAAGATGCCACCAAAACCAACTAAAACCACACAGAAACAAGTCAAATCGACCGTACCTGGAGAGGCCGAGGCAGATGCTAAATCCAATGAAGCTAATAGCGAGGAGGAAGCGTCAGGTGTTAGCCAAGAGTCTGCAATTCTGGAGGCTATCCACTCATTGAAATCGGACTTTGCTGTGCGATTTGATGGCTTGCTCCAGGTGATTCATGGAGTGCAGTGCGATCTTAAAGCTCTCACAACACGGGTAACAGAAGCCGAGGACCGAATAAGCACCCGAGAAGATGATGTCACGGAATTGCAAACACAATTTTGAAAACTGCCATAGAATCTCTCTGAAAGTCGATGATCTGGAAAATCGCACTCAACGGTCCAATCTACGATTAGTGGGACTACCAGAAAAACTTGAAGGGAAGGATATGTGCGTCTTTTTAGAGAAATTACTCCCCGAGATCCTCAGCCCGGAAACATTTCCTGGCCCTCTTGTAATTGAGAGAGCTCACCGAATCGGCAGATTCTCCGAAGATCGTTCTGACTCTCCACCGAGAGCTGTGATAATGAAATTTCTAAACTACGCTAACAGAGTCCGTACTCTGAAAGCAGCTCGAGCAGTAGGCACCGTGATGTTAGACAAAAGAAAGCTTATGTTCTTTTCTGACGTGTCAGCTGAACTGGAGAAAAAACGGAAAAGATTTGATGCGGTGAAGAAGGATCTTCGTGATCTCAACTTCCCTGAATTGTGTTATGGCATCTTGTACCCAGCTACGTTGTGCGTGACATACAAGGGAAAGCGCCACTTGTTCGACAATCCTTCAGATGCTCAGAGGTTTTTGCAAGATCTGAAAGACAATGTTTAGCAGGAGTACTTAAAGGAAGATGTTTCTATTCGGGGTCAGTTGGATGAACGTAAACAAACTTCTGGTTTATTACTGATGCTAAAATAATATATATGTATTTTTCGTGATGTTGGGTTGACATCTCTGACTGTTGCGGACTCGTCCGACGTTCAGATAAGCTGTTCCTCACCGTGAAATGATCGTGGGTGGACTGGCATAGTTCCATAATCAGGCTCTATCAAGAAGACCTTGGGAGGTGTTTAACTAGGGAGGGGAGGGGGAGTGATGGAATTTCATTTGGGGAAATACCTGTTTGTTGGTCAGTTCTTCTGTCTGGCTGTACTTTGCTTTTATCAAGGTTTTTTTTTTCCCTTTCTTTCTTTTTTCTTCATTCACAACAATAGTCTGTATACTTACTTTTGTACTTTTGGCAAGAATGGGAATATGCTGTATACACAATAATGGCTCCCCTATTTGATATTCAATTTACATCCTGGAATGTAAGACGTCTCAACAAAATTGTACAGTTAAAACAAGTGATGAATAGAATTAGGCAAATGAAAGCTAAAATAGCGTTCCTCCAGGAAACCCATTTAGCTTCAGGGGATGTGACTATGGTGAGGAAGAGATGGCCAGGGCAAGTGTTTTCTGCCTCCTTTAATTCACAGTCTAGGGGGGTTATTACACTTATACATAAATCCATACCTTTACAAATAATTAACACTATCAAGGACAGACTAGGGAGGTACATAATTATCCAAACCGAGATATTTTCTGTTAGATTGAATTTAGTAAATGTTTACGGACCCAATGTGGATAATCCTATTTTTTACAGAAATCTATTTTTACTATTAGCTGGACTGCCAGGATATTTTGTTATAGGAGGCGATTTCAATTGTGCTTTATATCCAGAATTAGATAGCTCAACTAAATCAGACCTCTCTCATGTACAGACCAGAACAGAGTTAAAACAGTATATGCAAGATTTCAATTTAATAGATATTTGGAGGAGCAGACACCCGGATAGTTTGACTTATTCATGCTACTCTAGTACTCATAAAACATTTTCTCATATCGATTACTTTCTTTTATCTACTGATCTCATTTCTAAAGTTAAGAACTGCTGGTATGATAGGATATTAATCTCAGATCATGCGGCAGTTTCACTTACATTAAACTTTCCAAATGTTTTGTGCAGATCCCCAAGGTGGCGACTACATATAACCTGGTTGAGAGATCCCGAATTTTTGGAGTTTATTGATAAACAGATAGATTATTATTTTGAAATTAACACAAATCAAACATCTGCCTCAGTCCGGTGGGAAGCATTTAAAGCTTTTATAAGAGGACGAATGATTAGTTACACAAATTATAAATATAAGCACTGTCAAGTAGAAATGGTAGACCTTGAAAACTAAATAAAGAAAATTGATGATAAATGAGGTCTTTAGGAACTACTATCAGGCTCTTTACAGCTCTGAATATTCGGAGAGTGCTGCAGTGAGAGAAAAAGCTTTCCTAGATGCTTTGGACTTTAAGTCCACAGGTTTGGGTTTCATGGTATCTCTTGAAGAGGACCTAAAGTCTGAGGCCATTACCAGTATGAAAGGAGGGAAGACCCCAGGGCCTGATGGCATACCGATAGAGTTATATAAAATTTTCCATCATAAATTAATTGGTCCCCTTTTGGACATGTACCAGGAATCCCTGAAAAATGGGGCTTTGCCTCCCTCTCTGAATACTGCGAAAATAACTCTGCTGTTAAAACCTGGCAAGCCACCAACTGATTGTGGTTCATATAGACCCATTTCTCTCCTGAATAATGATTTAAAGATTCTTTGCAAGGTGCTAGCAAAAAGATTAGAAATACATTTGCCTAAGCTTGTTCATATGGACCAAAATGGCTTTGTTTGGGGGAGGCAAGGTTTGCATAATATTCGTAGAGTATTAAATATATTTCATGAGAAATCTAATACTTGTGATAATGCACTTCTGTCATTAGACGCTGAAAAAGATTGAGTGGCAGTACCTGTTTAAAACTATGGAAAGAATGGGGTTTGGGGATAAGTTTTTGAAATGGGTCCGGATCCTGTCTGCTAACCCTTCAGCTGAGATACTAACGCATGGAATAATATCTGCCCCTTCCAGACTCTACAGGGGAACACCCCAGGGCTGCCCGCTCTCTCCCTTGCTTCTCACCCTAGTGATCGAACCACTGGCTATGGCAATTCGTAAACATACACATATTTCAGATATTACAATTGGCCCTTCAGAACATCGCATTTCATTATATGCAGATGATATAATTATATTCTTTTCCAATCTAAAACAATCTATCCCAGCATTGCTAAATTTGAAACATTTGGAGAATTCTCAGGATATAAAATTAATAATTCTAAATCTGTGTTGTTGTTCCTCCATAAAGCTGAAAGGCTTCTCCCCCCAGTTCAGACACCCTTTAGAATCTCACAAGACGGTTTTATTTATCTTGGGATTAAAATTACACCAACTGTTAATGAAATTGTATCTAATTATAAGCCCATATCAGATTCTATAACTGGTCTGCTGAACAGGTGGACAAAACTCCCCATTTCTTTGATTGGCCGTGCTAATATATTAAAAATGTCAATTTTGCCCAAACTGTTATATCTCTTCCAATCCATTCCACTTCCTCCACATTCTTCTTTTTTTGTCCTAATGAAAAAAACTTTTACAAACTTCATTTGGAACAACAAGCACCCTCGCCTCAGACTTTCCTTGCTTTACCTGCCTTATGATAGAGGGGGGTTAAACCTACCCAACCTAAAATGGTACTACTGGGCGGCTCAAATTAGAGCAGCAATGTTTTACTTTGAGAAGGATTACCCTCCAACCTGGGTATCTATAGAGGCTCACACTATTTCAATTCCTTTGAATTTATATCTATATTCAGCAGATGTTAAAAAGCTGATTAAGTGTACAAAAAATCCATATAGCAGAAATACTATAATAGTTTGGTTGAGGCTCTTACTCATTTAGGTGAATTACCACAACTTTCAAGCTTTTCACCAGTTTTTGGTAATGAAAATTTCCGTCCTGCTAGAGCTGATCCAGGTTTTAAAATCTGGTCAATTCAAGTTATTAGTAAGGTGTCTGATCTCTATAATGAAGGAAAATTCATGTCCTTTGAAGAAATTAGGACAAGGTTTGGAATTCCGCAAAAACACTTTTTCAAATATTTGCAATTACGTAGCTTCATTCAGTCAAGACAAGGCCAAAGTCTGGTTGAGCCTCCTTTTTCTACTTTGGAAAATATTACACTTAAATGTTTGAAAGGTCCTCTACCTCAAATATCTCTATTATATAAACAGTTTGTGGCCAAATCTAAAGAATCATTTAATGACAGACTTCAAGCATGGCGATCTGACCTGCAGGTTAATATAACTGAGGAAGAGTGGCAAATAGTATGTTTAAAAGCCCAAACTCAGACAATGAACACCCATTTGAGACTGCTTCAGTATAAATGGCTGAGTAGACAATATATCACTCCAGTTAAGTTACACCACTTCAACCCGAATATTCCTGATGAATGCTACAAATGTAAGCAAGAGAAGGGAACTTTATTCCATTGTATGTGGGAATGCACTGAAGTTAATTGTTTTTGGATCAAAATATTGAACATTGTAAGTAAAATCATTGGCAAAGTAATTCCTTTTGATCCCAAGCTGTGTATATTACATATTTGTCCTTTGAATTTTAAAACTACCAAACATGAAAGATTGTTGCTAATTCTTTGTTTGTTGGAAGCCAAACGTGTAATTGCATGCTTTTGGAAAAAAGAAGAAACTCCTGCCGTGTCTCAGTGGATAAAGGGGATGACTTCATGCCTTGCTTTAGAAAAGATTACCTACTTTTGATAAACAAACTTTATATATTTTGGTCTATCTGGAAAGTGTTCTTTGACTTTTTGCAGAGCCTAGATGGTGACTCTTTTGTGGAACTGATGGACATTGAGAGTATATAGACAAGTATCTTATAGCTGTATATTTTTTCTTTTTTGACTTTGTGTTCATTTATGTATTATTATTTATTTATTAATTACTTATTTGTGGTTTTTTTTGTTATCTGGTTATAATGGAAAATTTGAATATTGTATTAATCTGTATGACAATGTTTGAAAATAAAAATTGTTGTTAAAAAAAAAAAAAAAAAAGAAAGTCATTCTCAGGTGTTGGTGCAACTCTTCCAGGTACTGGTGAGTGGTATAGGCGGTGACAAGGTTCATGTCACCAGGTTGATACGGCAGGTGTAATGGTAGCGTCATGATGTGGTTTATTAGCAAGCAAGCTGTCGTTTCAGCAGTGTCGTTGGGAGCTGGAAGACACTCTACCCACTTTGTGAATTCGCACACCACGGTGAGGAAGTATTTGTTACCTCGGGTTGACCGCGGCAGAGGTCCTACCCAGTCTATTTGGAGATCTGAACATGGGAAGCTCATTCCTTTCTGCTGTAGTGGTGCTCGGCGGTTTGGGCTTGCTGGTTGAAACTGGCAGCACACCAGGCATCCTTTCACATATTCTGCTACGTCTTGCTGCATGTCGGGCCAGTATGTCACTTGTTTGAGTGCTTTATAGGTGGCTTTGGCGCCATGATGCCCAGTGCATGGTGCATCGTGGGCATGAACGAACATCGTCCCCCTTTGGCCATGAGGGACTACAAGTGTTGGCACAGTATGGGGCTCAGGAACATATGTAAGAATGCCATCGTGTAGATGCAGCATGTGCTTGATGGAGTGGAGGGTGCGGAGCTCAGATGAGGCGGCCAGGTCAGAGGTGGAGATCGGGTTTGAGGAGGGGTATGAGATGTGAGCAGCAATAGTGCGTAGTGCTGGATATGAGGATTTAAGTGTGAGGAGATCAGCAGCATGAAACTGAGAGGAGAGCTCGATTTGGGAGGAGGCGGGGGCAGCAGGTGCGTGTTGGCGGCGGGTGACGACTGTAACTGCCGGGCTGGGTGGGAGGGCCTGAAGTGCCCATGGCTCTCCGTGGAGTGCACCTGCTTTGGTGAGGGCATCAGTTTGGTCGTTAAGATCTTTGTCTTGCCCTGGTTGGCGTGAATGGCCTCTGACCTTTTTCCAATAGACGATCATGTTGTGCTTTGTGACAATGGCATTGCATGCTTGGAAGAGATCTTGGTGTTTGCCAGGTTTGTTGTTAGCAGTCTTGAAGCCATTCTGTTTCCATCCCGCCAGGTAACGTGTGAAACTTAGGCGAGCATAATTCGAGTCAGTACAGATAAGGAGTTGATGTTGTGAGATGCAGCTAGTTGCAACGTGATGAGGATGGCTGCAATCTCTCCATATTGCGATGAATGAGGTTGAATTGTTGAGGTAGGCAAGGGTCGTTGTTGACCCAGACCACACCTGCGCCCGGTTTCAAGTTGCCCTGGTAATTGTACAGGCAGCCATCAACGTACGCTGTGGGCATTCCCTTGCACACATTCTCATCAAAGTATCTGTGGTTCGTTAGTACGGTTGTGAGGATTCTTTGAGTTCCTCTGACATGTACAGCGTGTCAGTGGAGCAGTTCTGGCAGGCATTTGTGGTTTTGGCCATATCTTGCTTCGACGTTGCGGCCTTGAAGCGTCATCAACCATGTGGCTATGCGTGCATTGGTTACAATGCCATCTCGAATTCATTGGCTGTTGAGGATGGTTACAGGTTGGTGACATGTTTCAATGATGACCTTCTGTGCTCCAATGTGATTGGAAAAGCGCTGGATGGCCCATACGGTGAAAAGCAAAGCTTTCTCGGAGTCTGCGTACTTGCATTCGGGGGGAGCAGCGTCTTGCTGGCGTAAGCTACCACTCTCTTTTCCTTGTCATGAAGCTTGGACAATCATGCGCTGAGGCACTGTTTGGAGAATCCTGCTTCTAGATAGAATTCCTTTCCTGGGTCTGGGTAAGCCAGGCATGAGGCAGAGTACGTGCTGTTACAAGGGCGGATGATTTCCCTTTTCAGCATAGAGTCAACGATTTTCTGCACGGGCTCGTATGATGCGACTGGAATCTTGTACTGTCGCACGAATGTGGGTGGTGCATTCGGGTTTGTTGGGATGTGCACCATGTGGATGTTGGTTAAGCCACAATCTAGAGAGTCCTTTGCGAAGGAGTCTTTGTACTTGTGTAGAACTTCTTGAGTCCTTGGCGATGTGCTCCATTGTGCAGGGCATCTGCCTCCCTCAGTATCTGTTGGATCTGTGCATTGAACCCGGTGTAGGGTTCCTGCATTGTTGAGGTTTCAGTGGGGCTCTGGTCTACAATGGTCGCTTGTTCTGGACGTGCTATCGCAGGTTGTGTTGAGACAGCATAGACTGCGAGATGTGTGTCCTCGGTCAGTTCTGATCGGCAGACGCTTTCTCTGGACACTGGTAGAATAGATGTAATTGCAATGGTTTCATGTGGTCTTGTAAATGTCATGGTGTCGTCATACTTGTCTGCTATTAGTTGGGCTGGTATGGGGCCTATGACAGGTACCGTTAGCTCAAAGTCATGGAACGACTGGTTGATGAGCCATCCCAGGTGGCTGGCTTTGGGCATGTTGATGTCTGAGGCCATACAATTGTTGAATAACACATACACAGCGCGGGATGACACCTCAATGAGGGGCGTGGCTTCCAGAGTCACTCCTAGTCTTAGGCAGGTCCTGGAGGGTTGGAAGAAGGCTAATTTGCTGTTCAGAGTTTGACCAGGTCGCATGTTGAGTTGGACACTGACACTCTTGCTGTAGGCGGGTATTGTGACTTCTTGTTCATTGATCATGGCACATGCGTCAGGCATTGTTTGACCAGACCGAAGGTTCTTGAAGTTGATTGAGGTTGTCAGTTGGTGTGATGGGGGAGCCCAGATGACATTGTTCAGTGTGTCGACGCACACATTCACATTCTGTCAAGTCTGACAATGATGTCTGCGCCAATGTAAGTTGGGGACAACAAGGAAGTAATGGCTCAAAAGTCTCTTATTCCACTAAATGTCCACCGCACTGATTACTTTTGAAGTAGCCATTGCTGTTGATGAGGGCCTGAGAGGGAAACGGCTGTGTTTGTCGACATGTGGCAGGCTCGGGTGTCTCTGCTTCAAGGCTTCGAAGAGCTTAAGAGTGATGGCTGAGTTTTCAGCCCATAGGGCTAGCACTGAATCAGACACGGAAGTGTCCTGGACATTAATGGCAGTATTGATTTGAAGGGGACCCGAGTCTGCGTCCCATGCTTGGAGCGAGCAGAGAAAGGGGTCTTGGTCTTTGCTGCTTGCCGTTGAACTTGAGCTTGGCCTTGGCTTTGACCTTGTGACATCACTCAGCACATTGGAGGCAGTGTCTGTTGTTTGGCACTGTGACTCGAGGGAGTCTACTGACTGGAGGGACAGAGGCTCACGGACTTGCGTCCACATTTTTAGGTGTTTAAAGTCTATTAAGGGTTCGAAGCGGTTGAGCAGATCTTTCCCTATGGGAAGTGGATATGTTTTCAAGGGTGAGATGTATACTGGATGGATGAGGCTCATTGGTCCCACCGTCAGGTGAATTGGGGCCACATGTTTCAGTTGTAGACCCGTGTGGGAGTATGCTTGGAGGTTCGGTTCACACCTTTGGAGTTTAAGGACGCCGTTAAGTTTCTTGGTTCTTTCTTGGACTTCTTTGAGTTCAGTTCAGCTGACATTAGAGTGATGTCAGCTCCTGTGTCCAAGAGGGCTTCGACTTTGATGTGGTGTTCGATGATGATAGGCCGAATCTGGTTTCTCTTTCTTTTCCCACTTCCGATCCTCTTCCTGGCATTTGAAAAACTCTTGCATCATCATTTTCAACAGTTCTTGTGAGTCAAGACCTGGTGAGGTCTTTGGTTCTGCTGTGGGTTCAGTTTGAGCTCGGTCAGAGTGAGATCTCTGAGAGTTCTTTGTCGGTTTCTGAGGCTGGTTGCTCCAGGGTGTGATTGTCGCTTTCCCTTGGAGTTTCCGCCAGATTCCCACGAACCTTTTCCTGAGCTTCCTGATGAGGTTTGTGGGTTCCATGACCTGTCCCATCGACTCTCTTGAGGTCTTGAGTGGTCCCAGGATTTCTCCCAGTGGCGTCCAGGTGAGTGTTGTCGTCCACGCGGTCCATCCCAGCGGTTGTTCCTCTGTTTAGGACGGGTGCCAACATGGGAGTCCCGTTCTCTGTTGTACGAGGATGTTCTCCATTTTTTAGGTGGCTGCTTTGCTCTCTCTGGGTGGAGGGCACCCTCGAGGGCCATTCCCTGACTCTGAGTCAAGAACTGCTGCAGATTCGGTGCCCTTTTCTGCTGCCATCTTTTGTTTGCCGTAGGCTTTGTGTGCCAAGTCTCGCAGTTGCTGAGACGTCATTGTCCGTGGGCACGCCAAGGTGATGGCTCACTCCCGGGTGAAGATTTCTCAGGAAGAGAGTTTTGAAGTTCAAGTCCTCTTCCATGTCTGGTTCGTTGCGAGCTCCGAAGTATGCTTGTCTGAGTCGGCTGTAGTAAGCTTGAGGGGTCTCATGGCGACCTTTCTTGGTCTTCAGGGCGGCCACCAGTCCTTGTTCTGACTCTGGATCTGCAAATTCTTTGATAAGGGCATTTCGAAGCAGGTGATAGTCCATCTTTGTGTGGGCGGGCTGTCGGTCCAGAAAGCTCTGCACCTCAGGGCTGGAGGTGGTTTGCAGTAAATAGAGTCTATCTTTGTCTGTGATGTTGGGTCTCATTTCCAGATGGAAATCAATGTCTTTCAAATAGGCTTGGACGTCTTGTTCACCTGGCACGCTTGGGTTGAACTTGGCGACGTTCCTGGCCAGTTTGTCGAGATCTTTGAGGTCCATGCCATGTGATGGTCTTGGACTAGCTTGGGGAAGTTCTTGAGCTTGGTTGTGAAGAACAGGGGACCCGGTCCTGCTCTACGGGGGTGAGTTTGGGGCCCGCCGTGTCCTGGTTTGCTCAGGACGCAGTTCATAAGCATTTGAGTTCGTCTTTGACAGAGTCAGACTCTTCCTTGATGTGGTCTAGCTGTCACATCAGGTAGCTGATCTCTGTTCTCACCTCATTCAGGTGGGTTTCGAGGGCTTTAATTCTGCTGTTCTTGTCTCTAAAGTCCAACTTTGCCTTTTCAAGTAGCTGTTCGGCGTATTGCAACTTGTTGGCGACCTCGGTGTAGTCTGACTTAGCTTGTTCCATCTCTTAAGAGGTGGTTGTCAGGGTTTCTCGCACTCTGGCGATCTCCTCCTTGACGCTTGGATCTGCCTCATCGGTCCCTTCCTGTTGGTCCTGTGCTTCCAGTTCTAGCTGCCCGATGCGTCGTTGGGCGTGTGTCAGTTCCTGCTGGAGATGGGCGGAGTGCCTGTCGCTCAGTTTGAGGGTGGCGATGAGGGTGTGACTTAGGGACCCAGTGATCTTGGCTAGTTCTTTGTGATTGTAGCTCTGGTTTGGATCTTGTCTCATGGTGCTTGTTATGTTGTCATCCAGCTGGTCTTGTGTTTGATGTCTCAGAGATTCAGCGGCTCTGGGTAGGAGGCTGTCTGTTACAGCACTTAGCCAGGTTTCTAAGTCCTCCCAGTGGCTGACAGGGTCGGTTGTGCGAGACATGTTTTGACGTGGGGAGGAAGACCTTGACCACCGACTGACACAAACCTTGAAGAGAAGGAAAAACAACAGAAACAAAACAAACAAACAAGGCAAAACAGTGAATGTGCGGTGTCAGGTGTAAATGTTCTGTGTGAGGTGGGCTGGTGGGAGTGTTTTCTTCAGCTATGGTCCACCGCTGGGCGTGCTTCTAACCCGTAGTCGCTGTGGAGGAGATTAGAGGGCCCGTGCAGGTGGCACAGCTAGGGACAAGGAAGAAAAGAGAACAACACACACAACACGGAACAGAGTAGTAGTCGTCTGCTTCCCCCTTTCATTAAAGGGGAGAAAGAGAGGAGACAAGAGAGAAATACAACACAAAGAACAGTAATATCTGTAGTACGACTGGTTAATGCTAATGGGAGGATGAGAGAGAGAGGGATGAATGAGAGAGAGATGAGAGAGACAGCCCACTTCTCTGGCAGTAGGATGAATGCCGTCAAATTTCTTCACCCCCTTTCCTACCCTTTTGTTTATGGGGTTTCAGAATATAGTGACTGTGATTGTTATTATAATCTCCTCCGGGTGAAGGAGAGAACAATGACAATGACAATATTGATTTCTGCCCTGACAGGATTGACACCATACACCATAAAAATGCGCTGTTAGATGCGGGTTACGACTGGCGATGCAACTCTGTTCTCCTGGTGACCTGCTCTGGTCTTGGTTGGGTTTTGATTCCGCGATGAGGAGGGAAATAAGGAAGTGAGAGTCAGACAATTTTGACACAAAACATTCAGTTATGTAAATATCGATTAGGTGTCTTTTAAAATTCTCTGCTTTTATGATCCTCACAGGTACAACCCCAAACACAGCAGCAGTAGTAGGATTAGGAAAGGACAGCTAGGAGGGAGAAGGAGAAGAAGCCCATAAAGGAATAGCAATGTTTAATTTCTGTATATTTTAAATCGCAAAACCTTAAAGATCACTGATAATTATCACTTGTGATGCTTTGTTAGCTTTGGATTAAAGTGATTATGTTTAGGTCAAATCATCTGTATCATTGCAGTAGAGAGGAGGAAACCATACTCATTTGTGAGTTACGTTACACTCTAAGTTGGTAATGGTAATTACCAAGTGTTACAATTTGTGATGCCTCATTGAAATTTGATCAAAATCAATTATAATTGCCTTAACCAGTGCGTATCATTGGGCTATGAGGAGGAAACGTAATGATCAAATGACAGTGAAGTTAAAGTGAAATTAAAATGTCAAAATCAGTAATGAAAGTTAATGATTGCTACTGAATGATGTTCCCATTAAATTTGTTAAGAGTCATCAACATTAAACTAATCAACAGGTATCATTACTATTGAATCAATCGATAAGCATCATGAAAGGGTTGAGGGAGAAACAATGATTAATCAAAGTTCAAATCAGTAATGATAGTTATTGATCAATATTAAATGATGTCTTGTCCAAATTGATCAAATCAATTGTAATTAAATTAATCAGTAAGCATCGTTCCAATATAGATGAAAAGAATAGTGAAACTAAACATGGGAACGATAGTTTATGATTAATATTTAGTGGCGTTGTCATTACCTCATAAGAACATTTATGAAGAAATTAATCAATACGTTTGCTAAAGTACGGAAAGGGCAATCATAATTAACTGTTAATAAAATTAAAGCTTATGGTTTACCTAATGGAGTAAACAAATATAGGGGGAAAGGAAACCTTACACCCAAGTAATTAACAGTTAACTTTGAGATCGGTAATCAAACTTTAATGGTTGGTTACTACTGCATACAGAGAGGTTTTAACTTTAAAAATTGCCTATATTCCTTTTAATGGGAGGAGAGGGGAGACGAGGAAATAAGTGTGAAGAGAAGGATATGAAGTGAAGAGCTCATAAGATGGGAGTTAAGGTTGAGATGCAAATTACTAAATCACTTCAACACTGTCAAACAACTGCATTCAGCTACAATAGGCCACCACAATGCTATGTGCTAACCACTATCCTTTGATGCTAATGGTTCTACATAGGCTTTGATGCAAACGCGTTAGCTTCAGTTAGCTTAGCAATGTCCAAGTCTGTTTACAGTATGCCGTCGACGGACTGCGCCTGCGCACTTAAAGTTAATCTCGGAACAGGTATCTTACGGCTTCCGGGTTATGTCTGTTGCTATGATGACGTACACAGCAACAAAGCCAGTATGCGGGTTATGCAAAGTTAAAATGCATTGAATGAAATGGCGGCGCATTTCAATACTGTACAGTCAACAAACACTATTCAGATTCTTTATCTTATAGCGTTAAACCGTTTCAGCTCGTCAGCGTGAGGCGAATTTATCTACAAATTTACTGCAATAAATACAATAACGTTATTGCGATCTCAGCGGATCTCAACTTTTGTGCTAGTCTGTCTAGACATACAACAACATAAGTGGCTGTAAGCACACAACTTTACTTGATCAAAATTTAACAATTCTCCCACAAAACAACGCTTGGACGCTCGCTCTGGGCGTCGCGTTTCGGGTTCACTAGTTTTAAGTGACCAAATGGAGCAGCAGATAGCTAACCTGAAAATCTCCAGGGGATCGTCTAGCTGTTTTCACACTGGGACACGCAATGTAAATCAGTCTAGCGTCAAACAAGGCCTTATAGGAGAAAAGGAGGAACACGCTTGCTTTTCTCCGTGTGCCCTTTAAAGCGACTTCTCTTTTGTCTTGGTGGACAATTCTTAAATGTTTACTGCAGTTTAACTCTTTATGTGACAACTCTAGTTACTCTTCCATTCATTCAAACACACTGGCTGCCACAATAAAGTATACAGTAACACAACAAACCTTGTTTCTCTGTCTCTGCTCTATCTCCTGGAAAAATAGAAAAGGTATAACACAAATTGCCTTGGTATTTATGTTCACAAGCTAGATGTGCCCACATTCTCCACCATTAAATATGTAGGGTTTTAAGTCAAATTTAAGTGATTCAATTGGGAATCGAATCCAAAAGATTCGGAATCAACTTGATTAACTGATTCAAAGTTAGAAATTTTTATTAACTGTTCGTCCACCGAACGTTCAACTTAGGATATTTTACCAACTCTGGGTGTTTATATTATCCCCGTGGCCATCGGATTATAATATAAACAAAATATTTGTTTGTTATGAGCTAGGTAGCAAAATCTAGGGCACAGGCATTACCTTATGAACAGAAAAGCAAGACAATGTTCTTTTCAATGAAACAGGAATTTATTGAACTACTCTAAGATACATGAACTAAACTACTAACAATTACACACACATAAACACACACATGTATACGGTTCAAGGAATAAGAATCTATGGAGTTTGAAGGGAATCCCAAAACTACTAGTATCTGCTACTAGTTCTTAAATTGCAACCTGTAGCGTTCTGGATGGCACAATCGCATAGTTGGTCGAGCCGGGAGCGCCGGTGAGAAGGCAAAGGGCGAAAGGAAAAGTTTGTTAGGAACATTTTGATTTTAACCGGGCCGACAAAGTCCGTCCCATAAAGTTGTGTTCCAATCATTTGGGTTGCAAGGCGGGGCTCTGCCCTATACGGTTATTTATTGTTTGTCTGTCACGTGAAGGCAACTTTCTCCAAGAGTTTGTTAATCACTTCACTTCACTATACACACATTGGTTAGCTTCGTAGGTTACCATAAACACACCAAGCATATAGAAAGTATACACACATACTTCTAATGCATATTGTTGCTCTAACAGCAATACTCAAATAATTGTCCTTCCAAACTCGTAATGTAAATGTAATTTGTGATGCGCATTTGTGTGCATTCTTCAACGGGGCAGTCAATGTACGTGTCAATGTAAATCTGTCTTTTCATGTTTACCCGATTACCAATTTATGTATAGCTGGTCACCAGTTACACTGAACATCTGTTTGTGGCTAGTCTCAGAAAAGGGGGAGCATTGTAAATTAGTCTTTGACTGTGTTTCTTGCATGGGTTTGACTGCGGCTGGTCAAAAGGTGATGATAAACCATTTGTGGCTTCAAGTGGTCCCAGCAGAGAACAAGAGTTCTCCGTCCTCTTGAATTGATATTGATCTATCACTGGTTCACCCCTGCGGTGAGAAGTCAGCATAGGACAGGAACTGGTCAAGATGCAGTGGCGTCATGTAAGCTCCCAATCTGTTTTTATGGTCATCCCAAATGGCTCACAGAAGATTCTGAGTTGTTCTCTTCTCTGAGGCCTTACATATTCCACCTTTGCATGGTGAGGTTCCCGGTGTGAACCTCAGCAGGCACTGGAACAAGAGGCAGAGAGAGAGAACAAGCACACACAAGACAAACAACATCTCCATCACTGACTGAATTATATTGCAGGACTTCAGTTATTTGGACGGGTACAGTTAGAGGCATTTGAAATGACGGAGGGTGCATCGGTTAGGATTATCGCGAATTAGGTGAATTGATTGATCTACTTGTCAGGGTTTTGACAAGGCGGTATAGGCGTGATTTCAATCAGGTTTGTTGAGTTCTCGGGGTCAGGTTCTTAGTTAGTTTTATCACATTGGGAAGGATGCAAAATCATAATCATGGCTAGGCTTAAAGTGGTCCCAGCAGAGAACAAGAGTCCTCTGTCCTCCTGAATTGATATTGATCTATCACTGGTTCACCCCTGCGATGAGAAGTCAGCATAGGACAGGAACTGGTCAAGACGCACTGGCGTCATGTAAGCTCCCAATCTGTTTTTATGGTCGTCCCAAATGGCTCATGTTGTGGTTTCCCCTCTTCCCCGTCAAAGAATTACTCTTGAGTCTTGGGTTTTGATGCCAAAAGATAGACTTTATTGCCGAAACAATCAAGCCGAGTTGTCTATAGAGAACTGAACTTTACTTGGTTGAGGACCGCTTTTATACTGGTCTAGTCACGCAAGCATGTCAACTAAATCATTGGGGGGGGTGCCCCCTAAGGTAAACACTTCCATGGGAAACAGATGGTTTTCCTTAACGGCCTCTTAGTGGCCCCTAAAATAACATGAGATATGGCTCTGCTAGTGGGGCCCAAATATTAATCATATGGGCTTGTCTATTTTTTCCATACTTATGGGCCTCTTACATCAATATAGAATGTGCTAGGCCCAGCAACCCATAAGTAGGACTATAATGGTAAAGTAATTTGGACACAATTCCTATATATTTTAGTTAATAAAATCCTCCTCATATTCCCCCTTTGAGACGTTTACGTCTCACCTTCTCCGGAGTGCTGCGTCAAGATCCAGCCTCTTAGTAATTACTACTCAGTGATGAAAATAAAGTCACTATGTTTCATTATCAATTAACTAAATCATGCCACGGCATTCCGGAAGATGTTAGGGCCAAACATCTCCCCTCTTATCTTTTTGGCTAGAAGGGAGTAAAAGACCCTGACACCTTAACATACTTTTCCTAACTGAATACAAAGAGGGTTATAAAAATGTTTAAAGTCTGTTCGTGCACTTGGTTTGGCCTTGCCTGTAGTTGTCACAGTTACGTAAAATACATATAGAACAATGAAAATAAGAGTACATAAGAATAATACTAAACCAAAAAGAGAAACCAAAACAAAATATATACAATATGAAACAAAATAAAACATACATAATATAAAGATTTAGATTACAGATACATTTGTCTTAATTTTCATCAGAGGAACTCGAAATCTGATCTGCCAGTTGCAATTCAATGCTGTTCTGTAAAGCAGGTCCCCATAATATTCATGTTTAATCGGATTCCTTTTTCATCTTTGCAATACCTTAACATGTCAATTTGTTTAAGTGTGGCCTTGATAACTAGGGATTTTAATAATGGTAGTACACAGCAAAATAGTAATCCTCCTATTCCGATTGTCACTCCCAAGAGTATTCCTAATTTTGCTAGCCATGCTCCCCATGATCCTAATTTTAAATCAGACTAATTCCATGTTTTTTCATCTCTTCTAGCATTAGTTGCCATTTCTACTTGTAATTCCTTAAGTTTGGTCATGGCTTTTGTAAATGCTCCTTCTGGTGCTGTATTGTTAGGGATATATTTATAACATAGGTCTCCGAATAAGACGCACACCCCTCCTTTGTCAGCTAGCATCCAATTAAGGCCTACTCTATTTTACTGGTTGCATCTAACTGTTCTCCTAAAGAAACTAATGCTTCATTGGTATAATTAATGAAGCTTTGTTGATTGTAGTGTATATATATTTATCCATTCTGTATTTTTATTTTGTGAAATCCAAATGAATATTGATTCAAGACTTGATTTGACTTCATCTCTGTCAGGGGTGAGGGTGATAAAGGACTCAGATGCAGAGTTAGAAATAGTAAAGTTTATTTCTTTTGCCTCAAAACACAAAGTAACACAAACAATAGTAAACCGCCGTAGACTAGGCGGAGATTCCAGAGCTGGCCGGCAGCGACAAAGCACCAAATGACCCAAACGATAGTTAACCGCTGCTAGGAGAAGCGGAGAATCCAGAGCTAGCCGGCAGCAAAAAACACAAAGTAACATAAACAATATTTAACTGCTTGCTTAGGAAAAACAGAGATTCCAGAGTTGGTCGGCAGAAACAGCGGGCCATCCAAGCAGCTGGAACTCTGCGCTAAGAATCCTGCAGCACAAGAGAACAGAGGATCAGACTGCAGCGTGAGAGTGACACAAATCACAGGTAAGGACAAAACAATCTACTCACAGCGAGGAAAGGAAAAGTGGGGACATATAAAGGCGTGGGGAAATAAGCCACAGGTGGTAGCGAGTCAGCTCGTGATCTGCGCACTCCCGCCGCACCATCAGCGCTGATTGCCCAGACCACAAGCTGCCGAACAACACAAACAGCGAGAGGAACAGGGAAGGCACCCTGAACCGTGACAGTACCCCCCACCTCAGGGACGCCTCCTGGCGTCCCCGGAGGTCTCACCATGACGCTGATGGAACTGATCAATGAGGGCGTGGTCCAGGACGTCACGAGCCGGAATCCAGCATCTCTCCTCCGGACCATAACCCTCCCAGTCTACCAGGTATTGGTAACCTCTACCCCTACGCCTAACATCAATGAGCCGCCACACCGTATAGGCTGGCAACCCCTCGATGAGTCTAGGAGGCGGGGGGGCAGAGGTCAGGGGCTGAAGGGGGGATCGAAAGACGGGTTTGATCTTGGAAACATGGAACACCGGGTGGATCTTTTTAAACTGGGGGGTTAATTTGAGCCGCACCGTCACCGGACCAAGCACCTTAGTGATAATAAACGGTCCAACAAATTTGGGTCCCAGTTTACGTGAGGGAAGTCTGAAGTTGATGTCCTTAGATGACAACCAGACCTTCTGGCCACACACGTAAAGTGGGGGCTTGATACGGTGACGGTCCGCCGACGCTTTGTTCCTCTCGCCAGTCCGAGTAAGGGCTTCTCTGGCGATCCTCCAAGTACGGAGGCATCTCTGAACAAACGCATGCGCGGAAGGAATAACAGCATCGGATTCTTGAGAGGGAAATAATGGTGGCTGGTAGCCTAAACAGCACTGAAAGGGAGATAACCCCGTAGACGAGACCGGGAGGGAGTTATGCGCATACTCGACCATGGTTAACCTGGAACTCCAAGATGATGGTTCGGCGGACGCCACACAGCGCAGAACACTCTCCAAATCCTGGTTGGCACGCTCAGCCTGACCACTGGTCTGCGGGTGGTATCCAGAGGACAGGCTCGCAGTCGCCCCCAGCTGTCGACAGAACTCTGTCCAAAATTTAGACACAAACTGGGGACCCCTGTCAGAAACCACGTCCACCGGGAGGCCATGAATACGGAAGACGTGATCCAAGACAATAGTCGCCATCTCCCTCGCTGAAGGTAATTTGGGGAGGGGAATAAAGTGGGTCGCCTTCGAGAACCTGTCCACCACAGTGAGGACTACAGTCTTGCCATTAGAAGGGGGCAAGCCCGTAACAAAGTCCATCGCTATGTGTGACCAGGGTCGCGAAGGGACTGACAGCGGCTGGAGTAGCCCTGCTGGGGGTCGATTGGAGCCCTTACCCGCAGCGCAAATCGGACAGGCCGACACGAACCGCCGAGCATCCCGCGCCATGGACGGCCACCAAAACCGCTGCTTGATTAGCCTATGAGTGCGAGTCGCTCCAGGATGGCAAGCTAGGCTAGAGGAGTGGCCCCACTGTAGGACGCTAGTTCGGACCGACTCGGGCACGAACAGCAGGTTCTCTGGGCACCCCGCGGGGACAGTAGCGTCGCCTAGTGCGGTGCGGACTCTGGACTCCACCCCCCAGGTGACTGCTGCCACCACCACCTGTTCGGGGTGCAGAATAGCCACAGGGGGGGCGGGACTAACTTTAGCCTCAAAAATCCGCGACAGCGCATCAGGTTTACCATTCCTAGAGCCCGGGCGATAAGAAATAGTAAACCTGAAACGTCCAAAAAATAATGCCCAGCGAGCCTGCCTAGAATTCATTCTTTTGGCTGTGCGGATGTACTCTAGGTTTTTGTGGTCGGTCCAAACGATGAACGGAAATCCTGCGCCCTCTAACCAGTGACGCCACTCCTCCAGTGCCAGCTTGACAGCTAGTAACTCCCTATTCCCAATGTCGTAGTTCCGTTCCGTGGGGGTTAAACGATGGGAAAAGAAGGCGCAGGGGTGTATTCTTTCGTCTGAAGGTGATCTCTGAGACAAGACAGCCCCAACCCCCACCTCAGACGCATCCACCTCCACAATGAACTGCCGGGATGGGTCAGGGGTAGTTAAAATGGGAGCCGAAATAAATCGACTCTTCAGATTTTCAAACGCAGTCTGTGCCTGCGGCGACCAACAGAACCGCTTCCTAGTGGAGGTGAGATCCGTCAGAGGAAGGGCGACCTGACTAAAGTTCCGAATGAACCGCCTGTAAAAATTGGCAAACCCCAGAAAACGCTGGACCGCTCTGCGACTATCTGGGGTAGGCCAATCAGCAACCGCTTCTACCTTGGCGAGGTCCATTCGGATGCCTTCAGGCGAGAGAATAAACCCAAGGAACGGAACTGACTGTGCGTGAAACTGACACTTCTCCATCCTAGCGAACAAACGATTCTCCAGCAGCCGCTGGAGCACTCGCCTGACGTGCTGGACATGATCGCGTTCGCTTTGGGAGAAGATCAGGATGTCGTCGAGGTACACAAAAACAAACCGGTCGACCATGTCTCTGAGCACGTCATTGACGAGTGCCTGGAAGACCGCTGGGGTGTTTGAAAGGCCAAAGGGCATGACCAAGTATTCAAAGTGCCCTGTATGAGTGTTAAAGGCGGTCTTCCATTCGTCCCCCTCCCTAATCCGAACCAAGTGGTAGGCACTGCGGAGGTCCAACTTCGTAAAGATGGTTGCCCCCTGCAAGAGCTCAAAGGCCGATGACATCAACGGCAAAGGATAACGATTCTTTACCGTGATGTCATTCAACCCCCGATAATCTATACAGGGGCGCAAAGAACCATCCTTCTTCTCCACGAAGAAGAACCCCGCCCCAGCTGGAGAGGAAGAGGGACGGATAATGCCAGCCGCCAGAGAATCATAAATATACCTCTCCATGGCCTCCCTCTCTGGGCCGGATAGAGAGTAAAGGCGCCCCCTAGGTGGAGACGTGCCAGGCAACAAGTCAATCGCACAGTCATACGGGCGGTGCGGAGGCAGAGATGAAGCTCGGGACTTACTAAACACCGCCCTCAAGTCATGGTAAACCTCCGGTACATCCGCCAGGCTCACCAGCTCCTCCTGCAACACAGAACAAGACATAACAGGGGAAAACGCAGCACCCAAACATTGGGCTAAACAGAAAGGGCTCCAAGCCAACACGGAACTGTGGGCCCAATCGATGTGGGGGTTATGTTTAACCAACTAGGTGTGACCTAACACCACAGGGGTGGTGGGCGAGTTAATGAGGAAGAATCGGATCTCCTCAGCGTGATTACCAGACAGAGTTAATGTGATGAATTTGGTGACATGAGTGATCTTAGTGAGTAGGGTGCCACAAAGTGTTCTAGCCGAAATGGGCTTGGCCAGGGCAACGGACGAAACCCCTAGGCGCGTAGCCAATCCAGAATCCATAAAATCGCCCTCTGCTCCAGAGTCAATTAATGCCGATACCTGAAAAGCAGCTCCACCGAACCGTAAAGAAGCAAGAAACTCGGCTCGACCACCAGATGGCAGTCGAGTCGACGTAACGCTCACCCCATGCTCTTCCTTGCGTGATGAGCGTTGCCCCGCTACAGGGCACGCAGCTGCCACATGCCCCGCCTCCCCGCAGTAAAGACACAACCTGTTGGCCAGGCGACGGCGTCGTTCCCCCACCGTCAGCCGCGCTCTTCCGACCTGCATAGGCTCCTCCTCCGGGAGGACGAGGCATTGAGAAACAGTGTCACGAGCCGTTACTGACTCAGCGCTCGTGACACGCTCGCGAGGAAATCCCCCTCTTCGGTGCCGGGAGCGGAGAGTAAGCCGGTCATCGACCCGAATCGCGAGATCGATCAGCCCGTCTAGGCCAGTAGGTAGCTCCAGGGAATAGATCTCGTCCTTCACGTGCTCAGCCAGGCCGTGGAGGAAGCGATCCCAGAGAGCTTTCTCGTTCCAGCCGCAGGTCGCAGCGAGCGTGCGAAACTCAATGGAATACACAGACACGGACAGCTCGCGCTGCTGAAGCACCGACAATGCTCTAGCCGCCTCAATCCCTCGAGCCGAGTGATCGAATACCTTGCGCAGCTCCCCTGAGAACGCCTCGAACGATCCGCAGCAAGCGTGTTCGCCATCCCACATGGCAGTGCCCCACTCCCTTGCTCGACCCACTAAGAGCGTGATGACATACGCTACCCTGGATAGCTCCGTGGGGAAACAGGAAGGCTGGAGAGCGAAAACCAGCGAGCATTGGGACAGAAATGATCGACATGAGTTGGGCTCACCCGAGTAAGGAGCGGGCGGGTTAAGCCGCGGCTCAGCGTGGCGAGAAACGGCTCTTTCCGGGCCAGGAACGGGTGCAGCAGCCTGAGCTGCAGAAGCGCTGGCTTGTAGTTGGTCCAGCCGTTCCACCAGCTGGCTGAGTTGGAGCGAAACCTCTGCATAGGCGTGGCGAGAAGCCTCGAGTTCTTCCTGCTGCCGACCGAGTAGAATGCCCTGCTGAGAGAGGGCTCGGCGCAGCTCCGTTTCCTCTGCTGAATCCATAATGCTGAGTAGATTCTGTCAGGGGTGAGGGTGATAAAGGACTCAGATGCAGAGTTAGAAATAGTAAAGTTTATTTCTTTTGCCTCAAAACACAAAGTAACACAAACAATAGTAAACCGCCGTAGACTAGGCGGAGATTCCAGAGCTGGCCGGCAGCGACAAAGCACCAAATGACCCAAACGATAGTTAACCGCTGCTAGGAGAAGCGGAGAATCCAGAGCTAGCCGGCAGCAAAAAACACAAAGTAACATAAACAATATTTAACTGCTTGCTTAGGAAAAACAGAGATTCCAGAGTTGGTCGGCAGAAACAGCGGGCCATCCAAGCAGCTGGAACTCTGCGCTAAGAATCCTGCAGCACAAGAGAACAGAGGATCAGACTGCAGCGTGAGAGTGACACAAATCACAGGTAAGGACAAAACAATCTACTCACAGCGAGGAAAGGAAAAGTGGGGACATATAAAGGCGTGGGGAAATAAGCCACAGGTGGTAGCGAGTCAGCTCGTGATCTGCGCACTCCCGCCGCACCATCAGCGCTGATTGCCCAGACCACAAGCTGCCGAACAACACAAACAGCGAGAGGAGCAGGGAAGGCACCCTGAACCGTGACAATCTCGTGCCTTGAATTGATTAGGTATACCTCTGGGTTGACCTATTGAATCTATATATACTTTAGGATCTGGTATATAATTTCTCTTAACTCTGTGATTAATTGTTTCATTTTTCTCCAATGAGGATTCTGTATCCCATTCTATTATATGGATTTCTTGTATTAATCATACTGTAGTGCATTTTCCTCTCGATCTTAGGCCGGTAAGGCAGGTAAAAGTTTTCTTTTTCCACAAATCCAAAAGAAATCGGCTAATGCTATAGTTTGGTCCTTATATAGGTCTGTATTAGGTAATGATATAGTTTGATTTTTACAGGTTTTAGCTGGCTATATTTGTTCTCTTTTCCTCATTCCTGATGCCCGAAGGGGTGGAAAGTCTTTAGAATCATCAACATTTCGAAATATCGTTGTATCCAAATTCTAAACAACACTGCATTTCCCTTTGAATTGTCCCACATTTACAACCCCTGTGGGTTTAACAAAGCCCTCATATTTTTTTGCTGTAGTCTATGGTGTACCATAGTGGAATCTCTACTTGATCAATCTGTATTTTCAAATTTCCAGTTAGATCTAAGCTTTTTCATTTAGCTCTCAATCGAGGTATATGCTTGTAGAATGGTTTTTGTTTAGCATTGCTTAGGGAGCCTAGGCACTCAGCTGGACAAAAAGGTCTGAAGTCTTTTCCAAATGACAAAAGTTTCTGTTGAATTCAGCACTATGTTCATAACTGAATGGATTAGGGACTACTATTACTTGGCTCATCTGTATTTTAGAACAGAATAGGCAGTCTTTTAGTTTAGCGGTTGTGAAAGTTGCCCCCTCATATCATTAATTGTTTGTGCTGTTTCCCATAAACATTTAGCTTGGTATCGTCTTCCTACATGTCATAATTCTCTTCAACATTCCTATGTTGTTTTTCATACAATCCTGGTTCAGTTGTAGTCGAGATTGAGCTATTATTCCCTTTCTGACCCTATATCTATCATAAGTCTCCCATGTGGACCAAAAATCCTCTACCTTTGTATTCAAGTGTGGTGACCAATACCCTTGTTGCTTAACTTTTCTTGTCACTTCGCCCTTTCGCACAACAGTCAAAACCATGGGCATCTTTCCCCCACATATACATTTTACTTCAGGGGAGAAGTAAAATATCCTGCCTCCCTACTCCTTTTAATATTAAAGTTCTTTTATGACACAGTTTTACATGTCTTCTTCATTCTCTAATTCTGTCTTTCTTTCTCGTGTTCTCCCTTCTTGTCTGCTCCACGTTTCCTTCCCCCTTTTGTCCATCTTCACCAGGGTGACTCTTTGCGAGTCGTTGCAATGGTCTTTCCCTCGTTGGCAAGGGAGGGTCGTTACTAGCACGCCCTTAATCCCTCACTCCATGCTGTGTAGGGTTGTTGAAGCTAGTTGGCGTGTTTTAGGGAGAGAGATGTGGTCCCGTTTTGCTGATTAATGTGATTTTCCCCTTGAGATCATAACTGCATACACTGGTGGGGCAAACCTTCCCTGGCCTTGATAGAACTGCTGTTGTCTGTAAATGGAAACTTTCAGAGGTCTTGATTAGTGATATCAGGCATGTTCAATTTTTCATCTGGCCAGTCGTCCTTTTCGGTGAGACCTGTAGAAATGTCAAGTGGGTTGAGGGCTGTCCTGGCCCCTTTTTGGCTTCTCATACATCTGTTTGCAATCCATTGTATTAGCATAAAGAGCAGGGTTAATACCCATTTTCTATAATAAAGAATTTGGCTTTATTAAATTGTTTTCATCCTTACTATTTTTGATTAATTTCAATGTTATTCTCAACAATTTGCTAATTAAGTTTTCTTTTTGTTTTATAAATTTAGTCCCTCTATCACTGGATACATTTTTTGGCCTATTTTGTTCAATAGCATAGGCTGTTTACCCTGGAAAACACTCAACCCACTTTATTAATGTTAACAATCAGAAAGACAATATTTTATCCTTTTGACACAGAATCAGCTCCATCATGGGATGCTGAAAAAGTTAGCTGTGGGGTGGACAGAGCAAGCTTCCTTGCTTTGCCTTCCCACGTAATACGCTGCGCAAGTGTGGCACTGTTTTTCTTTCCGCCACAACAATAACTTAGGTGCTGACCAGGAAACTTAACCAATTCATCCAGGGTCATTTTAAGGGCATAATCTGCCCTGTGGGCCCACATTTCAATTTTTGTATACAGCTGTTTTGGCAATTTAATTGATTTGCCTCAGTGTCTCGTCAGACATCTTCTTTCACTCCATGTCACACCATTGCACACCATCATTCACACTTTTTCACACCCTTTCACACCCACTCTTAGGCTAAAATCAAGTTTATTTTTTATTTTTTTTGTGCAACCTCAGCAGATTGTCAACTGAATGATTTTAGCAACAGGTTTTTTGAATAGACTAACATAAGCTTTTCGTTATCAGACTCTATAGGTCTGGTGATATTTCCTATAGTTTCTAAACGTCATATTATGCAACTGGGCAACGTCACCATAAGATTTAGTTTAACCCTGCTGTGTAACCTCTTTTTTCAACAAAATTTAATAAAGTATTTTGTTTGGAATAATTAGCTTAGGTACTGTGCAATTGAGAAAGCCGATTATAATTTCTCAAATGTCACATGTTTGTCTACTTTGAATTTTAGTCATGCTATCTAAAAAGAGGATTGGAGATCTCCACATGATCTAGGATCCATGGCCAAAAATAATTTCTATCTTGTTACCCCCAGTGATGACAACATTTGTGATTTCATAATTTTGGAACTTTGCAGACATATTATTCTTATTTAATCTAGTCCTAGAAAATGACCATTAAACAAAATGGAGTGACCAATATTTTATTTTATCAGCCCTATTTTTGTCTGTTAGACGTCTTTTTCATAAGAACTCAGCATTCTTGTTGATGATTCAGTTGTACATTTCCCTAGTTTAATTAAATAGCCCTCACTATGCCAAATCCAGCTCCATTTCTGTGTGATCAGTAAGTCATGAATTCGCTTCTGTCTGTCAAAATTTGTCTTTAAGACCTAAGGCTGGACTGGTAACTGTTGAAAAGCAGATCAAGAATGTTAGTTAAAACACAGAATTCAAAGAACTGCTGTGAGACCAGTGGATAACCAATACTAATTACTCTAATATAATAAACAAATTTGAAGCAGTCTCTATAGTGATCATTAGATATGCAGCACCTGTGCACTCAATGGGAAGTGATGAAAGTTCTTCTGTGTAGACCATTAGTCTGTTGAAGCTGTTTGTCTGTTGCACTGGGTCGTCAGTCTGTGGTGGCCTGATGTGATGTATGGTCTTTGTTGTTTCTCTACCTCCTCTCAGTCTGGTTTTCCTGCCACAGTTTTGCATTTCAGGATGTTCTCTTCATCCTCAGGAAAAGTCTCAAGTGAAAGATTCACCTTTTCCTGTTTTGAGTCAGCCTTTCTCCATGCAGAAGTATGCACTCCTCTTTCTGGAGGGGGGTGGAAAGTCCATCTGCTTCACCCTCTTCTTCTCTCTGCAGCTTTGTCTTTGCCTCTTCACCACACTGGTAGACAGACTCCAGCACATTGCTTCCTTTTTTCCAGGCACTGTTGTAGCCCTCTGAAACTCTAACACTCAGAGACCGCATTAATCAATTTGACCTTAGTCAAACTTGTGTCTGAGCAATTAGCCCTTTATATAAATTTCACTTTTCAGCCAAATCTTTCAATGGTCCTACCATATAAAACATTCATCTGGTTAAAGCAGCAGTTCCCTTATTCTATTTTAGTAAAGCAAGTTCTTCATTGCAGGAAAATAGCAAGCAGTTTTTTCTTTGCAAACTGCAGAAAACAGCAGTAATCTACCTTTATTATCTAGGAATATTGCAATTAAACAAAATAATATTTTCTACAACAGCATGACATGCCTACGGTAAAAACCATCATAATTTTCTTTTAAATTCACATAGATGTTCAGAATAATCTAGTAACGGTGAATGAATTTCCCAACCTACATATATTTTAATCACCAAAGTTACATTCTTATTGAGAAATGTCTATGGCTTATGTATCAAAATTTCTATTAATTTGGTCACCCAATCTTGCTCTCATTCAACATTGCTCTCCACAAGTTATCTTTCAGTTAATTCAAACCCGAATCTTTAAAACTCTGTAATGGATTATCTTCCATACTGTCTCCCAGGGATAACAAGATACAAATTTTAGACGTCTTCAGACATAATATATACATTTTTAAGCACGTGCAATCTTATTTATTCATCTATTATGATAAATCATTAAATAATAAATGTATATCCTATTTTTATTGGTCTCTTGCTACAATAATCCTCAAAGTCCATATCTTATACTTATTTATAACAAAATTCATATGTCACTTTATTATTTAGAGCTCTGCACTCACTTATCCATATCTCTTTAATTCCAGGTCTAATACATTCACACTGTGTCCCTTATTTTTGGGCCCATGTTATCCTCTCAAGCAAAGCTACAACTACGCTCTCTCTCTGTGCAACACAGGAGGGCCCGCAGTCCCCGCTCACACATCAATCATGCTCATATACATTCACACTGTCCCTTATTTCGGGCCCATGCTCCTCTCAAGCGAGGCAACAACTACGCTTCCTCTCTGTGAAACACAGGAGGGGCCGCAGCCGCCGCTCACAAGATGCAGAGTCTGTTATACAATCAACCCCACACATACACTTAAATAGACTACACTCTTCCTGAGTGACCTGTCAGTTCTACTCGCTCTTTTACTGAAACTTCCCTCAACACAGTAAAAAAGCAGTACGCTGCAGGATTTTTGCCTACTCCTCCAGCCCTCTGTAACTTCCTAACACCAACAGAGCGTTAACCATAGGACTTAATAAATAACCTTACAAGTTTGCACTCTGTCTTCACTTGAGACCCTTAACTCAAGGAAAGGCAACCCTTGCAGTGCCTACCCTTGTAGGACTTTTGCCTACCCTTGTAGGACTTTCTCACTAGCGCTTCTCTTTTAACTCTTTTAATCTACTTCTACTTAAATATGAAAACCTGAATTCACTGTTCTCCTCAAGTCCAGCCCAACAGAAAATACAGATCAATGCATGCATTTAGTGCTTTTGGAATCAAAACCCCTTTTCCATTTATTTTGACTCTTTCCTCCAATTATTACAGGTCGATAAATTTAGAAGGATGTAAAGTGTCTCACCACAAGCAAACTCTGGAAACAACACAACCTAACTATGTAAGCAAAAACTGCTTACCTTTGGCCAAGTTGTTGTGTTGCTCGTCCAGAGTCCGCTCGCCGTGGTCCACCTCGCTGTCCTTTCGAATCCTGTTCGTGACGCCAATTATGTTGTGGTTTCCCCTCTTCCCCGTCAAAGAATTACTCGAGTCTTGGGTTTTGATGCCAAAAGATAGACTTTATTGCCGAAACAATCAAGCCGAGTTGTCTATAGAGAACTGAACTTTACTTGGTTGAGGACCGCTTTTATACTGGTCTAGTCACGCAAGCATGTCAACTAAATCATTGGGGGGGGGGCCCCCTAAGGTAAACACTTCCATGGGAAACAGATGGTTTTCCTTAACGGCCTCTTAGTGGCCCCTAAAATAACATGAGATATGGCTCTGCTAGTGGGGCCCAAATATTAATCATATGGGCTTGTCTATTTTTTCCATACTTATGGGCCTCTTACATCAATATAGAATGTGCTAGGCCCAGCAACCCATAAGTAGGACTATAATGGTAAAGTAATTTGGACACAATTCCTATATATTTTAGTTAATAAAATCCTCCTCACTCACAGAAGATTCTGAGTTGTTTCATGTTGCAAAGGTTGTAGTACATTGTAGAAATTAGGCCAATTTCTCCCTTACTGTATGTACAGTACACACTACAGTACACTTATGGTCTTGTCTTCCCTCCAAAATCAACTGCAGTGCATGTGTGTTCAATAATGTTCAGTTGCAAGGCAGTTGTTCCTACATAACAACCCCAAATAATTGTCCTTATTGTTAGTTACTGCGTAATAATTGTAGATTTGAACACTGTTGCTTTGTAATCTATCCAGTTCATGGAATTCCATTTGGATTATTCATAAAAGTTGTATTACAGGTATTATTCCCCATGGATAGAGTAATATCTTTTTAATTTTTATGGAACATGATAAAAATTGCTTTAAGTTGTACGTATATTACTGAGTGTGTAGTCAAGTAATTTTTACTGTACTATTTTTTAATTTTCCAATAAAAAATGTGGGTGTTTCATCTTTTGATTAAATTATTAAAAGTGTTTTTCAGGACTACTTTGGGAAAAAAAAATGTTATTATGTACATATTTATTGCACACTGAAATTGGTCAACATACATATATCTTACTGTTTTATTACATATTCAATTCTGGTTATTTTACCATGTTACACGTTTAACAGAAATTAAATCCAAATCATCCACATATTGAGGAAAGAATGAATGAATGAATGAATGAATGATCGCATTTATATAGCGCTTTCATTGTGTATTGCTATACACCCAATGCGCTTTACAATCATATGGGGGGATCGCTCCTCAACCACCACCAGTGTGCAGCATCCACTTGGATGATGCGACGGCAGCCACAGGACAACGGCGCCAGTGCGCTCACCACACACCAGCTACAGGTGGAGAGGAGAGAGAGTGATAGAGCCAATTCAGTGAATGGGGATTATTAGGAGGCCATAATTGACAAAGGCCATAGGAGGGAATTTGGCCAGGACACCGGGG
The DNA here is from genome assembly GCA_012976165.1 of Labeo catla. Taxonomy (NCBI): domain Eukaryota; kingdom Metazoa; phylum Chordata; class Actinopteri; order Cypriniformes; family Cyprinidae; genus Labeo; species Labeo catla. The sequence continues at coordinate 98,922 of VONZ01000038.1, forward strand.
ATACTCCCCTACTCTTTACGAGAAGTGCCATGGGATTTTTAATGACCACAAAGAGTCAGGACCTCGGTTTAACGTCTCATCCGAATGACGGTGCTTTTTACAGTATAGTGTATAGTGTATAGAAGTACTGACGTCATGTGTTCCAATTTACATTATCAATTATGGCTCTTTATGTATGTATGTATGTGCAGGTTGCACATACATAAATCTATCTACACACACCAACACACGTTATGTTTCAAACTTTTATGGTTGACTCCCCATAGGCAAAATGGTTTTTAAACTGTATATTCTATCCCCCTACACTAACCTTGCCCCTAAAACCTACCATAACAGGTAACGTCTGTAACCCTCGTTCCCTGAAGGAGGGAATGGAGGCGTTACATTAATACTGGCGTATTTGGGGTCTCACTTGGGAGCCCAATCACCTCTGAGCTTAAGAAAACAGGCCAGTGGAATTTGCATGCCAAGCCTAACATACTCTACGACGATACGTCAATACTGATGTATTTGGGGTCTCCTCTGGAAAATGCCACAATCCTGAACCGCGTTACGTAGTTGAGGAACAGATGCTGACAGGCAAGCGTGTCAGGACAAATGAAGCTCAACACGTAACCTTCCCAACGCTCTGTAAGCCAGATAATGGCCCACCAGGGGTGCCAGGTATCTGAAGCAACCGTTGAGAGACAGAGCACAATGACAAAATTTTAAGCCATGTGGGAACTGGGTAAAATAATATATTTGTTAAGATACTAGGGGAAACACGGTGGGATAAACCGTGGAGAAAAACACTGAGAAATTATACCACAACCTCCAGGGGGCGAAACAACTGGGAGAAAGCACACGGATCCGTAAGGAATGGCGCAGCAAGCCGACACCGAGCCGTCCTCTGGCAAATTACCTGAAGTTACACAACGCACGAGAGGAAACGGCTCAGCGCAAGAAAGAAGAATCTTGCGGAGGTGATGGGTGTCGCCTGGCCCGCAGCTTCTAATATGTCTGCTAGAGAGGTGCTGTGCACAACACCTAGGAGGAGTAACTCTTTGTAGAGTGGACTCGACTCCTAGGGGACACAGCTCACCTTGGCACTAAGAAGCCGAGGTGAGGCACCTACCACCCAATGTGCCAACCTCTGCTTGAGGGCAGCATTCCCCATCTGCTGACCCATAAGCAAACAAGAGTTGCTCGGAGCGTCTAAGTTCCAGGTGCGGCCCGCGGAAATGTGCATGGCACGAACGGGACACAGCAACGCTAAGGCCGGGTCTGCCTCTTCCAGGGGCAGCGCTTGCAGGTTCCCCATCTGAACTCGGAGGTGAGTGGTGGGAACCTTGGACACATAACCGGGCCAGGATCTCAGGGTCACGTGAGAATAAATGGCCCAAAACTCAAGGCACGTTCCGTTGGTTGAGAATGCGTGCAGGTCCCTACCCTCTTGAAGTGAGTGTGATCAGGAGCAAGGTCTAAATGACCGGAATTTTAGCTCGACTGAATCAAGCGGCTTAAGGGGAGCTCCGCATAGACCTAGAAGGGTGACGGAGAAATCCTCAAGATGGGATGAGGTGCGGCCTAGGAGCACTTATCCTCCTGCACCCTTCACAAACCAGACGGTCAGGTGATGCTTCCCTAGGGACGACCCTTTTTATACTGTGATAGCCATAACAAACACATTCAAAGTGGAGGAAACATCCTTCGCTCCAACTTCTCCTGCAGGAAGGAAAGCATAACTCTGACCGAACACCTCAGGGGGTCCTCTCGGTGAGAGGAACACCATACAACGAAAAAACTTCACCTCAGAGCATAGGCCAGCCTCATAGAGGGGGCTCTAGCCTGAGTGATAATGTTTACCATGGCCTATTGAAAAGGCCAGTGAGGTCTACCGCATCCCATCCAGAAGCCAGACGTACAGGTTCCATAGATCGGGATGCGGGTGCCAGATTGTGTCAAACTAGGGAGGGTTGTCAGGAGGAGCATAAGTGTCAGCATACCAGCAGAACCTGCTCCTCATCCTCCTCAATCTCGCACAGGTTTGTGAAGGAGGCTCACTGGGGAAGGCGTACTTGAGGAGACCCTGCATCCAGCTGTGTGCCATCCCTGCTATTTTCACTCAGACTGGAAGAAGCTGGCAGAGGGAGGACTTGGAGGAAGCAAAACAGGTTTACCTGAGCTTCGCCGAGTCAACTCGAGATAAGCTGGACCACCTGGGGTTGGAGTCGCCATTCTCAGGAAGAGCGCAACTCAACTCTCTTAAAAAAAGTGAATGGCGCGTAGCGATTTGCACCATGTCAGACTCAAGAGGAGGAGATGGGGGGTGAGTTGCAGCATGCACCAGGAGCGTAGACCACTTCTGTGGTAGGTGTACGCTACCGTGGCTATATGGTGTCCTTATGGACTAGCGTGTGCTTGTCCTGCATTGGTAGGAACCGGCGGAGGACCAAGAACTGCTAGCACTGTTCAGGAGTGCAAACAGCACCCCAGCCCATGTTGGAGGCATCTGAGTTGACCTCCTCATGCCTCTAAATCTGGTCTAAGAGCACTGCTGCCCGTAGAACTGCAGGGTGTGAGCAGGGGCTGAGAAGGTGGCAACACTGAGGGGGACGCCAACCCGAGGTGTGCCACAGTGCCATGCCTATCTCAGGATCTGGTTGTGTGGCCAGTGCTGAAGCGATCTCATATGGAGCAGCCGAGCAGCCAAACCACAGCTACGGCTGCTATATGCCCCAGGAGCCTCTGAAAGTTTAAACGGACCGGTGTTGCCTGAAAATAATCTGGGAATTTCCACACCGGCTTTTTTTCGCTGACATGTCTCGACCGGATCCAACTCCATGCTAAGAAAAGAGAGAGCTTGTTATTGTTTTATTTTATTTTTATTTATTTGTTCTTTAGCACTCAGTTTTCTCCCAATTGACCCAAAGTCCCAGTGGCTGAGGTGCGGAGGCACCAAGTCCCTGTATTCCCTCCAACAAATCTCATAAGTGAGGTATTTCTACTTCAGTCATCGAGATAGTTGAGGATCCAGGTGCCCCTCTTCTAAGTGGGGCCAGGACACGCCCCACAAGTTTGTAAAATGCAGGGAAAAGGATCACTTTAAAAAAACAGGGAGCTGAGAGGAGACCTGTACCGATACGTCTGACCACTGAAACAGACCGAAAAATGATCTGCGTCAGGTAATCGGCGTAACAGCACACGTCCTTCAGGTCGAAAACTGTAGCCCAGGGGACTTCCGGTTTGGCTTGAAAGAGGATGGCAGCATAGGAGAACGTGCTCCCGACCTTTGAGACGAAAACAGCCCACAGCAACTCGAATTCGCAACGACTTTTGCAAAAAGTTAAAATAAGAAGGGGGCTTAAAAGATGCCAAGAATTAAAAGCAAAAAGAAACCTACACAGAGTGAGCTACACGAGAGAGATGGAGACGAACACACCTCGCCCGCTAGCAGCGCTATGGAGGACAATGACGTGCTAATAGACGAAGGAGAACAAGCTAGCAACGCAAGTCTGGACCTTATACTCAGAGAACTGAGGGAATTTAGGAAAGATAATGACGCGCAGCTAAGGGGGATCCGAGAGGATATAAATAAGACGAATACGAGAGTGGAAGAGGCTGAGGAAAGGATCAAAGACGCTGAAACTCGAATACAAACTAACGAGGAAGCAGTAACTGAGATGCTTAAACTGCATATTGAAATGGACGCTAAGCTGACGGATCTGGAGGGACGGTCCAGAAGAGAAAATATTAGGATACATGGTGTCAAAGAGGTATCGGAAGACGATGCACCATCAATGGTTGATTTCGTGGAGTGTTTATTAAGGCACAAACTGGAGTTGCCCGAGTCAGCTGAAGTGCGAGTTGAGAGAGCGCATCGAGCTCTCGTGCCAAAGCCACCACCAAATGCGGCGCCAAGATCCATCGTTGCCAAAATGGCTAGCTACAGAACAAAAGAAGAAATATTAAAATTAGCCTGGCAGAAACGTGGGTTTCAGTATCTTGGTAACAAAGTTAACCTGGATCATGATTATGCACCTGAGGTTTTGAAGCAACAGAAGGAATATGCAGAGGTGAAATCTGTGTTAAAAGAGAAGAAAATCCGGTTCCAAACTCCATTTCCAGCAAAGATGAGAGTGTTTTATCCGGAGGGGCCGGTGTTATATGGCTCGGTGGAGGAAGCAACTAGCGACTTGGCGAAGAGGGGATTCCCGGTTACGGTCATCAAACGCCCGGAGACCATTATGGAACAAATCCGACATCTAACGTGGCGCACAACGAGAAAGACCAGGGGTCAGATGAGTAAGGATCGGACCCGGTATTACAAGGAGAAACTCCAAGCATTCAGACGACAGGAACAGGAGTAACAACAGGACGTGAAAACTGACATATTAAGAGGACTGACGATGTCCCCGAAGAGATAGTTAAGGTGAGACGCATAAGGGGTTTCTTGGTTTTTTAACATTTGAAACTATGCTAAATGTGGCAACAGAGATCATTAAAATGGTCGGGTGTTCTATCTGTGCTGTGAAAAGAATGGACAGCGGCCGGACAGCGCATGAAGGCCCTCTCACACCTAAAGGTGAGGGAGGCCCTCCCTCAAAGCCCCCCTTTCATCGGGGCTTATTCAGGGTCATTTTGATGACCCCACAGTTGGAAGTCAACATGTTTTTTTTGTATTCTGTATTTGTTCAAAGACAATTCAAGGTTCTTTTTGCAGCTGTTGTTCTATACAGCTCTAATATTTATATAATGGTTGTTTATGTATGTTCAGGGAGTGTATGGATTGCGCCAGGTTTTGTTATTTTAAAAACACCCAGACAATCAGATTATGGCTAATGGCAAGATAAAAATTACTTCATATAATGTAAACGACTTGTTAAATCCTATAAAACGTAATAAGATATTAACTAAAATGAAGAAAGAACAAGCACAAATAGTATATCTACAAGAAACCCAGATGGATTTTAAGGAACCAGGATGGATTTTAAGGAACATGAGAAATTGAAAAAAATGGGTTTTACAAGCGTGTTTTCTTCTTCTTATAAAGGTGGACGAAGGAGAGGTGTTGCTATCCTTATATCAAGCAAATTACACTTTGAAAAAGTATCCGAAATAACTGACAGGGAGGGATGATTTATTTTAGTAAGAGGAAACATCGAGGATAACCTAATAACGTTGCTAAACATATATGCACCACCCGGAAGTGGCATCGACTTCTTTAAGAAAGTCGTTAATATGATGGTATCAGAGACAGTAGGCACTCTAATCTGTGGGGGTGATTTAAATGTTCATTTACAGCCAAAACTAGATATTTCCACTGGGAAAGCCCAGAATACAAAATTATTGATCAAGAAAATTAACACAATATTTGAGGAGGTTGGGTTAATTGATATATGGAGAGATTTGCATCCCAATCAAAGAGATTATACCCATTACTCCTCACCCCATTCACTGTATACGAGAATAGATTATTTCCTAGTGTTTGGAAAGGACAAAGATAAAATAAACACATGTGAAATTGGGACAATAGATTTGAGTGACCATGCACCAGTAAATTTGTCTTTAGATCTAAACTTACAACCAAAAATGAATAACTGGAAATTAAATTCAAGCCTGCTCAATGATCCTCACTTTAAAGAACAGATAAAAAGAGAAATCCACTTCTACTTGGACATGAATGACAAAGGGGATGTATCCCCTCCCATTCTGTGGGATGCCCTAAAGGCGGTCCTAAGAGGGAAAATCATAGCAATATCCTCCTATAAAAAAAAGATGAGAAATGAGAAATGGGGAGAACTACAAAATAAACTAAAAGAATTAGAGAAAAAACATAAAGAGCGAACAGCACAGCCTCTATTGGAGGAAATCATGAAAACAAGAAACGAAATTAATAATTTGACAAAGAAAAATTTGATGTTCCTTAAACAAAGATATTACGAAGGCGGATCCAAATCAATGAAAGTTTTGGCCTGGAAACTTAAAAAGAAAATAGCACAGAACACAATTCATAAAATCAAAGATCCAGTGACTAAAATAGCAAAAAACAAACTAAATGAAATTTTGGGAGTCTTTGAAACATTTTATAAGACTCTTTACTCTAAAAAGACAGGAGGCAGCATAACTGAAATGGATCATTTTTTGGATTCTCTGGAATTACCAGTGTTAGATGAAGAACAGAATAAAATAATGATTGAGGACATAACTGAAAAATAGCTAAAAATGGCAATAAGTAAACTCAAATCAAACAAATCACCAGGATCAGATGGCTATACGGCAGAGTGGTATAAGGAGTTGAAAGAAGAGCTAATACCAGTAATTCTCCCTACTTTGAATTGGGCTCTAAAGAAAGCACAAACACCACCCAGTTGGAAGGAAGCAATAATATCTGCTATTCCAAAAGAAAATAAAGATAAATTAGAATGTGGATCATATAGACCTATATCGGTTCTCAATATAGATTATAGGCTATTTACATCTATTGTGGCTAGACGATTAGAGAGATTTTTACCTAATTTGATACATAATGACCAAACAGGCTTTATTCGAGAGCGTCAAACGCAAGATAACATACGACGGACACTACAAATTATTAATCACATCCAAAAGAATAAAATAGCAGCTATGGTAATTAGTATTGATGCAGAAAAGGCCTGTGATTCAGTAAATTGGAGTTTTCTTTATCGAGTTTTACATAAATTTGGCCTACACGAGACCATAATTAAAACAATACAAGCATTATATAATAAGGTAAATGGCAGCTTATCTAATAGTATTACATTGGAAAGGGGCACAAGGCAAGGTTGTGCATGTTCACCACTCCTATTTGCATTGTATTTAGAACCGTTAACCCAATATATAAGACAAAACAAAGAAATAATAGGCATTAACATTCAGGATAAAGAGCACAAATTGGCCTGCTACGCGGACGATATTTTGATCTTTCTGGGTCAACCAACAAATTCCCTACCCAAATTAATGCAATCGTTTGAATACTTTGGCAGACTATCAGGATATAAAATTAACATAAATAAAACACAACTGCTTAAATACAATTATAGACCACCAGATGAAATTAGGAATAAATATGATTTAGCATGGGAAACGGAATATCTTAGATATTTGGGGGTTGTAATACCGAAGGATCTCACAGAACTATTTCAATATAATTACTTACCAATACAAAAGAAAATTAAAGAGGATATAGAAAGATGGAATCTAATTCCATACTTAAGTTTCAGTTCAAGAATAGATTCGATTAAAATGAACATCCTACCCAAATTACTTTATTTATTTCAAACCCTACCGATAGAAATAGATCAAAAACTATTTAATGAATGGGACAAAATGTTGTCCAGATATATCTGGCAAGGTAAGAGACCCCGAATCCGATTTAAAACCCTCCAAGTGACCAAAGCAAAAGGGGGATGGGGACTTCCTTCCCTCAGAGATTATTACTGGGCAGCACAATTGAGACCTATGATATACTGGTGTAATCCATCATACGATGCTCAGTGGAAAAAAATTGAAGAGGGTCTGACTTCCATCCCCATACAAGCACTTATAGCCGATAGCAAACTGCAAGAATTCATAAAAAATACAGAAAACCCATGGTTAAAGGTGACACTTAAAATATGGAAAACAGTAATAACAGAATACAAATTAGAAGAGGATATTGTGGTCCTTAAATGGTGTGCATATGACACACAGTTTGTCCCAAATAAATTAGATACGAGATTTAAGGAATGGACAAATAAAGGAGTAACAGCTCTATGCAAGATAATAAAGGATAATACACTCCTTAGTTTTGAACAAATTAAAGAGAAATATGCTCTAGAGTCACGGGACTTTCATCGCTACCTGCAGCTGAGACATTTTATCAGCGACAAGTTAAAGTATTTATCTGAATCAAGTAATCGGCTGTTAGATCTGTTTAAAAGGGCTTATGGTGCAAACAAAGATAGGGGTATTATTTCAGGTCTATATAAAGGGCTTATAAACAAGAAAGCATATTCAACCCTATACATTAAAACAAAGTGGGAAAGGGAAGGAGAAATAGAGCTGTCAGAGGATGAATGGGAAAAAATCTGGGAATATCAATGGAAATGTAGCAGCTCACAGAGTTGGAAGGAGTTTGGCTGGAAGAGCCTGATAAGATATTTTATTACACCTTATCAAAAATCACACTATAAAAGTAACTCCCCAACCTGTTGGCAAAATTGTGGAAATATAAATGCAAATCATTATCATATTTTTTGGGGTTGTCAGGTTATTAAAACTTATTGGAAGGAAATACACAAAGCAATACAAGAAATTTTTGGGAGCCACCTGCCCTTGCAAAGCAAAGTCTTTTTTTTTGGACTCATGCCTGATGGATGGATAAAGAGAGACAAACATTTGTTTAGTATTTTGTTAGTGGCAGGCAAAAAGGCACTTACAAAAAAATGGCTTTCACAGGAGAGTCCAACATTGACCATGTGGATGGACATCACGATGGATATATGCAGGATGGAGAAATTAACCGCAGATTTGAACTACAAGAAGGACTTGTTTGTTTTACGTTGGAAGAAATGGATAGACTATATAACACCACACAGGCCGGACTTTGATTTGCTTAACCTGAGACAATAATATGTTGTATATGTAGCAGCAACCATACTTCACTTCCTAAGTGTTCAAGTTTTTTTGTTTTTGTTTTGTTTTTTATGTTTTTTATTTCTGGAAAACAGACATTCATGTTGACATTTTGTGATTAATACTTAAGACGGATGTACATGCAACAATTGTTACAGAATGTCAATAAAAACTAAATAATAAAAAAAAAAAAAGAAAACTGTAGCCCAACCCTAGTGCTGAAAACTAGAATCATGTGTTTCTGTTTCAGCTATCCGAACGGTAGCCCAAAGAGTGGACCGAATCGGAACTCACGAACCAGGATAAGGCGAAACCCACCCCTCTTTTCAGGTTGTATGGACTTACCAAATCGACCAGCAGACATTCTAGGTAGATTTAGTAACCGGGCTGCTACCTGCAAAAAAAATAGGGTCATAGGGACCGTACCAACACCTCTGCGGTGGGACAACCAGGTTTTTTTTTTTTTTGTAACGATGGCTCAACCCGGGAAGCAAGCATCCCGAAGTAGCGCCAGGCTGCTGAGGCAGCACTTACATTTGATCGACCATCCCGCGTTGTCGCTACCAGAGTGCGAGGAAACGATGCATCCTGCAACCCCAACTTAGATGGCAAGACCATGTGCTGGGTCTGAGTGTGAGGAGGACGTGCGTCAGTCACAGACAAACCCAGCGTTTTCTGAGAAACCCAAAGGACATAGAGCAAATTGCTCTTTTACTGAAAGGGTGGGCACCTGCTGACCCGTAGGTCAGAGGCGGCAGCGGTGGAGAAAGCCCCTGTTCTTCTCAAGGGTATTCCCAGGATAATCCCTCCAGTCCTTGGGTAGTCTGCTTTCGGAAAGCCCCACTTTCATGCACAGCAACCCAATGGCAGACTGCCCCCTAGGTGTGGCCAGCTCAATGCTCCCGAAGGGGAGTGGAGCAATTCCTGTTGGGGGCGCCTTCGGCGACAAGCAGATCAAAAAGCGTCCCTTCCACGGGCACTCTCAGTTCTTTTTCTGCATGTGAACTGCCCAAGACTGCTGGGATAAGTCCTGGACACTGGACACGCAGCAAGAGCAGTGTCTAACACCGGAAACCAACTGTCAAACCGCGAACGCCCAGGGGAAGGCGAATCCAACCTCCAGCCTGGCGGTCGAGGCTGCCGGGGGAACATGGTCGTCAACTTAGCCTCAGACTCCAGCTTTGCAGCTGCCACAATGGGGGACTGCTCAGCAGAATCTCTGGTGTCAGAAGACGATAGCCCCTCCACTGATGCGGTGATAGACATCTTAACTTCCTCATGAGCACTAAACGAGATGCAAGGCTCGCGCTATGATGAACTGTACATCAACATTCAGAAACTTGACGGTAATATGCAGTCTCCACCTCCATGGAGACTGACCCAGCAGAGTAATCCAGATTATAATACTCAGGTCTCCCATGTTTCCAGCCAATGGAGCCTCAGGAGTCTAGCGACCCGCGAAACTGGAAAGGGTAGAATACAAAGGTGGCTTATATTAGATGTAAGCTGTGACTGAGCATAATAATGGGCATGCCCATGCAGTGTGGGCGTAACCCATCCACAAACGCCATCTCAACATGCGTTTGTTTACATCCCAGAACTGTGAGACAGCGATTGTGAACGTCCTGAGGAAATAAGGAAACTATTGCTTCCTAAAAGCACACTGTAGGAAATTGGTCTTTTAGGCTGGATTGCACTCATCTGAGCGCAACAGGGCGATCTCTCCGCTGAAATGCGAAGAAAGGATGTTCCACGCAGCCGAGAAACTCCCGAGTGAGACCCCAAATATGTCAGTATTGACGTAACATCGTAGAGTACGACTGAACTATATGCATTACTTAATCTACAAAAAACAATTATCTGTATAATTTACAAGGTAGGTTCCTCATAGCATGGCATGGAATGAATGAATAAACAAACAAACAAACAAACACAGTTATTTCCATCTTAGTGGGAACATTTACTAGGGGTTACAGGGACCACACGTGCACAGACAAACACACAAATTATGCTGTAAAATTAATTGTTGTTTGCCTTAAAAAGTATGTAACTGGTCTGCCTTATAAAATTGGGTTCAAAGAAATTACAAATCTGAGTTAAAAAAAAATCAATAGAAACTCAAAATAGCATGTCAATTTCTTTGGCAAACTACAAACTTGTAACTACAACCTTTAAAACACGAAAAAAACAAAACAAAAAAAAACTATGTACTGTATGTACAGTAAGGGTAAAATTGGTCAGTCTTGTAAACCTGCGTATCACTCTGCTGTGGTGACCCCTAAAAAAGGGAGCAAGCCAAATGAGGGAGAGAGAGAGAGAGTAAATCAGTCTTGTAACTACAAACATACTACAACATCTGAAATGTGAAAAAACCTTTTTGTTGAACTACAGTAATTGTTTTCTGAGAATAATTATATACTATATGTACAGTAAGAGTGATATATGCAAAATTTCACCTGTAGTAAGTCAGTCTTGTAACTACAAACATACTACAACCTTTGAAATGTGAAAAAACCCTTTTGGTGAATTACAGTAATTGTTTTTCAAGAATAATTATGTACTGTACGTATAGTAATGGTGATATTATCAAAGTTTCACCTGTAGTAAGTCAATTTTGTAACTACAAACATACTACAACCTTTGAAATGTAAAAAACCTCTTTTGCTGAATTACAGTCATTTTTTTCTAAGAATAATTATGTACTGTATGTACAGTAAGGGTGATATTGTCAAAATTTCACCCGTAGTAAGTCAGTCTTGTAACTACAAACATACTACAACCTTTGAAATGTGAAAAAACCCTTTTGGTGAATTACAGTTATTTTTTTCTAAGAATAATTATGTACTGTATGTACAAGGAAGGAAGATATTGGCAAAATTTTAACTGTTGTAAGTTAGTCTTGTAACTACAAACACACTACAGCCTTTGAAACATGAAAAAAAACTTTTGGTGAATTACAATTGTTTTGTAAGAACAATTATGTTTCAATTATGTTTCAACACCAGTTTCTCACATGACTTCTTGACCACTGATGTTCAGATCTTAAGTCCTGTAATTTGGAGTTGTTACTTTCCTCCTTTACAAACACTAATTACATAATAATGCAGTTTTATTGTAATAGAGGGCAACAAAAAAAGAGGGCAAGAAACACAATTGTCAACTTAAGTGTATTTAAATCAATTGGTCAATCATCTAAAATTTATTATCTAAATTTGTAAAAAACAAAAACATGAAAGTCAACTTACATGGTATGAATGGATAATGTCTCATAAAAATACATTATTGTCAGTTACAAAATGTTTTGACAAATATACATTTTGCAGCAAACTGGAACGGTAAAAGACAAGGACAAACATTTTTTTTACAACATTTTTGCTATGAATGTTCTTTTTAATAATAATACAAATTTTGACAGTAAATAAAACTGGCTTCTGACAAAATGTCATAAAACAATATAAAAGCAAATATTAGATATGGTGTAAACTGAGTAAAAAGTCATTGTTAAATATGAAGTTGTCTGAAATACTTATTAAAAAAGCTTACAATTCAATCTATAATCTAGGATAGGCTTTAGTGTTTACTTTTCCTGTGGTAGTTTTTGAGAAAGTACTTGCATGGCTTTGTACATAAAACTAAAAAAGGAATATACAGTATAGTTAAATATTCAATGCACAGATTGTAATTAATTGGCAATTCAGTTGTTTGTAGGGCTACAATACATCAATGGAGAAATTCTAGTGGTTCCAAAATAGAAAAAAAATGGAATGAATATTCAAGCTCAGATATGTAATATCTTAATAATCAAGGTGTACAATACATTCTAAATATGGCATAAATACCTAATACTCCAAAGAATTTCCCCCAGTTGACTGACTTTGATGCAATTCTCTATAAGGCACAATGTTATATATTAAAATGCAGTTATTGCTATAATACTTTAAATGACATTGTCAGCCAAAAACTGAAAGTACTTCATAATGAAATAAACAGGGTAACACTTAAGTATAGGGAACAATTCTCACTATTAACTAGTTACTTATTAGCATGTCTATTATTAACATTTTGGCTATTTGTTAGTACTTACAAAACACCTATTCTGCATGACCATATTTTACATCCCTAATCCTAGCCAATACCTGAACTTAACAACTACCTTACAAACTATTAATAATCAGCAAATTATGAGTTTATTAACTGTTTATTAACTGTTTTGTTAATAGCGAGAACTGTACCTTAAAATAAAGTGTGACCATGAACGGATATAAATTTAAAAGTAATTTTCACAAAACTTTCCAAAAATATGTGGCCATGTATATTGGGAAAAAAAAAATTAGATATTAACTGTCCTTTTTTTCTTAAGCAAAGTATAATTTTGTATTTTTTCCTCTTTAGCTGAAATGAGATGTTTTTATGAGATTCACTTGGATAATTGTGGCAAACAGAGAAAATATTACTGCATGTACTAAAAAAAAAGAACATGTCTAAGTAACAGTGCTTTAAAAGCTTGGAATGTGGTCAGAACTCTTCCTCTTCAGAACTCAGATGACTCTGCTTCTTGCGAACATTCCAGTGTAAACATTGGGACAGGCTCTTGAACCAGTCGTTCACGGGATCACGGAAACAGATAGAAGGAACAGGGAAACATGACGTCGTGATGGCAATACTATAAAGATGAGAGGGATTATCATTAAAAAAAATAATAATAAAAAAAAACTTTAATGCACCAAAGCTTCACCTACATGCTTACACAAGCCAGTCTGCTTCACATAGAGGTGCATCTCAAAAAATAAGAATATAATGAAAAAGTTCCTTTTTTTGTTTGTAACTTCTTTCAAAAACTGAAACTTTCTAGATTCTAGATTCATTACATGTAAAGTAAAACATTTCAAAAGTTTTTTTCTTTTTTTTTTTTAAATTTTGATGATCAGAGCTTACAGCTCACGAAAGTCAAAAATCCAGTTGTAACGAGTGAGGCGGGCCCGAGAGCCGTGGGAACAGAACAACATCTGCACCACTCACCAGTCTCGAGTCCCACGGAGGAGCTGCGGAAGGATAAAAGGAGGAGCGAAGATGAGAGAGAATCAGGCCTGGACTTTATTTGTATTTTTTGTGCTTTACTTTTGTGTTTATTTATTTTATTATTAAAGTCATAAAAATGTTCGCCCGTTCCTGCCTCCTTCCTGTTCTACAACCGGGGTAACACCAGTATCTCAAAATATTTGAATATTTTACATTTGAGTTTCATTAACAGAAGGTCATTACCAAAAGGGGTGGCTGTTTACAGAGTGCTGTTTCAAAGCATATTAAATGCAAAGTTGACTGGAAGGAAGAAATTGGGTAGGCAAAGGTGCACAAGCAACAGGGATGACCGCAAGCTTAAGAATATTGTCAAGCAAAGCCAATTTAAACACTTGAGAGAGCTTCACTAGGAGTGGACTGAAGCTGGAGTCAGCGCATCAAGAGTCACCACGCTCAGACGTCTTCAGAAAAAAAGGACTACCAAGCCACTTCTGAAACAGAAACAATGTCAGAAGCATCTTACCTGGGTTAAAGAGAAAAAGAACTGGACTGTTGCTCAGTGGTCCAAAGTACTCTTTTTAGATAAAAGTAAATTTTGCATTTCATGTTGAAATCATGATCCCAGAGTCTGGAGGAAGACTGAAGAGACACAGAATCCAAGCTGCTTGAAATCCAGTGTGAAGTTTCTGGTCAGTGATGATTTGGGGTGCCGTGACGTCTGCTGGTGTTTTTCCATTGTGCTTTATCAAGTCCAAAGTCAATGCAGCCGTCTACCAGAAGATTTTGGAGCACTTTATGCTTCCATCTGCTGACAAGCTTTATAGAGATGCTAATTTCCTTTCCCAACAGGACTTTAGCCAAAACCACTTCCAAGTGATTTGCTGACCATGATATTACTGTGCTTAATTGGCTAGCCAACATGCCTGACCTGAACCCCACTGAAAATCTATGGGGTATTTTCAAGAGAAAGATGAGAAACAGTTGATCCAACAATATACAGACGATCTGAAGGCTCAGTAGTGCCCCATGCCACACCTAACTGCTGCTGTAATTTGTGCTAGGAGCAAGTAATTTGCTGTAATTTGTGCTACCGACCAAGTACTCAGTGCATAAATTAACATACTTTAAAGGACTTTTAAAGTATTTTTTCTGTTTTGCAAATCCGTTTTTTGATTGATCTTATTCCCAAATATTCCAATACTTTGAGATACTGGATTTTTGACTTTCATGAGCTGTAAGCTCTAATTATCAAAATTAAAACAAAACAAAAACTTTAGAAATGTTTTACTTTACATGTAATGAATCTAGAATATATTAAAGTTTCAGTTTTTGAAAAAAGTTACAAACAAAAAATAAATTTTTTAAATTTTAAATTCCAATTTTTTCAGATGCACCTATACATGCTTACACCATGTTCTAACCAGTTGTGAATCAATGCTTTGGTGAGACACAATAAAAAGTATATTTTCCATGCTAATCAAAGCATTTTTGTCGTAACCAGCCAAAACACAGATTTTCAGGGGAATACAATTTTTTGAATAGTTTCGAATTTGTTTTGGATGACAGTTACATTTGAATATAAAGATGTTTGAATGCTATGTGATTGGAAAGTACCTTAAATACTTGAAAAGATATTGATGTAAAGTAGAGTGACATAACAAATTTACTTGATGTCCTTTGTTTATAATGTAGAACAGGATGAAATAAGTAAAAGGTATGAAAAGTAAATTCATGAACTTAATGTTTGCAACTACCCACAAAGGGTAATGAGAGGACAGACAGGGTGAAGAGAAGGTGGGTCAATATCACTGCAGGGTGCCTTTTGGTGTCCTGTACATAAGTAACTCATATGCCATGATAAACTTTAAACTTAACATAAAAATGACTATGAAAGGGTGTGTTATATTAGGCCAAGTTTATTTTATATTCATAACAAAAGCATTACTTGGATCTTTAGATACATTTTCTAGATTTTTTAAAGTTTTGTGTAGGAGGATGCATGTTATTTTGCTATGTCCCATGCACTGCAAGGTTATTTTCGTAAATGAAAACTAACACTAAAATGATTGGTTAAAAAACATTTTCGCAAACTGAAATAAAATAAAAGGTCACACTTTATTTTAAGGTCCAGTTCTCACTATTAATAAACCATTAACTTGTGCAGCCTAATTTGCAGCTTATTAATAGTTAGTAAGGTAGGTATTGGGTAGGATTAGGGATGTAGAATATGCTCATGTAGAATAAATGCTTTTAGGGCTGCATGATTAATCACACGATATTGTGAGGCGCGCTTAGTCAATGAAGCCGGTACTTTGATTAGTAGTAAAGCTCCATCACGTGCGTTCAGCTGGAGCGGCAATTAATACACAGAGCCGTAAATCACTGACAAGCTACGGCAAATCGCGCTCAAAATCGCATTCGATTCGAAGTACTAATAAACAGCCAATATGTTATTAATAGCCTTGCTAATAAGCAACTAGTTAATAATAAGAATTGTTCCCTATGCTAAAGTGTTACCAAATAAAAATATTAAAATATATAAAAAATTAAAACAAAACTAACAACAGTTACTGAAAAACTAACTGAAATAAAATAATAATTATCAAAAATAAATAATCGTTTTCGTAATAATTACAGTCTCACCCGTTGGCGGAAAAATGTATGAGCTGTATTGCGGTTTAGGGAAATACCTGTAAATGGTATTAGACATGGTATAGACGTGAGGTTATCTGACGGATAGATGAAAAAGCAGACTTAAAGCAGAGTCCTGCATGGGTGCTGTCTGGTAAACGCACACCAACAGTAGGCTGCTTAACAGAACACCTGACCCGTGTCCGACAGCAGCACTAATTTCATTCTGTACCTGACCCGGCCTGTTTGACAGCGACCTGAACTGCCGGCACTACATTAAATTTATTGCATCAGTAATGCAAAATTATTTATTTTCTCATGTAACATAAGCGATTAAACAAAAAAAATAGGCATTTTAAGTTGGTGCGTTATAGAATAATAGACAAGCAGCGCAACAAAAAAAGATGAGAACACGCATCCATTTTGTAAACAATAAAACTTTTGCCTATATCTTTTAACAATCTGTTTTGAATAACATGCTTATAATTCTTTATAAATAAAAAGAACATTTAAAGTGGTCATCGGATGCCCATTTTTAAGTTGATATGATTCTTTTGGGTCTTAATGAAAAGTCTGTAATATACTTTGGTTAAAAATTCTCAATGGTTGTGTAAAACAACACCATTTGTACCTTGCCAAAATCAGCTCTGCAAAAATCATCTCATTCTGGTCGAAGCTGCTTTAAATGCAAATGAGCTCTGCTCGCCCCCACCCCTCTCTTCTCTCTGTGGACTGACAAGCCTGTTTACTTTAGCCACATTTAGCCACGTTTAGCTGCAAAACTTGCTAACTAGCACATTATTAGGAAAGACGATCGCAAAGATTCATTAAAAAAAAAACCCTTATACTCACTTCTGCTGTAAGTGAAGCTGGATCACGAATGATTCATGCTAACGTAGACACATTTATGTAGATCTTCAGCAGCTCAGATGTCGGGAGTAAATGACGACCACTATGTTCATTATTACATCCAGCAACACAACACCTCAATCGCTCAATTGGAGATATTCTAACTTACATCCCTGCTCCGGCATTGAGGGCGGACTGTTACAACTGATCTAAGGTAAGACGTTCATGTCAATCAACTATCGTGGGAGCGGCCCTTTGTTGGTGTAACGCCGCAATGACAGGGATCTGAGAATGGCTTGATTTGAAAAAGGTAATATTATTTTTACAGATTAATTAAAAACCACTGCATGGATTTTTATCATTATAGGGTAGATTTGTACATACACTGACAACACACATTAATGTTCAAACAACATGTAAAAGTAAACTTAGCATCCGATAACCCCTTTAAATATGCCTTATTGCCTAAATGTGATTGTCTCTGCAGTGTATACGTTCTAAAACATATAAAATAAAATTAGACAGGCTACAGAAAGCAAGCAACGAGTGCTCACTAAGATATCATGCACTTCAGCTGCAGCACGAACCCAATAGTGTGCAAAGCTGAGAATCGAAAGGCTCTGCCATTATTACTAAATTTAATTAGTCCCAGTTATGTGAGTTTGTTGACATGACAGTTGCAGTATCATGCTTATGGTTAAATAAGATCAAATATCTAATATACACAAATTACATTTATTTTCGAATTAAATATTATTACACATATTTACTGCTTTTAATGTAAGCGCAACTTGTGTAGATTTATAGACTAAAAATGCTTAACTGCTTGTATATTTGTATACTTTTACTGTAATCAATCTTAGCATGCTTTAATTTTGTCACTAGATGTTTGCGTCAAAAGGTAAAATTAAGGTCTGCTCTAAACTATATAAAAACTAAATAGAAATGTGCTCACAAAATAAAAACTAAACTAAAAGTAACAAAATTATAAATGAAACTAATAAAAACAAAACTAAATTTTATCGCAAACATTAAACAATATTAAAATAAAAGGAATTTAAAAATGCAAAACTATAATAACCTTGATGCACTGCTCATTAAATTCAAATAAGAGTAGAATACAGACAAATCATAAAATTTTGTTTTCCTATTAATAATTTTGTTAAATAAAGGATTACTCTTGCCTTTAAGAAAAGGCCACCCCCTTTAGTAACATTTGGACAACAGATTTTTTTTTTTTTTTGTCTCTTCAGAATTTCAACGGCTGAGGTGAAGAAGTTGGTGACTTTTCAATTGGCAAATTTTCTTTGTATGAGTTTGCTTACTTGCTTGTCCTAAGCCTAAAATGTCCACCCTGTCGGCATAAAAGATGCCGGAAGTCATTAGAATACAGTATTTTCAAAATATGTAAGTTATGTACCAAATTATCAACAACCACCAGACTAACTATTTAGATAGTCGACAGTTTGTTGCAAGCTAATATGCTAATTGAAGCTCAAAATGTCCACCCTGTCATTGTTCCTAAATGTCCACCCTGTCGGTTACGTAGACTCGATAGGGTGGAAATACACTTGACAGGGTGGACATAGCATTTATTTGTAGTTAATAGTAGTTAACTAAGAACAAACTTTTTGAGTATTGTAAGGGTAATATTGACCCAGACGTTAAAACCACAAGTGGTAAGGAGGTAAGACTGACAAAGACTACAATTAAGAAGAGAAAAAGTGTGAGAAGAAGACATCAGAGGGAGACAGCATAAAGACATCCAGCAAACTGGACATGAGTCACAGAGATTGAAATTCCTACAACAGGAAGACTGAATTAATGACATGGAAGTGGAATTCCGCCAAAAAGAAGTATAATAAGACTGAGAAGAAAAGACTCTTTAGATGCTACCTGCATTAACCGTGAAGGACACCTATCGAAGAATGCTTAACAGCATTCCCAATACTGCTGTTTAGAGCATGACTATAGAGTTCTAGCTGAGGGCAGGTGAGTACTTTATGGTTTAGGCTAGGTTTGACTATCTCTACCCTACCTGGATGAATCATAGGGTAAAGGTGTAAGATAAAAGGACATACCAAGAAACAACCTAGGGCTCCATCCTACATTTCTTGTCAGCATATTTGAAAAAAATTGCTGAATGCTTACAAAAACTTGATGCTGAAGTCACCTACCTGTCCCCATAGGCAATTTCCTGCCGTTTCCTGCCATCGAGAGACACCCAGGCTGTGTTTCTGGCATCACGGGACAGCATAATCTAAAACATAACAGGATTCAGTAAAGTCCTTATGCAGTCAAAGCCAAAGAGCAGCAGGTGTGTTGTGCATTAACCTTGAGCTCAACGCCAGCAGGCACTACGATGGGTCTGAAAGACAGTGAGTGTGGGCAGATGGGTGTGATCATGATGGCTGGAACATTTGGATGGATCATAGAGGCACCTGCTGCTACTGCATATGCAGTACTTCCTGTTGGAGTGGACACTATCACACCTGGCAAAGAGAGCAGGGAGGGAGGACAGTTGATGCTTTCTTTTCAAAAATACTATTATTGTTTAGAAAAGCAAATCACTGAACATTGTACAAAATACTTTTCTTGAGTTCACCAGTATCACCAACATTTTGTCTTTTTCAGTACACTGTGTGCATAATTATTAGGCATGTTGATAATCTGGTCATATTTTTTTACCAAGCACATTTTACCAATTCCAAACCACAACAATCTTAATAACTACTATTAATTTTGTATTTAATCATTTGTAAGTGATATATAACTGTCCGTGAAGGCTGGAAGTGAAAAACTCCTTATATTCAGGTGTGCATAATTATTAGGCATGTTTTCTTTTACAGATAAAATGAGCCAAAAAAAGATATTTAACCCAGACTGAAAAGTCCAAATTATTAAATGCCCATGAGAAGAATGCAATATTAATGCATTACAAGAATTTGCAAAGTTAAGGCTTGACCATTGGGCAGCGAAATGCTTGTTGAGTCTGCATGGTCAGAAAAAACAGGTGGAGAAGAAAAGATGCATGTTAACTGCAAAAGAATTAGGAATTAGGTGTGACACCATCAGGAACCGTTTAGTCTCCAGCGCCACCATTTTACATGAAGACAGTTTTTTTTTTATAGGCTTTACAGACAGATAAGTTGAGAGTGACTCTTGAAGGACAAGCATCACATCCTCTTGTACCTCTGATTCAAGAATTTATCTTCCAAAATCTGGCAGTAAGTTTTGGGAGTTCATTTTAGTCCATCTCTGCAAGTCAGACTTTTCAGGATAGGAGACTAAACATGAACTCCCAAAATGTACTGCCAGATTTTGGAAGATAAATTCTTGAATCAGAGGTACAAGAGGATGTGATGCTTGTCCTTCAAGAGTCACTCTCAACTTATCTGTCTATAAAGCCTATAAAAACAAAATGTAAAATGTAAAATTTTCTTTTATTTATCTGTAAAAGAAAACATGCCTAATAATTATGCACACCTGAATATAAGGACTTTTTCACTTCCAGCCTTCACGGACAGTTATATATCACTTACAAATGATTAAATACAAAAGTAATAGTAGTTCCCTATCTGTCGTACACTCCGAGTTGTGTTGAGTAGTGTACGACACTAGGGGTTGCTCTTGAGAGCCCAAACACCTCTGACAGTTTTAGAAAGGCCAATGAAAATTGGGTGTGCAGATTTGCATAGCTGGCCACGCCCCGGACATCCGGGTATAAATAGGGCAGCGTGTGCATCTGCTCACTCGTTCTGTTCTTCGGAGCCGAATGCAGCGTCTCTGTGTGAGAAACGGCAACATTCACCTCTCTCGTCGTTGGATCTACGGCACAGACAGCGGACTCTCCCTCTCTGACACGGCTCGTGTTGTGAGAATTCCCCTGGGTGCATCGACGGCGATCTTCAGGAGAAGATTTTCCTCTAATTGAGCAAATTTTCTCTAAAAGAACTCCACGGGCGGATTGTATGTTTCACTATGCCTTTCCGTCCGTGTCCAACTGGTTGCGGATTCTACCTTTCCCCTAACGATCGGCACGATCGCTGTGTTCAATGCTTGGGGCGTGAGCATGCTGATGCAGCGTTCGCTGAGGGAGGTTGTCAGAACTGCGAGGACATGCCCTTGGGCACGCTTCGCTCACGAGCCGCGTTCTTTTCGAAGAAGCCGCGGCGCCATTCAACTGCTTCCCGCTCCGGTCCTTCTAGTTCCGGGTACGAGGCCGCAGCGATGTGCGTTGAAGGAGAGCGACAGGGTTTGAACGATGCTTTGCCGGGTACGTCCTCGCAAACCGTTCACCCTGTGTGTCCACCGATGGAGTCTCAGGACGATTTTGAAAGGTCGTCTCAGTATGGGCTGGATCTTTTGTTCGGGGCTCCTGCTGAGGAAAAGGCAGGATCTGTAGCATCGGAGGGAGAGCCGTCAGAGGCTGACGTCACGGCTGAACTCACCGCTCCGGCGGTAGAGTCTCAGTCTGTGGCGGATGCCGAAATGGCCGCCGCACTAAAACGGGCAGCCAAGGAGATTGGGGTTGTGGTCATTCAAGGCTGGATGACTGGTTCCTGGGCAGTGGATGTGACTCGAGGCCACGTTCCTCCCCGGTCCCGTTTTTCCCCGAAGTGCATGAGGAGTTAACGAAGGCGTGGAAAGCCCCTCTGTCGGCTCGTTCACGGCACGCTATCTCCCCGTCCCTCACCACCCTCGATGGCGGTCCAGCGAGGGGGTATACGGAGGTCCCCCAGGAAGACCCCCTACGAGGGTAGCTCAGGGCCCGCAACCTGCCGGTCCTGCAGCCAGACCCGCCCAACGGTCCAACACTCGTAGGAAGGTGGCACCGCCAGCCCGTCCTCAGGCCACTAAGAACCCTCGTCAGGCTTCGGAGCGTTCCTGAGACGGGCAGCCCAGGGAAGGAGGATCATCTGACCTGTCCGGATCCACACTCGACGAGGGGACGAGCGCTGGATTCGGCTTCTACCCGGCTGTCTGCCACATGGCAGACGGCCACCACATGGTCAATAAAAGAGCAATTTCCTTCTTCTCTGGGCGCAATATACAGCACCTCCGACCCTCTACTCGACAGTCGGATGCTGTTTCCATTATCAGAGACATACGGTCGCACAACACCTGTGCCCCCGTATGCTCTGAAACAACGAGCTCGTTCAGACGATCTCCCCTCTCGGGCGGATCATCTGCACAGCTCTCACGGATCGGACTCCCTGGGCAAAACAGCCAGTGTGGTTCGGGGCTTCTCACCTCCGGCCACACACTGTTTTCCCAGCGACGGTACCCCCACCCTTGGTACACCGAATGTAACTCCCCTGAGACTCCTAGCGGAGAACTTTTCGGATTGGTTAAATCTCCCCAATCCTTCCGCTGGCTCCTCAGGACCATTCGGCTCGGCTATGCCATCCAGTTTGCACGGCGTCCACCCAAGTTCCGTGGTGTTCTCACTACGTCGGTTCAGGGCCCCAACACCGCGGTTCTTCGGGCGGAAATCGCAGTCCTTCTGGTGAAGGGTGCGATAGAAACTGTCCCCTCAGCCGAAATGAAGAAAGGGTTCTACAGCCCCTACTTCATTGTACCCAAGAAGGGTGGCGGTCTCAGACCAATCTTGGATCTGAGGGTCTTGAATCGGGCCCTGCTCAAGCTCCCGTTCAAGATGTTAACCCTCAAGCACTTTCTCACGTGTGTCAGAGTTCAAGATTGGTTTGTGGCCATAGACCTGAAGGACGCGTACTTTCATGTCTCAATCCTCCCAAGACACAGGCCGTTCTTGCGGTTTGCCTTCGAAGGACGGGCATATCAGTACAAGGTTCTCCCCTTCGGCCTCTCCCTGTCGCCCCGGGTTTTTACGAAGGTAGTGGAGGCCGCCCTTTCCCCCCTCAGGGTATGTTCCTACGGTCAGGAGTTCCCCTGGAACAGGTGTCCAGACGCATCGTTGTCACCACAGATGCTTCCAAGACAGGCTGGGGTGCCACCTGCAACGGGCAGGCAGCTTCCGGGGTCTGGACAGGCCCCCGACTGTTTTGGCACATAAATTGTCTGGAGTTGTTGGCAGTGCTCCTGGCCCTGAGGAGGTTCCGACCTATGATTCAGGGCAAGCACGTGTTGGTCAGGTCCGACAACACTGCGGCTGTGGCCTACATCAACCACCAGGGCGGTGTACGCTCCTTTCGCATGTCACAACTAGCCCGCCACCTGCTGCTCTGGAGTCAACACAGACTCAAGTCTCTACGAGCCACTCACATTCCGGGCGAAGCCAATCGTATGGCCGATTCCCTGTCACGACAGGTTTCGCTCGGAGGCGAGTGGAGACTCCACCCCCAGTCGGTCCAACTGATTTGGGATCGATTCGGCCAGGCACAGGTAGATCTCTTTGCCTCACCGGAATCCACCCACTGCCAGCTGTGGTACGGTCTAACCGAGGCCCCCCTCGGTATAGACGCACTGGCACACAGTTGGCCGAGGGGCCGGCTCAAGTATGCGTTTCCCCCAGTGAGCCTCATCGCACAAACCTTGTGCAAAGTCAGGGAGGACAAGGAACAGATTCTCTTGGTGGCCCCCTTCTGGCCCAACAGAACCTGGTTCTCGGACCTGGTGCTCCTGGCATCAGCCCCTCCCTGGCGCATTCCTCTGAGGAAGGACCTCCTTTCTCAGGGGAAGGGCACAATTTGGCACCCGCGCCCCGATCTTTGGAACCTCCACCTTTGGTCCCTGGACGCGACCAGGAGGACTTCAGAGACCTTTCACCTTCAGTGGTAAACACACTTCTACAGGCAAGAGCCTCCTCTACCAGACGGCTGTATGACCTAAAATGGCGCATCTTTGTGAACTGGTGTTCTTCTCACGGGAAGGACCCACGGAGTTGTGGCATCAAATCAGTGTTATCCTTCCTTCAAGAAGGCCTGGACAGGCACCTGTCTGCCTCAACACTCAAGGTTCATGTCGCAGCTATATCAGCTAACCATGACTTGGTGGGAGGCAGATCGGTGGGGAAACACGATTGGATAATCAGGTTTCTTAGAGGAGCCCGGAGGCTGAACCCTCCTCGGCCGCATCTCATCCCCTCTTGGGATCTTGCTGTGGTTCTCCAAGGTCTACAACAAGATCCATTCGAGCCCCTTCAGTCAGTCGAACTCGATGCTCTCTCCTTCAAGACGGCTCTTTTGACTGCGCTCACTTCCATCAAAAGAGTGGGAGACCTCCAAGCCCTCTCCGTGAACAGTTCGTGCCTGGAATTCGGACCAGCGGATTCTCACGTTGTCTTGAGACCCCGGCCTGGATATGTGCCCAAGGTCCCCACCACTCCTTTCAGAGATCAGGTAGTGACCTTGCAAGCTCTCTCTTCCCAGGAAGATGACCCCAACCTGACCTTGTTATGCCCAGTCCGTGCCCTGCGCATCTACATGGAACGAACGCAGCCCTTCAGACGTTCGGAACAGCTCTTTGTTTGTTACAGAGGACAGCAGAAGGGGAAAGCTGTCTCCAAACAGAGGATCTCCCATTGGCTGGTAAACGCGATCCGTATGGCCTACCTGGCCAGAGGCCTACCCTGCCCTCTGGAGGTAAGAGCCCACTCAACCAGGGGCATCGCTGCCTCAGCAGCCCTGGCGAATGGGGCCTCATTAACAGACATCTGTAGAGCTGCGGGTTGGGCTACACCTAACACATTTGCCAGATTTTATAATTTGCCCACAGAACCAGTGTCAGCTAGAGTCTTGATTGCTAATTCTTGACTCAGCACACTGGTTGGTGTAGAGCTTGCATAAAGCGCTTCCCCTAATGGTGATTACGCTTCTGAGTTTCAGTAGGTTTCCTGATGCGAACCCTGGACACCATCTCCATCTTTGGCACTTCTGCTCATGGCGGAGTTTGGCGGAGAAACTCGCTATGGAATCCCTTCACAAGGTATGAACACCCTTATTAGGATTGGATTGTGCCCCATATGTAGTGGCTCCTTATGTGGCCCCATATGTGTATTTCCACCTATAACTTTTGTGGTGCAGTGTTTTCCCCTGAAAACAGGTTCTCTAGGATCTGAGTCTGGCCGTCTTCCCGAGTGTGAGACCCACCTCAGGTCCCATGTCTAACTATGTCACTCTACCCCCCCTGTTGGGCAGGTCGTGAACTCCGTAATGTCTTTCCTTCGGGAGCAGGCATTTTTCCCTACGATCCCAAGACACTCAGCCGCCCTTGAGGGAGGCCCGGCTGCAGGACCCTTCTGTACAGGTCAGTCCTTGGACGTTGGATGGTCACAGAGGAGGTGAGCTGCACTTACGTTAACACGTTGCCCTGTTACTTCTGCACTTGTCTCTCGTGACGCGGTCAGACATGTGGCGTGTTTTTACGGGGACCCCTAGTGTCGTACACTACTCGACACAACTCGGAGTGTACGACAGATAGGGAACGTCTCGGTTACGTATGGTAACCCTCGTTCCCTGATGGAGGGAACGGAGACGTTGTGTCTCCCATGCCACATCTCTGGTCCGCCTCTGAGTGAGCTGAGACGCTCGGCTCCTCAGAATCAGAACGAGTGAGCAGATGCACACGCTGCCCTATTTATACCCGGATGTCCGGGGCGTGGCCAGCTATGCAAATCTGCACACCCAATTTTCATTGGCCTTTCTAAAACTGTCAGAGGTGTTTGGGCTCTCCAGAGCGACCCCTAGTGTCGTACACTACTCGACACAACGTCTCCGTTCCCTCCATCAGGGAACGAGGGTTACCGTACGTAACCGAGACGTTATTAAGATTGTTGTGGTTTGGAATTGGTAATATGTGCTTGGTAAAAAAATATGACCAGATTATCAACATGCCTAATAATTATGCACACAGTGTAAAAATATGACAGTCAACAATAGGGGTGTAACTACATACATTTTTCTATGACATTTCATGGTATTTATTAAATTCAGAATCTGCGACTCTGTACGCATTTTTCACATTGTGGAAATCACAGAGCTTTAAATTTATTTTGTGGGCCCCCGCTTGAGAACCCTTTTCTTAAATTGACAAAATTAGCTAAAAACAAGAAAAAAAGAAATGTGGTCTTCAACTGAATATTATAAGGTGCAGTATGTAATACTGACAGCTGCAGAAATGGGTACTACAGTACAAAATTTAAATATTATGTACTTATATGCAAAGATATGTAAACATAAATATCCTAAATATTTGCAACCATAATAAGGTATTTGTTGCTCAGTACAGACATTAAAGGGGTCATCGGATGCTAAGTTCACTTTTACATGCTGTTTGAACATTAATGTGTGTTGGCAGTGTATGTACAAATCTACCCTATAATGATAAAAATCCATGCAGTGGTTTTTAATTAATCTGTAAAAATAATATTACCTTTTTCAAATCGAGCCATTCTCAGATGCCTGCCGTTGTGGCGTCAAGCTGGGCTCACACTACAGTATTTTAAAAATCCTAACCGATTATGAAATCTGGTTGCAGCGCACACATAAGGAGAATCTTTGCAGATTATCTTCCCTGAAATCTTAAACATGCACACACTACAAGATTTGAAAATCATGGTGCATCACACACTATATATTATTAAGATTATCATGACGGAGGGAGCGCCTCACGTGATCTTACGCAACAGATCGTCATTTCAGCAACTAATGTTTACAAATGTTTTTTTTTTCTTTTTTGATAAAATAAAAAATAAAAATAAAAAATGTTTACAAATGTTAGTTAACTGTTGTATGCTTTAACTGTTTTATATCTATAGATTTTACTTTAGGCAGGTCGTGATTTGAGAAGGCAAAACTGATGAAACATAGTCTATGAACTCACTGTCTGCCGCTGACCGCTTGGTCGTTAATTTTAAAAAAACAAAAACTTATATTTAAAGAAAAAAAATGCTCCAAACGTTTTTCTAGATTAACTTAATAAAAAAATGAAACGAAATATAATCACTTTGCCATTACATACAAAACTGAACTATTTTAATTGCTAAAACAGTAGTATAAGCTGTTTTAAGAGAAGGGGAAAAAAGATGGGCTCGGGTCGGACTCGGGCCGCATGGAGCATTGCTTTCCTTGCTCCATGAGGTTGTGGTATGTTTTCAACATATTATACAGACAGTGTTACTACAAAAAAATAAGAAGCAGTTTCCTCCATCTCCACTATCCAATAGACCGTACGGCAGCTGTTTTGCGGTCACGCATTGGCTGTTGTGAAAGTACTGACGTAATCATAGTGATCATCCTGATTTAAAATCCTGAATATCAAACATGTTTGATATGATCGGGGCAGCACAGATTTGTGTGAGAGCAGATCGGGAGGTATAAGATTCGATCTGTGAACGTCTCACATTACCAGATAATCCGTGCCGAACATCGGGACCGATCGAGTTGCTCGACAAGATTTTTGCTCCGATTCTCGAGATGGGAAAAATCGGGGGAAAATCGGGCTAAAAATCCTGTAGTGTGAACCCGGCTTTACACCGACAGAGGCCGCTCCCACGATAGTTGATTGACATGAGCGTCTTACCTCAGATTAGTTGTAACGGTCCAACCTCTATGTTTTGATGCCGGAGCAGGGATGTAGGTTAGGCAAGAATTGAGCGATTGAGGTGTTGTGTTGCTGGATGTAATAATGAACATAGTGGTTGTCATTTACTCCCGACATCTGAGCTGCTGAAGATGCAGTGGATTATGTTTGTTTGTGAAGGGAATGCGCCTACCAATCTACAGATGCGTCTATGTTCACGCGAATCATTTGTGATCCAGCTTCACTTACAGCAGAAATGAGTATAAGGGTTTTTTAATGAATCTTTGCGACTGCCTTTCATAATAATGTGCTAGTTAGCAAGTTTAGCAGCTAAATGCGGCTAAAGTAAACAGGCTCGTCACCCCACAGAGAGAAGAGAGGGGCGGGGCGAGCAGAGCTCATTTGCATTTAAAGCAGCCTCGACCAGAATGGGATGATTTTTGCAGAGCTGATTTTGGCAAGGTAAAAAGGGTGTTGTTTTACACTACCATTGAGAATTTTTAACCAAAGTATATTATAGACTTTTCATTAAGACCCTAAAGAATTATCTCAACTTGTGGAAAATGGGCATCCGATGACCGCTTTAAAAAAACAGCACCTTTAAGCAGTGTTGCTTATCAAATAAACAAATCCATAAAGGATGTAAGTATTTTACAGGGAACAGGAATTTTAACTGGATTATATTTTACACTAACCATCTCCCTGTACAGTGGTGATCAGGTGGCCATCCAGAAACAAGTCCATATTAGAGAGGTAGGAAGACGGACCTCTGTCTACAACAACTTCATTCAGCACCTGACAGACAGATATATTATTTACAGTAAATAAGACAACAGCTTTATACATAAAAATATCTGAAAACAACTAAAAGGAAGCCCAGCTAATAACTGGAAAAAAGTAAACATTTCGAAGTCAATGTCTGCTATGCACATACACTGAGCAAAATTATAAACGCAACACTTTTGTTTTTGCCCCCATTTTTCATGAGCTGAACTCAAAGATCTAAGACTTTTTCTTTGTACACAAAAGGCCTACTTGTCCGGTGGGGTCTGAAAACCAGTCAGTATCTGTAACCACCAGTAACCACCATTTGCCTCACGCAGTGCACAACAATGGGCCTCAGGATCTCGTCAAGATATCTATGTGCATTCAAAATGGCATTAATAAAATGCATCTGTGTTCGTTGTCCATAACATACGCCTGCCCATACCATAACCCCACTGCCACCATGGGCCACTCGATCCACAACTTTGACATCAGCAAACCGCTAACCCACACGACGCCATACATGCTGTCTGCCATTTGCCCAGCACAGCGAAAACCGGGATTCATCCATGAAGAGAACACCTCTCCAGACGCCATCGAATGTGAGCATTTGCTTACTCAAGTCAGTTACGATTACGAACTGCAGTCAGGTCGAGACCCTGATGAGGACGACGAGCATGCAGATGAGCTTCCCTGAGACAGTTTCTGACAGTTTGTGCAGAAATTCTTTGGTTATGCAAACCGACTGTTGCAGCAGCTGTCCAGGTGGCTGGTCTCAGACGATCTTGGAGGTGAAGATGCTGGATGTGGAGGTCCTGGGCTGGTGTGGTTACACGTGGTCTGCGGTTGTGAGGCTGGTTGGATGTACTGCCAAGTACTGCCAAATTCTCTAAAAAGGAGAACGGCTTATGGTAGAGAAATTAACATTCAAATAATGGGCAATAGCTCTGGTGGACATTCCTGCATTCAGCATGCCAATTGCATGCTCCCTCAAAACTTGCGACATTTGTGGCATTGTGCTGTGTGATAAAAGTGCACATTTTAGAGTGGCCTTTTATTGTGGCCAGCCTAAGGCACACCTGTGCAATAATCACCTGTGAGGTGGATGGATTATCTCAGCAAAGGAGAAGTGCTCACTAACACAGATTTAAATAGATTTGTGAACAATATTTGAGAGAAATAGGCCTTTTGTGTACATAGAAAAAGTCTTAGATCTTTGAGTTCAGCTCATGAAAAATGGGGGCAAAAACAAAAGTGTTTATATTATAAAAAGTATTATAAAAAGTGTTATATTATAAAGTGTCCATTTATAATTTTGGTCAGTGTATTATTAAAATGATTAAAATAATGAATGAAAATGATATCGGATTAAGGATGTTCAAAACGTCATTTTTTCAAAATCAGTTAATTTATTAAGGCTAACTGCCTTAAAATCATGTCATTGTTAGGATTTAGGGTTATGTCCACCAGGCATTTCTTAGTGACAAGGGATTCTTACTACAGCTCCTCAATAATTTAACATATAGACATATGGATGCTAAACTTTGTCCTTCTAACAGATATTAAACAAGTAAATAGCTACTGCAGCTGGTATGCAACTGATGCTGGTATGTCATGTAACAGCAACATGGCAAATTTTATTCATACTAAACATATACATACTACACTAGCATTTTTGTAAACGGTTGCAAAAGAAGTTTTAAATGACATATAGTATCTTCTAGAACAGTGGTTTCCAACCTTTTTTCATTACATGTAAGAAAAATCGAGCACCCCACCCATTATTTCATAATATCAAATTGATATTAAATAAATATTGTTTTTATAAATCAGTTTAAAATAATGTGTAAATATTAAATTTTATAATAAATTATGTATTCTTATTATATTTCATTT
This sequence comes from Labeo catla, assembly GCA_012976165.1. NCBI lineage: Eukaryota > Metazoa > Chordata > Actinopteri > Cypriniformes > Cyprinidae > Labeo > Labeo catla. The sequence goes on from VONZ01000038.1 coordinate 129,201, forward strand.
TTTTTAAAATTGTGCTGAGAATACTATTGTCACAATCTCTAGCTGGAGTGCCCATGAGCTGCTCTAGAGGGCACTCCATCTCATTTCTTTGCTACTCCACACGGGACTGCATTTTCCAGAAACCCCTGCCTAGGAACCAATTACGGACTCTTACTTGTTAATCAGGGACTATAAAAGATGCACACTCCCACACACATATTACTGGGTATTGAATGTTTGTAAACCTTTAGCATTTTCCTAGTTCCTGTGTTTTTTTCCATGTTTTCCTAGATTGCTAGTTTTGCCCTGTCTGTGTTTTGATCCTGGACTATTTCCTTGATTCTGATCATTTGCTGCATGCCTTGACCATTGCCTGTTTTGCGGATTACTCTTTTGCCTGTGCCTTGGATGTTACTGTTTTGCTGATATTTTGACCAGTGCTTGAGGTGGGGAAAAAAGAAGTGAAGAAGTATATTTAGAAAACAAGCAGTAAGTAAATGAATAGTCTAAAAGGGCAAGTTATTTTCTGTTTTTTTAAAGAATATGATTAGAATAGAGAGTGCTAGAGTTAGAGGGTCAAATAAAGATGGAAGAGACATTTAACGTGAAAGTCCGTAAAAAAAGTGATCTTGTGCCTCTTTGGGATGGAACAATAATGTGCCGTTCACTTGCAAAACGCAAGCTTCTAGAGGGCACATAAGTCTGAAGTAATGAATTTAAGTAAAGGGGTGCAGAGCCATTGGTGTTTTTGTAGTAAAACATTAATGCCTTGAACTTTATGCGAGCAGCTATTGGTAGCCAGTACAAATTGATGAAAAGAGATGTGACAACTCCAACGTTTCTGGCTGTTTTTGAAGAAGTTATGGTTGATGTGCCTAACTGGATGGTGAAATTGTGATGAAACGATTGGAACCACAAGCAGTTCTGTCTTGGCAAGGTTGAGTTGAAGGTGATGGTCCTTCATCCAGCAAGTCTGTTAGACAAGCTGAGATCCGAGCAGCTATCGTCGGATCATCAGGATGGAAAGAAAGGTAGAGCTGAGTGGCATCAGCATAGCAGTGATATGAAAAGCTATGTTTCTGAATGATAGAACCTAGTGATGCCATGTAGACAGAGAAGAGAATTGTTCCAAAAACTGAGCCCTGAGGTACCCCAGATATTGCGACTTGGATACCTTACCTCTCCAAGAAAAACGTGACAAAGTCGTCAGCTAGTAGAGTTGATGAAAGAGGGGGAGGAGAAGGACAAATGAGGGAGGAAAATGTTTTAAAGAGCATGCGAGAGGTATACGCATTGTTAATATTGTTAATATTATATTATTATTATTTGTATTTTAAAGTAAATATATGATGTTACAGTGGAACTTTCCGTTTATTAGTATTATCATTTAGCATTCTTTTGGGAAAAAAAAAAACACTCCTTGGGTAGCCACGGCTGGAAGTGGGTGGGCCACTGCCCACTGTGGGGGCCAGAAGGAAGCACGGTCACTTACAACACAGTGCATTTCACCTTTAGCACCGTGGAGAGCACCGGCAGATGAGGACACAAGGGCAAGGTACCCAATAATGCTCAGAACCAGGGATAGCTCCTCCAACACAGGTGTGCCCTGACATATTTATTTAGTCCCGCCACAGTTTCACAATAAACCGAAAATATATTTTATACTTTTTTAACATAAAAGGATTTTAAACGCGTTTCATGCCATTGCTTTGGCAAAGGGTCCATCAAACGAACTAAGCATAATATGGCTTTATCCCTTCATCAAGTCTGTTTGTGCTGCTTGTTTTTAAAGTGAAGTGTGCACTTCATTCAGGTGATCAGCTTGTGATCTGGGGCCATATGTATAAAGCTGCTCAGAGTAAAATTTAACTCTTAAGTGTGTCAAAATTCTACTCGTAATTTTACTGTTATTCCTAGACTTAAGAATAAGAGTGATTCATAAAGGTTCCATAAAAGTGTTAAGACTAGGTGATATAGAAATGATAAAATATATATATATATATATATATATATTTTTTTAACTAACCAAGTTAGTTACTTAATAACTCATTTCACTCTACAAATCAATGCTCTAACTGCAGAAATAAAAGCAGTAATTGATTTTTTCGCTGGATGACTGGGAAAATGCAACAATGCACTGGTGATGACACAGTAAGCAGGGTCTTAAATATTGTCACACTAACCTCACCAAACACAACAGTGGCCAAAAGTGATGTGTGGAGGGTTTTAATGACCTCACATTGCACTTAAACCATCAATATAAGAAAGGAAAAAAACAAAAATCAATTGAAAGTTCAACTGAAAGTAGCTAAAACAGTCGCTAAATGTAGTTGATGAGGATTAGGTCATAATGGTGAGTTCACTGATCTATATAAATATAAATATATCAGTGGGAGAGTGTTGAATAAAGTCTCAAAAGGGGTGAGAAATATGGCGCAGTCTATTTCAGTTGCCTCAAAATAGCAACGCGTACGGAGATAAAATAATGCCATAAAGATTTGCATGTGAAGAGTACGCGTTGTGCAAGTGTACATAAGACTGTAAGTGTAAATTAAATTTACATGCACAAGAGACGCTTTGTAAAAGTGTAAATCGCGTTTCAAGCATAAGAAAAAATGATTTGCAGCATTTTACTGTTACTTGTAAGTGTAATTTATGTATTGTGAAACTGCAGCTTCATGCTTTTGCAAAATAAATACGATCTGCATTCTTCCGACTTCCATTTCTCCGCGCTTACACTTTTGGCATGTTGTTTTCGCTAAAATACGGTCAAAAGCACTGCAAGCCTGTGAACAGTGATTTGCACACGAAAACAACAGTTTAAAGAACTGCAAAACGGATTGACTGCGTTGGACCAATCTGTATGTGTAAAAAAAAAACAAACTGTTGCAAATGTCTAAATTACTTGTTGTGTATGTAGGGCACAAAGTTGGCGAAATAATCCGAGATGTACAGCTCCGTCTTTCTTTTATCTGCGCTTACACTTTTGGCATGATTCTCTCACTCACTGAGTTTTGCAAGCGTGAGGGGGAGGGCGGGTCAACAGAAAATTGTCAAATTCAGATTTATGTAGCTTTATTGTTATAGTAAAAAGGTTTTATAAAAAGTATAGCACTCTAATACTATTGTTGAGCATTGTCACATATCATTTTGTAATGTTTAACATCAGCTAAATATTAGGCTATATTATATGATATATGCATTTCAATGTAAAGCCAAACCAATCCAATAATGTTAACACCAGCTAGCAATTCAGGATGAACACATGAGAGTCTAGCCTAATGGTACACAATTTATAAAGTATCATGTTTGAATTAAATTGTTGTTTATTTATTTATTTTAATGTATGTCTACATTAAAAGTACCATTCCACCAGCAGCAAGAACTAAATGAAGATAAATGTTTTGGCGTGTGATGTGTTTATTGAACCAATCAGATAAGAGTAAATGGAGTCCGCGAGAGTCTCATTTGATTGGCTACAAAAAGGTGGTGGACCCGCCCTCCCCCTCACGCTTGCAAAACTCAGTGGAGTGAGAGAATTGTGCCAAAAGTGTAAGCGCAGATAAAAGAAAGACAGAGCTGTACATGTCGGATTATTTCGCCAACTTTGTGCCCTACATACACAACAAGTAATTTAGACATTTGCAACAGTTTGTTTTTACACATACAGATTGGTTCTACACAGTCAATCCGTTTTGCAGATCTTTAAACTGTTGTTTTTGTGTGCAAATCACTGTTCACAGGCTTGCAGCGCTTTTGACCGTATTTTAGCGAAAAGAACGTGCCAAAAGTGTAAGCGCGGAGAAATGGAAGTCGGAAGAATGCAGATTGTATTTATTTTGCAAAAGCATGAAGCTGCAGTTTCACAATACATGAATTACACTTACTAGTAACAGTAAAATGCTGCAAATAATTTTTCTTATGCTTGAAACGCGATTTACACTTTTACAAAGTGTCTCTTGTGCATGCAAATTTAATTTACGCTTACAGTCTTATGTACACTTGCACAACGCATACTTTTCACATGCAAATCTTTATGGCATTATTTAATCTCCATAAACGTGCCAACAATGCGCCTGAACACACCTCGTTTTCAGACCAGCACGCCCACAGGTGCACAAATGGGTGCAGATGCATTTGCTCTTTAAACAACGTGGCGCAGGACGTGAAAATGATAACTGCCATGCTGAAACTAGCAAAAAATCACTTGCATCGTGCCTGGCGCCGCATTGCACCAGATGTATGATAGGGCCCAGTGTCATTGTCACCTCGCACTGACCATACCACATCAATTAGGTAACATCACCACCTACTGGTCAAAGTAATAAACTGTTAACCTATATTACTAATTATTGAATTAATTAATTTTTCTGGCATTTTGAAATTACCTTATATATTTAATTACTCATTGCATTTGGTCTGATCCTCCCTGCCATGCTTGCTCCTCATTTTGCCTTTTTTTTTGTTGTGTTTAACCCCTTAATTGCAGCTATATTTATTATTATTATTATTTGTAATCATAACCATTATTGTTTAAAGCATTTATGAATTTGAGGCTGTATCTCTGTAATGCTTTTGAAACCAAATTCCTGTGCTCATGCTTAGTTAAATGCATACAGTGGTACTTACTTGATACTGCATAGTTTTGTCTCCATTAGTAACTAAACTCATTTCCTCCACAGATCCCTTCTCTCTATATTCTTTCACTACCTTCACTTCTAGACGACTACGTAGAATTATCGCGGCATTTCCTACAAAAACAACAAGAAATACTGCATTAATTCTCTACATACACACTCTTTACAAGCCATTATAAATATACAACCTGAAAACATGAACTAAAACATTAAGACAAGCAAATAGTACTGGTATAGTATTAGGAATAAAAATAGATATTTTCACTTAATGAATAAAATTTTTCTTAGGGCTGTCAGTTTAACGCATTAACTTAATTAGTTATGAAAAAATAATGTGATTAAAATACTTTAATGCAGTTAACACGCTGGCCCTGCCTCCAGACCTGTACATGATCTTATATTTCATACAGTTGACAAATATCATGCAGGGCAACAACTCCATAAATGCACTTACGTCCTAAAATTTAAGATATTGGTGCCGTCACGAATCTAGCCTCTGTGGCTCCCTCTGATCATCACCAGAAGGATCCGTCACCAGAGGACTAGTTTAATTCGGACTCCATTTCCCACAACCCCGTTCCTGGGGCTGATCACCGGCACAGGTGTCAGCCATTACCCACAGACTATATTAAGCACGCTCACGCTCACTTCCTCGCGAAGTCTTGTTTTGCTGCTGCTGACATTTCTGAGCGTTTATTCCTGTTTTGATCTCTCGTTGCCAACCCAACTGTCTCTAAACTCTGTCTGCCTGCTGCCTGCCTTTCGACCCTTGCTTTGTGTACTGGATTTACACTGTTGGATTGCCGCTTGCCTCGACCATTCTGCCTGGACTCACCCACATTTCATGTTTCCTTGCTCAAGCCCGCTGGTGGTCTGAGAGGAGTGGAGGACCAGGAGGAGGCTGGTGACCAGAGTACCCCTCCACTCATCATCAACGGCGAGGAGGCTTACCAGGTCCACGAAATCCTGGATTCACGTCGCCGGGCCCGAGGTCTCCAGTACCTGGTGGACTGGGAGGGGTATGGACCGGAGGAGCGCTCATGGGTGAATGCTGAGGACATCCTCGACCCCAGTCTGGTTAACGACTTCCACAGCTCCCATCCGGATCGGCCTGCCCCGAGCACTCGTGGAAGGCCTCGGCGTTGTGTGCCTCCTCGCGTCAGGAGCTGCTCGCAGGGAGGGGGCTCTGTCACGAATCTAGCCTCTGTGGCTCCCTCTGATCACCACCAGAAGGAACCGTCACCAGAGGACTAGTTTAATTCGGACTCCATTTCCCACAACCCCTTTCCTGGGGCTGATCACCGGCACAGGTGTCAGCCATTACCCACAGACTATATTAAGCACACTCACGCTCACTTCCTTGCGAAGTCTTGTTTTGCTGCTGCTGACATTTCTGAGCATTTATTCCTGTTTTGATCTCTCGTTGCCAACCCAATTGTCTCTAAACTCTGTCTGCCTGCTGCCTGCCTTTCAACCCTTGCTTTGTGTACTGGATTTACTCTGTTGGATCGCCGCCTGCCTCGACCATTCTGCCTGGACTCTGATTCTGATTTGTCTACATTGCTCTGATTTCTCCTGTTTGACCCTGATCTGTTTGTTTATGAGTTTGTCTCTAGTAAAGTTGCATATGGATCCTATTCACACTGACTCCGCGTCACAGGTGCAAAAAATGCCCCTGTATGTGTTTTGTCTCATATTTATATATATCACATATCACATCATGTCACACGGGCAATATGATATGAGTGCTAATTTTGTCCCAAGCTTAAATGTGATTTTATACAACAGTTTAGTAAGTTGATATTGTGTTATATTTTAAACACAGTATTATGTGTTTTTGCTCATTTTTGCAGAGAATGTATTACCTTTGAAGACATAGCAGAATTGTTGTGTGTCTCAGAGCAAAACAGCTGTGTTTAGTTTCTGTGTTTAGTCACCTGCTGTTGTAATGAAGTATTCAACGGTGTTGCCAGTTTAAAGTGATGATCACTGTGCTGCATCGGTTAAAATGCATGAGCCTTATTTATCATCAACAGTTTCTTTATTCTACACTTGCTTCATATAGGCAACAGGTGGATACAGATGTGGTTTATTTGTTGCATGCACAAATCCACCAAAGCAACAATAACTAGCGACACTGAGCTCTCACTGGCTGTCAATTCGCTTGAACTAAATTGTCCTCTAAAGTTGTTGAAGTCGTATGTTATAGCAGCCCGTTAGCGACCTCTACTTAACTGATCATGCAACCATTTATAACAGCTGTGTTTCTTATTTAGAGTATCATTTCATTAAAAATAAAATAAAATAAAATAAAAAAAAATTAATAATAATAATAATAAAAACATTATTTCTGTCATCATTTTCTCACCCTCACTGTTGTGTTAACCCTTTCTTTTGTGGGACATAAAAGTAAGTATTTTGAAGACTTTTGGTAACAAAGCTGTTTTGGTTACCATGACTTTCACTATATGAACAAAAAAATATGGACATGTTTCTCAAATAATCTTCTTTTATGTTCCATCGTTCACGTTGGGCCGCAGTAACTTTTTGTGTAAGAAATTTAATGCGGAGTCAAATAAAATATTTTTTTCTAAAGCTACAATTGGTCTACTTGCTGCTTTCTCATTTAACACAAAAATAGTTTTATATAATCTTTTGTGGGTATTTTCACTCAAATTAATTTTTTGATTAATTGAGATTAATTAGATTAACACATCATGTCATTAATTAGGTAAAAAAATTTAAACGACTGACAGCCCTAATTTTTATATAAAGCAACATTTCTCCTACCAAATTTAATATCCTGGATACAAGGTAAATTGCTGCAAAATGCTGCTACCTGCCTTTTGAAATTGCTTTTGGATGGGCTTGTGTCAGCCGTCTAGGCAGGCAACTAACTAGATTTTGGAATACACTTACAATTTTTGTGAACAGAAAAGACATATCTGTCCTTTCTGTGACACAAAAGCAATAATACTCCTATAAATTGATAATTCCAAATGCAATAAGCTGCAGAAGTGTAAATATTTATAAAATAAACCAGATGGGACAGTCCAATATTTTTTTATTTTTGTTGTTGACAACCTGGAACATGAGGTGTGAAAGTGTTACAAATATAAAATTTTAGATGTCCTCTTACAGTGTAATGACTTACCTTCTATAACCTGGGTGACCTGAGATTGGTATGTGTCGAAGTTAAATGGTGTAAGAAAGCCCAGAGAACCCAAATGGAAGGCCATGACAGGAGGCACACTCTCCTATGTCATACACACATATTTACATTTAGGCTTTTAAGGAGTGTTCACACGGACAACAGTCTGAAGTAACAAAGCCACTATAAGCCACGCCCAATTCTGTGATTAAGTGAGAAAAGGTCACTTTGTTTTTAGGCCACACTTTTTCTTTTATAAAAGAATGTGTGATGAACAAATAATGTTAAAGAAGTTCACTTCCAGAACAAAAATTTACAGATAATGTACTCACCCCCTTGTCTTCCAAGATGTCTTTAGTGGTAAAAAAAATTATGTTTTTGAGGAAAACATTTCAAGATTTTTCTCCATATAGTGGACTTCTATGGTGCCCACAAGTTTGAACTTCCAAAATGCAGTTTAAATGCAGCTTCAAAGGGCTCTAAATGATCCCAGCAGAGGAGGAAGGATCTTATCTAGTAAAACGATTGGTTATTTTCTAAAAAAAAAAAAAAAAAAAAAAAAAGAAATGTGCAATTTGTGTACTTTTTAACCTCAAATGCTCGTCTTGTCTAACTCTGCGATGCATGCATGCAAACTCTGTGTAATCCGGGTCAATATAGGGTATGTCGAAAAACTAATTTCTCATTTTCTCTTCAAAATCGTCCTACATCGCTGCAAAAGTAACGACCCTGTGTTTACAATGTGAACATGCAAGGACGGTCAAACACCAATGCATTTAAACTGCATTTTGGAAGTTTAAACACGTGGGCACCGTAGAAGTCCACTATATGGAGAAAAATCCTGAAATATTTTCCTCAAGAAACATAATGGACCTTTATCGCATCGGAATTGAACACCGGAAGCGCTTGTTGAAGCAGTGTATCGATTCTTCAGGTTATGTATATTATTCAATCTGCTGTAATGACTAGTTGAATAAAAGCCTGTTAAAATGAGCATCTGCAGGTTGATTTCAAAATCCGGACATTTTCAGAGACAGGCGAAGAGATATTCTGATGATTACTGTGCACAGAATTTTCCAAACGCAACGGAAGTTTTAGTTTTAATCCAACGTACCGATCTGAGAAACCCATGGCTCGTAAACATTGGTGATTTTCACCACACTGTGTCAGTGCGTGCAGTGTGTGAGACCTGATGAATAAAATCAGAATCAACATATTTATTTATTTATTTATTTGTATTAAATTCTAGTCTTTATTCTGTCATTTTTCATTAACAGTCATTTCACTGTATGTAATTCACGTTAAGCCTCAAATCACGCTGTCAACGCGTTATACTGTCTAGATTAATTAGCTAAAATGTTCAACATTATTTCTTTAAGGCAACGCCCACGCATTCATTCATCAATTTTAATACCGCTCTTACGAAAATTAACCATGGTATGTGTAGTAAAACTATGGCAATACAATTGGAAATCAGTCTGCGGAAAAAATAAAAAATATAACACGGTTACTGCATTTACTATAGTAAATCCATGGTTAATTTAGTAGGGGTGTTTATTTAAAATGTATTTTAATGTAAACAGGTATAAAATATGATGAGAAAGACATTGTTAATGAGAAGACGAAATTGACTGCAGCAGGTTAAATTTATTTATTATTCAGAATGCACATTTGGAAGAGAAATATATTAATAGGAACATTTCAGCAGGTGATATGAGATGTAGGCGTAAACATCCTCAGTTTCGAAATGCATACTCCACGCGAATGTGCTCCCGCGTAATATTTTAGAAGGACCTTAATTCATCCCACGCATCTCATCTGTGTTGTGTCAGGAAATCGTGAAAACTGAGGCAGTGTCTCATTGTTTAGAATAAAAGCAGCCAAACACACTGCAGTAACACTGGCGAAAGAAAGGAAAGAGAGGATTCTCCCATTAGTTTTCATTGCGTTGTGATGGGACTGGAAGTGGGGATACACTGCTTTGCTTACCGGATATAGGAAGTGAGATAAAGGTCCATTTCTTTACGACTGAAGAAAGAAAGACATAACCATCTTGGATGACACAGGGGTGAGTAAATTATCTTTAAAATTTTGTTCTGAAAGTGAACTTCTCCTTTAAAATTATTTGTTCATCAGACATTATCAACTTCTCCTTTAAAACTAGAAATGGATATTTTTTTCCCTCTATCAAAACAATTGCATAGAACATACCTGTCTGAGTGCAAAAAAATATTATTTTGGAAAGTTTATGTGCCTGTAAAGTAACTAAAAAAGTAGTATAGATATCTAGTAGTAGATATCTCAACATTCTTTTAGATTCTGGTTCTTAATAAACGGTTCTTTTGTTATGTTATTTTTAAGGTGCTATATGGGATTGTACTATATAACAAAAGTTCTTTGGAACCAGAAACTAAAATAATGATAACATTTAATATAAACACAAACTTTGGAAAAAGAATATTCAATGGCACTCAGACAAAACATGTTCTGTGCATTTGCTTTGATAGAGAGCAAAAAGATACATTTCTAGTTTCAACATGATTTTTTTTCACACATTATTCTTGAACCACATTTGGTTCTTGACCACTGAAAATGTGTATTATAAATTTAACAATTTATTCATACAGTCACATTAAAATCCCAATATCTCTGGAAATGAACCATATATGGCCATTGTATGTAAAGTAAAATATTTATATATATATATTATAATTATAATATTTATAAAAGTTTTTTTTGTTTTAATTTTGCTAAATAGTGCTTACAGCTCATGAAAGTCAAAAATCCAGTATCTCAAAATATTAGAATATTTCCGAAGATCAATCAAAAAAACGGATTTGCAAAAAAAGAAAAGTTCAATTTATTAAAGTATTTATTTATGCACTCAATACTTGGTCGGCAGCACATATTACAGCAAATGACTTGCTCCTTGCACAAATTACAACATCAGTGAAGTGTGGCATGGAATTGACCAGCCTGTGGCATTGCTGAGGCACTATTAAGCCTTCAGATTGTCTGCAAATTGTAGGATCGACTGTTTCTCATCTTTCTCTTAACAATATCAATTCTCAATGGGGTCCAGGTCAGGCATGTTGGCTGGCCAATAGAGCACAGTACTATCATGGTCAGAAAACCACTTGGAAGTGGTTTTGGCACTGTGGGCAGGTGCTAAAGTCCTGCTGGTAAAGGAAATCAGCATCTTTATAAAGCTTGTCAGCAGATGGAAGCTTAAAGTGCTACAAAATCTTCTGGTAGATGGCTGCATTGACTTTGGACTTGATAAAACACAATGGACCAACACCAGCAGACGTCACAACACCCCAAATCATCACTGACTTCAGAAACTTCACACTGGACTTCAAGCAGCTGGATTCTGTGCCTCTCCAGTCTTTCTTCAGACTCTGGGATCATGATTTCAACATGAAATGCAAAATTTACTTTTATCTGAAAAGAGGACTTTGGACAACTGAGCAACAGTCCAGTTCATTTTCTCCTTAGCCCAGGTAAGATGCTTCTGACGTTGTTTCTGTTTCAGAAGTAGCTTGGTAGTCCTTTTCCTGAAGACATCTGACATCTGTGGTGACTCTTGATGCACTAACTCAGGCTTCATTCCACTCCTTGTGAAGCTCTCCCAAGTGTTTGAATTGACTTTACTTGACAGTATTTTCATGCTTGCAGTCATCACTATTGCTTGTGCACCTTTGCCTACCCAGTTTCTTCCTTCCAGTCAACTTTGCATTTAATATACTTTAATACAGGACTTCGTAAACACCCATTCAATATTGACCTTCTGTGACTTACTCTCTTTGTGGAGCGTGTCAATGATTGTCTTCTGGACCATTGCCCAGTCATCAGTCTTCCCCATTAGTGTGGTTTTAAAGAACAAGAGATGCCCAGAATTTTTTATACTGTAGGGATGGACATTTAATGAAACTCAAATGTAAATATTCTAATATTTTGAGATACTGGATTTTTGACTTTCATGAGCTGTATGGTCTAATCATCAAAATTAATACCAAAAAAAAAAAAAATCTGAAATGTTTTGCACCTGTACATATATATACAGTCATGTGAAAAGGTTAGGGCACCCTATTGAATTCCATGGTTTTCCGTATCAGGAAATCATTAAAAAAACTGGTCTTTGGCTGGTCTTAAAATTTCTAAAATAAAACGTCTGATGAACAACAACACATGACAAATTGCACCGTGTCATTATTTACTGACCAAAAATAAAGCCAAAATGGAAAAGCCATGTGTGACAAATTTAGAACACCCTTACTGTTAACATTGGAATTAAGAGGGTAAATAACAGTCAAGCACTGCTAATCAAATATCTTTGATTAAGTGATCATCAGCAAGTCTGAGCGCCTCTATAAAAGCATAAGCTTTGTCAGTTTCTGGTTTGGAGCCTTCAGGTGTGTGTTAACACAATGCCAAGGAGGTAAGACATCAGCAATCATCTTAGAGAAGCAATTGTTGCTGCCATCAATCTGAGAAGAGTAATACGGCCATTTCCAAACAATTTGACGTTTATTCACAAGTGGAAGACATTTAAAACAGACACTTCTCTTTCCAGGAGTGGACGTCCCAGAAAATTCACCCCAAGATCAGACTGTGTACAGCTCAGAGAAATGGCAGACAACCAGGACCTGGGCACCTCACAGTCATTGAGTTGGCCATGAACTCCTCTGTATATCAAAGTATTCTAGAGTCAAATGCGAGGGCATCTGTCCGACATCTAAAGTTGGGCCAAAATTGGGTCATGCACCAGGACAATTAACCCCAGGCACATCAGCAAATCTACAACAGAATGGCTGAAAAGAAAAGAATCAAGGTGGTGCAATAGCCCAGTCCAAATCCAGAGCTCATCCTGACTCAAACGCTGTGGTGAGAGCTGTGCATAAGCAAATGGCCACAAACCTCAATAAACTGGAGCAACGCTGAAAAGAAGAGTGGTCCAAATTCCTCCAGAACGATGTGAGAGACTGATAAAGTCACACAGAAAATGAATGCTTCAAGTTACTGCTGCTAAAAGTGGATCTACAGGCAACTGACTCATAGGGTGTCCTAACTTTGTCACACATGGCTTTTCCATCTTGATTGTATTTTTGTTAAATAAATATTGACACAGTGTGATATGTCATGTGATGATGTTTATCTGAGGATTTATTTTCCAAATTTTAAGACCTACCAAGGACCAGATAAATTTTTATTATGTCCTGATACAGAAAACCATGGAATTCAATAAGGTATCCCAACTTTTTCACATGACTGTATATTTAACTAAAATTCCGAAAGGGTATTAAATAAAAATAGTAATATGCTTGGGTAGTTTTGGATTTGGTTGTAGTGTTACAATCACACTTGATCAAACAAGAATCATTGTCAACACAGCTGCTTTCCAATATGCATGTAACTGTTCGTCAGTGATTCAAGATGCAATTATGCAGTTCACGTTGAACTTTACAAACTGTATGGAAGTTTACACACTTGATCACACAAGTCTTCATGTAACTGTGGTTGGATCGGAAAACCTGAGAATTTTTTTTCTATTATCATACTATTATCACAGGATATTAAAGGCACATTAACATACTTTGTTTAATGTCAGTCCTTAAATCTTGTTTTAGCAAGAGCAAGATGTTTATCACACCAACCCTCTCCAACCACATTTTTAAAATGTCTAGTAACGCAGCTCACCAACAGTGTTAGAGCTGGATCCTCCAACAATAAAATAAGTGAATGTGTGAATGAGTAATAATACAAAAATATAACAAAATACATTTTATAAAGTTATTTCTATTTCTTTGACAGTGAATTTAGATTTGAATTACTCTGTCAGTGTTGAATCGGTTTAGAAAAGAATTTCAAACCTGGAAGATAGAAGAAGCATACAGCAAAGTCCCATCTCCTCCCAAACAAATGATGAAGTCGACACAATTGGAAATATCATCATAATCTATGAAACATGTCAACAGGTTACACTACAATTTGACACATTTTATCTTAATTCAGAAACACTGGTGTAAGTCCTAAGCAGTTTTTATAGTCACTGCAATAATTTCCTTAAATACACTATATGGACAAAAGTATTGGGACAACTGACCATTACACCAACTTTAATTACAACACATTGTAAATATATAGACATTAATATAAAGCTGATCTTTCATTTGCAGCTATATTAGTCATTTACAGCTACAGTTGTCTGGGAAAGGTTTCCACAAGATTTTAGAGTGTTTCTGTGGGAATTTTTGTGCATTCATTCAATAGAACATTTCTGAGGTGAGGTACTAATGTTGGACAAGAAAGCCAGGCACACAATCTTCATTCCAGTTCATCCCAAAAGTGTTCAGTGGGATTGAGGTCAGGGCTCTGTGTGAGCCAAGTTCTTTCACACCACAGTTATTTGACCATGTCTATATGGGCCTTGCTTTGTGCCCTGGGGCATGGAATAGAACAGCATATGCTGGAATCCTCCCAAGCTGTTCCTACAAAGTTGGAAGTAAAGCATTGTCCAAAATGTCTTGGTATCCTGAAGCATTAAGACTTCCCTTCACTGGAAGTAAAGGGCTAGCCCAGGGGTGCCCAATCCTGTTCCTGGAGATCTACAGTACATACTTGGAGACTTGAGTTCCAGACCTGCTCCAACACAGCTCAATCTCTACCAAAGAAATTAATTAGCTGGTTTAGGTGTGTTTGATCAGGGTTGGAGCTGAACTTTGCAAAATTGTAGATTTCCAGGAATAGGATTGAGCACCCCTGGGCTAGCCGCCCCCTGAAAAACATCCTCATACCATTATCCCTCCTCCACCAAACTTTACAGTTGGCACGTTTTAACTAGGAATGTCCCAAACCGATCTCAAGGATTCACATCAGCTGTCATGCTGGTGGCATGCAGTAGGTGGCGGTATGTGCCTATAAGTGGATTTGCCAACCCCCATTAAAAGGATAATGTGTTCAGTGTATTTGATGCCACTCATTATTTTATCATTTTCTGTCACACATTGGAATTTGCTGCCATTAAGTCCGGGCAGAGACCGGTACACAGGCATGGCAGAGGGGTTCTACAGTACCCCCTGGAATTTGGAGGGCCATATATCATACATACTTGCAGGTATACATATGGAGCTCTGTACACACATAGATCTCATCGAGCCAAACAATTTCGCTCTGCATGTCACTGGCTCCGCAAAACAGGAATTCAGTTTTGAGTCACTTAACATGCTTAGAATTTCATGAAACCTGACACACACATCAACATTAATGATAGTTAGACACTGGCAAAAATAAATGGGCATGGAGGAGGTGCTCTGTAGCGCCACCTTTTGTCAAAAGTTGGGGGGTTAGTTTTAGGATCAGACACCAAACTCTAACTATATATATTGTTCTCTTCAAGCCAGACAACATTTTCTTATATGTTTAAGGTGCAGCATCCAATCACTTCAAAACTTTTTACATATAGAGTCCTTCTGAGGAAACATGCTTAGTTTCATGAATTTACAGTGCTCTACTCATAGCAAATACAAAAACAATCAGACATTTGATCGCACACCTGGGTGGGTGGGGTGGTGTGTGTGTTTAGTCTAGGGGTGGGTGTGTGTATGGGAGAGGGATAGAGAGAGTGAGGGTGTTTTCACACTTGGTCCTTTTCAGGGGTCTGAGCACTGTTTGCATGATTTTTGGCCCATATGTGAGCCAAAAACGATCTCAGACCCCTGAGAAGCCAACCGAACCGAGATCATCTTGGGAGGTGGTCTAAGTATGGTTCGTTTTCGGCTAGAGGTACGGTTCGCTAAAAAACGTGCATTGTGAACACAAATCGACCCGGGCCATCCAATGTTTCCGTACAAATCAGCTGTTCATAATGACTGCTTCTTCTGGCAGATCACTACTACTTATTCGCTCACAATGTACACTCATTTATTTTCATTTCAACCAATTTCAAACTGTGTAAGAGGGACGTGGCTGTGTGCCTTGCTAGTTGAAACTTTTTGATATAAGTTTTTACGAGCACACACAATCCAGCGGGAACTAAACCACACTCTCTTTAGCATCAGAACACCCAAGGTTTACATATACACAGTTAGTTTTGTCTCAATCGAACGTAAACATCTGAGAAAGTAATTGCATGTGTATCAATATACTGATCTGTGCATTACTGTAGTTCTAGTACAGCAGCCTAATATGAGAATTACGATTAATAATATGCATTTTAATTTTTTCATTTGATTATTACATTTCTTCCTTAATTGCTGCTTTTAAGGATAGGCCTACCTATGTACCTGAAAAATTTAAAGCAGTTTACTGTATTTTCTTGTATCTTATTTGTCTAATTAATTTTTTTTCCAATATCATCAATGCTTTTTCCGCAGATCCTTAAATTTAATTGTATTAAATTTAAGGCCATAAAAAGCACAATGGGGAAGAAAAGACAAGTATTGCCATATAGGGTAATGTGATTATTAAAATTCAAAAGGGCATGATTTTATTGGATAAATATGAGCGTTGCAGGTTTCAAAGTGAAATAAACAGGATTACAAAAACAAGGAAAACTATTCAAAACAAATATTACAAAGGTGTACAAAACTTTTATTTTTGTGCAAAAGATAATCCAATATAATATAATATAAATATTCCAATTTTGGATGCCATAATGTCAGCCATCAAACACTGAACTGGACTAGATCCAAAAAGCAACAGTCTGAACACAAAGAGGTCTGAGATGCCAGTGGACCAAAAATAGGGATCGAAGTCCTCTTTCAGGCACAGAGACAGTGTGAACATAAAGAAAACTGTGTCCTTTTTCACTTGGACCACCTCTTGGTCCACTTAAAGGGATCTGGGTTGGTTTAAAAAAACTTGTGATGGTTCAAAGGTCTATCATTTATATCTGTGTAATTTTGCCTGCATTACAGCTTAAGAAATCTTTTAGGCCTTATTCCTTTTCTGCCAGTTTTAGTGACAAAAATAATTTTATATAATTTGGTTAATAATTATGTTAATTACAACATAAGATCATCTAAAGATACACACATGTGGACACATATGGCAAATAATAGGTTTCATAAATTCATATTAATGAAACACGAGTAGAAAGAATTTTTGTGCAAATCGTTCGTAAAGCCATTCTGACATTCTTTTGTCAAAACGTGTAAATGGTGCTTAAAACATTCTGTGTTCTTTTTGGCAAACTGATGACACTGTATTTTGATGCACTGGCATAATAATTAAGTTCATTTGCCCTTATACTAACTGTGAATTGTAACTGTGTGCACCAGCGCCCTATTTACGAATGATTGGAATTCATTAACATACACGTTTAACTATGAAATCGGACGTTTACGAAGCGTTTGTGAATCTAGGTTTTTTGGGAAGGTCTTTTTTTACAAGCAAATTACTCAGAATTTACTCATATACTTAAGCACGCAAGTTTCCTGAATGAGGCCCAATAATTTGACCTATGACATTCATCTGAATTTGCATGATCTCATGGATGTGACTGTTTTGTTCGCAGTCATAGTGGCAACAGCTGGCTGCAGTAAATGTGGCTTATTTAAATGACTCTGACTTGTGACAGTTGTCAGTGATCCTTTTTAGTTCTGGGGGGCGCTGCTGAATGTTATGCGGGATGACAGTAAGTTATTTAAGGAAGTTTGGTATGGATGCTCGCGCACTCTCGTGCTCTCTCGCTTTCCAATTTACAATAAGGTCTCTTTTATTAACATTAGTTAATGAATTAACTAACATGAACTAACAATGAACAATATATCTTTACAGCATTCATTAAACTTTTTTAATGTGGCCAGAGTGGCTTTTGTGCTGATGCCTTGGGCCCGCCATCCATTCTTGCAGCTATATTCATAATTGTAACCACATAATCTGTTTATAATGTTCGCCATTGTAAACACGGTAACATGTTTACAACTACCAGTGTCTTATGTAAATATATTATGGGTGACCCCCAATAGTTGAAGATTTGATGCTTTTATACGAGGAGCCTGATTTGACTACCAATCTCACAGCTGAATATTCACAGAGGTGTTATGATTATGCCATTTTGGCTCTGCGGGGGTGCTCAAATGTCTGATTTCACATAGAACTACCGGTTTTCTGCCAATAAGTTAACAGGGCTCGACAATAAGCAGTGCCCGAAAGTGCGAGGCCAGCGTGAAAGACGCTCGGGACAGTTGACGAATTTGTCACTGGCCCGATTGGGCCACTGCCACGTTGTCACAAAAGTTGATCATTTGCACGTGTTTTTAAGCCTTGTTAATTTAAAATTTCAAGCAATCACAGAGAGAGGTGTCTCTTAAGTGTAAAGTCTCTCATGCGAGTCCTGTTAAAGCAGTAATATATATTCAACTTTCGCTTCACATTGAAGCAGAAAGCACAATTCTCACTGCCTTGAGGATTTCCAACATAGTGTACTGCAGAGATATACAAGATAGGCAACAGAAAATAGTAGTTGGTTGGTAGATGACAATACAGATGCTTTTGATGAAACGTCCAAAAGATTGAAGATTTAGTTCAAGTCATTGTTGATCATCTTAGTTCTTTACTACTGAAATTGGACTGCATCTTTAATGTGCCTAATAGATGTACTGATGTCATTGTAGAGGAGCTTCAATTTATTGTGGGTGCAGCATCAGCACCTGTTATAAGAAACATTGTCCTTAACACATTAAAATCCCATAACTGCTCTGTTGAAGAATTAGTGATCACAGATTTGGAAAATAGCATTTACCAGTTAAATCCTCTCAGTGCACCTTTAAGTAAAGAAGGTCCCCTTGGCACAGTGTATCAGAGAACCAAGTACATAACGGAGCATTTCTCTTTTGTTGAACCATTGGAGTATGTACTTGATGCAGAAGAGGGAAGGACATTCTAATATGTACCAAGTTTGCAGTGCAAGGCACTGTCATGTCAACACAGTAGTTTTCATGATGGTTCCCACTTCCAGAATAACAACTTTCTATCTGGAGAGGAGATAAGACTTTCACTTCTACTCTACTGGGATGACTTTGAAATATGTAACCCTTTAGGAACCTCTAGGGTGTTGGCTGAAATTTCGTCTGTATTAAGGTCTACGCTTGGCCATTTTGTGCAAGGCAGATGATGTTCAGAAATTTGGCTATTCCAGAGTGCTTGAATCATTATTAAGTGATTTGAAAATTTTTGTGGGTTTTACATTTGCAGATTTTTTATTGGAGAGTGGTTCTAATTTCAGGAACTTGAAGTGAGGATAGGATCATTCCCTGGCTAAACAAAAGAGCAACACCAATTGGATGCTGAACCAGCGTTGGTTAGTGACACCCATAGCCATGGAGTTAAAAGGCAATGTGCAGTTACTAATAGATTTTCATTTGAACAGGTTACCCACCAGATGTACTACATGATTTACTTGAGGGTATTGTACCTGTAGAATTGGCACTGTGTTTGGAAATCTTGATAAAGAAGAGGCTTTTCAAACTTGAAGAGCTCAACAGAATTATCAAGCATTTCCCATATAAATGGAAAGACAGGACAAATTGTCCCCAAGGTATACCACCAACATTTGCCTCTTGTAAAACCACTGGTGGTAATGCACACGAAAATTGGTGCTTAATAAGGCTACTTCCACTTATGATTGGCCCCAAAGTGCCGGAAGAGGAAGAGGCATGGCAGGTGTTGATGACGCTTAAATAGGGTTGTAACGATATACTGGTATGACGATCTATTGCGGTTTGAATATGCACAGTTATCATACTGTAAACATTTACATATCTACCCGTTTTTAAAAATGAATGAAAAAATATCTCACCTGCCCATATGGAACTTATTTTAGTTCGGCTGCTTTACTTTGCATTCACCTGGTTGCTTCCACTCACGTGCAGTGGAGAAAATGGCAGAGACATTGGCAGAGATAGTTTATCTAAACTCCATCCCCTGCAGAATTTTTTTTTTTAAATCTGCAGTATGGGAATACTTCGGATAAAAAAAAAAACAAACAAACAGTGGGTTGTCCTTGAGGACGGATCCAGTTTGCAAAAAATGTGGACGCAAAGTGGCTGCAAAAGCCAGCAAAACATCCAACATGTTTGATCATATGTGCGAGTGAGAGTTGTATATTTGGTAAAAAAGCTCTTTCCTATTCTGATTCTGATCATATTCGTGGACACCAGCCCTCCGTACAGATAAAGGTATGTCGCATTTCTAACAAGTTATAAGTTAAGGCTGTATGATTTCCATAATGCAGAGGGAATCCTGTGCAGTCATGAACATGGAGTTTAGAGTATAATGAGTGTCACATAAAACGTGCAATCTGATTAATGGATAAATCTAAAATAGACATAATATGTGTCTATGAATATTAAAGCGCAAAGAGACTGCTATATAAATAATCTGCTTGTTTCTGCATGTCTCTGAGTGGCGCTGTTTTATTTACTACATATGCATGCATGTTTTCAGCGTCTACATAAACATGAAATCACCAGAGCTGTTCTGAGAGAAAAACTAAATAATTATTTCCTAGTTTTATTTAAGGACAACAATTGTCAAACACACTCTGAAACTCAAAGGTCTGCTACAACCCGTCAAAATAACAGTTCGATTAAACTTGAAGTTATGACAGAAATATATTAGCATTATACAATGTATTTAAAAGTTATAATAACAACAATAATAATATTCTTTATAATAATCAATTTATTTAAAAAATATATATATATATTAAGGAATATCATGTTTGTCCATGTTTTAACTTAGCAGTGTTGGGAAGGTTACTTTGGAAATGTAATAGGTTACAGATTACAAGTTACTCGATTTAAAATGTAATAAGTAGTGTAACTTTTCAGTAACTTTATTAATGTAAATTATCACATTTGATTACTTTTTGATTACTTTTCTACATTTCTAATATTTTCAACTGTTAATCATTTTGAAACATTTAAACCAGGCAGAGTTAACCCTACAGAAGCACTCAACACTGATTACTGTCAGACTTTCAAAATCCTTCATCACTTGACATTATCACCACATAAATAATTAAGTACTAGTACTTACAGTACTAGCTTGTTAGTTATCTTATAATCCATTAAAGTGTACAGAACAAAATGGCAGCAGCTGCGTTTGTATGAAACAACAGAGCGAGTCCACGATACCAGGATGACAGAATTAAGAAATTGTACACATAATATTGAATTGAGATTTAATATTTTATTAGCTAATCAAACGCAAAGCTTCCACCAAGAAAAACTATCAAGTGTATAGCGCCGACTTAAGTTGCCCATATCTGTGTTATTAGCTTTTACCAGTTGTTATCAGGGAATAACACACCTTGGAATGTCATGACTGACCAATCAGAATCAAGCATTCCACAGAGCTGTGTAATAATTTAATTTAAAGCACAGACACCACGAATTCAGACTTAATATCTTATTTACTTTGAGATCGTTCTGAGGTTAAATACAGACTTAAAATCATACCAAGAAATAGTTTAATAGCTATGATACTGGTTTTGAAATCGAATGTTTGCATAGTTATGACAGGAAACACTGGCATCTAACTATACTATGCAATGCAAAAGAAAAAAAAGAAAAAATATCTTAAAAAATAAAATGTATGCATAAACCCAAATAGGAAATAAAAGTTAAGAATAAGCATGTGTTCTATTCTGTGTCCTAAACTCCTGAAACATTGATGTCTCACTTTAGAGTAGTCAATGCAATTTAAAAGAAGTCAATTAAATCTGTGTGTGTGTGTGAAAAAGTAACTGTAATTTAATTACACATTTTTTCTCAGTAACTGTAACTAATTACAATTACATTTATTTTGTAATTAAATTACGTAATTCTGTTACACGTAACTAGTTACTCCCCAACACTGTAACTTAGTATACATTTGTTGTGCAGCACTTTGTCAAAATTAAAAGTTTGCTGTTACACATTTTAAAACACTAATTAAATTGATAACGTGCGGTATAGATGTCCATAAAGCTTATATCTTTATTTTTAATCATTTATTTATTTATTTTTTCAGAAGGGAGACTATACTTACTATACTTACAATACTTTCATTAAAATGGTTTCAAGTTTGTTGCAATAAAGGATTTGTTCACTCAGATAGCTTGTTCTTATTCTTTTAAGAGTCATTGTTACTGATAAGAATTATTGTTCAATATATACCGTGAAACCGTGATATATTCTGTGACGATTCTGTGACTGTAAAAATCTCATATATTACAACCCTACGCTCAAAGATGTTGTTGAGTTTATTATGTCACCTAACCACATAGATGAACTGGTGACCTTGACAGCCTGACTGCTGAGCACAGGCACAGATTTTGCAGTCCTTTTCAAGAAGGGAGGCTGATTCCAAAACACTTTCTTGAATATTACCCGCAGCTCATTAAAAAAAATTGGCTCACTGGTGTCCTTATGGATGATGATGTTTGAAGCTAAGCACAGCTTCTTTAAGAAAATTGTAAGGCAAACTAGCTGTTTACACAACATTTTGAAGTATATGGCCAAAAAACACCAGTCCATGATTGCATACCATCTGTGGGCATCAAAGACAAAAAAAAAAACATGCTGTCTCTGTGTCAAAGTTGTCAAGAGTTCCATTAGAGGTTGTAAATGAGAACATATTTTTTTTTTTCTTGGAATTTCCTGCAGAGACTGTTGCTCATTTGGCTAACATGGCAGAATTTCAAGGTACCAGTTATGCCACTGGTATGTTGCTGGCATCATTGGTATTGTATGTTGTTGGATACTTGAGAAACTAGTGGAAGCTATATTCCTGCTTTATGTTGTGAAGCTGAAATAAGTGAGGTAGCACTAATCTGAATTAATAATATATATCATTGACTACAGTTTCTGATTGAACATATGAACATTTCTCTCAAACGTAAAACTGGATTCCAAATTAGTGTTTCCTTTTTTTTTTTGAGTTGTTCATTACAAAGAAAGTGCTAGATTGTTCATTCCACTATTAATATCTACAGGATTTAAAGGTATTAAACCCTTGTTCTCTGCATCAGACTGATTTAACCCAGTTCCTGCTGTTGGCCAAACTAAAATGCAGACAGGAAAAAGAAGTCCTATGACCCTGCATGCTCCATCTTTCCACACATGGTTCACAAGTGCTCAAACCAAGCGTAAAATAAACATTGCAAAAGTCAAAATTTATATCATGTGGAAAATTAAACTAAACGTGTATCAGATTGAAAGGTTAGTTCACCCCAAAATGAAAATTGTCATTAATTACTCACCCTCATGTCATTCCAAACCTGTAAGACAGGTCATCGTTTTTACACAAGAGCAGACATTGTGTTGAACGTGTGTTTTTTTTTTTTTTTTTAATAAAATTGAGGTTAAACCACTGGAGTCACATGCATTACTTTAATCAGGTCTTTAAGAACCTTTTGAGCCTTGAAAGTGCTAGATGTGTAGACTCTCTATGAATAGACAAAGATTTCATTAAAAAGTTCATTAAAGATAAGATGAACAAATGTTATAGAGGTTTGGAACAATATGGCTAATTTGTGACAGAATTGTCATTTTTAGGTGAACTAACCCTTTAAATCCAAACACTGGTACTGCTACAAAATCTTAGGATTTCTTGGCACAGAGTCTAACTCCATACTCAGAAAAGAGATTCTCTGCACGGGGGAGAGTTTACTCTTCTCCCAGTTGACCCGAAACTGCTCTCGCGACCAAGCCATGATAAGCCAGTCGTCGAGATAGATACTTCGTAAAGACACGGGGGGACAGGGAAGGCCCGAAGGGGAGGACCCTGTACTGCCAAGACCGAGCCTTGAACACAAACCGAAGGCACCAAAGACACAATTGACGTACCCACAGTGGTGCAGCGGAGGGGAGTAGAGCTGGATGGCACAGAAGGCATCTCGTTCTAAGCCATCCTTGCAGAACTCCCCAAGTCCCCGGGGGGACTGTCCAGAAATGCGCGGAGAGACCTTGCGTCTCCCAACCACAGTGTCTTGGCTGCTGACAAGGGGGGGCATCGCGAGTGAGAGTGTGGAGGCAGTGTATTGCACACTGTCAGCCTGTGAACCTGTGAACCCAAAGAAAAAGGAAATTGCTCTTTTATCAATAATGTGGCCAAAAAAAAGAGCCAGTGGCTGTGACCTTCACTGCCATTAGGGCGAAGTCAGTCGCCGAGCGCAGCTCCTGCATCAACCCTAGATCGGTACTACCCCTGTGCATTTGTTTCAGTGCCTTGGCTTGGTTGACCTGCAGGATAGACATGGCATGCAAGGCAGAGGCAGCCTGGCCAGCAGCATCGCAAGCTCTGGCCGTGAGCGTAGCCTTCAGCTTACAGGCTTTGGACAGGAGACATGGACGATTCCTCCAGGTGGCGGCGTGGGACAGGACGTTCGCTGCGTGAGGAGTAGGAGGTCCGCAGGGAATCACCCAGCGGAGAAGTTCTCACTGTAACCCTCGGATCTCCCAAAGCGCCAGCCAGTGGTCCTCTGCTCGTGAAGAGAGACCGGGGCAGGTGGCGGCTGAGGGTGCCAGTCTTTTCAGAAAAGAGAGGCGAGATCGCAGCGAAAAGAAGTCATGCTCATAAGCCCACAACAGGCGCACGAGTCATCCATGAGCGCAGCTTCACCGTGTTGGATGCCCATACACTGAAGACAACGATCATGTCCATCCTCAGAGGTCAGGAAACGACCGCAAACAAGAGGACACGGACAGAACGGCATCTTTAAAAAGACACAAGCTGTCCGTGATTTGCTCTTTTAGAAAATTTGCTCTTTTAGTTGAAGTGCCCAGGGGAATTGCTGCCAACAGGAACACAGCTGAATACACCTAAACGCCAACCAGAACAGCCAAAGATGAAAGGACTTTTTTGGAGATCAGCAAAAGTCTAATAAGTGGATGCACCTGTCATCTCTTATACTTGTGCTCATGGGGAGTGGCTCATTAGGTAAATCCACAAGCCAAATTTCATTGGCGTTTTCTCTTAATCAGAGATGATCATGGCTCCCAAGTAATTCCATATGACATAACTCATAGTGACCGACAGATAGGGAACGGCTGATAAGCAAGGTCACTGAACGGCCAGAAACATTGGATCTCATTGGATCTGGACACAGCGGGAGGTGCGGTGGCAGAGCCAACCTTTTGGAGGACAAAGAACAACATAGAGTTGGGTGGTGGTCAGCAAGGGTAGATCCAGGATGCTGGATCTGCTGACGAGCCCTCCCAAGGTGTCATGGGCTTAAATCGGTGAAACACCAAAAAGGGGGTGCCCATCTGATGACCAGCTGTAGCCACCAACCCTTGTACAGTTGAGAGATGTATCCAAGCCTTGACCTGGTGCTTGAAAGGAGGAAAGAAGGAGAGGAGAAGCAAAGCCACTGGCTCACAGGTGGTGTAGGGCCGAGTATCTGTAAAGGTGGGCCAGTTGCGATGTGTCATTGTATTTTGCATATGTGAACATTGTTAATACACCAAACCTATTTAAACCTCCTTTTATGTCTCATTCTTTTAACCACTAGTCATCTCTCACAGTTAAATCTGACCCCATTTTACTCTTGTAACTCGGCTGATACGGCATGTTACAATTTGTGTTCAAACAACATGTAAAATGTAATTTTGCATCTGATGACCCCTTTAAACAGGACAGAGTTATGGATGACACATTAATATTTTTTTGTTTTTTTAATTAAATCTAGGGTGTATTACTTTCTGCAGTCCCTCACTGGCTAAGTTACTTATTTTACAGATATTAATGGCAGATATTTCTCTGTTTTTATTAGGAATTTTAATACATTTCAAGTTTGCAATATTTCTAGGAATTATATTAGTGATCTAAAGAGAGAGAGAGAAAGAGAATCTTCTCTCTCTCTCTCTCTCTCTCTCTCTATATATATATATAGAATTCTCTCACTCTCTCTATATGTGACCCCGGACCACAAAAGTCTTAAGTCGCTGGGGTATATTTGTAGCAATAGCCAAAAATACATTGTATGGGTCAAAATTATTGATTTTCTTTTATGGCAAAAATCATTAGGAAATTAAGTAAAGGTCATGTTCCATGAAGATATTTTGTAAAAATCCTACTGTAAATATATGAAAACTTAATTTTTGATTAGTAATATACATTGTTTAGAACTTTATTTGGACAACTTTAAAGGCACTTTTCTCAGTATTTTGATTTGTTTGCACCCTCAGATTCCAGGTTTTAAAATAGTTGTATCTTGTTTGGTTTTGTATCTTGTATGGTTTTGTGATCCAGGGTCACATATATACTTTGTTTATATGCTGATTGATTTTCATAACTTCAACGTACTTGAATTGTTCACCAAACAGTGGTGGCGTGCTTTACACCAGTAGTTTTTAAACCTGTCCTGGAGGCCTTCCAGCACTTAATATTTTGTATGTCTCCTTTATTGGACACACCCAGTTCAGGTTTTGTGGTCTCTATTAATAAGCTGAATTGGATGTGTTAGATGAGGGAGACATACAAAATAAGTAATGCTAGGGGCCTCCAGGACAGGTTTGAAACCCCCGATTTACAGTTGAGGCCTAATGGATAGAAAGTCTGGCTGAGCCTGACCCGAAGGTGTAATGTAGGTGATGGCAGCACTCTCTTCTACACTCATTACCCATTTCTGAGGTACCCTTGTTCTGGGTTTGTGTCCACGGCTTCAGCGTGTGTATGTTTACTATTCACTGCTGTGTGTGTGTGCACTTGGGCCCAGATTTACTAAAAGCTTGCGCCAGTGAAAGCTATCTTTTGGTGTTTAAATAGTACTGTCAGGATTTACTAAAGACAGAATTAGTGCTGAAAAGGCATGTACAGTTATTTTTGCACCTGACTTTATTAAATATGCATTTGTAGGAGTTTCCCTTTCAGCCACAAAATTTAAGTAAGAAGAGTATTAAAATGAATCACGCAACATGATTTACTAATATTTGCTGTTTGGTAAATCTGGCCCTTGGATGGGTTGAATGCAGAGGACAAATTCTGAGTATGGGTTAACATTCTCACCATAAATACACCACTCCAACTGATGCTTGGCATTGTACTTGCTGATGTGAGACTTGCATGAAGCTGCTCAGCCATGGAAAACCCATGCTGTAAAGCAGAAATTTAAAACTGCATGGCTAGATGACTCTACAAACCTGTGGCAGTGTGTCCCAATACTTTTGTCCATATAGTGTACTTGTAGTACCAGTTAGCAACAATATATCTCTATGCAAATTGAATCATACAAACACAAACTACATGAGGTATAATAAAGTACTTTTTTGATAATGCCTCACCTTCTCTAAAAGTGCAAAAGTTCTTGATGGAGGCAAAGCTTTCATTAGCAATGGCTGGATCTTCAATGACTTTTCTCTCCACATAGACAATCATATTTTTTTGCTGAAAGCCATAAAGCAGAAAACAAAGACGATATCAACAAAGAGCAAATATGAATAGAACTCTTTCATAGCACTAAACTGAGTTTTTAAATTAAAGAAGACTTTATTAAAAGCATTTTCAAAGAAAGCATGTTAATGCAATTAGTGATATACCAAAGACTCACAATCATACAGTTTACTTAAGCCTGAACCACAAACCTCATACTCATAATTTTAAATGTGTGCTCTTAAAAAAAAAAAAAACATACTGATGTGGCCTTTAAGAATGTTCTTCAATTCGTAAAGTGAAGTGTGGGCAGGCTGCACCCTGCCGGCATGCTTCTTAGAATTAAAGGTTGTGGAGGTATTGACCTGAATATAAGACAATATTTTTTTTTAAATAAACAGAAGGGGGGGGGGCATTTGAAAAAATGCTGCCGTCTTATATTCAGGGTCTAGACTTTGACATGTCAATAATACATTCACAACAATAGGTGGACCCAAATATGCGTAAAACAAGTGTGCCAAGAAACACGTAAGGTAATGTGTTAGAAGATTGCGAGGGAAAACTACACTGAGATTTCACTTCCACTGTTAATGTTTTACTCTTCTACTGTTACTATGGATAGCCTAATTGCCTAATTGTTATATAATTCAGATTTGCTACCTGTTATTTTTATGGTGTATGAAAAAGTGTTTATTTTTAAATGTGATTGTTGGTACATTTGACCAGTATTTACCATACTTTCAAAAACAAAAAATAAAATAGGAAAAATAAGCAATATGAAAATTATTTATGATTTTTTAAATTATTATTATTAGTAGTAGTAATAAAACACACTATCTGGTTTTCAAAACCCTTTTCCCAAAAGGTACATCTTGAAAAGTGAGGGTCGTCTTATACGGCCAATACAGTACTGTAGATTCAGATTTTTGCTCCAAAGAGCTAGTTGTAGAAACCAGACCATTAATTTCCCTTAACAAAATAAATATCTAAATAGAAAAAATTATTTATGCATGTTCTAATGAGTTCTAATGGTCATTTTAAATCATGATAAACACAGTTAAAACCACACATAAACCTCAATACCATGGTAAAAATATAACTACATGGTTTTATAGGTAGCCTATTTGTATGAAAAACGGTAGTCTAAAAACATTCCGTATAAATGCACACATGCTATAGCTTAAATCACAAATACATACATACTATAATTATATACCATTACTCCTGTAATATAATTCAATGTGAACATCCCACACGGTGCAGTGAGTGTTACTACAGTAAATGCATGGTAAATGATGCCGATGTATAGATTGAAAAGCCTTCTGATGGTCTCGTTACACACATCTTTAAACTAGTTTGAGTCATTTGTGTTCATCGCTGAATTTCGTTATTTCAAATGTAGGTGTGTGGCAGCTGCGGTCATAACGGTTGCGACACACTCGGTTTTTCCAGGCGCATCTGCAGCGCATCGAGATAACAAATGCATCTTCTCTCGTGAGCTCGCACAGCACGTCAGTTTGAACTTTGGTCCGAGCAGATAAATGGTCCGTGTGGTGCGATTCACGATTCTCTTTCCGGTTTTGCGGGTCGCTGACTCCCGAGGCTGCATTGGCTAGAGGCATATGGGAGACCTGAGGATTACAGTCCGGATTGTTCCATCGGGTGAGCCCCTGCAGAGGTCCGGCTCCTCTTAGCGTATTACCATCGAGTTTCTGAATGCCAATGCCGGTTCGTCTTACCACGAGCCCTGCTTAGTGCTCATGAGGATGTTAAGATGTCTATCGCCGCATCAGCGGAGAAGCTATTGTCTTCTGACGCCAAGGATTCTGCTGAGCGGCCGCCGTTGTGGTGGCGTTGAGCTGGCCAGACCTAAGGGGTGGCAGTCTGCCATCTGGATTGCCTTGTAGAAATAAAGAAAATGGGGCTTCCTGGAAGCAGGCTACCCGGGGATTGGAGAATTGCTCTTGGAATACCCTTGGGAAAGATGGGCGTTCTCCACCGCTGACGCCTCTGACCTACGGGTCAGTAGGTATCCACCCCTTCAATAAAAGAGCAATTTTGTCTGTGTTCTTGGGTTTCTTATAACATGTTGGGTTTGTTGTGAGTGACGCATGTCTTCCTCACAACTAAGCCCAGCACATGGTTTCACCGTCTAAGCTGGGGATGCAGGGCGCGTTGCTTCCTCGCACTCTAGCTGCGACAACACGGGATCATGGATCAGGTAAGCGCTGCTTTAGCAGCCTGGCCCTACTTCGGGATGCTTGCATTCCGGACTGAGCCATCCTTAAAAAAACAAAAAAAACCCTGAAGCTGTTTTGTCCCGCCGCAGGGGTGTTTATGCCATCCCTATTTATGCAGGCAGCAGCCAGGTTACTAAAACTACCTAGCCTGTCTGCTGGTCAAGTTGGTCGGTCTATTCATCCTAAGAGAGCGGTGAGCTTCACCCATTCCTGGTTTTAAGTTCTGAATCGGTCCCCCTTTCGGGCTACCATTTGGGTGGCTGAAACGGAAACACATTTCTATTTTTCAGCACCAGAGATGGGTGACAGCTTTGACCCGAAGGACGTGTGCTGTTATTTCTGGCCTGACGCAGATATTTTTTTTCTGTCTGCTTCAGGGGTTACATGCATCTGTACAGTTCTCCTCCTGGCTTTACTGCTTTCGGAGTGATCTGTTTCCCCACATTTTACAAACCTGTGAATATTTGGTTGGTCCTGACAGCGGTCCCTCTAAACTTTTAGATGCTCCTTGGGCATATGGCGGCTGTAGCCGCGGGTTTGCCGCTTGGCTGTTCCATAAGAAATTGCACTGACGATATGATATGGGCATGGCACCATGGCACACTTTGGGTTAGCGCCATCCTAAGTGTTGCCACCTTCCCAGCTACTCGTTAGACCCTGTTTTCCTATGGGCAGCCATGCCCTTAGGCCAGGTGTCGAGCAGCTATCTCGGAAGCCTCCGACACGGGCTGGGGTGCCATTTGCAACAGGCAGGCAGTCTCGGGTTCCTGGAGAGCACCTCAACTGCAGTGACATTAGCCGTTCGAGTTGCTAGCAGTGCTTTTACCTCCGATGGTTCCTAGCGATGCTGTGGGGCAGGTACACGCTAATCCACAGTCGCGGTAGTGTACACATACCCTTGAGGTGGTCTATGCTCCCATTGCATGTTGCAACTCACCGCCATCTCCTCCTCTGGAGTCATACGGATCAAATTGCTGCAGGCCAATCGCTTCGGAGAGCTAAGCTGCGATCAAAAAAAGGGGGCACTCTCTCCAAGAATGGCGACTCCAGCTTGTGTGGAGTTGACTCAGTAAAGCTCAGGTACTCCTGTTTGCTTCCCTGAGTCCTCCTACGGCTGGCTCCTCCTGATCGATCGCTCGGCAGGCACGCGCTGACACACAGCTGGATCTGGAGTCTACAATACGCCTTCCTGGACAGGCCTGTGCTAGGTCAAAGAGGAGCAAGTTCCGCTGGTGCGTCTTCCGGCCCACCCAAACCTGGGTTGCTGACACTCATGCTCCTTGCGTTAGCCCCTCCCAGGGGGATTCCCCTAAGAAGAGCGTTCTTCTCAGAATGGCCACAGTTGGCACCCGCATCCCGATCCGTGGACCTGTACGTTTGGCTTCTGGTTAGGATGCGTAGACCTCACTGGCCTTTCCAGGCCGTGATGCATGTTGTCACTCAGCCTAGAGCCCCCTCCATGAGGCAGGCATACGCTCTGAGGTGAGGTCTTTTCATTGTATGGTGCTCCTCTCGTTGAGGGGACCCCTTACAATGCTCTTTCCTTCTTGCAGGAGAAGTTGGAGCAAAGGATGTTCCCTCCACTTTGAATGTATTTATCGCGGCCATCACAGCATGCCAAGATGCTGTGTATGGCTGTCCCCGGGAAGCATCACCTGGCCGTCAGGTTCCGGAGCGGTGCAGGGGGTTAACATCCCGGGGTCGGCTAAGGCGCCGGCGGGAGCACTTGCATATTTTCCAGATGACAGCAAAAAGAACTTGAATTGCTCCCTCAGTTTTAATTGGACACATAAAAGCAATACATCACCTGAATCTGTAGAAAGTTTACTTTTATTTGTGTACGCTCAACATATCAACAAATGTTCGTGGTTTTTGTAAATAAAGAAAATATACAGGGTGTCATTTCAGTCTTCTCAGTCTCCGTGAATATCCAGTTGAAATGCGTCACCAAAATGAACTAAAACTCAGCGAATACATGACACACAAACATGAGAGACATATCTATAGAAAGCTTGAAATGTCTACTTTTAAATGAAGTAAGTTTAATTGAAAACACATATTCTGTGTTTAAGTAATCAATATGAAACCAATACCATGTCCTGTTTTTCCCCTCTGAACTCATTACGTCTAATTAGATCATGCCCACGCGCTGTTCGGCGCTATTGTTATTACAAACATCCACGTGAGAGACGCGCTACATGACCGCCCACATCAACTCGTAAACAAAGCGGCAACTTTTTTGCGTCAGATACTTTTGTTTTTGGAAGAAGGAGCTGAGAGGAAAAAGCCTTGTATTTACTCCAGATGAGGACGCGCTGAGAGGAACAGGCTAAGCTTGTTTATCTCACAAACAGAACGCGAGCGCGGCTACAGGCACCTGACGAGAGGATCTCACTTACAGTGTAAGTAATGTTTCTTATTGGCATTAGATAATATTGATAATAAAATTAGATAATAAACTTGAACTCATTTACTAGTTGGACTTTTTCAAAACTATAATTCCTGACTAAAATGTGTGAAATCGAATGCAACATTTTGAAACATCATAGGCCACGTTTCAATGCATCTGTAAGGCGTCAGGAATGTTTTATGTTTCATAAACAAATTGACATTAAAGTAGGGCTAATGTTTAGACCAGTCTTTACTGTTGAATACTCTGTCTGCAAATATCTGCTCAAACATGTACATAATGTGCTTAATAATAATTTAATTCCTCAGATGTTGTTTTTATACTCTATAATAATAAATACAAAGCATGTGTGCATATTATAGCTATAAAATCACATGGGCAATATTAGTGATTGCTAATGTAACAATATAGTTGCTCCAGGCCTATCAACATGCTCACTGATTTATTCATTTATTTATTTATTTTAGTGACCAGGTACCTATATGAATATTTTTTGGGATAGAAATTATAGAACTAATGTTTTTATTTAGCAAGGATGCTTTAAATTGCTCCTGATATGAACATGCTCACAGATGTTTTTTGTTTTGTTTTAGTTGTTTGTGATCTGATACCTGCACAACAGATGAATCCTGCAAACTTTTCCTCTGACAGCGCTGTACCAACATCAGATCTTCAACTACACTGATTTTCTATTGGTAAAACAAGTTCCTTGACTACTGATGATGAGCTTTGCAAGCACTTAAATATCAGGTATGATTTACTTGTGTTACTTGTTGAACAGAATTCAGAAAACAGTTTTCAGGAATTACACAACATCTGTTCACATCTCTGTGGTTAGATCAGTGTGCTTAATAATGTGTATTTGATCTTCATAATGTATGTTTATTTTATACTGTGTTATAAATAAAATACAGATAATCTAAAATCCCAATCTCTGAATCTTCTCACATTGTTTCCTACCTGACAGTCACAGTCTCATTGATGGGCCATTAGGGGAAGGCCTTTTGTCTCTCAGGTGTGAATCACTAAATATTTAGTGCCCATTGTCACTCCCTTGCATATTCCCTTTCGATCACAAAACACGTCTTAGAAAATTTAAATAAGTATATTGTTTTTTGTGAACGACTGAATTAGATGATTTTCACATCATTTTGTAGAAAAAACTCTAGACTACCACATCCAGTTCTCAAAAGTCTTGTGAACTAATGTTCTATATGTGTTTCTTGGTCTTATTTCAGTGACTTAAAAAATTAGATTTTCACTAACCACGCATAAACGTTGTTTTCTCAAAAACACAAACATGTACATTCATGTTGCTTGTGACCTTGAGAATCCCGGTTGGGTTACGTGCCCGGGGTTCCCACCACTCCCTCCTGGGATCAAGTGGTAAACTTGCAAGCGGTGCCAATGGAGGAGGCAGACCCAGCCTTAGTGTTGCTGTGTCCTTTTGGTGCCATACACGTTACGTGGACCGCACCCGGAGCTTCAGACGCTCCGAGCAGCTATTTGTTTGCTTTGGAGGTCAGCAGAAGGGGAATGCTGTCTCCAAGCAGAGGTTGGCTCATTGGGTGGTTGATGCCATCACTCTGGCTACCAGTGCCAGGGTGAGCCGTGCCCCCTAGGAGTCCAAGCCCACTCCACCCGGAGTGTCGCCTCCTCCTATGCGTTGGCACACGGCGCCTCTCTGGCAGACATCTGCAGGGCTGCGGGCTGGGTGACACCGAACACCTCTGTGAGGTTTTACAACCTTCACGTAGAGCCTGTTTCCTCCCGTGTGTTAAGGTAACATCTGGTAATTTGCGGGAGGACGGCTCAGTGTCGGCTTGCTGCGGTATATACATGCACCTTTTTCCCAGTTGTCCCCTTAGGTGAACGTGTTGAGCTTCATTTGCCCTGACATGCTTGCCTGTCAGCATTTGCACCTCAATCACGTAACGCAGTTCAGCATTGTGGCGTTTTCCAGAGGAGACCCCAAATACGTCAGTTATGATGTAACGTCGTAGAGTACGACTGAAGGGGAACATCTTGGTTACATCTGTAACCCTCGTTCCCTCGTTCCCCTTTGAATAGCCTCTTCTAAAATGGACATCATACCCCCTTCGAAAAGAGTCCATATTTCACAACTCATCTATCCAGCCCCCTTCTGATTGGTTCAAGGAAGGAGGTAAGTGTTTTGTAATGAAGCTACCGACCAGTAAGTACCTAAAAAAATTAGACTGAGGGATCTCAAAGTCCATTTTTAGCTCTTGAAATTAAATAAATATGCCATCTTTGAAAAGGTCCTTAACACAACTAATTCCGCTTCTAGACCATAACTGAAATGCTGAATCCATAAGGGAAAGAGGATAAAAACCTCTCCGAGGCCTGACGTCACGCCCACTGTGTCTGTCGCCTTGGAGAGGTTTTTATTAAACAATAAAACAGAAAGTGTCCAAAACGGGGAAAAGTGTCCAAAATAAAAGGGGGATCTGGTGTCCTCGACGTGACAGGGTTCCGTGAAGGAGGGGCAGTGTTCAGAAGGGAAGGGTCCAGGTAAGGGGCGGAGTCCGGCGGCCGCACTTGCTCCCCGGAGGGGTCCGCGGCAATATGACGGGTAGCGGCTTCCTTTAGCGGCTTCATCCATTCCTTAGCGGCGGCACTTCCTCGGCGGGTGAGAAGGCCCGGCATCCTGGCCCGCAGCCATTTCCATGCGGCTCGCACTCGGACCCACGGGTCCGGGACCCACACGCCCACTCCCGTCGGGAGCCTGGTGAAGGGCGGCGATTACCGACGGGGTGAAGCTGATAGTTAGGGGGGAGGCAGCCGACTCGTCACAACTATTAAAGTGAAGTCTAAACTGTGACCATATTCTGAGAGATCCACAGATAACTGGGTTATTCATAGTGTTTGCTCACTTGGATTAGAGCACAGAGCAGTGAACGTAGAGATACTGGATTACACATGTGCTGCTCCATCAGTAACCAAAGTGGAGCTTCAATTTGGTGGGCTTCAATTTTATGAATAAAGTCAAAAGTCAAAATCAATCAATTGATTAAAAAAAAAAAAACCTAATTAATCACACATTTTTTCTGAAATTAATTGTGATTAATCCTACCTTACATTAAATTACTTAATCATACTTTTATTTTGCAATAATTTCCCATTCAAGCTTCAAATTTATGTAGAAACAATATAAAGTATATTTTTAATGTGTTTAATGCCATCTTTATGACTGATCACTGATTCCAGCTAATACTTAACGATTGACTATAGCCATTCAACATTACAGTATAACTGAGAGCTATCACTTTAACATTTAATAAACTTTAAAAAAATAACTTCTAATTTAAGTGAACTTAAAACAATCTTCACATAAACCTATTATAATAAATGTCACATATCTACCTATGCCCTTCAGCAAGTATAGCCCAATTTAATAAGTTATCAAACACTAAATTATATAAAATTCTAAATTATATTACAAAGATAAAGTTTAAAACAACAGAAGCTATTGATTTCTCTTTTAAATTTTGATTAACAGATTAACAGACATCTGTTTATTAGGATATTTTGACTGCTGTTACTTTAAAAGCTGCAGCTGCCAAACTTGATGTGGATCTGACACTTTAAATGTGACTCATAAACAAGTACTTACATGCACACTTTTAAAGCAGCTTTAATCACCTTTTTTGTAACTTCATGCCTCAACTGATGACATAAGTACGACTAACTACATACTCGTAGTTTCATTTGGGTTTGAATATGATACAGCGCTTTAATATAGACTAATACAATGCACATTTGTGCGTGCACTTAAAGAGCACTCGCTACGAGCACAGTATAATGGCTGACAGGACAGTAAGATTAGTTTTTACCTACATATAGCCTGACAATATCTCATCTGACCACAGTTCACTGTTGTTCTACTGAAGTTCCGATCGTCACCATGCCCGTTTGAAAAGTCTCCCGTTTGATGTGCTCATACAGACGTTCCGCGTTTAAATAAACTCAATTCTTTAGCTGCTGGGGTGGCTAGCCCCGCCCCTGCATTAGTTACGTTAAATAATTTTAATGTGTTAAACTGAAAAAATTAAAATTAAATCGTCTGCGTTAACACCACTAATTAAATATATAAATATATATAAGCCTCTAAATCCATCTGACATTTTTCTTTAAAATAAGCATTTTTATCAGGCTCCTATGAATAGGTTTCTATGTAAGTACCGGCATTTCTAATTGAGCTGAGGCTGGGATTTAGCAAGTTTGAAGTAAAAATATTTGATGGACATATACTATGTGTCAAAAGCATTTACTCAGCATTATCTCATTTTTGACTGAGGTGGCTTTTAGCTGGTTTTGCATCTGAACTCTTCATATATAAATATATATATATATACATACAGTAGTCAACATTTGAAGTGGATCAAAACCTTTCATCAAAGTTGTTCTAAAATCAAAATAATACCCGTTCTTGTCTTAGGACAACTTTGATGAACTTTTTTGGTCCACTTCAAATGTTGACTACTATATATATAATATATATACAGGGTTTAAATTGGGCCGGGCCGTCCAGGACTGATCCCCGGCACATAGACTGCAGGGCTCGACATTAACACTTATCATTAACACTACACAAGTAACCAGAGTAAAACATCAATAACCAAAAATAACTAGACTTGGCCCCGTCGCAGGACATTCTAAAAGGCAGTGTTCTGAGACACTGCAAACGACGAGAGCCATGAGCGCAAAGGTAGTGGAGTCGAGTGGGCTTAATGTTTTAAAAAAATAACAAAAAAAAGAAAACTACTCAAAAAGAAAAAAAAAAAAAAACACACAAAGAGTCTTGATCTGGTTAACCTATCTTGCTCTTAGCCAATTACAGCATCATCTTTTCTAGATTTTGGTTAAAGTTTTAAACAAAAGAAGAAATTTTCAACTCTTTAAAGACATTAAAGTATTTTTTCAATATATTTAAAATGTTTGCTGTATTTAAAACACACTACTTGTATAAAATTGCGTTTTGAGAGGAAAAACATACGTCGCATGACTGGCATCTAATAATTACATTCAGAAATAATGCAGGCTAAAATACCAGTAGCCTAAATCAAAATGTTTACAAACATTATAAACACAAAGACTATAACAGCACAGTGAGGCACTGGTCACGCTGAATGCAACAATGGACTATTTAAATTGAGCATTGTAACTTTTATGTTTCTTTAAATGTATTGTATTTTGTTAATGAACAGGCTGTGATGATTTGAAACTCAGCACTTTTTTTCCTATCATTTTGTTAATCAGTTACTGATTTAAGTGAAGTATTTTTAAGTAGCCCATTTTTTTTTTTTGGTCCGTTGGACCAATATATATATACACACATATTATATATATATATATATATATACAGTACTGTGCAAAAGTCTTAGGCCACTAGTATTTTCATCAGCTAAAAAATGGTTTAAAGTCAGTTAAAGTCTGTCTTTTGCTGTAGTGTGTCAGTAGGAAATATCAGATTACATTTCCAAACATTCATTTTGCCATTAATTGTAATAATCCAGTGAGATTTTTGTTTGTTTGAGTCTGACAGCAGCGAGTGCTCTGCACAGAGATCTGATCTCATCATCATCCAGTCTGTCTGGAACGACATGAAGAAACAGAACAAACTCAGACAGACTATATCCAGCAGAACTGTGACAAAGTCTCCAGGATGCTTCAAAAAACCTACCTGCAAAGCTGCAGCACTGTTAAAAGTTTTAGGCACTTGTGTAAAAATGCTGTAAAATGAGGATGCTGTCATAAATAGATTTTCTTTATCAATTACCTTCTATTAACTAAACGAAATCAACATTTGGTGCGACCATTCTTTGCATTTACAGCAGCTTTTGCCCTAGGTGCACTTGTGCAAAATTTTTCAGGTAGCTTTGCAGGTAGGTTTCTTGAAGCATCTTGGAAACGTTGCCACAGTTCTTCTGGATTTACTCTGTTTCAGTTTGTTCTGTTTCTTCATGTCATTCCAGAGACAGACTGGATGATGATGTGATTAGATCAGTGTGGAGCACTGGCTGTTGTCAGACTCCTTGTGCAAACAAAAATCTCACTAGATTATTACAATTAATGGCAAACAGAATGTTTGGAAATGTAATCTGATATTTTTTACTGACACACTACAGCGAAAGACAGAAATAACTTACTTTAAACCATTTTTTAGCATAAATATATACATATATACATAAATATATACATATATCACAATACTCAATACAATATTGAACCGTTCAGTACGACATCCACCGTTCAGTACGTGCTTGTAAATGGTGTTTTTTCCTTTTTTGCATTTAAATAATTTCCTTGTTTCATTTCTCTCAAAATTTGCTGTGTGTGGGGCCGTGATTTCATGTGCTGAGATGAGGAAATGCCTCCCCGTTTATATTTGAAAAAGCAACACTTGCAGAGCATCTTCCCTTCTAATGAAATGCAATAAGCATTTCTAAACTTGTTGTCTAACAAAAGAGAACATTATAACTTATTTTTACTTCACAGCATCAGTCGAGTGTTTGAAATAACTTCCTTTTGTGATCTGATGTGGCTTCTTATCATAGAATGAGGCAGGCAATTCTATACTGTACGTCGATTAGCAGTGACTTACAAATATACTTAATCATTATGAAAATACCCAAAATGCCTTGAAGAACACAGATAAACCACTGCAGACATTGCAACATTGCAGACAAGTGTTTTTTGTCCTTACATTTTATCATTCAAAACGTTTAATGTTATATCTTGTTTTTATTCAGTTACAGCAATAGCCATGCCTTTATCCGTATTAGAGATTTCCTGGCGTGTAATTTCTTTTTCTTAACCAGTTAAGCGCAAACCACCCCCCCATGCGAAAACTCCACCCCGCAGCCATGACTCAATAGCCCAACATCAGGTCTGGCTATACTTAAAAGTGACCTGTTGGCTGAGCATGGCAACAAATATGTATATGCCTCAGCCAACCGTGCCATTTGCCCAGACCTTCAGTTTTGCTGCTTTGGCAAGGCAGGTAGAATTCTACAATGCAGCCTGTAATGACACCGGAGCCAAGTTTAAAATGTCCTCAACAGGAACACCACTTGTAGCCATTTGTTCCCCATTAATGAAACAAACACACAGTCTCTCCAATAGTGGAGAAATGTGTTTTATGGATTGTTCTGGTAATATGGACCAGGAGAACTGCAGGGTGTTTCTTCTCCTCACACACACCTGTGCAGGTGGTCTCCCTCTTGGGATAGTGATAACAGGTCTTTCCTGAAGCCACACAGTTGCTCTGCATATTTCATCTTCTGCAAGCTGTGTGGAGGTGGTTGTGGAGCAAAGAACACAAAATTGAGATAAAAAAGGACAGGCAGACACTTATCAGCATTGGGTTTCTTATAACATGTTGGGTTTGTTTGCACGCTAGGCCATAAGGACACCATAGCCGCGATAGTATACACCTACCCCTGAGGTGGTCTACGCTCCCGTTGCATGTTGCAACTCGCCCGCCATCTCCTCTTTTGGAGTCTTGCGGCTCAAATCTCTCCATGCCGTTCACTTTTTCAGAGAGTTCAGTTGCGACCAAAAAAAAAAAAAAGAGGAACACTCTTTCCGAGAATGGCGACTCCAACCCAGGTTGTCGGGAGTTGACTCGGCAAAGCTCAGGTACTCCTGTTTTGCTTTCCTGAGTCCTCCCACGGCCGGTTTCTTCCTGACCGATCGATCAGCAGGCATGCGCCTTCCTGCACAGACCCTGTCCTAGATCGAGGCGAACAAGGAGCACGTTCTGCTGGTGCATCTTCTGGCCCACCCAAACCTGGGTTGCTGACACTCATGCTCCTCGCAACAGCCCCTCCCTGGAAGATTCCCCTGAAGAAAAACCTTCTTTTCAGGAATGGACACAGTCTCGTACCTGCATCCCAATCTGTGGACCTGTACGTCTGTCTTCTGGATGGGATGCGGTAGACCTCACTGGCCTTTCCCAGGCCGTGGTAGTCACTATCACTCAGGCTAGAGCCCCCTCTATGAGGCAGGCATACACTCTGAGGTGAAGTTTTTTCGTTGTATGGGGCTCCTCTCGCCGAGTGGACCCCTTGAGATGCTCGGTCAGAGTTGTGGTTTCCTTCTCGCAGAAGAAGTTGGAGCAGAGGATGTTCGCTCCTGATCACGCTCACTTTCATTAACATCCTGGGGTCGGCTAACCCGCCGGCGGGAGCACTCGCATATTTTCCAAATGCCAGCAAAAAGAACTTGAATTGCTTCCTCAATTTTAATTGGACACATAAAAGTAATACATCACCTGAATCTGTAGAAAGTTTACTTTTATTTGTGTACGCTCAACATATCAACAAATGTTCATGGTTTTTGTAAATAAAGAAAATATACAGCGTGTCATTTCAGTCTTCTCAGTCTCCGTGAATATCCAGTTGAAATGCGTCACTAAAATGAACTAAAACTCAGCGAATACATGACACACAAACACCAGAGATATGTCTATAGAAAGCTTGGAATGTCTACTTTTAAATGAAGTAAGTTTAATCGAAAAAACATATTCTGTGTGTAAGTAATCCGTATGAAACCAATACCATGTCCTGTTTTTCCCATCTGACCTCATTACCGCTAATTAGTTCACGCCCACGTGCTGTGCGGCGCTATTGTTATTACAAACATCCACGTGAAAGATGCGCGAAATGACCGCCCACATCAACTTGTAAACAAAGCAGCAACGTGTTTGTGTCGGATAGTTTCGTTTTTGGAAGAAAGCGCTGAGAGGAAAAAGCCTTGTATTTACTCCGGATTGAACTTGAACGCATTTACTAGTTGGACTTTTTCCAAAACTATAATTCCTGACTAAAATATGTGAAATCGAGCGCAACATTTTGAAATATCATAGGCAACTTTTCAATGCATCTGTAAGGCGTCAGGAATGTTTCATGTTTCATAAACAAATTGACATTAAAGTATGGCTAATGTTTAGACGATATAAAAGTAATGTATAAGAATGCTTAGACCAGTCTTCACTGTTGAATACTCTGTCTGCAAATATCTGCTAAAAAATGTGTACATAATGTGCTTAATAATAATTTCATTTCTCAGATGTTGTTTTTATACTGTATAATAATAAATACAAAGCATGTGTGC
The DNA here is from genome assembly GCA_012976165.1 of Labeo catla. Taxonomy (NCBI): domain Eukaryota; kingdom Metazoa; phylum Chordata; class Actinopteri; order Cypriniformes; family Cyprinidae; genus Labeo; species Labeo catla. Next base: position 170,118 of record VONZ01000038.1, read on the forward strand.
ATATGATAGCTATAAAAATCACATGGGCAATATTAGTGATTCCTAATGTAACAATATTGCTCCAGGCCTATCAACATGCACACTGATTTATTCATTTATTTATGTTAGTGACTAGATACCTATATGAATATTTTTTGGGATAGAAATTATAGAACTAATGCTTTTATTTAGCAAGGATGCTTTAAATTGCTCCTGATATTAACATGCTCACATATGTTTTTTGTTTTGCTTTAGTTGTTTGTGATCTGATACCTGCACAACAGATGAATCCTGCAAACTTTTCCTCTGAGAGCACTGTACCAACATCAGATCTTCAACTACACTGATTTTCTATTGGTAAAACAAGTTCCTTGACTACTGATGATGAGTTTTGCAAGCACTTAAATATTAGGTATGATTTACTTGTGTTACTTGTTGAACAGAATTCAGAAAACAGTTTTCAGGAATTACACACCATCTGTTCACATCTCTGTGGTTAGATCAGTGTGCTTAATAATGTGTCTTTGACCTTCATAATGTATGTTTATATTATACTGTGTTGTAAATAAAATACAGATAATCTAAAACCCCAGTCTCTGAATCTTCTCACATTGTTTTTTACCTGACAGTCACAGTCTCATTGATGGGCCATTAGGGGAAGGCCTTTTGTCTCTCAGGTGTGAATCACTAAATATTCAATGGCCATTGTCACTCCCTCGCATATTCCCTTTCGATCACAAAACATGTCTTAGAAAATTTAAATAAGTATATATTTTTTTGTGAACGACTGAATGAGATGATTTTCACATCATTTTGTAGAAAAAACTCTAGCCTACCACATCCAGTTCTCAAAAGTCTTGTGAACAAATGTTCTGAATGTGTTTCTTGGTCTTATTTCAGTGACTTAAAAAAATTAGATTTTCACTAACCACGCATAAACGTTGTTTTCTCAAAAGCACAAACATGTACATTCATGTTGCTTACATATTATTGTAGCCCAGTTTGTGCTGATTACAGTGTAACCAGACTTTAGCCATTAATATGTTTTTAAGATACTGAAAAAAGCACAAATGTCAGGGCATGTCAAAATTTCTCCAGGGCCCCAAAACACCCTCAGACCCCAGAGGGTTAAGAGGGATGGGGAACCTGCATGCATTTCAGCCAAAGGAACGTGCCTTGAATTTGGTCTGGCTATTCTAACGTGATCTTGAGATCCCGGTCTTGTTATGTGCCCGGGGTTCCCACCAGTCACCTTCGGGTTCAGGTGGTGAACCTGCCGCTGGAGGAGGCAGACCCAACCTTAGTGTGCTGTGTCCCGTTCGTGCCATACACATTACTTGGACCGCACACGGAACTTAGTGTTCCAAGCAGCTCTTGTTTGCTTATGGGTCAGCAGATGGGGAACACTGTCCTCGAGTAGAGGTTGACCTGTAGGGTGGTAGGGGTCACCTCGGCTTCTTGTGCCAAAGTGAGCTGTGTCCCCTAGAAGTCAAGTCCACTCTACAAAGAGTTACTCCTCCTAGGCCTGGTACACAGCACCTCTCTACCAGACATATGTAGCAGCTGTGGGCTAGGCGACACCCATCACTGCGCAAGGTTCTATTCTTGCGCTGATCTGTCCTCGCGTGTATTGCGGGTAACTTCAGGTAACTGGCGGGAGGACGGCTGGGGGCCCTTCCTGAAGGTTGTGGCATAATGTCTCAGCATTTCTCCAGTTTATTCCACAGTGTTTCCCCTAGTATATTATCAGATATTTTATTTTACCAGTTCCCACATGGCTTGCTCCGCCCCCCAACGATTGCTTCAGATACCTGGCACCCCTGGTGGGCCCGTTATCTGGCTTACAGGGTGTTGGGAAGGTTACGTGTTGAGCTTCACTTGCCCTGACACGCTTGCCTATCAGCATCTGTTCCTCAACCACGTAACGCGGTTCAGGATTGTAGCGTTTTTCAGAGAAGACCCCAAATATGTCTGTTTTGATGTAACATCGTAAAGTACAACTGAAGGGGAACGTCTCGGTTACATCTGTAACCCTCGTTCCCTGATGGAGGGAACGGAGACGTTACGTCATCCTGCCACAATCCTGAACCTCGCTGAATGCCGGGATGCGTCTTGGCTCCTCAGCATAAACCTGAATGAGTGCATGCACATCGTCAGTTATGACGTAACGTCTCTAAACGAGGGTTACAGATGTAGCCGAGACGTTCTGGGCTAAGACTGCAGGTAAGTGTAACGCCACAGCAGCAGAGGGAGCTCTTGCCTAGTACTGTCTGTTAACACTTCCTCTGCTTCCTCTATGGTGACTTCCTTTTTGGCAGTCATATAAAGAAGGCCATGCCAAACAGTCCCTTGTGAAGTATTGTTTTGCTGTTGCGGACTCTACCAAGTGTTTTCCTTGTTTTCATTGCCTTGTTTCATTCTTTTTGTCATTGCCATTGCTATTGTCATAGTCATAGTCTAGTTCCTTTGTTATTTTCATTGCCTTGTTTCATTTGTTACTTTGGACTGCTCACTTGGTTTTTGACCTTTTTGCCTGTTTCTGGATTACGCTTTTGTCTTGCCCTGGATATTACTGGTTGTTTGGAGATCGACCCTGCCTATTTGACCACGTTGTGTTTAAATAAAGCTCGCACTTGGATCTATCTACGCTGTTTAGTTGAGTCCCGTTACAGTAAGAAGGTCATATGCGACCCTGGACCACAAAATCAGTCATAGGGTCAGTTTTTTTAAAATTGAGATTTATACATAATCTGAAAGCTGAATAAATAAGCTTTCCATTAATGTATGGTTTGTTAGGATAGGACCATTTTTGAGAAAATCTCCTTTAAAGTTGTTCAAATGAAGTTCTTAGCAATGCATATTACTAATAATTTTTTTATATATATTTACAGTAGAAAATTTACAAAATATCTTCATGGAGCATGTTCTTTACTTAATATCCTAATCATGTTTGGCATAAAAGAAAAATCGATAAATCTGACCCATAAAATGTATTTTTTTTGCTATTGCTAGAAATATACCTGTGCTACTTAAGACTATTGTATAGTTTGCTATACAAAAGAATTAATAATAAGTAAAAAAAAATAAAATAAATAATAATAATAATATATATATTTTTAAATCTTTTTGTGTTTGCCGGTTTTTGTTCTGTATAGTACATGAGTGTAGTTTACTTAAGTGTTAAACTACTCTGTCAGCGTGTTTTATAGTCTATATGTAGTTTTAACCACTATTTTTATTCATTTTGTACAGCGTTTTATTTAAGTTGTAAATTGTGTGTACAGCGTTTCACTTCTTATACACTTGTGTATCCCTTTTGGGTCTTGTATTGAAATTAGTGTGTTTGGCGTAACACTGTGTAGCCAATCAGCGCTGTGATATAGTTGACCAATGAAATCGAGTCATAGCTCCGGGGTGGGGTTTTTGCATAGAGGGCGTGGTTTGCACAAGTGTGTAAATAAATAAAATAACAATGGAGTGTCTTTAAAAGCCCTCTTTTGTGCAGAACTACTTCCTTCTGCCACAGATTCAAATAAAATTTGACACTTGAACAGCTATCTGTATTCCGAGATTGCGAGAGGTTCAATAGCCATATCAAAAAGCAGGGGGAACAGAGGGCAACCCTGCCTTGTCCCCCTAGAGAGTGGAAAACTCTTAGAAATTGTTATTTGTTCAAATGGATGCTTGGGGCCTAGTATATAGAAAGCCAAACCTTGTAAGTGTTGCGAGTAGATAAACCTTTTAAATTCTTTCAAATGCTTTGCGAGCATCTAAAGATATTAAGATCTCTGGATTAATATTGTTTTTGGGTGAGTAGATAACATTAAATAAGCTTAACTGCCTCCCAGCAATAAAACCAGTTTGATCTGGATTAATTACCTTTCTTATGACCAGCTCAATTCTGATTGCCAGCATTTTTGCTAGGATCTTATAGTCGCAGCAAAGTAAACTGGTCCGACAATAAGATTCACACTTAAACAGATCCTAATCCTCTTTAAGAAGGACCGATATGAAAGCCTGTGTCATGGATAATGGGAGAGAATTTGAAACCATGGCCTCCTCAAATACCTTACATAACAGAGGTACTAATTTGGCAGAAAATTTCCTGTAAAACTCCAGATTTTAGTTCTTAATTGCACTATTAATCGTTATATTGCCTTTTAGAGTAGATTTATCTGAATCCCTGAAGGCAGGAAATTCTAAATGACTAAAAAAGTCCTTCTATTCGTTCAGTGTCATTCACCTCAGAATTGTAAAGAGTAAAAAAAATAAATAAATTACAACTGATTATTGATTCCCTGTTGATCAGTAATAATGTCGCAGTTTTCTAAATGCTGGTATAAAACCAAGTGATCTCAAGTGAAGGTATTCTGAGTGCTCGCTGGTCAGAGAATCAAATTCAGCTTGAAGCGGAGTCTATCCTTATGCAGTTCTTTGGAAGATGACGTTGATTGCAACTGATTGATCGTATTTATTTTATTGATAATTTCTGTAAACTGCTTTGATTACTTTTTATTTGCACTTGCTTGATATGAAATAATTGGTCCCGTCACATACACAGCTCCTTTTTCATGACATTAATCCCCGGGTTTCACAGACAAGGCTTAAACCTAGTCCTACACTAAAATGTAAATCTGAGCTGTTTCAACTTAAAGAAATTTGCACTGACTGATCTTAAAATATATTAGTGCCTTTGTTTTGTCTCAAGATGCACACCAATAATGTTTTTTTTTTCTAAGCACATTTATAAAAATTACTTAAATGTCCTAATTGAACTACGGCCTAATCCTGGTTTAGTCTAAGCCATGTCTGTGAAACCGGCCCATTAAGTAATAAACGTAAATCCAATATACTTAAGTATATCTTTAGTTAGACCTGTCAGACGCAAGAACTATTAGTTTACGTGTTCAGTTTACACTTTGGTTGTCCGGTCTACTCATTCCCTGCATGTGATTCCTAGCTGTCTGATCTGTGGATTTTCCCTTGTGTGGATTATTAAAGACTATTTGCATCTAACTTGTTTGCGTGTCATGTATTCGCTGAGTTTTAGTTCATTTTAGTGACGCATTTCAACAGGATATTCACAGAGGCTGAGAAGACCCTCTACCTTGTTACTTTATTTCTCTGCCGCAGCAGTGATTCTTCACTCCTCTCCAACTAGAGCTCTCATTTGCTAGCCCCCATCTGTCTTATATTTCCACAATGCCACAGTGAATTGTATTCTGCACATTCTTGGGGGAGAGGGATTGAACCCATTAAAGTTTTCTCTACTTGCATCACCAAAACTACTCGCAGTTGTTTGCCTGGCTTGCAGTCCCTTGTAAACACCTTTTTTAGGGGGTTTGAACTCTGACCTCATGTTGAGCCTCTGGTTCGACCCTCCATTGTGGACAGCAAGCCAAGTTCATTTACCATTAACCATCAGGACTGGATGGGCAGGCGAACTTGTGAAATGAAGTTCCAAACGTAGGTTCGGGAGGAGCCTGAACATTCAGGCCTGTCAATCATCATTACGAGCCTTTATAAACAGCACTCACTGCACATTCCCAGTGTCTGTTCTTCCGGCATCCCTCCACCCTCCATCTCCTCCTCTATTTCCGTTATTCTCCCTCTAGGTAGTTCCGCAATTGGGGGGTTTGAACATTGAGCTCAAGCCGCGCCTCGGGTTCAAGCCTCCATTGTGGACAGCAAGCCAAGCCTAATTTACTATTATCCACCATTATTATGCTAATTTAATAAATTCTGGTGGTGGAAATACAATATATTATTATTGTATTTCTCTACAATGAATAATATGTTGAGACCACCTGATGCTTTTTCATCGCATTCAAATTCTACTACCTTGTGTGATACTTTTATGACTAAAAATTATTTTATGACATATAATTATTTTATGACTAAACTATTTTATGAATAAAAGTGATACTATTCATAACACTCTGATGACTCACAATAATGGGCCATGTTTTTCCTTTTTCTAGTTTCTATTTGCCTACGGCTCATGAAATAGCTGAGTGTGTCCCAAAATCTAAATCTTTTACTTGTCAGTCTGATCCTATTCCTAAACATTTGGTTAAGTTCTGTCTACCTTCCTTGTTACATTTGATTACCCAAATCATACATTCTTCTCTTACTACTGGTATTATTCCTTCATTCCTCAAAGTAGCAGTCATAACTTCATACTTAAGAAACCCGGTGCAGATCATAATAACCCAGAAAACTTTCAACCTATTTCTAATTTACCTTTTTTAATGGAAAAAATAGTTGCTCAACAGGTACATGCTTATCTAATAGAGAACAACTTGTCTGAGCAATTTCAATCTGCCTATTGTCCATACCACAGTACAGAGACTGCACTTATTAAAGGAACAAAAAACTTGTTAATGGGTGGGCATTCTGGACTTTCAGAACTCATTCTTCTCGATCGAAGTGCAGCTTTTGACACAATTTTACATATTATCTTGTTGGAAAGGTTGATTTCCATTGGAATCACTGATACTACTCCTAATTGGTTTAGATCTTATTTATCGGGCTGGACTCAGTTTGTTCAAATTAAAAGTTTTAAATCACGGATATCTCAGATTATTACTGGTGTGCCTCAGGGCTTAGTTTTGGGCTTCTGTTTATTGCTTATCTATTGCTTTTAGGACAAATCTTCTGTAAATTTAATATAAATTTTCATTGTTATGCTGACAACATAACCAGCTCTATACATCTTAATAGCCTAATTAAACTTCATCACCGCCTCCAGTTAAATCATGGTTTACATGTCATTTTCTTATGGTTAACAGTAAGAAGACTGTTTTTTATTAATAAGTACTAAATCAAAACTGCATTGACTATTGCTAATTATGTTATTTCTCCTTCTTTTCAGGTTAAGATTCTGGGTGTCATCCTTGACAGCACTTTCTTCTGATAACTTCTGAGGCACATGTAAACAATATTACTCGGTGAGCACATTATCATTTGCAAAATATAAATCGTCTTCAGTCATCTCTTTCTGCTAATAGTACTGCTGTCCTTGTGCATGCATTAGTTACATCTCACATCTACTACTGTAATTCTCTTCTTAGCGATGTCTCAGAAACTTCTTTACAATCTTAAAATGGTCCAGAAGTTAGCAGCTTGGATTACTACACAAAAAAACCTTGATTAAGTACATTTCTCCAGCGTTTGGCTTCCAGTTAAATAATGGATTCAATTTAAGATTTTAGTTTTCACTTACAAGGCTTTTCATAATCTGGCACCTTTATATTTGCGTGAACTTCTTCATGTGTACTCACCTACCCAATCTCTCCAATCTCTCAGACTTTCTGCTTCTGTGACTTTAGTTGTACCATCTGTATGTTTGACTACCATGGGATGTTGATCTTTTGGTTTTTACGGCTTCGAGTATTTGGAATCCTTTACCTCTTGACATACATAACAGTTCTAGCCTTTCACTTTTTAAATCGCGTCTTAAACTGACGCGTCTTTTTTTTTTTAGATTAGCTTATTCTGATTGATATAGTGTTGTGTATTATTGTGCATTATTTCTTGTCATGTATTGTTTATGTTTATTTGATTATATGTAAGGTATCATTTGAGTGTTTTAAAAGGCACCAATAAATACAATTACTTATTAATTATTATTATTATTTATTGCAGACAATATTTTTTTCACAATGCGTTACTTTGTGTGTTTTGGCCCACGTGAACTACCAGAGGTGCTCTTACTACTGCATGCATTTTTGATGTTGACTCCCGGTAAAGAAATTAAAAAAAAAAAAGAAAAGAAAAACAGTAATATATTTGACGGACAGGGTCATAAAAATTCCATCATAATCTATTATTACCCATCATTTTAATTTTCATATTTTAATTATAACACATTTTTTGTTCACATTTTCATTTTTAATCTTGAACTTACAGGACAAGCATATAGGTTTGTGGATTTCACTATTTATGAAGAGAACAGATGATCAGAGACTGTGAGTCACTTTTCATGTTCAACACCACACCCCACAGTGAGGCCAAAAACCCCCCCCACCAATTTCTTGATTTTAATAGATTCAAATAATTTTTATTAATCATTTTTATGAACCAATATTGATCCTTAAATTCCAATCGATCTTTTGGTCTATGCCGATTTCAGTTGATGAATGAACAGCTGTAGCTTAAACTAGGTACTCTCCTGTGCGTAATCAAACGCATAGCAAAAGATTCGTGACAATTACGTTTTTGTTCTAGATCCTGTGCTTTGCTACCACACTGGAGCACACTTTCTATAGTTTGCCAACATTTAATGTTCTCTGATGTTTGTTGAAATATGGTTCTGAAGTTGGTTCTGATAGATTCACTGACCAGCAGATCATCAGCTTCAGTACATGACATGACAAAGAATAAACATTCCTGTGCCAGAGCATGCCTTGCTGTCCTGACCTTTGGATCGTTTTACTTCTAACACACATTCTTAATGGCCACATCTGCTTTTTTCTTTCTTGTGTAATATTTTGTGGTGTTCTCACCTGTGTCAGAAAAAGGCAGAGTTCTTTGAAAGGTTGTAGCAGATTGGCGTCTCTGATTTTCTTTACAATAAGGACACTTTTGGGGGGCTTGCTCCATGTCAACCTCTGACTGGCTGGATCTTGAATATGCCTGAATGCACAGATATTAAAAAAACATGTTTGTCTATATAGCATCAATTTTCCCTGATCTTTTGACATTTAAGAGGTCACTGTACTATAAAACACATAAAATATTAAATACACTGTACTACTGTAGCTGAGAACATCCTCAGCTCTTATTGAAACCAAGCTGCCAAAATGACTTGTTTTGCACTTTCTCGTCTTTTTACGTAATAGAGATAATAATTACACCACCACAAGCTTGCCTGAGCATTAAGAGATCAATATCTACTTCATCATCATCACCATGTTAGTGAGGTGATAAGGACAGGTAGAAGAAATATTAAAACATTGATTAGGAAAGTAGTTGTTTATTTTCAATGAATGAATGAATGAATGAATGAATGAATGAGCGCATTTATATAGCGCTTTCATTGTGTATTGCCATACGCCCAATGCGCTTTACAATCATATGGGGGGATCTCTCCTCACCCACCAGCAGTGTGCAGCATCTACTTGGATGATGCGGCGGCAGCCACAGGACAACGGCGCCAGTGCGCTCACCACACACCAGCTACAGGTGGAGAGGACAGAGCGATAGAGCCAATTCAGTGAATGGGGATTATTAGGCCATGATTGACAAAGACCAGAGGAGGGAATTTGGCCAGGACACCAGGGATACACCCCTACTCGTTACGAGAAGTGCCATGGGATTTTTAATGACCACAAAGAGTCAGGACCTCAGTTTAATGTCTCATCTGAAGGACGGTGATTTTTACAGTATAGTGTCCTCGTCACTCTGGGGCATTAGCACTCACATAGACCACAGGGTGAGCACCCCCTGCTGGCCTCACTAACACCACTTCCGAGGAGGTCTCCCATCCAGGTACTGACCAGACTCGGCCCTGCTTAGCTTCAGTGGGCAACCAGTCTTGGGCTGCAGGGTGATATGGCTGTGGCTACTTTATAAAAAATGTCTGAATATTATTTGTTCTGTATATTTCACTTAGCCCCAAGACATGCTTTAGCATATCCAGGACAGGTTTAACAGGCCAGGCTCTAGTAGGAGAACACCTGGTTGAGTCCCAGCACACTCAACAACTTTCCCAATAGCCATAGAAAAGACTGCATTCAACACTTTATTAGCACTGCTGGGGTTGTCCACTCAGAGAGCAGTGGTGCTTACTGCCAACCCCCGTAAGTGACACCAATGAATACTGGAGGTGTGTTACCTGGGGTTGGCTGGGGTTTAGATATGCAGATATGCAACCTCCCAGAAACACTCATGTATATGCGTTTTTGGGGTTGGCGGGGTTATTATAAACACTTCATACTAGGCTTTTTGGCTTGCTTCAAAATAACTTTTATCTTCAACAGAAGAAAATTAAGGTTTAAGACAGCTTGAGAGTAAGTAAATAATGACAGAATTGTAATTTTTGGATGAACTATCCCTTTATTGTTAATACAACAACAAAACACAACGAGAAAAATCACTCACTGCTCTTTGTCTGAAAAACAGTTGTAATACAGTTGCTCTAATAAGAATCAATGTAGGATCATTTATACAGTGACGTGTATATATTTTTTATTTTTATATCTGTTCATTTAATTTAACAATCCGTGTCACCTATTTTTTTAAATTAAACTGTTGTATAAAATTAATATCTAATGCAACCGTGCTTACTGTATATTAGGGAAGAACTGAGGGGGGGGGGGATGCTTTTAAAAAAATTTTCTCTCTCCATAGGCAGAGGCTGACCCAACTCCAGGGTAGGGCTATAGCCTATGTCAGGGGTGTCCAAACTCAGTCCTGGATAGCCGATATCAGAGCTCCTTGTCTCAACACACCTGCCTTGAAGTTTGTAGTGTGGCTAGTAAGACCATATCTAGTTGGTTCAGGTGTGTCTAACTGAGCTAAACTCTGCAGGACACCGGCCTTCCAGGACCAAGTTTGGACAGCCCTGGCCTAAGTAACCTAATGTTAGTGTAATCTGTTAACAACACACATCATAAACCCATCATTTTAGGCAAGTACCAGATAATTGGTATCATGTCATGAAATGTTTTTAATATGAGTATGAAAGGCATACATTTTGCCCCTAAATACTGAATCATACTCAACAGCACACAGGGAAAACAACAATTAGAATTTTATATTATTAGTGAAATGCAGGGTAACACTTTAGAATACTGTATCTTACTTACTGCATAACTAATAAGGAGTTACTGTGGAACTAATAGGTTGTTCTTTATTAACCCTCAAGTCACTACTATTAACTACTAAGGAATATGTGTTAACTACCCAGTATGTAATAGCATTTTTAAATTGTGTTAAGTAACAATTAGTTAATTAGTAACTATTAAATTCAGTCACGCCTCCTGAAGAACTACAATTAAGTAACGACTAATGAACAGCGAGGCACCGTGTCAGGTCGTGGCCCTTTCTTCTTCTTTGCTACTAATGTTATTAGCTAAACGTATTACTGTTAGGTATGCAATGTAAATATTTATTAACATTCTTTCGCATATGAGCGATGTATGTTTCTTTCGGTGGGTGCCCAAGCTATGATGTTGCACTTTTTGCATCATTAAATCTAAGAGAGAAGACCATTCTAATGAAAGAGCACACAGAGATTGATGTGTGCACATGCAGGTCAAAGTTTGAGCGCACACATGTAATATTTGAGAGAGCGCGCGTCCAGTTTCGTGCGAGAGAGAAGGGATTGGGATTCGCCTATAGACGGAGAGATTCATTGCTTGTGCATTGATTGTGCTTGTGCATTTGGTGTGCTCTCGAGTTATAATAATGTACTGTCGACAATTTTCATGAAAATAATGCTGTAGATACCACATTAATGAACTGTAAAAGTGAGAAGAAAGTTGTGTCTGAAATCTGCTTTATTTATTTATTTATTTTTTGGTTAAATGAATGGTGAATACCTCGTGTTTTTCCGTATGTGCTCGACCATTTCCGTGGGTGTCGCTCGAGCATCCACTGTCACTAGGTGTTGTCTGCAACCAGAAGCTCGGGATGGGACCCCATACCACTCTAAGTGCCCTGCCAACATACCTCAGGTATGTTTATGATTTTATATACATTATGTGTGTCTGTTTTCCTTAGGACATTTCACATCACTACTATAAAGTCATACTAAATGAATGGCAATGACTGAGGGGAAATGAGAATACAGGGAACCCATGAGTAATTAATAAAGAATTACCACATAATTCTGAAGGAATTACTTAGAACCTGGAACAGTATTCTAAAGTGAAAACACTGGGAACCCATGAGTAATTAATAAAGAATTAATACACAATTATGAAGGAATTACTTAGAACCTGGAACAGTATTCTAAAGTGAAAACACTGGGAACCCATGAGTAATTAATAAAAAATTACCACATCATTCTCTAGTAAGTAATTAATAAAGAACCTTAATTTTACTTTAGAAGATGACAAATCATAAGAACACTAAAATGTATTGTAGCAAGTGTTTATAACAGTTTCAATGAATTTGTTTCTATTTCCATAGAACAAAACAAAATGGTGAACACTGAAACAATGCCAAAATTTTACATCAGATTACTAGGAATTTACCAAATGTAACAACAGATTACAGTAAATATTGTGTATGTCTGAACTTTAACCTCGGCAATGTTTCTCTAAAACATTTAACTCAAGTTACTTTTTTTCTGGCAAAGGTCAATAAACCTGAACTTTAACCTTGGCAATGTTTCTCTACTCTAAAACATGTAACTCAAGTTACTTTTTTTTCTGGCAGAGGTCAATAAGCATGCCATTCTTCTTTTTTTCCTCGATGATGGTTCGAAGTGGCCCCTTTGCGCACATTTCTTTGCACTGATTGGCAAACTCTGACAGTTTCTGGCCTCTGTGGAACTTTTCACGCAATGTCTTGTAGGCTTCAGCGTCACAAGCTTCTAGCTCTGCTATCGCTGCTGTATCAACAATTGTTTTGCGGTCCACCCCACACTTGTGGTATGCCAGCGTTTTGGTGATCCCCTGTTCCAGGTATTGCAGGACCTTTTTATATCTTTGTATAGCGTCTTCTGGGAGAAACACTGTAAAAGATCGAAGGTGCATGCAACTCCAGTAAGCCAATGACATATATGAAAAGTTCATATGCAAAAGCCTCTAAAGTTGACTGACATGTTTTATAGCAAACAAGCATTTTTTTTGTCTCTTATGATTAGGTTTAGTAATTTCACTTTAATGGTTATGGAAAGTTATTGACCAGTTATTAAAATGCTTTATTTTCAAAAATGTCACTTTAGTCAGTTCATTGACATTCACTGGATTCACTGAATGCATTTTAAAAAGTTTTGCTGCAAAACCAGTTAAACATATATGTGAAACATCTTTTAAGTACTTATAATAATTTCCACTATACACACTAAGAATGTCATCAGACTTAATCTGGGATTACAAAAAAATGGTTACCACAAATATTAATTTATGGTGTTAATTTAGAAGTATTTAAGGCATTGTTTTAATAAAACACCTAGACAAGATTTTACACTAGTATCTAAAGCTTTTTCAAAGTACTTATGGACACTGTTTTAACAATGATGGCATAATTATTAGGACATAAAATACATTATGACAATACCTCTTCTGCTTTTTTTCATGTGTTTTGCTGTATTTCTTCATTTTTTTTTATGCTTCCTCTTTTTTGGGGGTGAAGAGGAAACCGATGAATCAGAGGTGGAAAGAAAATCATCTGAAGAGGATGAAGAGTTGACTTTGCTTTTTTTTTTTGTTTGTTTCTTCTCCTTTCTTCTCCTTTTGACCTTCTTATTTTCTTCAGGCAGGTCAGAGGAGTCTTCATCGGAAGAGTCAGGGTTAACAATCATATTTTGGGAGGATTTAAAAGAAGCTCCCTGCATCTCTTCCTTTGTTGACAACGCTGATAAGAAATACAAACAAAGCTATTTTAATTTAAGACATACAAGACATTAAGACATACAAATGCCTTTAAAGACGACTTGTGTGCTTGTGCACTGTTTACAAAATTAAATGCAACTTAAAATACAATTTAACCCTCTGGTGCTCTTCGTTTCGGAGTCATATATTTTTTTTATTTTACATATTCTCAATTTGCTGTGTTACAGTTCATTTGTGCGTGTGTGTGGATGTGTGAGAAAGAGACAGAAAAATTCTCTAAATTTTTGTATTTTTGTCGATTTCCCATTCATTTCCTGTGGTCGGTCATTTTTGACCAGTTGTTTTTTTTTTTTTTTTGGAATCGTGCCCATTTTTTATGTGTGTTCACATTCCAAATGCCATAAAAGTCACTGAATTTGGTACCGTTCTGATGAAGCTGTGATTTTTTGAAAAATTCAAAACCGAAAATGTTTTGGTCAAAAGTGACCGAAGAGAGGTGTGTATATAATGTGTGTGTATGTCTGTGTGTGTGTGAATGGGTGTGTTTATGAATGGGTGTGTTTTAGAGTGTCACCCCTTCACTGCTGTGTACTTTTTTTCAGCATTGTGGAGGATTTGTAGATTGTACACACAAAAATTCTCTGAATATTTGTATTTTTGTCGATTTCCCATTCATTTCCTATGGTCGGTCATTTTAGACCGAAGAGTACAAGTGTGACTATTTTTTTTACGACCACTTAGCCTGCTTGAATCATGCCCTCAATTTTTTTTTGTGTTGACATTCCAAATGGCATAAAAGTCACAGAGTTTCATACCATTCTGATGAAGCTGTGATTTTTAAAAATTTAAAACAGAAAAATTTTCGGTCAAAAGTGACCGAAGAGCACCAGAGGGTTAAAGTTATTTACTTCTTAATAAATGTTTAAAATGCGGGAAGTGTTCTATGATCAATGGATGGACTTTTTAGAGCTTCAAAATCCCACCCCGTTCACTGCCATTACAAAGATGGAAGAGCTAGGATTTTTTTAAATATATATATATATATATATGTATATATATATATTTGTCTAAAATATTTGTCTTTTTTAAATATTTGAGGGTGTTCATCTGAAAGAATGAACACCTATGATGGCTTGAGGGTGAGTAAATTATGGGGTAATTTTCATTTTTGGGTGAACTGTCCCTTTAAATGTTTAAACTATTTAAAAAAAATAATGTTTATTAGACCTAAATCTATTAAAAAAATGAACAATTTAAATGCGTGCATATTAAAAATGTACTTGCTTTTATTAGACAGACAACATTTTACCATTTGTAAGACTGCTGCGCAGGAAATCCCTCTCATTCTCAAGATCCTTGCATTTGTCCTCAAGGACCTTGATTTTGGATTTCAAAAAGGAGTTTTCATCCTTAAGTTTTGTTAAGGACACCTGCTGGGTTGGTGCTGGTGGCGCTGATGCTTCTGTTGATACAAAACACAAACATTATATTTATGATGCAAGTAGATCCAAAATGGGTTGCATGTAATATTAGATTACACATAAAATATCATATAAATAAAAAATATATGTGTGTATATATATATATATATATATATATATATATATATATACACACACGATATTGCGATATTTATTATTACAAAATGATGGTGTTCTACCGAATCCTGCGACCCAACAAAGTACATGGTCATATACATAATGTGGTGAAGGTAGTTTTAAGATTAATTTTGGGATTAGGAATAGAATTAGCTCCATACGCAGGCCTACTGTGGTTCCTTCGGTGGGTCATATAGAATTACCACATGTGTTAACAAACTTAATGCTGATAATACACAAAATGTACAAATGTATGACATACACAATTACCTGCTTCGTCATTCTCGTCGATCAGATGTTGAGGTTGTGCCCTTTTGCGCTGCTTTCTCCTCTCCATCGCCACGCTTTCTTCTGAACTAGAAAAGTATGTAAATCGATCCTCCAATCCTATTTGCGTATAACGCCCATCTCTACTGATGAATTCAATGAACTGACGTGACTCCTCCCCGTTGAGTTCATTACTCCAAAGTGAAATAACATTAATAGCTGGCTTTAATCCAGTTATTTGAATATCTTCGAACAATTTAATGAAATTTTTATTTTTTATTCTGCCTTGCTCAAATTGTATGCACGCCATTGGTAATGAATGGCTGAATGAAATGCTATATTCCGGATATTTTCAACCGTTTTTGAGCACATAGATCCAAATCCCTTTTAGGTTGTTTATAGATGTAGATACTTTTGTGGTTGTCCAGCGATTGCTTGCCCTTACGAAAGTATTCGAAATAAATAATACTGTAACACAATTAGCTGAAGCTTGTCCAATGAGTGCGTACGTAGGCAAACGTTTGGCGCGAATTTAGAATGTAACTTTTCCAAATAAGGATAAAAAAGCGCCGAACGAATCAGATGTTTTCTTCTTCTTCATTTTAGATCATATTGTAGTTTTTCTTGGTGACGGGTTTTTTGAGCAGCGAAATAATGCAACTTGAAACGAAAATTGTTTCGCTTTGCGAGCAGACCAGCAGAAGAGGTACAAGAAGGTTAATTAAATGGCTAAAAAAAACACAGACTCATCAAGACAAGAATGAAATGCAGACTGTGTAAAAAAAAAAATGAAATTCCAGAGGACACAAACAGGCGATGGATACCAATGGTAAATGTAGAACAAATTTTATTGTTTAATTTAAATTATATTTTTAAAGCTACTTGCGTAATGGTAGCATCATGCATGATACATTTTTAAGACATTAAATTTCTAATGTAAATGATGGATGTATATGGTGATTTCAGGAAATGTCAAAGACGAACACACAGTCAGAAAGTAAAAACGACATGTAGGGCGGGCTCAATTTTTGAGAAAAGCAAGGTCACATTACAAAACTGGATGAAATTCATATACCGGTAAGTAACGTTAATATCTATCTATCTATCTATCTATCTCTGGTAACACAACAACATCACATACATACATACATATATATATATATATATATATATAAAATTGGGCAACGGGAGAGAAAACGGGTCAGTGCTCCCATCTGCTTAGCAAAGGAGAGAAAGCGGCGCGGACGCGTCCTCCACTCGTTTTTAGACGCGACATTGGAACAGGCCCCGTGCATCTGTAAGCTCTGGTTAAAGGAATAGTTCAACATAAAAATTTAAATTTTTTACTCATCCTGTTGTTGTTACAATTCCATGTCTTTCTATCTTTTTTTAACCTCAAGATTTCATTTTAACCTCAACATTTTCATTTTCAAGACATAAGGCATTGATACAACACCAGGATTAGTAAAAGATTAGTTAATTTTAATTTTAGGTAGAACTATCCTTTTAAAGCAGCATAACAGTAATCATCCGACTCATTTTCAAAAAATTATTTTCACTTTTATTTTCAGATACTGTCAAGGACTACGATTAAGGCAGGTGGACATGATGCAGGATGGCATAGCTGGAAGTTCAGCAACCCTGAGTAAAATGAGTCGAAAGCTTAGACTGGTCTGTGTAGATGCTTTAAAGAGATATAGAATGAAGACTGGACAGAGAATGGGTGGAAGAACAGAGTTCATCGTTATAGATGAAAGCAACTTCCGCCATAAAAGGAAGGTGGGATATTTTTTTTTATTTTATTTTTAACAGTTATAGGGAAATTTCACAGTAAATGCAATGTTGAAAAAAAAGAAAAAAGTAATAGACTGTGTAGTGTAAAATTAATGCAAATATGAAAATAAATGTGTAATGCAAAATAATTCCCTGTTAAATTACAGTAAACTACTGACAACTACATTTGACGGCAGATACAAAAAATAATTCTATATGATTTGTAGTATAATACTATCAATTTGTACTGATGTAATGTCCATTAACTGCATTAACTGTTAATTAATGTAATCTAAGTACTGTAGAATATGATATTTACAATATAACAATGCTGGAATGGTAGGATCAATTTTTTTTTTTTTTTTACATTATAAACTTAAACCCTATGAAAAGTGTTTGAATTCTGAGAGAGAATGACATTTTACACGTAGTTTTTTTTATTAGTTTTAATAAATTATTATTTTTTAATTAGTAAATTAAAAATGCTGGCGCTGACTGGCAATTGTTTTTTTGGTTTAAATGTTGTCAGGGAAAGAGTTAAACATTTTCGAAGCACAAAGACAGTGCATTAACTAAAGCAGTTGTTAACATGTTTTTTGTACTTATAGTATGCTCGTGGAAGAGTAGGTGAAACATGGAAAAGGAAAAAGTGGGTGTTCGGCATGCTCGGCATAAAGGCTCAGAGACGGAGACCGATTTTGCGACTTGTAAAACGCTGTTCAAGACATCATCTCATTCCCATCATCAGAAGATATGTTCGCCCAGGATCCAAAATTATAAGTGATGATTGGAGACCCTACAAGACTTTGACAAGGCTGGGCTTCTCACACTTCTCTGTGAATCACAGCAGGTTCTTTGTGAACCCAAATCATGGAGGGCACACACAACATATTGAAAGGGCTTGGTCTACATACAAAAGTCAGATATGGAGATTGAGAGGCAACAGGACTGAGAAGCTCTTGAAGGAACACTTGTCCTGTATTGAGTGGACTTTTTGGATGGGGATGGATCACACACATGGCCCTCTGGGGCGTTTGCTGAAGGACATTAGAAAGTATTATGGCCTTTAAGGTATTACATCACATACTGTAAATCATTACATTGTTAAGTAAGGCTGTTTGGGGATATGAAACTAATAAAGAGATGGAAAAGACACTAGAGTCATTACTTTAGAGATGCTAATGGTATGACAACTATGTACACATTGTACAGTTATTTTCAATCGATCACTCATTCATTAATGGGTTCCCAGTGTTTTCACTTTAGAATACTGTTCCAGGTTCTAAGTAATTCCTTCATAATTGTGTATTAATTCTTTATTAATTACTCATGGGTTCCCAGTGTTTTCACTTTAGAATACTGTTCCAGGTTCTAAGTAATTCCTTCAGAATTATGTGGTAATTCTTTATTAATTACTCATGGGTTCCCTGTATTCTCATTTCCCCTCAGTCATTGCCATTCATTTAGTATGACTTCATAGTAGTGATGTGAAATGTCCTAAGGAAAACAGACACACATAATGTATATAAAATCATAAACATACCTGAGGTATGTTGGCAGGGCACTTAGAGTGGTATGGGGTCCCATCCCGAGCTTCTGGTTGCAGACAACACCTAGTGACAGTGGATGCTCGAGCGACACCCACGGAAATGGTCGAGCACATACGGAAAAACACGAGGTATTCACCATTCATTTAACCAAAAAATAAATAAATAAATAAATAAATAAAGCAGATTTCAGACACAACTTTCTTCTCACTTTTACAGTTCATTAATGTGGTATCTACAGCATTATTTTCATGAAAATTGTCGACAGTACATTATTATAACTCGAGAGCACACCAAATGCACAAGCACAATCAATGCACAAGCAATGAATCTCTCCGTCTATAGGCGAATCCCAATCCCTTCTCTCTCGCACGAAACTGGACGCGCGCTCTCTCAAATATTACATGTGTGCGCTCAAACTTTGACCTGCATGTGCACACATCAATCTCTGTGTGCTCTTTCATTAGAATGGTCTTCTCTCTTAGATTTAATGATGCAAAAAGTGCAACATCATAGCTTGGGCACCCACCGAAAGAAACATACATCGCTCATATGCGAAAGAATGTTAATAAATATTTACATTGCATACCTAACAGTAATACGTTTAGCTAATAACATTAGTAGCAAAGAAGAAGAAAGGGCCACGACCTGACACGGTGCCTCGCTGTTCATTAGTCGTTACTTAATTGTAGTTCTTCAGGAGGCGTGACTGAATTTAATAGTTACTAATTAACTAATTGTTACTTAAGATACAGTATTCTAAAGTGTTACCAAATGCAGATAGAGGGAGATATCTAGTGGACTACAGAAATATTTAATAAAGGACTCACATGACAGCTTTAGGATTCTTCAGCATGCAGGCTTTGGGCCCAAATGTGGTGACAGGGCTTGGTCCATGAAGTGACTGTGTCCTCCTTTAAAAGAACAGAAAAATTACAATGTAATTTTTTTAGAACTTTATAATTAGCAAGATATTCAAATGTATACAATGTTCAGTAGGAAGCCAGTGTGGAGTTGACAGAACCAGGCTAATATGGTCATATTTTCTGGTTTTAGTAAGTGACTTTAGCTGCTGCATTTTGGAGTTTGTTTATTAAGCATGCAGAGCAGCCACCCAATACAGCATTACAATAATCTAACCTTGTGGTTGAAACTGAGAGCATAGGTTGGAATTTAGATACATTTTTCAGATGTAAAAACACAGTTTTACAAATGCTAGAAACATGGTTTTTATGCTGCCCTTAGAATTTGAACTTGTATTTTTTGTGTATTATTTTACTATTTATGCAAAATACGATGGGACATTGCAACTGGCCCACCTCTACAGCTACTTGGCCCTGCACTAACTGTGAGCCAGTGGCATCACTTCTCCTTTCGTCTTCTCCTCCTTTGGAAGCACCAGGTCAAGGCTTGGTTACATCTCTCAACTATACAAGGGTTGATAGCCCAAAGAGCATTACTGCATTTATGTTTTCTTGTAATATGTACTATATACTGTATTTTCTATATATTTAGTTTTACAGTAAGGGATAATCACCAAGAAAAGTATGCCTTGGGACTTTATTCTAAATGTTTGCTATCTAATTTTTAATGGAGCTCATGATACTGCGGTCTTCCAAGAGAGTTCCTCCTCCTGAAGATAAGGTGCAACTCACAATGAAGCAACAAGAAGGAACAAAGTGATCAATCAACTGATGCCAGGAAACAAGTGAAGACATTCACAGCACCTCTTCAGCAGATGAAAAGATGATCTCAATCCTCTAGGTCAGTGGCTGGCAACAGGTGGCCCACGGGCCAAAACTCGGACAAATGGTGCTTTTACACTGAGCGCAAACCGAATGTTCGCCTTTTGCTAATTCACACCTGCACGCTAGGTGGCGTCGACCAACAATGCATTTTCCTTAGATATGTATCTTGCATATGGATTTAACATTGTTTGCTGCATTAACTTCAGATATATAAAGTTTGGATCTGCACCAGAAACAAACCATCTATAATGCTTAAAAGAAAACATCTTATATAAAATATAAATAGAAGTACAATCAGCATTATACCATATTTGAAAATGTATATAATTGTTCATGTATTTGCTTAAAACCCACTTTAAACCATTGTTGAGTGCTTGTAATAACTTCTGATTATGATCTGCAGTTGATTTTGATTCTATAATAGGCAGACATGCACTTTTTGTGTTTAATAACGCCCCACCCTGCTTATTGTGATAAACATCCTGTATTGAAAATACCATGAGCTGCATACAAAACATACAGAAAATAATTACATATATAATCATATGTGTATTTGCTTTCATATTCCATGTGTAAAACAGTAGAAAGACATTTCATCAAAATGTTTCTTTTTTTTTTTTTTTATACGGAAGTTTTAGAGAGTGAACATACTCTGACTCATATAACACTCATGCACATGGAAGTAAATGGACAGAGCTCTCCTCCAGATCACATAATTCAGTAGAGAATTCATCGAAAAGTATATTAAGAACATGTGAGAATAACCATCTGTTCTCAGATACAATGACAACAAGAATGCATCCTCTTTTCTCTTGAAATACTCTTCTTCTGTGTTTGTTTACACTGGTTTTCGAAACAGTGCCACCACTGTACTCATTTGTGTAACAGCAGTTGCTGTGGCCACAGGATGTAATGCCCAAATCTTATTGGACGGGCTGTGGGACTGGTTGGTAAAAAAAAAACATTCATTTTTTCAGTACACAAATGTTCACGGTCTGTGTGGAAGCATCCATAGGAATCTGTTGGTTTATTCCATCGCGTGCAATATTCGTTTCGGTTTTTCGCACTCAGTGTGGAAAGGCCTTAACACTGTGTCCTACTACACAACGCTGTGACACGAAATAAAGGAGTTTTTGTGATAACTAGCCACGATGGCAACACAAGAAATTTCTATTTTTTTGTGTGTTTTTCTTTATTTATGCAACGTTATGGCTGGAACAACAACACAAACTATGAAGAGTATAATCTCAGGTACTGATTATGTGCTTTATTCAACGTTAAATGTGTCTAATGTGAGTCTGAATATCATGAAAGCAACAACCTTGTAGTTTACCTTAGATCTTGAAAATAAATTTAAGCAAACATATGTTAAAACTGCGACCCAACAAGTGTAAAGTAAATGTAAGTTAAAGTGCTGCCTGTGTAACCAGTTAAAACTTAAAATGTATGAAATTATATATAAATGTATGAAAGAGTCCTAAAAAGGTCTTAAAAACACTGTAACAGTCTGTCACAGACAATTCTAGTTGCATTTTTCATCAATTTATTTCTTAAATTATCCTTTCTATGTTCTGGCCACCATCTAGTGGTGAATTGTTTTTATTTGGCCCAATGCCAAACTTACTTGATGACCCCTGCTCTAGGTAATCATTATCAAAAAGGTCCAGCACAAGCTCTACAGCTATCCACAAGTTTCCTACACCCCATGAGGCCTTGCGTCAAAAGTGGGAGCATCTTCCGGTTCAAAGTAAACAAGCGGGAGGTGACACTCATTTATTCAACAGTTGACAGTAATGATGGGCAAATGAAGCCTCATGAAGCACTGACATTTTCGACTGGTTTGGGAAAAGATTCAAAGCTTTGAGTGTGTCAAAAACAGCATGATCTGGTGGTTAGTATAAAATAAAGTAGCCAAAAGCCTGTGAAAGAAACACCGTCAGACAAAATATTCAATCGAGGCTTCATCTGGCACACCCCTTAACACAAGCGCCAATGCAGTCGTTCAAGATTTAGCACCGTAACAACATCTCTTACAAAGGTTTGCATCTTTACAAAGTAAACAATGATCCGAAAAACACTTAGCCTCTCGCTAATTAGCACACAAAATACCACTAATGCCGCCTTACCGGAAGTGACATGACGTATGGTCAAGTATGGTGGAGAGAGCGCTGGTTATTTACTTCCACCACTTTCAATTCCTGCCTGACCTGGGACTCAGACCCGCAACCTTTCGGTTACAAGTCCGCCCCCAGCAGTGCCCCCAGTTTTTTACAGTAGCGCCCCCTCGGAAACAGGTGGATAAGAGCCAGAGCAAATGCAGTTGCAGCACATGCTCAATTCGCCTATGCAGAGAAAGAAGCAAGTATGCTGAAGCAAAAAGCAAATTTGGATGCAAGTCTACACATCTTAATATTTTTAAAAGTTGAACACTTCAACCGAAGCAGCAGCATATGAGAAAGCAGAACAACAGAACAGCAGCATATGAGGAAGCAGAAGAGCTTGAAAGTGGAGAGCTTCAAGTAAGAGCAGTTTCTGACATTACACCAATGTTGCTCAGCGTATATGCGAGTATGAACAACAGCATTTAAGAGAATCTTTCACAGAACTCCCATTTAATGTTGAGCTGGGCTGCGTTCAGCCCCGATATAAAGATGCAAAACGTTTTTTAAACGGAAACGGTGGTGCGTTAAACACCCTGTTCCGGTGTTGCAACTATGGCAGCTGAGAAGGCCATTCTTTGTGTTCTTTTTGAAGAATTTTCGGAGCCTGATGAAATCGGTATAAACACGTGTTTAATACTGCAAAATACACTCTGTTACAGTCACTGCCCTTGCCGTCTAGAATAAAAAAGAATATCCAAATCGAGTGAAGGGATTTGTGGAAATTGTGGGTCCTAATTATTGTGATCCAACATTTGCTGACATTATTTCAGCTTGAAAAGACAAACATTTCAGGTGAAGGATAATCCACTTCCTAACTGAGATGTGTTATGATCTATATGACCTTATTATTTTTATTTTGAGTATTAGGCTTATCATTATTGCTGATCACTGTTGTTGTGCTATGATATTGTAATATTTGCCATTATGTAATCAGAGGAGTATAGAAAAGTTTATGAAAGCGTCACTCCACAATACAATAGCAAAATACATAAATATGTACAGTATTTTTATGTTACATTAATCAGTGTCTAGAACACCTTCCTAAGGAAAGGATATGAACCAGAAAACATTGCAATTACTACAGGATATTTAGACAGACTTAAATAAGTTCCAGATCTATATTTGTGGTCTTATTATTTCAGTTATTTTGTCTTTAATGTAAATACACATGTGCAAACAATACACTTGCTCCTGTGAATTTATTTTGATGTTAATTATAATTACTTGCACCCATTGTGCAAGCTCTCTCTTTAATACCGCATGGTTTATATACATTTTGCTGCTGATTGGGCTGACATTTTTGACACACCCACCAAACAAGAGAAAACTTATCTCAAACCCCGTTGCACACCGTTTCCAGGAGACATGTCGTTCAACCCAGAATCTGTAGCAAAACATGGTGCACCGGATTGAGCTTGAATGCGCCCCTGGTAGAAACCAATGTTAAATCTCCATTACTTTCAGTCAGAGGCGGTTTCCTCATTAGGGTGATAGGGCGACACACCAAAGTGCAAAAGAGAGGGATTTTTTTTTTTCACATTCAATCACAGTGTTACGTTAGCTTTCACTGTTCTAGACTGTTTGTTCGGCCTCTGGAAATATAGTCCAATCATCGTACCATCCTTTTTTGGGCGATTTGTCTCAGACTAAGAATCGTGTTCTCATAAAATTTCATACAAAGATTTTTTTTTCCAAACTACAGGCAATCCCTATGGGTTCTGGAAGTGCTAGCACTAACATGCCTTCGTCATCATACATAACCTTAACTTGTGCAGCAATTGGTCAAAACAAACATACCACTAATAATAAGAAATATGAAGTCAGGACCAGCCTGTATGGGCTGAATAAAGCTAACCAGTATATTACCAGTAAAGTTTTGATGGATGACGATTGTAATCGAGATAACGACTATTACAGTCAGTGACATACAGGAATCGTACATTATTAGATCCTCAAGTCCGTTATTATTAGTGTGCACTGCAAATAAACAAACCATGTATGTGCGCTCTCTGATAGCTTTATGAGCACATTTCAGTATGATCTGTATGATGTCTGGCAAGTGTTTTATCATCAAATATAAGGAAGATTATCAAGTAGCTTTTGCCTTTTTTCTCACAGTTTGTGAGAAGTCAAGCTAAAATAAGAAATGATCCCAGTTTTTTTTTTCCCTTCTAATTATCTGTCGATATCAAGCAGAAATGAACACAAATCCAGTGAAAAGAGCACCGTTACTCTACGAACAAAGGTGTCATCTCCAACATTAGACCTGCAGTCTAAGCAGTCTCAAAAACGAACTGAGAGTTCCGATCAGCATCTGACTATAGATTTTTCTGGTCGACTAGTAGTCGTTCATTTTACGCATTAGTTGAGTATTAGTTGCATGTTCATTATTAAAGCATATAAATCATAATAATGAGCCATTAATTGCCTATATAGCCTAAAAAGCACTCAAGCCCACACAGGAAAAGCTTGCGCACTGGCAGATATAATAATTATGAATGTGTCAGGGAAATACAGCAAGTAGACTGCACCAATGTTTTAATAATTTATTGATAAATTAGCGCTTTCTTTGTTTTCATCTTAAGACAGTGGTTTTCAAACCTATCCTGGAGACAACCCTGCCCTGCACATTTTGTATGTCTCCCTTATTACAAATCAGGTCTTGCAGCCTCTACTAACAAACTGATGATTTAAATCAGGTGTGTTAGATGAGGGAGACATGCAAAATGTGCAGGGCAAGGGGTGCCTCCAGGACAGGTTTGAAAACCACTGGTTTAAGAGATGAAGTTGGCAACACTGACTCATCATGTCTGTAGTAGTGATGCGCCTGTATTCATACGGATTACATAATCTAAGAATAGGTGTCACTCTATGGTGCGAATGAACGCATGAAAAAGATAAAGGTAGATGCAAATAGTCTTTATTAAATCCACAAAGGTAAATCCATAACAAAAGGCAGGCAGGAAACACACATTGGGATGAAGTAGACCAGACGAGGGAACACAAGACTGAACACATCTTGAATACAAACAAAAGAAGATAATTAACTAGACACACCTGAACCAAACAACACAATCAATGAGAGACCATGGGTCCATCGATGTGACAGTCCCCCCCCCTCCCAGAAGGCACATCTTTGCGTCGCAGGAACAACAAAGAGAAGGACGGAGGGGAACTTAGGAGGAGGACACAAGGAGCAGAGAAGGGATAGTGACAGGGGACAGCAAAGGGCTGACAGGAAGGCAGGCAGGCAAGACTGGTGGAGATTCCGGCAGAAGACGGACACCCAGGAGGAGGACAACAACCCAAATACAGGGTGGATCTGATGGAGGGAGGAGCCAGGGAGAAGCCAGGAGGGAGCGAGAGGAGCCAGGCGGGACCCAGGCCACAGCCATGATGGCGGCCCACGGTGGAGCCGACAGAGTGGAGGAAGGGCTAATGACTCCAGGGAGCCGACCGTTGACGGTGGAGCAAGTGGAAGGATCCGGAGGGCCAAGGCAGACAAGACGGCTCCGGCATCCATGGTGGAGGTGGAGATCAGGAAGGCTGTGGTGGAGCCGGAGGGAAGGAGGAGCCTGACAGAGCCAGAGGGACGGGGTGGTGGATGCTCAACAACAGACCAAGGCGGAGCCGGAGAGATGAGGGAGCCTGGCAAAGCTGGTGGACCGATGGGCCACGGTGGAGAGGATGGAGCTAGAAGCCATAGTGGAGCTGCTGGGTCAAAGGGCCAAGGCGGAGTACGGGACTCAGAAGCTGGAGGCGGAGACCAGGGATCCTCCAGGCACGATGCCAGTGGAGACTGGCAGACCCGCGGCAATCCCACCACACAGATGGTGGGCTGAGGGTGAGCTAACCCCCCGTCTCTTAATGCATGTTTTGAGCATCAGTGAGCATTTGAACCTTCTGTAATAGTTGCATCTCTCAGTTGTCCTCAATGTGAAAAGATTACTGGCAGAGACCACTAAAAATAATGTTAAAGAAGTGTGTGAACTTGCAAGTATGATGTCAGACACTGTAATTTGCTCTGGTCCCCTCCCTGCTTATCCTGGTGACGAGATACATAGCAGACTGTCGTCACTAAATGGCTGGATGTCTAAGTGGTGCCCGCAGAATAACATAGAATAACATAGACAATTGAACGAGTTTTTGGGGCAGACCTGACCTGTTGAAAAGAGATGGTCTTCATCCCTCCAGGATTGGTGCCGCTCTTCTCTCTAGAAATATAGCATATAGTCTTAGCACTTGACTAACTGGGGCCCAGGTCAGGAAGCAGACAGACTGGCTACATCGACTGTCTGCTAGCCGCCTCACGTCACCAAAATCAGTTAATTCTCAGCACATAGAGACCCTTTCACCTAGATATCATACTACAGAGACTGTGTCTGTTCCCCGAGCTAGAAAATACAAAAAACGTCCAAACCAAATTAAGAGTTGCAATCTAATTGATGTTCAACAAATAAAAAATGTATATAATACAGAGAAACAAGTGATAACACTTGGCTTATTGAGTATCAGGTCCCTTTCTACAAAAGCACTCTTTGTAAATGATATGATCACTTATCATAACCTAGATGTGCTCTGTTTGACAGAAACCTGGCTAAAACCAGATAATTACATTATCCTAAATGAGTCTACCCCCCAAGATTACTGTTATAAACATGAGCCACGTCTAACAGGTAGAGGGGGAGGTGTTTCTACAATTTATAGCAATATTTTCAGTGTTTCTCAGAGAGCGGGCTTCAAGTATAAATCGTTAGAAGTAATGGTGCTTTATATAACATTATCCAGAGAAACAAGTGTTAATGATAAATCCCTTGTGACGTTTGTACTTGCTACTGTATACAGGCCACCAGGGCTCCAGACTTTATTAAAGAATTTGCTAATTTTCTATCTGAGTTTGTGTTGGCTACAGATAAAATCTTAATAGTGGGTGACTTTAACATCCATGTTGATAATGAAAATGATGCACTGGGAGCAGCATTTATAGACATTCTGAACTCTATTGGGGTTAGACAACACGTGTCAGGTCCCACTCTTTGTCGAAATCATACTCTAGATTTAATACTGTCACATGGAATTGATGTTAATAGCGTTCAAATTCTGCAGCAAATAACAAGCACACTCACACCCTAAAGAGAGCAGCCCGGAAAATGGAGCACAGCTGGAAGAAAACAAAATTGGAGGTTTTTCGTACCACCTGGCGTGAATGTAACCTATCCTATAGAAAAGTGTTAAAAACTGCAAGATCTGATTACTTTTCATCTCTTTTAGAAGAAAACAAACATAACCCTACATATTTATTCAATACAGTGGCTAAGTTAACAAAAAATAAAGAAACAACAGGCGTTGACTTTCCCCATCAGCATAGCAGTAATGACTTTATGAACTACTTTACTTCCAAGATCGATACTATTACAGATAAAATTGTAACCATGCAGCCGTCAGTTACAATATCACATCAGATAGTGCGCTATAGATCTCCTGGGGAACAATTCCACTCATTCTCTACTATAGAAGAGGAAGAACTGTATAAACTTGTTAAATCATCTAAACCAACAACATGTTAGACAAGGGGTTCTCAACCTTTTTTACGCCAGGGCCCACCTCCTTCTCCGGTCAATTTTGCAAGGCCCCCATGCCTGAAATTTCCTCTAAAGGTGTTTATTTTTAAACCTTTTTATTAACCAAAACATTTGTTTTGCCTTTTTATTCTTCTACTGCATGTTAAAAAAAAACTTAAAATACAAACAAATCTTAAATTAAAGCTATACTTTTTAACTTAAAAGAAAACCCTCTGCTCAACTCTAACTTTTTAATATATATTCAGTTTTAAAGCTCCTGAATTCTTTAATTCAGACATTCTTTACAACTTCAGAGTACCTTTTCTTAAGTAAGTGAACCTGCCAAACAGGACAACAGGGAGATGCCAAAAGACCACTCACTAAACCTGTCCATTTGAACTTGACTGACATATCTATTGTTTGTATCTATTATAAAATAAAACATACTAATGAAAAATACAGCAAATACATTCTAACTCTGTTCATGCTGATGCTCATATGTGCATAAACACCACTGAGCCTCACAAGATCCTTCTCTATGGGTGAGCATCCATTATAAAACACTCACAGGACACTCATTTTGACAACTACGCAAATGTTTTGAAATTTCACGCAAAAATACAAGGGACAAGAGCCCCGAAAGTGCGAATAGCTTGTGAATCAATAGCGGCCTAATGTACGACTCTGATAAACAAGAGCGTCATACATTAGGCGCGCGCGCGTTCGTTACTATTACTCTGATCGTCTTTACCTTTACATTAGCGTGACGGTTTGTTTCATGCAGCCAAGAGATGAAGTAGAGACCTACACTCCCGTGGGAGTACCGCAACAGAGTGCGGTATAAAACTTAACGAACGAGTGCGGGTGGGATGCGGCTGCGGGAGAATAAAATGATTCGCAAGAATTGCAAAATAGAAATATCTGAACATAAAATAAAAAACATATAAATTGTTATTCATCTATTGCACTAAAGCAACAAAAACAACTAATACAACATAAAAATGATTAACAGGCACAAGAATAGGCAGTTTCGATTTAAAACACGTGTTTGCAGCGATATAGCCATCTGTTGATTTCTGGAACGCATTTGCCAATCAGGTGTTTAAGTTGTAATCCACTCACTGCTTATAAGTTTTTGCACAGTGCTGAATGTTGCATACTCGCGAATCCTCTCATTACAACACATGAAGTGTAGACATTGTGGAAGATTCATTGTGCATATATTCATCATTGTGTTATAAGAGCTTTATGAGATCGTGATTAACTAAGATGTCAGCTTTAAAGGAGTGCTGTTTGCTTGCATTCTGCCATGCATGCACGCAGCAGCCGATGCTTGCTTTTCTGTTAAGAATAGCAGTGGTTTCTAAATGTTGATGCTTAGCCTAAATAACAAATATTTCATTGGGAGCGTTTATGCCGAGATCTTGTGGAAATTATGAGATGAATGTTAACTATTTCATGTACATTTCATCAATGTAGTGAAAAATGTCCACATAGGTTACTTTTATGCGGGCTTTTGCGAGCAGGAGTGGGACAAAACATGAATACCGCGGATGGGAGTGGGACGAAATAACATATCTCTGTGGGAGCGGGTGGGCGCGGGACAGAATCTTGCGGAAGCGGGACTAAAACATGAGTCCCGTGCAGGTCTCTAAAATGAAGTTTGCGTGCAGCGGAGGAAGTTTTGAGCCACTGTTCAGTCTGTATTTAACAGTGCGATGAGGCTTGGTGTGCCAAGTCCGAAGCAATCAATCACAGAACACGAGAAGCTGTGCTTTGATCATTTTAAGTTAAAACATTAATAATGAAATTAAACAATTTTAGGATAATATTTAAATTAATTTTAAGCTATCTCGCGGCCCCCCTGGAGGATCACTGAGGCCCACTAGTGGGGCCGCAGCCCACCGGTTGAGAATCCCTGTGTTAGACCCTATTCCATCTAAGCTACTAAAAGAGGTGCTTCCAGATATCATAGGTCCTCTTCTGAATATTATTAATTTGTCATTGTCATTAGGATATGTCCCCAAAACCTTCAAACTGGCTGCTATTAAGCCTTTTATTAAAAAAACACAACTTGATCCCAACAAATTAAGTAATTACAGACCAATCTCGAATCTCCCTTTTCTGTCAAAGATAATAGAAAATGTAGTATCCTCACAATTATGTTCCTTCTTACAGAAAAAAGTATCTGTGAGAATTTCCAGTCAGGTTTTAGACCGTATCATAGTACAGAGACTGCTCTCATTAGAGTTACAAATGATCTGCTCTTATCATCCGATCGTGGTTGTATCTCTCTATTAGTACTACTGGATCTTAGTGCTGCGCTTGACACTGTTGACCACTTGTTTGAACAGACTTGAAAAATATGTTGGCATTAGTGGTAGTGCACTGGCATGGTTCAAATCGTACTTATCTGACCGCCCGCAATTCGTGGCAGAGAATGAAGAGGTATCATATCTATCACAAGTGCAGTATGGAACACCTCAAGGCTCAGTACTAGGGCCATTAGTTTTTTTTACGCTTTACATGTTACCCTTGGGTGATATCATCAGGAAACATGGTGTTAGCTTTCACTGTTATGCTGATGATACTCAGCTCTATATTTTTTTAGCTGCCCGGCGAAACATACCAATTTGAAAAACGAATGGATTGTGTAGTTTAGATAAAAAAAAAAAAAATGGATGACGAGTAATTTCTTACTGCTAAATTCGGACAAAAAAGAGGTGTTAATTATTGGACCTAAAACCTCTGGGTACAACAACCTAAAACACTGTCTAATACTTGATGGCTGTTCTGTCAATTCTTTGTCATCAGTTAGGAACCTAGGTGTGCTATTTGATAGCAATCTTTCCTTCGAAAGCCACATCTCTAGCATTTGCAAAACCGCATTTTTCTATCCAAAAATATATCAAAATTACGACCTATGCTCTGAATGTCAAATGCCGAAGCGTTAATTCATGCGTTTATGACTTCAAGGTTAGATTATTGTAAGGCTTTATTGGGTGGTTGTTCTGCTTGCTTAACAAACTCCAGCTGGTCCAAAATGCAGCAGCTAGAGTTCTTACTAGAACCAGAAAGTATGACCATATTAGCCCGGTTCTGTCAACACTGCACTGGCTCCCTATTAAACACTGTACAGATTTTAAAATCTTGCTAATTACTTATAAAGCCCTGAATGGTTTAGCTTCAGGCAAGCTCTTATCACATAATAGTCCCTCATGTCCGCTGCGTTCTCCAAACTCTGGCAATATGATAATACCTAAAATATCAAAATCAACAGCGCCGAAACTCTGGAACAATCCACCTAACACTGTTCAGGAGGCAGACACACATTTCTATAATCCAAATCTATTAAAGGATGTACTTGTTGCATCGTAAAAAGAATAGCATCTATGCTAATATTAGTCTCTTTCTTTCTTATTCCGAGGTCACCGTAGCCACCAGATCCAGTCTGTATCCAGATCAGATGGTCATTGCCGTCCCCCGGATCCAATCCGTACCCAGCGCAGATGGTGGATCAGCACCTAGAGATGACCTCTACATCCCTGAATGCCAGCGGGGACTATCTCAACTAGATGAGCCCCAGAGACGGACCATCAATGAGGAACTTTTTACTTAGACAGCCATCGGCGCAAGACCACGGGAATCAGATGAGTCCTCTGGAATCTGACTTTGCTGCAAAATGTAACTTTTGCATTATTAACACACTATTGTCCTATTTAATACTGTAAAGTTGCTTTGACACAACCTGTCTTGTTAAAAAGCGCTAAAAAAAAAAAAGATGGACCTCAAAAATCATACAGTCAATGTTAGAAGAGTTCAATACACAAAAATACTGAATGCTGGAGCACAACTGTACCAGAATAGCCATATTCTTGTGATCAGCCCCCCACGACCAAACATTCAACATCACTTTGATATACACCAGACTTAGATTAGATCTAAAGTCCTACTTTCAAGATACAAGGCTTTTTATTTTTTGGTCATTATTTAAGCCCTTGCCATGACAACACCAATTAAGATATCAAAACCTATCAGCAATTTAGCATCTTAGTGTCTTAGCATAAAAGTAACTAACTTTGGTGAGTAACTAACTTTTGGTTCAAAGAGTATTTAAAAAAAACAAAAACAAAAACAAAAAAAAAAATCACAGCTGATTTCTTCAATTCATTGTTCTTGGATTAACAGTTAGACATCCAGAGTGGAACAAAGCCACAGCACCAGAGTGGAGGATGACAGTGGTAGAGGAAATACATTGACAGGAGGAAGCAGCAAGGTGGGCCAAGGCAGTCTCCCTTGGTAAGCAAGGATCAGCTGGAAGGATCTAAAGCATGGAAGTGAAGTAGAGTACCTTAGCTTTATTATCAGAGCAATTTATGACATCCTTCCAACACTAAGTAATCTCTATCAGCGGTTGGGTGATCCTGGTTTCTTCAAGCACATACTGACGGGCTATAAAGTCAGCTTCACCCAGGGTCATTACATGTGGCATTACAACCAAGTCCTTAAAAGCCTTGCCTCCACCCTTGAGGAAAAACGTATCCCCACCAGTGAGTGACTCCCAGCAAGCCATCTTTGTCTATGAAGGAAAAAAGGAACCAGGAACAGGCCTACATCAATGAAGCATGACCAGCTTCAGATAACCTGCGACTGGAAAATGCTGGTGGATACTGGTCAACAGCTAGAGATCACAGACACTAACTTCAGGCCTGATATAGTTCCCCCAAAGAAGGTCTTCATCTTTGAACTCACTGTAACATGGGAAGACTCAATGGAGGAGGCTTACGAGCGTAAATATCTAAGATATCCAAGATATGAAACACAACTTCACGGACACTGAAATCCATTCAATGGAAGTAGGATGCAGAGGATATGTGGCATTGTCTACTACTAACTTGCTAAGAGACCTGGGTATTAAAAGGCCAGTGCTTGCACTGAACCTTA
This sequence comes from Labeo catla, assembly GCA_012976165.1. NCBI lineage: Eukaryota > Metazoa > Chordata > Actinopteri > Cypriniformes > Cyprinidae > Labeo > Labeo catla. The sequence continues at coordinate 203,205 of VONZ01000038.1, forward strand.
CAGCTGCATCGGGGGCATCTGAGAGATGCAGCCAGTAGCTCTGGATAAAGAGGAAAGACTTTGACGGGGGATTGGAGCTGAGGGGGGCGTACCTGGGATGCCAGGTATTACCGTTGAGGCCTCTGAAGATGTCATGGCCTCATCATCGAAACATCAGTGAAAGTGGGAGCCCACTTGGTGACCCTGATGATGTACCTACCCTCCCATATTTTATGGCATACCTGTCTACCATAAATCCAAACCCATACTGCAACATCAAAGTACCTGCAAATGTCAAGATCAAGTATACTCAATTGCTACATTCTCCCACATAAAGGATGTTTACATCTCGTTCTGTGTTTAAAAAACAGTGATCTACTTTGGTGAGATTCTCATTAACAACATTGGAAGAGTATTTAAAAATTCAGAGCAGATTTTTGGGTGGCGTGTGTAGGGAGCATCTGCACTTCGCCCATGCACCCACCTTTTTAGCTCATCAGTGACTTTATTATGGTGCCCTTATTTATGGACTATAAAAGGTTCATATTTTGGTTTTGGAAGTCCCCAACAACAGGTTGTCATGCATGCAAGGTCAAAGAACACTTTCATTGTCTTATAATATGCATTTATTTTTACCCTATTTGCTCAACGACTCCCAAACAGTTCACACAACAATTCATTTCCTCCTTTTCGTGAAGCTAATTTTCGGTAATTGGTCCAATGACCCAGTCTGTTGTGATTGGTCTATTACATGCAGTGCATTTTGGACACAGATTTTGCAAGCTATAGAGTACATGAGTGCAACAATTTTTAAAGGATTACTCCACCTTTAGAATAAAAATGTCCTGATAATTTACTCACCCCCATGTCATCCAATATATTCATGTCTTTCTTCCTTCAATCACAAAGAAATTAAGTTTTTGGAGGAAAACATATCAGGATTTTTCTTCATATAGTGGACTTTAGTGGTGCTCAATAGATTGAAGGTAAAAAATTCAGTTTTAATGCAGCTAATGGGCTCTAAACAATCCCAGCCGAGGAATAAGGGTCTTATCTAGCTAAACAATCTGTCATTTTCTTAAAAAAAATTATTCACATTTAACCACAAATGCTCATCTTGTCTATCTCTGTGAAGCACATGCGCACATGCGTACTCTGGACTCAGTTTCAAGACAGTTAGGGTATGTCGAAAAACTCCCTTCTAAATTTCTCCTGCAACTTCAAAATCATCCTACATCACTGTTTTTCACCTTTTTATTTTTTTGCATGTTCATTTTGTAAATACTGGGTTGGTACATCTGCAGCGATCTAGGATGATTTTAAAGTTGGAGGAGAAAATGAGATTTACTTTCACAATACAGAGCACAGTGTCTTCTCGACATGATGCTATAAATTAATCCTCTGTGTTCAAGAGGGGGGGGTTCCAGTTTTCCTGGGTCTGTGCGCACAACAGTTGGGAGGGGAATTTGCTAATATTTCAAGCTGACATCAACTTGAAACAGGTTAAGATTCATTTTAAAAATAACTCGTTTACATGACTCGGAATCGACTCTTTCTTTTGAAAAACAAAAACTTTATACACAAAGCACATTCAGATTTACAACTTTGCAGGATGTTTTCATTCACTAATGTTCACACTGCAGGAAAACGTGGCCCAAATCAAAAATTTTTTTGCTCACATGGGACTCAGATCTGTTTCAGTGTGAACAGCACAAACCGCATGGAATCTGATCTTTTCAATTCTGATTTGTGCCAGTTCCATATGTGGTACTAAATCTGACACGTCCATTTTTCTGCAATGCGACCACAGTGTGAACAGTCATGTCAGATTTCATGCGACATTCAACATAATTTTGTTGTGTAAACCTGGAAACCCTGTTCGTATCGTTCTTTTGAATATGCGGGCCAGTTCAGAACCATGATTTGTTCACACTGGAAATCTGATATTGACCACATTTAAAGCAACAATGTGAACAGCTATGTAAAAAAAAAAATCAGATCTGACAAAAATAAATCGGAATTGAGCACTAAGGCCCGCAGTGTGAACACAGCCTTAGGGCTGTGTTACTATATGAAAGGTAATTTTCAAAAATCCATAATAGGGTCACTTTAATATCTTAGTTTACCACTTTAATGTTATTTTTGGATGAAAAATGGCTTCAAAATCTAATGTGGGGTATCAGAGAAAAGCAGACAAATGGAAGATTTGATCAGAACATCTGATTGAAACCGGGGAGCCAAGTTCCACAAAGAGGCCCAGGACCACGTCATGGATCTATCCGGGATGCCCTGGCGCCAGCCAGCCTGAAGTGGGCCTGGCCAACCAACTTTCACAGCTTTGAACAACTTGCAACATTGAAACAAGGGAACACAATTGTTGATGATCCCAACTCAGGAAGGAGATTATCAATTTTGGGGCAAGAAGCCCAAGATTAATGGTCAAAGATGCAGCACATCGGGACCATCACATGAGGAAACTTTGTTGGGTGGTGCTCCCCCACCCAGGACAAGAACCAGACCGAGTTCCTTCTGAATTCCTTTGTTCCTTGGAACATGCCCTTGGTTCACAGGGTGATAGAGAGACTGTCCCTTTTACCTGGGTGTGCACCAAAATGATGCTTAAAAGGACTTATGAATGAACATCAGACCATTGCATAGCTCCCTACTATGTATGTTACCCACACATTTGTCTATTGTGTTCTAATCACTCATTGTGTGTGTCCTTTTGGTGGCTATTGAATAGCTTAAGGGTTTATATTCGTGTTTGGTATGTATGAGTTTGAAAATTCATGTTTTGAACGTTTCTACCGATCAGTTCTTTGTCGGATGTATTGTATTCATGTTATAGAAGTCATGGCCAAATTATACTCTGCAAGAGCGGGAAAATCCTGACCATGTGACTGATAAGATAGCATGCTGATTTGTGTTTTGGGAGGAGAAACATAGCGGTTTCCCGAGTTGAGACAACATCTAATTGGTCAAGACATTTTGGGATGTGTCCAAGTTGCATTTGAAGCCACTCCTCTAAACGAAAACATGAGGAGATCGTCACATTTCTATCTTTTACTTTAATCTTTTCCTTTCCGTTGAGAGTTTCGTGTTCTAAGTTAAGTTTTGCTGCTAAACCGTGTCTCAGACTTTGTGGCCGCCTCAAAACTTCAACCAGCGTACACGACTCCATCCTCCAGCCAACGCCCAAGACATCACTTCCAACGACCACGAACTTCCAGCCAATCAGCAACCTTGGGAAACCCCTTTCTGCAACAACTTCATTGAAGGAAATCCCAACACAAACGCAATGCAAGTACAAACCTCCAGATTCTAGCTGAACTGGTGCATTTGATAAAAATGAATAAACTCAACGCAAGGGTTAATTAAATGATTGATGGTTGTTCAGGTCTAAGCAACTGCATATATTGCTATAAACTTTGGATTTCATGTTTTCACTCTTCTAAACTCATTCTTTCCTCATCTACTCTCTTTCCTTAAATGGTCTGAATGTGTGAATGTGTCTATGTGTTAGATTAGTTTATATGTCTTAGGTTTATCCAATAAATTCTTATTCACATTGAAAAGAGAGGTATCTTGTGTTTTGTGCTTATAAATTAATGTCTTAAACTGCCGACCTTGTTACCGTGCTAATAAATAGTGTTTTCACTATATTTTGGATATTAGTATCCATTACAGAGTTGATGTTATATGGCTCGCTCAATGAATCACTGGCCAATTCATTGATCTGCTGTAAACGCAGATTCTGTTCAATCTTAAATGATTCCCTTTAAGCTAAATTGACTTCTGTAATCCCTTACAGTATTTTTGGTGGAGGATGCGGGCAGTTTAATCTAATTTTTAGCATAAACCAAGTTATTTCACCTTTTCTATTGCTGCGGATGAAAGATGAGAAACGTGTGAGTCGATACGTGTGTGTGACGTAAGCCGCTTGAATGACTGAACGCTTGAATGCATGAGCGCAGATAAGGCTGCAACTCGAGTTTGAGCTTCTCTTATGAACTGTGGTAAATGAATTTAAAGGTAAGATCTGAGATCACACAATAGGTCAAAATTGAGGGTGTTCCTCATTTTCTGTAATGCCTTGTTTATAGCTGAATTGATGTCATTGCGTGTTACAGTGTCATTCAATAGCTATACTTCCGACCAGGGAATCTCAGTCACTGTTAGCTGAACAGAGCTAAACTGCAGTAATTAAAAGGGAAATGAATCGACGGATAAAAATAGAGTGTGAAAATTGAGCGTGTTCCTCAATCTATTTCTAAGGCCTTCTTATTCATAGATTGATTGTCAGTGTGTGCTCCATTGCCAATTCAACTATGCTATTCGACTCCCTGGGTTAAACATTAGAAATAATGCTTGCCTGTTTGTGTCTGTTCACTCAGTGAATTTAAGATGCACATCTCGTGTTACACTGCGTGTGTGATTTGAATGGGAGTGTTTTAAAAGCTTGATTAAGTAAAGTTTAACTTTGAACCAACAGCAAAGAAATCCTGTTGTGTTGTGTTTACGTGCCCAGAGAAACTGACACGTAGATGTACGATCCGCCGAGATCGATATCCTTGTTTCCCCTATTGTAGTGCCAAGCTGTTATTTACACATTATACATTTCAAATCTAACTCGGAACGAACAAAGAGTTAAAGCGCCACATCAAAGAACCAACTAAAAGCGGTGTTTGTTATTTGTACAGTGTTGAAATGCGCCAACATTTCTTATAACATGCTCAACTGTACATGCAATGCAACGTTCATGTGCTTAGTCCACTAACGTTTGTTTTGGTTGCCATAGTTACGATCATGACTCGGAAGTCTTAACCTACTTCCGGAGCAACTCTGAACTGCGCATGCGCAGCACGTCAACCTCATATGTAAACAAACTCTACGGTGTTGCTAAGCGAACAAAACTGTTTTGTTTACATTGAAATCTATGCTAAAGATTAGCCTCAAAGGTTAGCAGTTAGCATTAACATTTAGTGGTTGTATACAGTGTGTTTGGGCAAAGTTAAAGTGATTTAACCCTTTGAACATCTCAACTAATACACCTGTTGGTCTCTTCCTATTTTTTATTCCTCCATTTTCTCACTTTTTACTACTTATTATTTGCATTTTACTAGAAAGGGAAATACTGCTCCACAATTATTAATTGTGCCAAATTCAAATTTAATTCAAACATTAAATTTATTTGGAGTCATTCAAATTTCCTCATCAGGTCATTTCATATGATCATTATTTCTAGTATTCTCTTACACCTAACAGTTAATCATTGTAGGTACGAATAAGCCGTGAACTTTTAAAGTTTAAGTAAACTTATTCTACCTAACTGATTATAACCCTTATTAATAGATTCTATTCAGAATCGCACTCTTATTGCGTTTTACCCTTCTTTCTTCCTGTTTGGTTATGCACTTAGCCTCTATATTTATTTATTGATTTCCTCCATTTAATTCCATTTTGATTATTTTGCCATTTATTACTTTCAATTCCACTTCCTCTTACTTTCATCTTACCTCTCTTTTTCCTCCTGGTATCCTAGCTTGGGAACAACACACCTGAGCCCTTAATAGGAGACACTGTTATCCCTCGCTACGAGTTCAAATAAATTAGAAAGACAACTCTCTTTTGCTCAAATTTTATTGTTGTTTCATTAGTTGTGCGGCAACTATTAACAACGCTCTACTCGTAGTTGGGAATAACAGCAACAGTGTCCGTGGATGGACCAGATCCACTCAATTTACTCTTCTTTCCTTTCAATCTACTCAAGCCTCTCCTGTTCTCTCCTGCTTTCTTCCCTCTTCACTCTTCACATTTGTAGGGACCTGTAAGAACCATCAATCGATTCTAAGTGAATGAAATAATCTTGTCGAAGACAAATCATCCTTATGAATTTGATTGTATTCAAACCCTCCTTCGTTCTTCCTAACCTCCCTGCATTTGAAAACGCATTCCAGATTTTTGCATCTCACCAAATGCTGAAATCAATTAATAGAGATAGGTGTTGAACAACCACCACTTTTGAAGCCTCCCCTGGTAAGCGGTCCAACTGTAAGGTGTACGGTGTCAATCTTGTCAGACTAAGAAAAGAGATATAAACATTATTATTTTATTCTTTGGTCTCAAACAGACATATAATAATATTGTTTACCTTCTTGATAACAAAATCTAATCGAAAAATTCCCATTGGCAAAGGAATTGATTTATTACACTGAATTGTGTTTCACCTTTCTCTCTTTTTCCTCTTCCTCAGGAGAGTGACAAAGTCTTCACATCCCTAGTGTGCCTAGACACCTTGAGACCCACACATCCATCACTACACTTCACTAGTGGTTCACAATCACTGACACAACATTTAGTTGTCCCACCACACATAGGCTTCTACACCACACAGATCTGTGTCAGTCCCTCTTCTCCTCAGCGTGCCAACTGGAAGCTGGAAGTGAAAGCTCAAGATCAACTCAAAGCACCCAATGAGAGGGAGCAGGAAACAACGGAACAAGCTAAGAAGCTCCAAGCAGCCCTGGCAGCAGCTCAACGTGACCAACAACAAGCAAATGCTGCCCAGAAAGACCTGGTAAACAGACGTCAGTATGCCGAACAGCTACTAGAGAAATCCAAGAAAAACATCAGAGACAAGAATGCTGAAATCAGTGCTTTAGAAGACCACCTTGAAAGGTACAGCACTGAAATTGACAATCTGACCCAACATTCAGATGATACCAACGACAAGCTCTGCATGGTCAGAAAAGAACTCAAACATGCTTATGAACTGAAACAAGAGCCAAGAAGGGAGAAACATCCCTCAGCCTCACCACTGCTGAGTAGAACAGACTCCCACGTCCAAGAACTGGCATCCAACGAAAGAAGCGAAGGGCCACAACCCAAAACCTCACCTGCCATCACCATAGAACCCTTTCCTGTCACCGAAAGAACAGACCCCATCCAAGCAGACTTTCGAGCTGCACATGGGATGACCATCAAAGACCTCAACAAGCTGTCTAACAACATCAGCAAGTTCAACCCGAACTCCAAAGAGGGCCACTCCAAAGAGGTACGCCACCATATCAGAGATGACAAGCACCTGTTCATAAACTACCCAGAACGAGCAAGTCTCTCAAGGCCCACCGTTGATGTAAACGCTGAGGTACTAAACGACACCACCTCAGTCACCCTCACTCACTAAGAAACTGCTAAATGAACTCCAGCTCCAAGAACCACATTCATGTCTGTGCAACAGCAACCACCAAAGCACAGAAGGTCAGAAAGTCTGCCACAACCAGAAGGCATCACAAGAGGAATGCACCATAGGTGACAAAGTTTTGCATCCCAGCTTCACACAGCCATGCCAAACCAAACCTCTGACTGTCTGCTAAAGAACTTCCTGTCTTGCTGGACCGACCCCCATGAGATCATGGACACGCCCTCATCCAAGCAAAGGATGCAGAGAGCCAGTCTTCACTGACATACAAGAAAAGGGGGGAGCCAAAAACAGACTGAAACAGATCTGACCATACACTGCATTACATCATTAACACACACAACATAACTACGTCTACTGATAACACATTCAACCAACATATTCTTCCCACAAGGAGAATACTCAAATCTTAGCTTGACGTAGTTTTACACCCATCATGCAGGAACATGCAATTATCTTCACCATAAGTAGAACACCTGACATTAAGTTAAGGTACATGACACCCTAGCTGCACACGACATCCTAGCACAACAGTAGTTGTAAGCCACACTAGGAAAACCTGCAGCTCCTTTGTTTTTGTTTGTTTTCTTTTACCTATCCCTTTCCTTTCTCTCTTTCTTTAGCAGGTGAAACTCCTAGCCACCCTACAGGGATCAAAGGTCTGATATTAGGATTGACTCGCCATGCCTAATATCCGCAAGCCACTCTAAACTGAATGGAAGCCAAAGAGCTCCATGCCCGATAGGTCAAATCATTTTACCACAAATGATTTCACCAGAAACCAAAGGTGAACGTTTCTAAATTAAAACCTATAAGAAACAAACAAATTTTATCACAAAATTTGATCAAAGAATCAACCTACCAAAACAAATTCGAACAACAATTTCCAGATTGAACTTGACTATTCTCAGTGTACTAAACTATGCTGACTAGTTAAATGTAAGTGCCTGTACCCCAAATAACCTAGTGCCCTGCACCAGTACAGTCACTGTCCTGGAGGTGTTGTCTTGTTGTTTGTTGTGTTGGTGTCTGCTTCTTCTGCCTTTGTTTCTCCAGCGCTCGCCAATGTCTTCATCAACCAACACATCGTCGACCGAAGAGTGGATATGTGGGGTATCAGAGCGAAGCAGACAAATGGAAGATTTGATAAGAACATTTGGTTGAAACCGGGGAGCCAAGTTCCACAAAGAGGCCCAGGACCACGTCATGGATCTGTCCGGGATGCCCTGGCGCCAGCCAGCCTGAAGTGGGCCTGGCCAACCAACTTTCACAGCTTTGAACAACTTGCAACATTGAAACAAGGGAACACAATTGTTGATGATCCCAACTCAGGAAGGAGATTATCAATTTTGGGGCAAGAAGCCCAAGATTAATGGTCAAAGATGCAGCACATTGGGACCATCACATGAGGAAACTTTGTTGGGTGGTGCTCCCCCACCCAGGACAAGAACCAGACCGAGTTCCTTCTGAATTCCTTTGTTCCTTGGAACATGCCCTTGGTTCACAGGGTGATAGAGAGACTGTCCCTTTTACCTGGGTGTGCACCAAAATGATGCTTAAAAGGACTTATGAATGAACATCGGACCATTGCATAGCTCCCTACTATGTATGTTACCCACACATTTATCTATTGTGTTCTAATCACTCGTTGTGTGTGTCCTTTTGGTGGCTATTGAATAGCTTAAGGGTTTATATTTGTGTTTGGTATGTATGAGTTTGAAAATTCATGTTTTGAACGTTTCTACCGATCAGTTCTTTGTCAGATGCATTGTATTCATGTTATAGAAATCATGGCCAAATTATACTCTGCAAGAGCGGGAAAATTCTGACCATGTGACTGATAAGATAGCATGCTGATTTGTGTTTTGGGAGGAGAAACATAGCGGTGTCCCGAGTTGAGACAACATCTAATTGGTCAAGACACCATTTTGGGATGTGTCCAAAGCTGCATTTGAAACCACAGGACACCATAAAATTTTGCTTTTAGCTATTGGTCTTCACCATGCTTTTTGCCATCATTTTTGCCGCTGCTTTTTTGCGTTCTTTGAACACTTCCTGGCTTGCACGCCAGCCACTCCTCTAAACGGAAACATGAGGAGATCGTCACATTTCTATCTTTTACTTTAATCTTTTCCTTTCCGTTGAGAGTTTCGTGTTCTAAGTTAAGTTTGGCTGCTAAACCGTGTCTCAGACTTCGTGCCCGCCTCAAAACTTCAACCAGCGTACACGACTCCATCCTCCAGCCAACGCCCAAGACATCACTTCAAACGACCACGAACTTCCAGCCAATCAGCAACCTTGGGAAACCCCCTTTCTGCAATGACGTCATCGAAGGGAATCCCTTAACACAAACGCAATGCAAGTACAAACCTCCAGATTCTAGCTGAACTGGTGCATTTGATAAAAAGTTTAATAACTTAATTGAGAAACTCAACGCAAGGGTTAATTAAATGATTGATGGTTGTTCAGGTCTAAGCAACTGCATATATTGCTATAAACTTTGGATTTCATGTTTTCACTCTTCTAAACTCATTCTTTCCTCATCTACTCTCTTTCCTTAAATGGTCTGAATGTGTGAATGTGTCTATGTGTTAGATTAGTTTATATGTCTTAGGTTTATCCAATAAATTCTTATTCACATTGAAAAGAGAGGTATCTTGTGTTTTGTGCTTATAAATTAATGTCTTAAACTGCCGACCTTGTTACCGTGCTAATAAATAGTGTTTTCACTATATTTTGGATATTAGTATCCATTACAGAGTTGATGTTACACGGCTCGCTCAATAAATCACTGGCCGATTCACTGATCCGCTGAACGTAGATTCTGTTCAATCTTAAATGATTCCCTTTGAGCTAAATTGACTTCTGTAATCCCTTACACTAAACATGCAAAGGAAGATGAAGCAAGCTAGTGGCAGCTTAGCAGATATCGCCACAGTCATAACGCTACTAAGAAGAATACAGAGTGGCCTTGTCTTCAGGTATTTAAATCAGCATTTTCTACCCTTGAGGAAAGCCTAGACTTATTACACACAAAGATAAACAACCACAAACAGCAACTTCTTTCACTTGACACAACACAGACAAGATGCAGCTGAATGGATAATTAATGCGTTTATTGCAACTACATTTAATCTTTTTCTCATCAAACAACCAGGCTAACGAATGGCTTCACATAACCCAGAGCCTACAGGGCTTTCTTCTGTGTGCTGTTCTCAAAGTGCCAGGGAGACCGCAAAATAATTTTCTATAGCCTACCGTATTTTCTGGACTGTAAGTCACGTTTTTTATTATGGAACAAACTGTGATTTATTCCAAAGCAACTTATATAATGCATTTAACATCAAATAATCTTAATGCAGACTGTTAAAAGTAGACACGTCTGCTCTTTTATGGTCATGTTTATGCCAGAAAGATGTTTAAGAAGACTAAAGCAGCGCATTCTGTTGTTTTCTATATTTTTCAAAGGGATGAATTTTGCAGTCATTTTGAATTCACACAAAGTAATTTTTTCCATTTCGAATGATGTCCTGCTCTTATCTGTATGACTGTAAATGACAGAGTATTAAGTTGTTTCCGTTGCTGAGGAAAGAACTTCAAGTGATCACACTGGCACCTCGCACGCTCACACAACATATCAGTGCACTGTTCATTATCAAAGTAAAGCACCGTCTACCAAACGTAAAAAGTTATGCTTAATTAAATTTGTCTGTTGTACAATAGCCTATAATCTAAAGGTATTATCACTTGTATATTTGCTGACGGTTATTTTACTTGCATATTGGGACCCAACTGAAGAAGCTTTCTTTACAAAAATATTTTAGCAGGTAAATCGCAAACAGGCTATGGAAACTTTGGACTGAATGAGAGATGCAAGTTCAACGTCTGTGCAGTGTCAGTGTCGATTCAAATAAATGCCCTTTGGCGATTAAAATGAATGATATTTGTAACGGCACTAATTTTATATAGGCTAGCATATTTTTTTACATGGCTATTCTTGTTTGTTTTCTGAATACCATTCATTTAAGGATTTGTCATGAGGTGAGGTGAAGTAAATGTTGTTTTAATATTGTCTATGTGTACACAGACAGCGAGCTGACAATGACTTGTTCTGGTTTAGTTGGCAGAGGAAATAAAACATTGTTTTATTTATCAAATAACACCCAATATTCATGAAATAAACTCAGCAAAAACACTGGTGTGTATTTACACTTCACTACTGGTCTGTACATGACAAGGCAGGTTTATCTGCTTAGAGTTTATTTAACCTATTGCAGCTTATTGGAATAGACTACTCACCTTGTTATTATTTGCTTTGTTTATTCATTTATTTATTTGGAACAAAAAAAAAAGAAAAAAAATGTCCTGCTTGCACTTTTAATGGCAGAAAATCATGACTTTCACTTTTTTTAATGTGTCGTAAAACAATCCTATGCAAATCATGCTGAATTATATCAAAGGGTTCTAAGCGTATACTGTAGGGCAGAGGTCCCCAACCACTGGGTCGCAACCCATTACCGGGCCGTGGAAGAATTTCTACTGGGTCGCGAGAACATTCTGGGGAAAATTTGTATAGATATGATGCTTCGTTATTTAATGTGCGTAAATGATTGTTCTAATTATTCTGTACTTTCGTTGTATGCGATATGGAGTAACAATTTGATGATTTCATGTTAAATTAATAAATAAAAGATTGCTCTGATCTGTCATATAATCTATTAGGACTTAAACGGATCGCAGTTGATCCGTGATAGTACGAACCAGGTCCAGACCACACCACTCGGCATGTGATTTGCAGATTAATTTGCCAATTTACACGTTGAAGCTATTTAAAACCACAAGAAGAAGAAACAAAACAGAACTCAATTTGTTACTTCTGCTCTGTTCTTGCACACACCCAAAGCACGCACAAGCATAGAGACGTGTTTCAGACAGCGCGGCATACCGAGTTGATTCCTCTTTCATGTCTCCCTGCATTTAAGATTCATAGGCATAGGGGTTTGCGGTTACGTTGCAATATTGGAAATATTCCTGTTTTAAACCACGAAGGCGAGTCAATGGATATCACACAAGAAAAGTGAAAACTTTGCACATTAGTTATGCCAGTGAATGTCAATTCACTATACAGAAAGCGAAAGCTACTTAGTGGAAGTTAGACAGAATCTTAACGTGAAAAAAAGTAACTTTGCTATCTCAGTATGCTTCCTCAGAATGGATGGCAAACTATTGAAGCCAATTTATCTGATATATATCTGACGTTATAACTGAAGCTGAAATGCATGAAAAAACTCATTGGTTCTCGTAAAGCACACATGTTGAAGCTTCCACTAACCATTTTTAATGCGTGTAAAATAAGATTGAAAAAATGTAACAAGAACTTTTCAAGTTGAAATAAAATTGTAAGGAGTAAAAAGTTTTTTTTTTTTCTTCAGAAATGTAATCAAGTAAAAGTACAAGTATTTAAATTGTACATGAATAAAGTAAAAATACCCCAAAATAACACTTAAGAACAATAATCAAGTAAAACATTTTACACGCCTGGGTATTTTGAGCTAAAACTTAACAGACATTCACAAGGACTCTTCAGACTTTTGATTTCGATTGCTTTGTCCCTAAACAGGAATTATAATTATTACAATGTTGCTTTTTATTCTTGGTGCAGTTCGCTTTACAAGTCACATGCGAGTAAACTGTCCTCTCATTGGTCAAAGTACCACGGTTTCTTTTTTGGGATTCTGCTCATAGCTGTCATCGTCAGGATGAATGACAACAGCTTCGCAGGCTTATTGTTTTGTTTTGGTTTGGTTTTTTTGTAGCTGTCATTATATAAATGTATCATTTTGAGCAGGAGTCCAGGACACGTCGGGAAAACATTTTTAAAATGCACCTACTATGAAGAAGAACAGTAAGACGACTTTATAAAATGAAAAGGCACTCTTTGATTTTGAATGGCAAAGATGTGCTCACCCACAGATATTTACAGGTTCATTTTAACTACTACTTTTCACTGAACTTGCGTAATTACCCATAATCCATTGTGATACAACTTGGTTCGTTGGTCCTTTGGATTGAATTGCTTGCTCACTGCAACCAAACCGCTCCAGAGTTTGTTTTCACTCAGAGCCGAGACCACCTCGTTCAGGCGATCTCGGACTGATAGTTTTGGCGCGGATCCAAGTGCAATTGCCATATTTACATATGCCCAAACTAACTGAGCTAAGGGGGGAAACGCGCCATGTTCCGAAACAACGGGCCAGGTGTGAAAGCACCCTTATATCTTGTAAAAGGGGCATAATAGGTCCTTTAATAATCAGTGAAAGTGTTTCTATCTTCCTTTTATTTAGCTACAGTGATAGCCTTTTAGGGGTTTTCTGGAATGTCATAAGTTATATCACTTCTGTGTAACTTTCAGGGACCCTACTGTTGCTATTGTAGTGAACACAAATTTCACATACATCTAAGTGATAGATAAACTGCAGTTTATCATTCAGTTTAAAGGAATAGTTCACCCAGAAATGAAAATTACCCCATGATTAACTCATCTTCAAGCCATCCTAGGTATATATGACTTTCTTCCTCCAGACGAACACAGTTGGAGTTATTTTAAAATTTATCCTGACTCTTCCAAGCTTCATAATGGTGGTAGATAGTGGCTGTTATTTTGAAGCTCCAAAAAGTGGATATATCAGTCATAAAACTAACCCATACGCCTCCGGGGGGTTAACACATGTCTTTTGAAGTGGATGAATGGGTTTTTGTAACAAAAATATTTATGTTTTAAAAATTATAAACTCAAATCACTGACTTTCGGCAACGGCCGTATGTGCGTTTGTGAGAGAGTCGAGTATCTAGTAGGTGTAACCATAGGATTTAACGTTACTCCGGTTCAAACAAATACGGCTGTTCAAAATACTCAAGCTCTTCTTTTCTTATAGTGAAATCCGCTGATATTTTTAAATTATTTTAATTAAATTTTTTAAGTCTATTTCAAATTCTGTCTATTTCATTAGGAAATTCAAGCAATAAATACCGTTTTGGCCCTCTTTAATAAACTGGGCATTTGCCTGTGCATAATCAGATGCATAGCAATAGATTCCCGTCAGTTTTCGTTCTGTTCTGTATCCCATGCTCAGCTGCTACACTGGAGCGCACTCGCCACCAACTGGACAGGGGTGGGAATTAGAGTTAAAAGTTACAATAGATCACAACCAAAGCCGGGCTCACACTACAGGATTTTTAACCCAATTTTTGTAGTAACACTGTCTGTATAATATGTTGAAAACATACCACAACCACATGGAGCAAGGAAAGCTCTGGAGTGAAATCGTCTCAGTTTTCAACATACCAGGTGAGTGCATAAAGCTGCTAGCACGCTAACTAACATTTGTAAACATTAGTTGCTGAAATGACGATCTGTTGTGTAAGATCACGTGAGGTGCTCCCTCCGTCATGATAATCTTAATAATGTCTTGTAATGTGTGATGTGCCACAATTTTTTAAAATCTTGTAGTGTGTACATGTTTAAGATTTAAGGGAAGATAATCTGCAAAGATTCTCCTTATGTGGGCGCTGCAACCAGATTTCATAATCGGTTAGGATTTTAAAAATCCTGTAGTGTGAGCACAGCTTAATCTGTCAAAGTGACGGACGGCCTTCAGATTTTTCCGTTACTGATTAAAAAAATTCCTTCAATGACGGAAAATTTTTCAGTTAACGCGACCTCTGGTTATACGTCATTTGTCGAGTCAGAGGTCAATGAAGAAGCCGGAACTCGACACTCTCGCGAACTCGCATACGCCGTTGCCGGAAGTTAGTGATTTAAGTTAATAATTTTAAAAATATAAATATTTTTGTTACAAAAACCCATTCATCCACTTCAAAAGACATGTGTTAACCCCCTGGAGGCGTACGGGTTAGTTTTACAACGGATATATGCGCTTTTAGGAGCTTCAAAATAACAGCTACTATCCACCACCATTATAAAGCTTGAAGAAGCCAAGATAAATGTTAAAATAACTCTGACTGTGTTCGTCTGGAAGAAGAAAATCATATACACCTAGGATGGCTTGAGGATGAGTAAATCATGGGGAAATTTTAATTTTTGGGTGAACTATTCCTTTAACAGCATCAGGTTAAAGAGGGTAAATTTTATCATTCAGCTGTACTGTTCACATGCATTTTAGACACTAACAGTATGTTATTGTTCTGTTAATGCAATAATTGCACATCCTTGAATAATCAGGGTTTTACTTTAACTGGTTTGGTAATGTCAACGGTATGACCTATTTCACACAATGAGTTAGCAGCTTTATTAGCTTTATTTATTTAGTTTGGGTGGTTTGACTTAAGACTATTGCGTTTACCGTCAGAGAGCTGTTATCGTCTGCTCATGTGATAATCAGTGCCTGTCCTGAGGAGGGATCACTCATGAGCTCATGAGTTATGGAAAAAACTGAAAGGACTAACACCTTCGCAGTTTAATCGCAATAACAAACAAGACTAAAGACACTTGTTTAGGCTACCTTTAATTGAGTCTAACTTTAGTCTTTACACTGACAGAGAGTCTTCTTTTACCTGAACTTAGCAGAGCTGGGTGCTGATGGCATAGACATACTCCTGGCTTTAGCTCTGTTCTGGAACCCATTTGCATGGAAAGGCTCCTCACTGCAATCACAGGCTGAGCAACAGTAGGGAAAAGGTTCTGAGTTTGCATCTGACTTTAGCGTCCATTCAGACTCTACAGAATCCTCCATCTGGATGCAAAAGATGGAACAACACAGCAAAATATGAATGTAAGTTCACAAACAGACTGGATACACACAGAAAGATACGGCCTGGCAAGTTTCACTCAGGCCTAACATACTGTGTTTAGGAAAAGGGTTTGGGAAAATCACACATAACAGAGAGGAACAATGCGCTATATACCCTCCACCTATTTAAACTGTCTATTCTCCTTATACCCTTAAGCCTGCTGAAACTAAAAGATCTCAGAAGTCATTTTTGTTTCACTAGAAACGAAAAGATTTTCTTTTTATTTATGTATTTATTTTAGGAATTTTAGTGTAATAACTGTATTTACGTAACTTTTATATTAACAGGAAAATTAGCCATCTTGGCTACATGACATAAACAGTGTTAGGGGTAACGCATTACAAGTAACGCAAGTTACGTATTATTATTATTTTTTTCCAAGTAACTAGTAAAGTAACGCATTACTTTTTAATTGACAAGAAAATATCTGAGTTACTTTTTTCAAATAAGTAACGCCTGTTACTTCCCCCCCGCATTTACTGATTAAAAGCTCTCCTGTCCCCATGTTGAGAAATGTGAACATGCATTAATTCATCTCACTCACACAAAAAACAGATTCAGTATTCCTCAAAATGAATAAAAACAGTGAAATTCAACTCAGAATATGATGCAAACCTGCAATAATTAAATATTAAATAATACAAATATCCTTTATGCATTTAATACAATTTTATTAACCGATGTCTTTGCTGCCGACCTTCGATGATCCAGCTCAACCATACTAATAAGCAAAAAATTACTTAGCAAGCCCTGCCCAGATAACCATTACTTTCCATAAAAAGTAACTAAGTAACATAATTAGTTACATTTTTAGAGAGTAACTCAATACTGTAATGCATTACTTTCCACACCACTGGACATAAATTAAAATTATTCACTACCATCATTTGTAATAATGAAATTGATAAAATTAAATGTCACTCAACCGGTCCCCACTACTTCTTGAAACACAGTGACGCCCTTCAACCATATCAATGTACTACCATTTTATTTACTAGACAAAAACAAACGAGACAAGAATCTGTAACAATCTGTGGAATGAGCACGAAAGTTTACACTGATTGTCCTTTCCTGTTTCTAAGCTTGCGAACTGTTTTAACAGCATTTTTTTGTCGCGATCGCAGTAAAATGCACCTGCTATGCCTACAATGTACGTGTCATACTTAGTTTTACAGAATATGTTATAAAGTAAACGCGTTTAAGCACAGGTTAAGTGCGTTAGCCGCTAATGTGCCAGCTGAGTAGCAGTAACGTTACCTCACTTAGTCTTGATCCCGATCCTTTCAAACAACAAAAAAGCAGATATTTAGCCCACAGTGCGGCTAGCAATACAGCGGGCGTTATCCCCTTTGACTCTGAATGTAGTAGGATAGTAATACTTCCATTGCTAAACGTCTCGGGACGGATACAGGGCTAACCGGTTCAACAGTCTATCTTCAGCTGTCATCTGAACACGAGCGCAACACTTCCTAGAGACGACATCAAACCTGCGCCCATTGGATTGGTCAAAAAGGCGGGTCTTGCTTTGAGTAATGAATATTCATTACTTAAAGCGTCCTTCACCAAGCATATGTTTTATGAGTAAAATAAATATGTTTTATGAGTTTTTTTTTTTTTGTTGTTGTTGTTAAATCTCACTTTAATATGAGAGAGAGAGAGAGAGAGAGAGAGAGAGAGAGAATGTTTGAGATGCCAACCACAGAAACAGCAAGGCACAGCAAGATGTACCTGCCTAAACAGGAGGAACCTGTCTTTCGGGGCACTCCAGTCAGAGGTGCTGGGTGTTTCTAAATCATGCAATCAAAATGATCCCCCTTATCTAATCCCACCATGGTATGGCAAGCTGTTCAGGAAATAAAACATGAATATTGTGTGAATATGGATTGGTTCACTGGTTGAATGTATGGTTTAATGACAAATGCATTCGTTTATAATACACTGGTATAACCAGACATATATTGGTTTAGATACATCGGTCTGATCACATGCACATTGGGTTTGCTCCTGTATATGTTGGTTTGTTCAAGTAAACATTGGGCTCCTCAATAATGCAATGGTTTCCTCAACTATATATTGGTTGAGATAAATCGGTTTCCTCAAGTATACATTGGTTTGTATGTATATTGTTTTCTTCAAGTATATTATAGTTTAGATACATTGGTTAGCTCAGGTATACGTTGGTTTGTTGAGCTGTATATTGGCTTAGATACATCGGTTTCCTCCACTGTGTATTAGTTATTATATATTGGTTTATTCAAGTATACATTGGTCTGTATATATTGGTTTATTCAAGCATATATTGGTCTAGATACATCAGTTTACTGTATTTAGTAATTATTTTGAAAAAAAAATAAAAAATACAAAAACATGCACATACTCCAAAAACACACACATTATTAAAAAAAAAATACACACATCTATATATATGTATGAATACATGTGTGTATCTTTTTTATTGCAATACAATTACTAAATACTATATACAGATTGACATCATCTTACAGTGAATCAGCTATGTGTATCTATATATAATCTTGTAAAAAAAAAAAGGATCACGTCTGGTCTAGGTCACAGCCAGAGGACTTCATCTACATCAGCAAAAAAAAACTTCTGGTGTTGTAATCCTGCAATTCTACACAATAATATATTGAAATGTCCAAAATACAGTTAATTGTGTTCATTATTATTTTATTACAGTTTTTTTTTTTTTTTTTCGATTGCTTAGGCATAATTTTACAGTTTTTTACAATTGCTTAGGCACAATTTTAAAAACAAGACACAACACTACACACAATTTACACATCTGCATGCACAAGTAACAGAACATCTCAGATCTTTTGCAAAACTAAACAATTACTTCAAAACTTTACAATAATTTAACAAAACCCAGGTTTGGTACCGTATGGCACACATGGTTCATACAGCTGGATTCTGTTTGAACCACTTATACACTGCTGTGCTTTCAGTTTTTTTTGACTGCTTACACACAAAATGTTTACTTGTCACACAATTTCTGAAATCTGACACGATTTTCAATTTCATCAAACACTATTTGCAAAACACAACACACATTTCTCTATGTAACACAAAAATCTATCTGAAATGATCTTGATTTCCTTTTTCAAACACAACCAATCAAAATGCCACACTAATTCATCAGTGCCTCACATTAACTCTACACTTGTGCAAACACTCACTGCTTTACTTAACACCAACCAATCATGGCTTTAGAATAAGCTCTGGAATATGCTTTGAATAATCACCTTTTTCAAAATTATATTTGGTTTCTGTCTTTACTTGTCACACAATTTCAGAAATCTGACACTCCAACACCAGAACCACACACCAAATCTGCAAAACAATACGCTAATTCTCTGCCTTTGACTCAGTTGTCAATTTCATATAACACTTTTTGCAAAACACAATTCTCTATGTAACACACAAAAATCTAACAGGAAGTATTTTGAATTCCTTTTTCAAACACAGCTGATCAAAATGCCACACATAATTTATTTGTGCCTCACACTAACTCCTCACTTGTGTAAACACTCATTGCTTTGCATAACACAAACCAATAATGGCTTTAGAATAGGCCTTGGAAAATGCTTTGGATTAATCACCTTTTTCAAAGTTATGTTTGGTTTCTGTCCAACTACACATGGTTAAAATACACTACAACTGCTTTCTAGTTTAATATATTTTAAAATGTAATATATTGTAATATATACAAAAAGCTAAATTTACAGCTTCATTACTCCAGTCTTTAGTGTCACATGATCCTTCAGAAATCATTATAATATGCTGATTTTCTGTTCAAGAAACATTTATTATTATTATAAATATTTAAAACGGTTTAGTACATTTTTCTCAGGATTCTTTGATGAAGTGAAAGATATAAAGATCACAATTTATCTGAAATAAAACATTTTGTAACATTTTACACTATACCAATATACACTTAAAGGTTGTCAGTTTTTTGTTTTGTTTTTTCTGGGGAAAGAAATTATAGAAATAAATACTTTTATTTAGCAAAGATGCTTTAAATTGATAAAAAATGATGCTAAAGACATGTTACAAAAGATTTCTATTTCAGATAAATGCTTCTAGACTTTCTGTTCATCAGAGAAATGTTTTTGGAGCAGCAAATCAGAATCTTAGAATGATTTCTGAAGGATCATATGCTAAAATTTCAACTTTGAAAATTTTAAAATATATTCAAATATAAAACAGTTATTTTAAATAGTAACTACTACTGTAGTAAATTTTTACGGTAGTAAAAATAGTAAACATACTGTTTTTGCTGTACTTTGGATCAAATAAATGCAGTCCTAGTGAGCAGAGTGTGCAAATCTTGGATTTGTGTCTAAAGTTTTGAAAAATAGGGGCAAAGTTTTGAAAATGTGTGTAAGCAGTTGAAAAAAAAACTGTAATGTTTTAAGATTTAAGATTTTTAAGATTTTTTTTAATTCTCTTCTGCTCACCATGCCTGCATTTATATGATCCAAAATACAGCAAAAGCAGTAATACTGTGAACTATTTTTACTATTTAAAATAATTCCTTTTTCGTTGAATATATTTTAAAATGTAATATATTGTAATATGTACAAAAAGCTAAATTTATAGGATCATTACTTAAGTCTTCAGTGTCACATGATCCTTTAGAAATCATTCTAGCATGCTGTTCAAAGAACATTAATATTTAAAACAGTTGAGTACATTTTTTCAGGATTCTTTGATGAATCAAAAGATATAAAGATCAGCATTTGTCTGAAATAAAAAGCTTTTGTAACATCATACACTATACCATTCAAAAGCTTGGAGTCAGCCACCCCACTCATGTAATTTGTGCACAAGAGTTTTATTAATGAAGGACTAACACATAACTAATCTAAACAAACAAAAATGAAATCACTCATACATAGGGGAATGGTCAGTGAGAAGCAGTTAGAGAGACAAGAGAATGTAGCTATGAAAAGAGTCAGTTAGCCACCTGAGTGAAACCATCAGTGCTGTCTACAGCTTATACTAAACCTCTGTTTTGTTTAGTTAAATGTACGATACTTGCATTGCCTTGGTCATTGAACAAGTGTCCAAATGCAGTCTCTGGTGAAAGTCTTGATGGTTGGAGCAGTGGTGGTTTTGGAATTGCGATCACGTTCTTCCGGGTCTGAAGAGTGATGAACTCCAAAGATGTTCTGACTCGATGGGGACTGGGAGTTTTGTCCCATGTGAAAATTGAAGAAGAACCAAGAGCTGAAAGGGACCCAGCTGAAGTCTTGTGATCTTTGGGGAATGGAAAGACAAGGCCGCAAGGCCTGGCGCGCACTTAGGGAAGTCCTGAAGAGTCCTAGCTCATCTTCTTAGGTTCTACAAGAACCACTGACTGACTGAGGCGAGTCATGAAGATAAATGGTGGAGAGAGCCATTTCAATTACAGAAGCGATTTTGTCTAACGAAGAGCTGATAAATACTTTGGCTCATGCTATTACCCGACAAAACACTGTCGAAAGAGAAATTGACTCTCCCTTTCGACAGAGAAATATTTCCCCAGCCAGTGGGACGTCGAGGTTGAGCCCAATTAGGCCTCCTGCTCCCAGGTATAATCTGAGAAGGGCATTTTCTGCGTGACAGACCTGGGTACTTCTTCCTCTCCTTCTTGTTACTTAACCCTCTGCGTCACTAAAATGAACTAAAACTCAGCGAATACTCCACACAGAGACATGAGAGATATATCTATAGAAAGCCTGACATGTCTACTTTTAAATGAAGTAAGTCTTATCGAAAACAAATATCATGTGTTAAAGTAATCTGTATGAAACCAACGCCAAGTCCAGTCTTTCTCGTCAGACCTAATTATTTTTAATTTGATCACGCCCACGAGCTACTTACACTTTTGATATTATAATCAGCCACGTGGAGGCGCAAGCGGTGTACCGCCCACATCAACGTAAACAAAGCAGCGAGACTTGACTTCGTTGTTTATCTCGGCTACTTGCATCTTGGTACTGGACGAAAACGCGCTGTGAGGAGTAAGATTTATATTTCCCTCAGAGGAAAAGCGTGATGCGACGCACGGGGCGAGATCCACCGAAGGAGTAAGTCTTTCTTTTATTAGCCTACTTACGTTAGCTGCTGTGTTACTGTGATATAACTTGTACACATTATAGTAGTTAGATTGTTTCCAAACTGTAATTCCTGACTACATGTGCAATCAAGTGAAACGTTATGAAGTATGTTTCATTTCATTGCATCAAAATGTTTGACGACGCCAGGCTGTTTTTAATGTTCTATAACATAAAAATGACGTGATATAAAAGTAAGTGTTTACACTGTAACACTGAATGATAGAGTCTAAGATTGTTTAGACCAAACTACTGTACTCTATATACTCTGTTCGCGAATAGATGTTTATGACGTGCTTCACAATAATAAATTAGTTTCCCAGATATAACATGGTTTTGTATTGTATAATACATACAAAGCATGCTGGTGTTTATGACTATAAAATCATATTTATTTATTTATTTATCATATAACAATAGGATAATATTAGTTTATTATTAATACTCTGTTCATGAATAGATGTTTAACGTGCTAAACAATAATAATTAGTTTCTCAGATATAAAATGCCATTTTTTTAAGATAGTATAAAGCATGTGTGAGTCTATGACTACAAAATCATACTATATGTATATATTACAGAAGCTCCTGATATTAACAAAACTGTCAAAACTTCTCCAGGGTGCCAAAACACCCTCAGACCCCAGAGGGTAATAAAGTAAAAAATAGCATATGACCAGAGAAGCTGGTCTAACTGTTAATACATATGCATTATGTCTGCTTTAATTAATCATTAGCTAATGATTTGCAAATATGTTATGACTTTACTTACTGAGTATTTTATGCCCCCCACATCAACTGAGGAGTCCTCCCATCATTACGAGAAGGGGCATCTCCAAACAGCACGGGGAAACTAAGTAAGAGCTGACATATCTGCTGACATTTCACTGGAGATAACTGACCGAGAATGCACTCCAAATTGTACAATAATTCCAAATTTTTTTAATGACCACAAAACACGCCATCACCAGGCGAAATTCTCTCATCTTCCTCCCCCACCAAAGCCACCTTACCCCCATGTAACGGGACTCCAGGGAAGCGTGATAAATCCAAATGCGAGCTTTATTAAACAGATCGTAGTCAAGACAGGCAGAGTCAGACACCAGCAAACAGTAATATCCAGAGCAAAACAATAGCAAAATCCAAATAAACAGGCAGAAGGTCAAAATCCAAGTGAGCAGTCCAAAGTAGCAGAATAAACAAGGCAATGAAACAAGGCAAAATATATGGCAAGAAACTAGACAAAACTATGGCAAAGAAACAAGACAAAACTATGACTAAGAAACAAAACCATGGCAAGAACAAAACAGGGCAATGAAACAGGAGAAACGCTTGGTAGAGTCCGCACAGGCAAAACAATACTTCACAGAGGCCTGTTTGGTTTAGGCCTCCTTATATGGCCACCAAACAGGAAATAACCAATGAAGCAGCAGAGGAAGCAGTAACAGTCAGTCCATGGGTGAGGGCTCCCTCTGCTGGCGTGGCATTACACCCCATCAATAGGTGCGTCAGAAAGTACTGACTGCAACGAAATTTCACTTTCTGCAAGATTAACTTAATTTTCATAATATGGTTTTGACAAGTTTACATGATACCGTTTAACTAATGTCTTCCGTGGTGGAGTTATGACTTTACTACAGTCTTGCTGTACAGAATCCACCAAGAGATGTTTGAACAGTTCACCGGTTGCCGGAATCTGTTTTACAGGCACAGGTTTTCGAGACTTGATTTCTCTTACTGGTCACGTTTTACACTTCCTAATATAAACAGAGACGTCTCGTTTTATTCGTGGCCAAAAAAAAAAATGCCGCAAGATGAAATCACAAGTCTTACATAGACTGTGATGGCCTGATTTATCATGCGCGACTTCGAGCACCATACGGCGGAACTTAACGGGAACCACCACCTGGAAAACAGGATCCCCAACAAAATTGAGGAATCCATTTCCTCAACAACACTCCATCGCAAACACAATATCCACAAGACATGTTACCAAATTCAGTTAGAGTGACAGCACTTTGGAAAAGATCATCCAAAGAGGAATCAATCTGCTGCTCTTTCCCAAGTTCCTCTGTCGAGACAGAAAAAGGCAAAGTGGACAAGTCAGGCAAGAACACTTTAGTACACATTTTATCAGGTGAAACGTCCTTTTGATAATTCCCTTTAGTAGTAATATAATACACTAAACGTTCAGTTTATGATTTATGACTGGATTTGTGACCGGATTTATGACTCCTGTCATAAAATGATTTTACAGCACAGGAACCCTGTCTGATTTTCCCAGCCAAAGACTGGTGGTTATTCTACAACTATGTTTGGAGAGATCTGAATGATTGTGGTGATGATCCATTATACACTGCAGAGTGGGACAGCATAACTCCTGACACAAGATTTCGCGTGGTTGGGGATCACAGTAAAAAAATTACCAGATGATTTGGTTTACATTTCTTACTGCAATGACAAGACAAAGATCCATGAGCACATGTGGCCTATTCCTGAATCTGAACACTACATGCACTATGACATGAGGTTTTTGTTTCAGTGGAAAGATGTCCATATAATCGATGACGTTTTTACATATATTGACAAGATGTTCAGATGGTGTGACGTATGATCGCTACAACTCTGTAAAGGTGAAATTATTCCACCCTGAACGGGGCGTTCCCAACACCCCAGACCGTCTCTTATCTCCACCCACATATTACAGCCATTAAATACTTAAAGAATGGGATGCTCACAACATTCGACTCTACCATGTCTCAAGATCCATCATCGACCTGCTGCTACAGCAACACCCCAGAAACCCTACCAGCGATGCCTGATGACAACGCCATACCTATGGAGACCCTCCCACAAACTAATGACAACGGTTGGCTGGACAAATTCTGCATGGAACTGGGTTATCACAACCTTACCTTTCTCACAACGCCGTATGTTAGCGCTGAAGTGATAGTGGGAGCTGCGGCCTGTGCTGGAATTGATGACACAGATGGATGTATCCATTCTGATGGTTTTAAAATTATAAAAGCAACCGTCGTGGTCATACTGGAACACCTTATCAACAAAAAGCTGAAAGAACTTTGTGTTGGTTGTGAACTGGACCACCCCAGTCAACTTAGACACTCATGTTTGTTTGAACCAAACGCCTATTTCTTTGATGCATACTTCGAGGAGCTGTCACGTAATCTGATAAAGCCAGAGCTAAAGCACATTATAGCTCAAGCACTGAACCGATACGGTTTAAGGGTTAATCCACAGAGGATCCAGGGTTCGGTGAATGCTATTTTGTGTGAACTACGTGACGAGGTCTACATTGTGGAGAAGCTTCGCCACGTCAGAGAAAAAGTTGTGGATGTCAACAGTGAACAAATTGTCTATGACGCTGTGGACAGTTGGAAGGGTAGTGCACACACGGCATAACTATAACATTGCCATGGGGAACACGTTGTGTTAACGCTCTGACAAAAACTATGTTTAAACAAAATATTAGATGTGAAATGATCAACTTGCTGTACAAGATCATTAATGACAATCCTGATGTATCCTTACCAGTAAACGGATGCAGTGTTGATGTCTCCAGTACATAAAGTGACCATGGATTGGTCACTTTATGTACTGGAGACGTTTCTAACCAGTTCTTCTGGTCCGGTCTTGTGTTGCAGAGTGGTGTGCATTTATAGCTCCCTGGAGTTTCGTTTTTCTGAAGAAATCTCTATTTTACTATTACTTTCTGTTGTTTAAAGTGATAAAATATAGCTTTTTCCCACCAGATTTCTGATATTATCCATCAAACTAATCTGATCATTCCCTTTTATTCTATAACTGCGAGTGCAACGCCGTGTTGTGCGTTAGCATTCCGTTTGCCGGTTAGCCTGCCATTTGCGTTTCCACTCACGTCTCTATTCACGTCTACTACCGCTTTCCTTTTTTCCCCTTGCTCTTGTTGATCGCTCGTTTTTACTCTACAACCACGAGTGCAGCGTGCCTGCAGTGTGTTAGCCGGTTAGCTTGCCATTCACTTTTACTTTTTCTATCCGCCTCTACAACCGTTGTTGCTTTCTCCCCCTGCTTTTCTTCACAAGTTCATCAAACAACAGTGGTGAGTTGAAATCATTCTACAACTACGGTGAGTAATGGCTTCTTCTCCTTTTCTGGTAACCTGCACCACCTGTCGTATGCATAGTTTATCAATCTCTGTCGGCAGCGAGGGATTCACATGTGATAAATGCAGGGAAATAGTTAGGCTGACAGAGAAGATTTCAGAACTAGAGACACGCATCCAAACTTTAATTGAGGATAGTAAGAATGTGAGGGCCTCAGATACGGCTTTGGATGCGACTAGCTCAGTAAGTCCCGTACATTGTTCGGTTCCGGTAACTTCGCCTTTGCAGCAGGGCAACTGGGTGACTGTGAAACGGCATAGTCGTGGGTCAAAACACCGCTCTTCCGTTCCGATCAGAACATCAAACAGGTTCTCCCCACTCAGTGACGCACCCACTGAGACACCTGATCAAAGTGCTCTAGTTATTGGCGATTCTATTGTACGGAACGTGAAAATAGAGACACCAACCACCATAGTCCAATAGTTTACCGGGAGCCAGAGCGCCTGACATCTTGGCAAATTTAAAAGTGCTGGCTAATGCTAAACGTAAATTCAGTAAGATCGTTATTCACGTCGGCACAAATGATGTTCGACTTCGCCAGTCGGAGATCACTAAAAATAATGTTAAAGAGGTGTGTGAACTTGCAAGTACGATGTCAGACACTGTAATTTGCTCTGGTCCCCTCCCTGCGTATCGTGGTGACGAGATACATAGCAGACTGTCGTCACTAAATGGCTGGATGTCTAAGTGATGGCTGCAGAATAACATACGTTTCATAGACAACTGGACAAGTTTTTGGGGCAGACCTGACCTGTTGAAAAGAGATGGTCTTCATCCCTCCAGGGGTGGTGCCGCTCTTCTCTCTAGTAATATGGCATATAGTCTTAGAGTTTGCACTTGACTAACTGGGGCCCAGGTCAGGAAGCAGACAGACTGGCTAATCCGACCGTCTGCTAGCCGCCTCATGTCACCAAAATCAGTTAATTCTCAGCACATAGAGACCCTTTCACCTAGATATCATGCTATAGAGACTGTGTCTGTTCCCCGAGCTAGACAATACAAAAGACGTCCAAACCAATTTAAGAGTAACAATCTAATCAACGTTCAACAAATAAAAAATGTACATAATACAGAGAAACAAATGATAAAACTTTGCCTTTTGAATATCAGGTCCCTCTCTACAAAAGCGCTTTTTGTAAATGATATGATCATTGATCATAACCTAGACGTGCTATGTTTGACAGAAACCTGGCTAAAACCAGATGATTACATTATCTTAAACAAGTCTACCCCTCATGATTACTGTTATAAACATGAGCCACGTCTATAAAAGGTAAAGGGGGAGGTTTCTACAATTTATAGCAATATTTTCAGTGTTTCTCAGAGAGCGGGCTTCAAGTATAACTCGTTTTAAGTAATGGTGCTTCATGTAACATTATCCAGAGAAACAAGTGTTAATGATAAATCCCCCATGACGTTTGTACTTGCTACTGTATACAGGCCACCAGGGCACCATACAGATTTTCTTAAAGAATTCGCTGATTTTATATCTGAGCTGGTGTTAGCTACAGATAAGGTCTTAATAGTAGGTGACTTTAACATCCATGTCGATAATGAAATCGATGCACTGGGAGCAGCATTTACAGACATTTTAAATTCTATTGGAGTTAGACAACACGTGTCAGGTCCCACTCATTGTCGAAATCATACTCTAGACTTAATACTGTCACATGGAATTGATGTCAATGCCGTTGAGATTCTGCAGCAAAGTGATGATATCTCTGATCATTATCTAGTCTTGTGTATACTCCAGATAAATAAAACTGTAAATTCAACTCCTTATTACAAGTATGGTAGAACCATCACTTCTACTACAAAAGACTGCTTTCTGAGTAATCTTCCTGACTTATCTGAATTCCTCAGCATGTCCAATAGCTCAGAAAAACTTGATGATGTAACAGAAACTATTGACTCTCTCTTTTCCAGGACTCTAGATACGGTCGCTCCTCTGCGCCTAAGAAAGATTAAGGAAAACAGTCCGACCCCGTGGTATAACGAGCACACTCGCGCCCTAAAGAGAGCAGCCCGGAAAATGGAGCGCAGCTGGAGGAAAACAAAATTAGAGGTTTTTCGTACTGCTTGGCGTGAATGTACCCTATTGTATAGAAAAGCATTAAAATCGGCAAGATCTGATTACTTTTCGACTCTTTTAGAAGATAACAAACATAACCCTAGGTATTTATTCAATACAGTGGCTAAGTTAACAAAAAATAAAGAACCAACAGGCACTGACTATGCCCATCAGCATAGCAGTAATGACTTTATGAACTACTTTACTTCCAAGATCGATACTATTAGAGACAAAATTGTCACCATGCAGCCGTCAATTACAGTATCGCATCAGATAGTGTCCTATAGATCTCCTGGGGAACAATTCCACTCATTCTCTACTATAGGTCAGGATGAATTGTATAAACTTGTTAAAGCATCTAAACCAACAACTTGTATGCTAGACCCTATTCCATCTAGGCTACTAAAAGACTTGCTTCTAGATCTCATAGATCCGCTGCTAAATATTATTAATTCATCACTGTCATTAGGATATGTCCCCAAAACCTTCAAACTGGCTGCTATTAAGCCTCTCATTAAAAAACCACAACTTGACCTCAACGAATTAATTACAGACCTATCTCGAATCTCCCTTTTCTGTCGAAGATATTAGAAAAGGTTGTATCCTCACAATTATCTTCCTTCCTACAGAAAAATGATATCTGTGAGGATTTCCAGTCAGGTTTTAGACCGTACCATAGTACTGAGACTGCTCTTATTAGAGTTACAAATGATCTACTCTTGTCATCCGATCGTGGTTGTATCTCTCTGTTAGTGCTACTGGATCTTAGTGCTGCGTTCGATACGGTTGACCACAACATTCTCTTGAACAGACTTGAAAATTATGTTGGCATTAGTGGTAGTGCATTGGCATGGTTCAAATCGTATTTATCTGACCGCTATCAATTCGTGGCAGTAAATGAAGAGGTATCATATCCATCACAAGTGCAGTATGGAGTACCGCAAGGCTCAGTGCTAGGGCCATTACTTTTTACGCTTTACATGTTACCCTTGGGTGATATCATCAGGAAATATGGTGTTAGCTTTCACTGTTATGCTGATGATACTCAGCTCTATATTTCTTCGCGGCCCGGCGAAACACACCAATTTGATAAACTAACTGATTGTGTAGTTGAGTTAAAAAATTGGATGACAAGTAATTTCTTACTGCTAAATTCTGAAAAAATAGAGATGTTAATTATTGGACCTAAAACCTCAGCGTGTAATAACCTAAAACACTGTCTAATACTTGATGGCTGCTCTGTCAATTCTTCGTCATCAGTTAGGAACCTAGGTGTGCTATTTGATGGCAATCTTTCCTTTGAAAACCACATCTCTAGTATTTGCAAAACTGCATTTTTCCATCTCAAAAATATATCTAAATTACGACCTATGCTCTCAATGTCAAATGCTGAAACATTAATTCATGCGTTTATGACCTCAAGATTAGATTATTGTAATGCTTTATTGGGTGGTTGTTCTGCTCGCTTAATATACAAACTCCAGCTGGTCCAAAATGCAGCAGCTAGAGTTCTTACTAGAACCAAAAAGTATGATCATATTAGCCCGGTTCTGTCAACACTGCACTGGCTCCCTATTAAACATCGTATAGATTTTAAAATCTTGCTAATTACTTATAAAGCCCTAAATGGTTTAGCTCCTCAGTACCCGAGCGAGCTCTTATCGCATTATAGTCCCTCACGTCCACTGCGTTCTCAAAACTCTGGCAATTTGATAATACCTAGAATATCCAAATCAACCGCGGGCGGCAGATCAATTTTCTTATTTAGCACCCAAACTTTGGAACAATCTACCCAACACTGTTCGGGACGCAGACACACTCTGTCAGTTTAAATCTAGATTAAAGACCCATCTCTTTAACCTTGCTTACACATAACACATTAACACATTTCTATAATTCAAATCCGTTAAAGGATTGTTAGGCTGCACTAATTAGGTCAACCGGAACCGGGAACACTTCCCATAATCATGCTCCTCCCGAACTTTGTTATCAAACATCATTTAAAAACTATGACTTGAGACTATGAGAA
Source organism: Labeo catla (assembly GCA_012976165.1). Lineage (NCBI taxonomy): Eukaryota > Metazoa > Chordata > Actinopteri > Cypriniformes > Cyprinidae > Labeo > Labeo catla. The sequence goes on from VONZ01000038.1 coordinate 233,580, forward strand.
TTTTTTTTATCTATGTGGATGGGCAACAATTCCCTGCAAAACCTCTGCAGCCTAATTATGCGACTGGCTCTGCAGTGCGTGACTTCTACCAATTAGCATTGGCTTCTGGAAAACATCTCAAAAACCAAGCGCTGTCTATTGATAGAGATGAGTTTTTGCACGGATACACTCTCTATGCGTTTAATCTTTCACCAGACGAGGAATGTGGACAGCATGTGTCACTTATAAAATCTGGGAATATTAGACTTGAAGCACGTTTCAGACAACCACTACCCCATACGGTTAATTTTATTCTCTATTCTACATTTGAATCGCTCGTGGAAGTATCAAACCGTCGACAGATCTTAGTTGATTACTATTAATAAAATAATGAACACAGTACAGCTTATGCGGATCATGGATAAGATTTCATGCAAAACCCATTTTCTCGGTGTCCTCCCTTGCGACTATTTACCACAAACACTTTTAAGTAAATTACCATCATCGGTAATATTTAATTCAAAGGGGTCAAATTATGTGGGCAAACACTGGCTAGCCATTTACATAAACGAGGATGGCGTATCAATGTTTTTCGATAGCTTCGGGAACAAACCTGATGACATCCGTTTTCCGTCGATAATTAAAGATTTTCTAAAACTAAATTCTAGAATCGTTCGTGTCACAAATCAAGCCTCTGTGGCTCCCTCCGATCACCACCAGAGGGAACCATCACCTGAATACTAACTGACTTTTCAGACTCCATTTCCCATAACCCTGTGCCTGGGGCTGATCACCTGCACAGGTGTCGCCCATTTTCTATTTAAGCAGTGCTCTCCCCACCCTCTTCGCAAAGTCTTGTTTTGCTACTGCTGACATTTCTGAGCGTTTCTCTCCTGTTTGTTTCATTGTTGCCAACCTGGACTGTTGTTTCTCTGCTGATCGTTCTGCTGCCTGCCTTTTGACCCCACCTCAGTGGCTGATTATGCTCTCTCCTTCCGCACACTCGCTGTGGAAACTGGGTGGCTGGATGATCCCCTCAAACTCCTTTTCCGCAAGGGTCTTAATGCTGAGCTGCAGTCAGAACTAGCCTGCCGTGATGAGGACCAATCCCTGGATCAATTCATTGACCTGGAAATTTTATTTATGTTGATTTCTCCAAGACTCATAATATTCCCCTTGTTCCCTGTGAATCTCGTTTGGCAGTGGCAGCACTAGACGGATGTCCCCTGGGCTCCGGCCAGGTTCAATTCACCACTGGAGATATATCACTGTGCACAGGAGCCTTTCACACTGAGACCGTCCATTTATTCGTCTTTCAATCCCCCCAGACTCCTATCATCTTGGGGCTTCCCTGGCTAGAGAAGCACAGCCCGTGTATTTCATGGACTGAGAAACAGATCATTCAGTGGTCTGATACCTGCCGCCAACATTGTCTAAATTTGACTCCCCAAAAGACTATAATTGAACCAACCAATGCACTCAAACTCCCTGTGGAATACCACAATTTCATCGAGGCCTTCAGCAAAACCAAAGCTTCACAACTACCTCCTCATCGTTCAAGTGATTGTGCCATCAACCTTCTGCCTGGTTCACATCCACCCAAAGGCCGAGTTTTTCCCCTATCACAGCCTGAATCTGAAGCCATGAAGTCATACATCGAGGAGGAAATGGCCAAGGGCTTCATTAGACCATCCACTTCACCAGCCTCAGCCGGATTCTTCTTCGTCGAAAAGAAGGATGGGGGTCTTCGTCCTTGCGTTGACTACCTGGGTCTCAACAACATTACTGTTAAATTCCGCTCCCCCCTTCCACTGGTCCCAGCAGCATTGGAGCAGCTAAGAATAGCCAAGTATTTCACCAAGCTCGATCTTCGCAGCGCTTATAATCTATATTATAATCGCATTCGTGAAGGCGACGAATGGAAGACTGCTTTCTCCACGACATCGGGCCACTATGAATACTTGGTTATGCCCTTTGTTCTGGTCAATAGTCCATCCATGTTCCAGGCATTCATTAATGACGTGTTCCGTGACATGCTGAATCGCTGGGTCATCATTTATATTGATGACATCTTGATCTACTCTGACTCCTATGAGGATCACGTCAAGCATGTTCGTTCTGTGCTCCAACGTCTCATCCACCACCAATTATATGCTAAGGCAGAGAAGTGTGAATTCCACCAAACAACAGTGTCATTCCTCGGGTATGTAATCAGTTCTGGAAGAGTAGCTATGGATGATAGAAAGGTGCAAGCTGTATTAAACTGGCCTCAACCCACCACTTTAAAGGAATTGCAATGGTTCCTGGGCTTTGCCAATTTCTATCGTCGATTCATCCTCAATTTCAGCACAATTGCAGCACCCATGACCTCCATGCTCAAAAAAGGGAAGCAACGTCTTGTGTGGACACCGGCAGCCATCTTCGCATTTCAAGAACTCAAGGAGAGATTTACCACAGCTCCCATCCTGCACCATCCTGATTCTGAATGGGAGTTCATTGTGGAGGTCGAGGTGGATGCCTCCAGCACTGGCATTGGCGCATTCTCTCTCAGTGGCAGGTCCTCCCAAGTTATACCCTTGTGCATTTTACTCACGCAAACTCAACCCCACCGACCAGAATTACGATGTTGGTAACCGGAAACTTCTTGCCATGAAGGCAGCCTTCGAGGAGTGGCGCCATTGGCTCGAAGGAGCTAAACACACCTTTACTGTACTAACCAATCATCGCAACCTGGAATATCTTTGATCTGCCTAAAGACTCAACTACAGACAAGCAAGATGGGCTTTATTCTTCACACAATTTGATTTCACTGTAACATACCGTCCAGGATCACGGAACACCAAGGCTGATGCCCTGTCTCGACATCACGAATCATCCTTGCTGCCACCCACCAATGAACCCATAATCTCTCCCACCATTATTCTTGCTCCCACACAATGGGACATCATCACTGAGATCACCGAGGCTCAGGCCACTGACCCACCACCAGCAGAATGCCCAGCAAATCTCACTTACGTACCACGTGCTCTACGTCAGAGACTAATTCAACAGGTCCACTCCACTCCCAGCTCTGGCCATCCAGGTACTGCCGCCACTGTACATCTACTCTCCAATCGCTTCTGGTGGTCTTCATTGCAGGCTGACACTGTATCTTATGTTCAGGACTGCCCAACATGTAATGCCTCCAAACCCTCTCACCAATTACCTGCCGGTTTTTTACAACCCTTACCCATACCTCAACGTCCCTGGTCTCACATTGCGATAGACTTTATCACCGATCTACCCTTATCCATGGGTCACACTATCATCCTCACAGTGATTGACCGCTTCTCCAAAACTTGCCGTTTGATTCCTTTGCCCAAACTGCCCACAGCTCTCGAAACAGCTGAATTGTTATGCAACTATATCTTCAGATTCTACGGCCTCCCTGAGGATACAGTCTCTGACCGGGGACCACAATTCACCTCCCGTGTCTGGACTGCTTTCTGTCAGAAGCTCAGTATCAATGTTAGCCTCACCTCTGGTTATCATCCTCAGTCCAATAGTCAGGTGTAACGTCTAAATCAGGAACTCACTCGTTTCCTTTGTTCATACTGCCATCGCAATCAGTTGGAATGGAGCCGCTATCTATTATGGGCCGAATATGCTCACAACTCCCTCCGCAAGCCGGCCACAGGTCTCACTTCCTTCCAATGTGTGCTGGGTTTCCAACCTCCATTATTCCCATGGTCCGGGGAACCTTCCGAGTTATCTGCTGTAAACTCCTGGCTCCAGCGGAGCGAGGAGACCTGGAATGAGGCCCATGTACACCTTCAACGGGCCGTTCGCCGAACAAGGGAACAGGCTGCTCGCCATCGGCGCCCCAATCCCAACTATCGTCCGGGTCAGTGGGTCTGGCTTTCTACACGTGATCTCCGTCTTCGTCTCCCTTGCAAAAAGCTCAGCCCCAGGTACGTGGGTCCGTTCAAAATTCTCAGACAAATAACTCCTGTTTCATTTCGATTGGCTTTGCCCCCAAATTATCGTATCTCACCCACTTTTCATGTGTCTTTGCTTAAGCCCGCTGGTGGTTCGAGAGGAGTGGAGGACCAGGAGGAAGCTGGTGACCAGGGAGCCCCTCCCATCATCATAGATGGCGAGGAGGCGTATTGAGTTCAAGAGATTCTGGACTCCCGTCGCCGGGGCAGGTTGCTCCAGTACCTAGTGGAGTGGGAGGGGTATGGTCCTGAGGAGCAGTCTTGGGTCAATGCAGAGGACATTCTGGACCCCGCTCTGACAACTGACTTTCACAGGACCCATCCTGATAAACCAGCCCCAAGACTCTGTGAAAGACCCCGGCATCGCTTGCCTCCTCGCGTCACGGGGCGTGGGGGGGGGCTCTGTCACAAATCAAGCCTCTGTGGCTCTCTCCGATCACCACCAGAGGGAACCATCACCTGAATACTAACTGACTTTTTGGACTCCATTTCCCATAACCCCATGCCTGGGGCTGATCACCTGCACAGGTGTCGCCCATTTTCTCAGACTATTTAAGCAGTGCTCTCCCTACCCTCTTCGCGAAGTCTTGTTTTGCTATTGCTGACATTTCTGAGCGTTTCTCTCCTGTTTGTTTCATTGTTGCCAACCTGGACTGTTGTTTCTCTGCCGATCGTTCTGCTGCCTGCCTTTTGACCCTGCCTGCCTTGTGGATTTACTCTGTACCCTGTATGCTGCCTGCCCTGACCTTTTGCCTGGACTCTGTGTATGATTTTGCCTTGCCTACGTTATCCTTTACGCCGTTAATTGATCATTACCTGTCTGATTTGGATTGTGATTTAATAAAGCTGCACATGGATCCCAACTCCGCTGACTCTCCATTACAGTTTGATATTCTACCATGCAAGTCCAAGATTTTTCATCAGACACCTGCGGCCAACATTGGGTGTTCTTTCTCTACCGCATGGCAAAGGGTCGTGATTATGAATATGTTCTGAACATATACAGTGATGATTTAATTAAAAATGACAAATGTGTGGCAGCTTTTGTGAAAAAACTAAAACAATCTCAATGTAGTGAATATGTTTTCAGTTGTGTTCAATGTGTGCAAACCGGTGAGATGTTTATGTCTTATGTTTAATTTTTTCAATAAAAACTGAAGAAAAAAGAAATTTCTTTTATGACTCTTTTATTATCATATACACACATTCAGCATTACATACAACAATAGATCAATAACACAGTTGAAACTAAAAAATAATAAATCAATGAGAACATGACCCTTGTAAACTCAAAGATTAAAAATTTAACCAACTGTTCCGGTCAAGAATAGGTGATTTGAATACGATGTCTTCTGGATAATTAGATTGTCTTGTCGGGGTACTTACATCGGCACTCTGGTTTTTTTTTTGGTTTTTTTTAGAAGAGTTGGTTATCGGAGGTGTCGATTTGTTTTTAAAAGAGTTAATCAAATGCCTAACATACTGGTTTGGGACCATAGAATATGGCATGTTTAAAGTGGAGAAAGCCTCTAGAAACTCGTTCCATCCAGCAGGTCTCCGCTCATCAAGAATCTTTTGTGGTGCTATGACACTTTTAACTAAATCCAGCATGTGCAAACCAGGGATAGTTCTGCCTTTAAACACAAACTTGCCCGATTCAGTCCAAAAAGCAACATCTTTGGTTTTAAACATTTTATTTAAAATGTAACAAGCATTTTTTATATTCTTCTGAGGAACATTCTTCAAAACTTCATCTGCAACAGCATCTAAAACATCTCGGTCTGATGCAATTGTAGTCACGGGCGGTTCTTCTTTATCATCATAGTGGGGTGATGGAAGTGATAAAGTTGATGTGTTGGTCTCTCTATCCCCTAGCTTAGCTAATGTTAAAAACCTCTGCAACACCGATGTGTACATCTTTGCCTTTTCATATGGTTTCAGATCAGTTCTGTGTAAAATAGTTCTGATGGTCATATCGAGATCATCCTCAACGGTTTGATGTATAGACTCACGTGTTGTGCTAGCCTTTAATTTATCCAACTCTCTCTGCGGAACCAGGTACACCTTTTCACTGTGTTTCACAGACATTATTTATTGGATGTGATCAATAAAAGGGACTGCAACACTTAAAAGAGGAAGAAGAAACCCTCCTTGTTGATTAATCAATCGCCTCTTTCTTTTGACCTCGACTTTCTTATCAGCAACCATTCTGATTTCAGTTTTTCTTCTTTTCAGCTTCTGGTATTGTTGATGTGTGAGTGGGATATTACTATGGAGAACATTAAGAGCTAATTCACACAAACATAAAATGAACTCATCAGTAGCATTATGTAAAATAACACGTCTTTGCTTGGGCGTTGCTTTTAATAACAACTTTAAGAGAGAGTGCTTTTTTAAAAATCTTAGAGACATTTTTTTTGGTTTCTCCAAATCAACAAACAGAGTCACCGTCTTTTTTTTTCTGGATGTATACAACTGGATGTTGTGAGAGTAATGCAGTTCTGAGACGATACTGTTCCGGGGTCTTTGCTTTATAATCAATCAAAAGGTAAGGGACACTGGTAGCATCATCATAACTTTCCATAAAAAATTTTGTGTTGTTGGGAAACATTTGTCTGGCTAAAATATTGACATGGGATGCGTCTCTTGAATTCTTGAAGAGTACTAAATAATTTGTGTTCAAACTAATGGTTCTGCTGGATTTACCTTGAAAAAATAAATTCTGTAGAATGTATATAACACTTAAATTTTTATGGCGTACATAGACTGTGAAAAGCTTTTCAACCTCCTTGTTACTGGATGCTTCCTGCATAAAATTATCAATCTCAACAAGAGATGTTTTACTGACAGCAAACAAAACATCGTCATCCAGAGTCTGTGGAAATCCTTCAATAAATTTAATATCATGATTATACATCTTTAACAAATCGTCATACAAAGGTTGCTATACAGAATAAATGAAAACAATATTGTCAATTTTTTTAGAAATCAGCTTTCCAGCATTTTGCAACAACATTTTTACAAAAAACGTTTTCCCACAGTTGCTAGACTCCGAGACTATGGCAGCAAAAGGCCACTGGAGTCGCGTGTCAAACCCTTCTGTCTCTCGTACACCCCTACCAAAAACGTTGTCAGAAGCCATATGGAAGTGTAGTAAAGTCAGGGAGCAATACACGTTTGTCGTACACAACTTTGAATTTCTTTACAAATGACTTGTTGTGTAATGTCAAATTCTTTTTAGTCCTCACAATAGTGTCATTGTGTGCCAGAACATGTAGGCTATTGTCCCGCTCTGTTACATAATGATCTACAAGGCCAATCAGCGAATCTAGTGTGGTGACTTCAGAGTTTACAGCATTAAGTGTTATGCCTTTCACTTTCATACAGACCTTACCCTTAACTGTGACATATCCATAACTTTTCGGACCTGCTGACGAAAAAAGGGTGATATGATCTCCGGGCCCAACTTCATCAGTAAGATCACCGAGATATGGATCTAGGGGTGGTTCATATTCACCGTCTTTTGATGTGTAAATGAGTGAGTCTGTATCGCAATAAAGAAGCCTATCACCTAGCCTATCCATGACATCATAGAGTTCTAAACGTGCATTGGCTGTTGTGAAAGCACCAAGAAATACATTCATGTCACAAGTTGGGGCAGCTTTCCCATTTGCATAAGACCACTGAACAATCGCAAACAGTGTCTGACAGAAATGAGAAATGTCTGATGTCATGCTCGGTACCGAAAAATGTGACGTGCAAACTGTTCAGGATCTTTAACTACTTCCGTTGTAGGTAGCCCCTCACAAAGACAGAACCTCCCCCATAGAAAATTTAAAATCAATTTCATGATAGACCTACGTGCAGGGTTCAGTTCAATCTTGTCCAGATTCAGCTTAATCCCTTCGTTCTCAAAGTAATCTCTCATATAAGATTCTTTGTCAGCATCTGTCACCACATCTTTTGGAAACCCTGAACTCTCCTGTTTGAACTGTAAAAATGTTTTAACATAATCACAGAACAGTGTTTCTGATCGCTGGGGAAAATGCCAGACCTCATCCACTTTTACTACGACATAGCAACCATGAATAGCTCTTTCCTCATCGGTGTGCATACACGGCAGCGTCTGATTCTGTTGTTCTGCGCACAACCTACAAAGTGGGAATAATAATTTTCCAGACACCCTTACTGGTAACGTTGGGTGAAGTAGTTTTCGGGGTGGTAGCACCGTAGCCTTGATAAGACCATAATAATTCTCAAGATTATGAAAATCTTTGAAAATTATTTGTGGGTGACCTATGGGGAAACACTTTGTAGCCTGACAAAACGGGTACAGACTCGTGAAATCGAGGTACTGTATAACCTCACCTTCTGCAGCCTTGTGGTACAGTTTGAATGCGTTAGTACGGCCTCCAAATAATGCATCACACGGATTCAGCCTTTCAGGATGTTTGTAGGTGGACATGAATGCTATCACATTAGCATCAGACTGTTTAGCACGACTCCAGCTACATTCCCACTGTACCTCAGCGTGAAGCCCATAAGCATGCTTCAAAATTTCAAGCTTGTCGTCAAATTGTCTTCTGAGAAGACCATAAGGTACTTTTAACAACGGATTTAAATCATTAGGGTTATAACAATGCTCACAGCTATGGTAAAAACAACCCGCAAAATCTAATGCCTTTTAAGTTGTGCCATCGATATAAAAACCATCCACATAATACTTTCCGAATGATACCTCACCGTGATTTAACGCATGTTGAACATCTACGCAATGTGATTTCCCAATATATTCAAGCCATTCAATCGATGAGTTTGATTACGTCTTATTCTGATTGATGTAAGCATTGTTGCGCGTCAGTGCTATTGTGTCTTTTGGTAGATAGTGTCCTTTAAAGATTGCCATACAAGTAGCTGCCAGGGTAGTGTAATTAAACGGGTCCAGACCTGTACACTGAATGAATTCATCGCGAAACTTCAAACACACTTCCCTTAGTAAGACGACGTTGTTTTTTCCATACATAGCTAGTTCTTTTTTAAAATCAAATACTTTGTCAGAGACACTACTATACCACTCATCGAACTCTGCTCTATCTTTGTTTGACATTGTTGCATATCTATAAAAATCTTTGGCCGGGTATGGTCCTACATACGAATAATTTTCGATACGGTTGAACTGATGTGGGAAATACCCTTTTTCAGTGCTGGACAGATTAAATGCTGCGGGTGTGTAGGCTAGACGCATGGGTATAAAGCTGTAACTATCGATAAATCTCTGCTTGAATGCATCATCATACATTAAGATTAGACAACAGCCTTGCATTGTAATTTTAGGGGCAATCCTGGTGAAGTATTCCAAAAGAATGAAATTGTCAAATCCGGATGCATTATGTGCAATCCATGTGAAATTACGATAACGAGGCTGTCTGAACCTCTTAATGAGACCATCCACACAATCAGGACCCTCAGCTACAAATTCTTCGCCGCCATATGTTATAGCACATACGAAATTAGCAACGTTTACCACTTTCATAACGAGTCTCGAAGTCAAAAAAGATGTACTTTGTGTCTGGTTTCTCCATCTTAACCAGTTGGATAAAAGATTGATGCACGCCATCGGTTACCAAACTCTCACCACAATGGGCACACCGATCTGCAGGACATTTGTGTGGTTTGGGTTTGGCGCCGCTGACGTGGTATCATCTGTTACATTTTCGACAATATTTGGTAACATCACATTGTGCGAATTGCTGACCTGGTGGGGGCTTTTTATGCATCTCAAAACAATAGTCAGACCTGCAGTACCGCAAACAGTTGACACAGTGTTTTGTTTTTTTTGGGTAAAGATGACATTCAGGCGCATTACAGACATCGCAGGTGTATCGACATCTGTGGTCTTTCCGATTGGTAAAACCTTGATAACAATACTCACATACGTATGGGGTACCAACAAACGCATGTAGGTTTTTTTATCATAAAATAATGATTGTCGTGAAGGTACAAAAACACCGTTTTATGATGTGGCGCGTCTGTGTTGGTATATTTCTCCAACTCCCCAGTGTTCGATCTATAGAAGACCACTATTTTGATATTCAACATGCGTTCAAACCGGGTGATATCATTAAGCGCTATCTTGTGTTGATCCGTGTACCCAACAGCCTTCTGCAACGATGACGCTACAGATTCTAGCTCTGTGTGCGGTTTCTGAGGGTTTAGAAAGTGTGCTAAGCAGATTGCAAAGCAAAGATTGGATGAGATGTTCATAGGGATAAAAAGATGAAGTCTGTTTTTATAAATCACTTCATCATGAGCAAGATCACATATTTTTTGACGTGCACCACCATTTTTACTTCTTGCTATAGATATTTTTACTTCTTGCTATTTCAGAAAGTGTGTCATGTAAAAATACTGTGTAGTCTGCTAGATCTGTAGAAGATATTTCCCTGAGATTTATAATTCTATGGATTTCCAAACCATTGAACCGTGCTCGAGGTATTACAGAGCATCCGGCCACATCGCCACCCTCTCTCACAAGTGATTCTATTTCATCTTGAGTAAGACCCATGTTTGGGGCGGTAAGGTCAAGCGTATGGCGTGGCTGGTTACCTAATCCCTCACCAGTCTGTTGAGAATTTACAAATTGTTCAATATCAAAATCAAAATCAAAAATTGGTTCTGGAGGTGCTTCTGCTACCTCACCAGTCTGTCGAGAATTTACAAATTGTTCAGAATCAAAAATTGGTTCTGGAGGAGGTTCTGCCCTTGATCGTACAGTGTTTATTAATTTTAACAATCTAGCGGACTTGTGTTTTTTCATTTCATCAACAGTCTGAATGAGATGGAGTAATTTTTCTGTAGTGCTTTGTTGGTCATTATGATCATCCCTACTACATCTTAGCGGAGGACCATGATCATCATCATATGACTCCCGACAACGTTTTGCAGCCATTTGTAACCTTAATTTATGTTCAAATATTCACACCATACAACCGTGAGCAAAAAAAATAAAGATGTCTAAAATAATACACACTCAGGACGAAAAAGAAAAGAGGACTCACCAGCGTTATTTAAACATTCCCAGTAGTTCATTTAACAGTGTAACAGTCATTTCCTGATCACGAGCTGTTTGTTCATGTCCATCATCATGACGTTTTTGCATCGCAATTATTTGTTTAAGGATGATGCCGTGTTTCTGCAGCGTTGTTGTCACAGTCTGATTAAAACGTGCTCGCTCCTCCTGGGCCTTCTGATGGTCCTCTATTATTCTTTTCTGGGTCTTCACAACCGTATTCAAAAAGTTCAGAATTTCCTTGTTTGCGTCGTTCTGCACTTGGTTCTTGTATTCCTCTTGGTTTGAAGGAAGATCATCAGCATCGACGTCTGAATTTACAGCATTTTCACTTATCTCTGGGGGTTGGTTTAATTCTCCCTCTTGTTCCACACTAGACACCTGGTTCATATCACATTTGTCCCATGCTAGAACAAAATGCTCATTCCAGATCGTAGTTTCTTCTGATGGGTTTAAAATAATAATAATAATAATAATAAAGAGAATAATTTCATGTGATTCCTCTATACTTACCTTCTGATTGTCTTGGTCGTTTTCGCTCTGGTGTGTTGGGTATGACCCGGAGATCGCGGGGGCTTACTTTCTTTTGTGCACGTGGTTGAACCTTCACAGTTGCGGGCACATCCTGACCTACCCTCCAAAATCTGGATAGTAACTCTTGCCTTTTAACAACTACACCAGAACTACCATCAGCAAATGCGCGTGGTGGTGGTATAGTGTTAGCAAAACATGTGAATAACAATGAAAAATGTGAATGAGATTTTTTTTTTTTAAGGGTATGGTATAGATATATTAATAATAATAATAATATTAATGAATAATACATACCACTCGGGCCTGAAATAGCAGGTCTTTGCACTGGAGCATTAACCTGTACGGTCACAAGTTTCCGTCCCACCAGCGGTTCCTGTCTAGCAGGAGTTGTGTCACGTGGATCAACAACTGTAACGATGGATAGCGGTTAACAAGTTGTCTTAAACACACTAGTACAAGCACATATAAAGTTTTTTTTCTCTCACAGCGTAACAGAAATCTAGATGTTGATTTAAAAAAACGCCCAGTGTGAATAACAATGAAAGATGTGAATGAGATTTTTAAATGGTATGGTACAGATATATATAATAATTCTGATTAATACATACCACTCGGATATGGAATAGTAGATCTCAGTACTGCAGCATGAACCTGCGCAGTCACAAGTTTCTGTCCCGCCGACGGATCCTGTCTAGCAGGAGTTGCGTGATGTGGATCAACAACTGTAATGGCGGGGTAGCGGTTAACAAGTTGTCTTAAACATGCTAGTACAAACACAAATAATGATTTAGCCTCTTTTTCTCACAATGCAATAAAAATCTAGATGTTGATTTAAAACTCACCGAGCGACCCTTTGTTTTCAGTTCTGATCTCTCTCGCTTCAGATACAGTAATGCCACTAATCTGATGAGTCTGCACTGTTATAATAATAATAATAAAAAAAGAAAACAGACATTAACACAATGTGTATACATCCTTAAACAATCTAGTACATGTACAGTTCTTCTTTTAGTTTCACGTCTGTTACGCCCCCCCATTTTATATCTAGGGAGGGAAGGTACGTAACAGAATAAAAGTTGGTGTTGTGTGTGTGTGTGATAGCACTGCGGATCAGTCAACAACCTTTATAAAGTAATTGACAACAGACAAAACCCACTCTACAACTTAAATAAAGAAAAACTTAACATTTTTATTGTAAAGAGGCAAGAGGGTTTAAAGGCTTCGAGAGGGGGCTCAGGCCAAAACAACAAACATAATACATCTAACTAGTAACAGAAACTAACTAACCTACCAAAAGAAAAGAATACCCTAACTCCTTAACTAACATAAACAGGAGAAAACAAGTTCAGAAAGAAAAATGGCACCCCCTCTCTACTTAACCCTGTTCTAAATTAACAAAAACTTAAAGACCTCATCACAAACAGAATACAAACAAAGATGGCTTACAAACAAATACTGGGTTCTCTAGCTGTAAGGACTGATGTACAACAAGGTGAATTAACACAATACCACTCAGCAAATCCACTCAGCAAAAATATAGTTCACCAAAAGCAACAGAAGAATCCTTGGTAAGCCAAGGGGAGAGAATCCTCACAGCAGGCCTTCACACACACACAACCACCCTGGTCTGTGTTGGCACTGCTGTTTAAATCTCAACTGCTCTCTCTCATCCTCCAATCAGTGGGCACAGCCAATCATTGGTGTCAGGTGGTGGCCATTTCTTCCTCCTTGTGAGTGGAGTGGTGGAACAAAGACAGAGAGGGAGAGATAGAAAGAGAGAGAGAACAGGAAAAGAACAAATACGTCCTGGGACGTAACAACGTCATTGTAGAATGTATTAATAAACTGAAACTTTAAGTGGAAAAAGCTACCGAGCAGTTGCGTGTTGTCAGGCCTCGTCTCTCTCGTCTCACCTCCGACGTCAGGCTGTGGAGGTCGTGATGCGGGTGAGCAAAAAGAAAGAAACGATCATAAACACACGACCATTATACACATTGGTATGTTTTTCTTTTCATATAATTTAAAATAATATAAATAAGATACAATAGATGAATCATACCGCCTGCATTCAGCGCGATGAGTTCATTCACAATAGTCTCAAGACATCACGTCGCCTGTTTAAGCAAGCAGGATCTTATACATTGATCGCATTTAAACAAATTTGAGATTTAAAACAACAAATGTTTAAAATAACTTACCGTTAGGAGAGCCAGACATTTTACAAATGTTGTCCTGAGTTACAGTTTACCCGCTGAAGAGATGTTTTTGGAGAAGCAATAAAGTAAAAACGTAAACCCAAACACATAAGTTATGTTAAGACGTTTCCGTATACCACACGCGATGAGGACTCTCCCGCGGTATTTGTATTCACTGCGAGCTGATCCTGCGAAAAAGGGGGTTGTGTTATGTGTAGCCACACCCACCTCAAGGAAACGCAATGGCGTGAAACATTCTAACGAGTACTATTTTTAGTTGAAATCGACGTAAACTATTCTTTTTTTTTTATATAAAAAGAGATAGTTTTACCTATTTTAAAATACCATTCTCTTTTTTCCATGTTTAGAAAAAAAAAAGTTGTTTTAAAATTAATGAGATTTCGAACTCTGATGAACTCTTTGATTCTTGATTAACACTTTTTACACAACAACAACAACAAAAACCGGTATAAACCACATATTGTATATAGTATTTCTTAACATTTATGAGTATTCTGATTCAATTTATTCATTTTCAGATAACATCCATTAATGTTTTCTAAAGTAGAAAGTCTAGTGTCTTTTCTAGATTGGTTTGGTTAGTTGTTAATCTTAATAATGTTTTGTCTTTTGTTTTAACAAAACTCTGATAATTAGACAATACTGATCTTCTCTAAGATGTTAGCAAGTAGAATTTTTATTGATCATGTCTTTTACAGCAGACATGACACCTTTTTTCTTTTCCACACCTTGATAAGCCAGACATCCAGACAACAACCTATTTAGCATGGTTGTAGATGGGCCTGATAGACAGACTGTTGGTGTCTAGACACCACTCTTGCTAAGGTATCAACCTAAAACACAAACATGGAAGCCATACTTTCAGACAAACTCCTTGCACGCAGGAGGTAGATGTAGACGGGCCCAGTAGGCCGGTATCTAAACATTAGTATATATCGTAGTGATCAAACAACAAACTGATCCCCTTTGAGGTGACAATACACACACATTTGCTCAGCCATTTTTCCACAATCAGGATGAAACCCAAAACTCCCAGACTGTTAGCAAAAGGTCTGGAAGAAGCAACACCATAAAACATCAGGGAAGTGGGAGAGATAAAACTTTATAAATCCACTCATAAATCCAATTAGTCAAATCTAACATCTCTTTTGATCTTTTGATTTACACAACCACTGTCACGTCACTCAGAGGTGGCAGGACCCTGGTGACATGGCAGTCAGAGTGACAGAAGGGTCATAAACACATAAATTCAGTCATAAATCTGATCATGTACACATTGGACATATGACTACCTGTCCATCAACGCTGACAGGAGTCATAAATCCGGTCATAAATCCAGTCATAAATCAGGTCATAAATCATAAACTGAACGTTTAGTGTATTATATTACTACTCCCTTTATCCCCGTTTTCTCTTATCCCTGCCCGAGTCACCACACAGGCAGCATCTTGATCTACTGAATTCTGCTCCATTCTGTTTTTATTATTAAGTGCAACTACGGGAAACACTGGACCACTAGCCCAGACGTTCACCTACCAGTCCATTTCCTAAAATAATATGAACTCCTTTAACTGGGAAAGCTGGTCTCACACCCAATACAACCTCACCTTGAATCAAATCAGACTGAAGGTTTACTGTATGCAAAGGCACAGACAAAATATTCATCCCTATTCCCCGAATTAAAACATTCTCACCAGTACAAGACTGCGAGGAAAAGGGTAAAACCGATTCCAAAATAAAGGAATTGATCGATCCCGTGTCCCACAAAATTTTAACAGGGATCTCCTCCTCTCCTCCAACTAAAGACACCCGCCCTTCTGTAATAAAAGGAGTGTAAGAAGAGAAAGAGTCAACAGATTTTTCAGTAACTTTACTTTCCGATAAAACCAGAGCTGCAAGAACAGACAACTTAAAAGGGGAACATGTACGTTTAGATTTATTTTTGAGGACCAGACAATCCAGTTTCCAGTGGCCCTCCTCACGACAATAATTGCATGTTTCACTCGGGTCAAACTTTCGCATGAACATACGATCAGATTTAGGCAGGGAACTTACCAAAGGATCATCACAAACACTCAAATCACCGAAAGTGGATTTGTGCGTTAGTACAAAATCATCAGCCAACACAGCTGCTTCTTCTGCCGTTTTTTATATTGTGTTCGTTAATATATGTAGCTACATGACTCGGAACTGAATTCTTAAATTGTTCCAACACCATCAAATTACCCAAATCATCCAGCGTTTTAATGTCTGCTGCTGTGCACCAACGATTAACATTTTTTCCTAAATCTCTCGTAAATTCTAGATGGGTCTGCGCCTGCTCTTTTTTCTGCAAATGAAATCGTTGCCTATATGCCTATATAACACTAGATTTCCTTTACCGACACTTTTGTCTGTAATCGCTATCTTATAATATTGTCATGAATATGGTCGGTGACCTGCGGTCCGCTCACCACCAGATGTCGCTCTCGCCCTGTCATTACACACTGACTGTTGTACTACACCCCGGACTACTACTCCCATCATCCAGCCCGCTGATTGGGTCGGCACCTGTGACCAATCAGGCGCGCTATAAAAGCCCCGGTCTTTCCCCATGCAAGTCACGGAGTATTGTGATTATCGTTGTGGTTTATTGCATTGTTGTTTCCCATGTTCCCGTGTTCCTAGTTCCCGAGTTTCCGAGTTCCCTAGTTCCCGTGTTCCCTGTGTATAGCTTTCTCGCCTGACCATTTCGTCTCGTCTGTCTCGCCGCCTGCCTTCTGGACTGTAGCTCGTTTGTACGGATTATCCATTTGCTTCTCGTTATGGATTATGTTTGCCGCTGATTGACCCACGCCTGCTACACGGACTATTCCCACGTCTTGCCTTGGTTATACCCGTTTGCTATTGTTCTGACCCTGCCTGTTTTCGCCATGTCTCTGTCTAGTCCTGTTAATAAAAGCGTGCATTTGGATCTGCTCTCCTCTCGTCTCTCACCCATCGTTACAGAATACTCCGTCAAACAAGGATCCAGCAGCTTCAAACCCGGACATTCAACAGGTATGGACACTACAAGGATTTTATTCAGATTAAAACAAGGACCACGTTCATTAGAACAACACATCTGTGAATTTCTCTCCATTTCAAACTATTCTGATCTTCCGGACTGAATTTTAATTGAGATTTTTTGTGATGGTCTAAATGAACTGTTGAAGGCGAGACTGAGACGCGAGGGTCCGTGCTCATCTCTGGCTGATTTCATGGACTTTGCTTTATTGTCTGTGGGCTCATCTTTTACCGTGGGTGTCGCGGATGAGGAGCGCGACATTGCGGTAACGCTGGCCGCCCAACCCACTCGTGAAATGGCTGTTGCACCGGAGCGCGTTCACATTGGAGCCAGCGGCTACAATGGAGCCAGCTCACAAAATGGCGGCCGCGTTGGAGCGCGTTCATGCTATGGCGGCGACAGCAGAGCCCGTGCACAAGATGGCGGCGACGGCGGAGCCCGTTCACAAAATGGCAGCGAAAAAGGAGTTCCGTCACATCACAGCTGCCATACCAGAGTGTTTCCCGAGTCAAGTCAAGGTGCAGCTGCATTTCCCGAGTCAAGCCAAGCTGCAGCTGTGTTTCCTGAGTCCAGTCAAGTTACAGCTGTGTTTCCCGAGTCAAGAGTTGCAGCTGCATTTCCGAGTCAAGTCAAGTTACAGCTGTGTTTTCCGAGTCCAGTCGTTGCAGCTGCGTTTCCAGAGTCAAGTCAAGTTGCAGCTGTGCCCGAAGCCAAGTCAAGCTGTGTTTCCTGTGTCGTGCAGCTGTGTTTCCTGAGTCAAGTCAAGGTGCAGCTGCCAGCCGAGTTGCAGCTCGTTCCTGAGTCCATACAGCTGTGATTCCCGAAAAGTCAAGTTACAGCTGTGATTCCCGAGTCAAGTCACAGCTGTGTGCAGCTCAAGTCAAGTAACAGCTGTGTTTCCCGAGTCAGGTCAAGTTACAGCTGTGTTTTCCGAGCCAAGCCAAATTACAACTGTTGTTCCCAAGTCCAGTCAGACTTCTGAGTCAAGTCAAGCTACAGCTGCTGTTCCAGAGTCAAGTCAAGATACGGCTGTTGTTCCAGTGTCAAGTCAAGTCACAGCAGTCGTTCCAGAGTCAAGCAAAGTCACAGCAATTGTTCCTGAGTCAAGCAAAGTCAAAGCTGTCGTTCCTGAGTCAAGCCAAGTCAGAGCTGTTGTTCCTGAGTGAAGTAAAGTCACAGATGGTCTCTACGAACCAAGTCAAGTCACTGCTGATCCTCATAAGCCAAGTCAAGTCACCGCTGGTCTTCACCTGTCAGGTCAAGTCACCACTGACCTTCATGAGTCAAGTCAAGTCACCACTGATCTCCATGAGTCAAGTCGAGTCACCGCTAAACTCCATGAATCAAGTCAAGTCACTGCTGATCTCCATGAGTCTAGTCTAGTCACTACTGAACTTCACAAGCCAAGTCAAGCCTCAGTTGTTCTCCATGAGTCAAGTCACGTCCCGTCTGACCTCCCAGAGCCCCGTCACACCTCCTCTGTCTGTCCAGAGCCAAGTCACGTCTTGTCTGACCGCCCAGAGCCTCGCCATGTCTCGGCTGACACCCCAAGGTCACGGCCTATCATGATGGCCAGCGTGCTGGACCCACCACTTGTGTCAGTGCGGGCAGCAAACATCTCAGTGGCATCAGCGCCTTATAAACCAACCATTAATGAGGTCCTGCCACCCGCCGCTGCTCTTCCCTTAATGGTGGTTGCCATTTGGTGTGTGTGGGCTGCACACTGTGCTCCAGAGATCTCGTCTGATCACAAGTCTGCTCCAGAGGTCTCGTCTGTCCACAAATCTGCTTCAGAGGTCTCATCTGATCACAAGTCTGCTCCAGAGGTCTCGTCTGATCACAAGTCTGCCCCAGAGATCTTGCCTTTTCATAAGTCTGTTCCAGAGGTCTCATCTACCCACGAGTCAGCTCCAGAGGCCTCTCCTGTCGGAGAAGCTGCGCCAGTGCCTCCAGAGGTGTCAGCTTTAGCTGTAGAACCTCCTATGGAGGCGGCGTTTCCATATGAGCTATCTGCTTCTCTATTCTGTCTGCCTTCTCTGTCCCTGCTCTCTCCAGGTCCCAGTCCATGACACGGGTGCCTGCTCCACCTTGGGGGGCTCATGCGCCTCCTGCTCCGCCCTGGTGGGCTCCAGCTCCGCCCGCTCCTCCCTGGAGGGCCCCTGTGCCTCCTGCTCCACCCTGGAGGGCCCCTGCGCCTCCTGCTGCGCCTCCTGCGCCTCCTGCTCTGCCTCCTGCTCCGCCCTGGAGGGCTTCGGCGCCTCCTGCTCCGCCTCCTGCCCTGCCCTGGAGGGCTCCGGCTCCACCTGCTCCGCCCTGGTGGGCTCCTGCCCTGCCGGTCCTGCCTCAGTCACCTGGTCCTCCGCAAGGACCTGGTCCTCCAAGCCTCGCCCTGTTTCGCCCCCCCGCCCCACCACTCCCCTGGACTGTTGGTGGGTTGGAGCGTCTGGAAGCCGCTCTTTGGTGGGGGGCTATGCCATGAATCTGGTCAGTGACCTGCAGTCCGCTCACCACCAGATGTCGCTCTCGCCCTGTCATTACACACTGACTGTTGTACTACACCCCGGACTACTAATCCCATCATCCAGCGCGCTGATTGGGTCAGCACCTGTGACCAATCAGGCACGCTATAGAAGCCCCGGTCTTTCCCCATGCAAGTCACGGAGTATTGTGATTAACGTTGTTGAGCTAAACACTACTACCCACTTTCATCGCAACACTACCAAAACCCTCCGACACGTCTCAAAGGAAACATGCCGCTACTCCTACCAGGGAAACCCACGTTAAAAAAAAAAACAGTATTGCACGTGTACTTACCAATTTGGTGACTTCACACAGTGACTAAATAGACTTAGGCACAAACTATTTGTGTCCCTAACAAATAAAATAGTCATATTTAACGAAAAACGAGGACAAGCCCCCACCTTGTTACAACCCCTGGCTCAGAGGGAAGCAACAAAGAGGACACACACGCGGCTTTGACTGAGCTCAAAAGGAAAAGACTTTATCAACAATTAACTTCAAAAATAAAAAAATAATGTAATAAGACAATATTTCTGTAAGCATCAGTTTCAACAGTGCGTAATGCGAGGTGTCTGAATGAATGTGTAATGTGGTGTTGCTGTGTCAAGAAAATGTAAAGTCCAATACATAAACAAAAACGGGGAACCAAAACAAAACCAAAGACAAAGCTAAATCTAAAATCAAACAAACAAACCCAAAAGAAGGAGAAACTCAAACAAAGCCTCAAACCAAAGTCCCCCACGCTAACAAGTCCGTCAATCTCTTTTAAAAGAAGCGCCCCAGCTGGCGTCAGGTGCAGCCAATAAACTGCGCCCAACAGATTCAATCGTAGGCGGAGCAACCAGTCATCACACTCCCAAAACGAACGTGCAGGAATCGTCACAAACCTTCCCATAACACAAGGAATCCCCCAAAGTTCCCTGTAACAAAAACAATACAAGTTACACAAAAAAGCAAAATCAGAAGCAAGGACAGTTCTCACATCCCAAAGAATTTAAGGGAGTGTATACTAAAGAAATCCGATAGCTGCTCTATAATACTCAAAAGCGTGACAGCGCATCCGCTACCACAATTTCAGATCCTCGAACATGTCGAGTTTCTAAACAAACTAAAAAAAAAATTAATTACAGGACCACCGGACAAATCTCTGGTTCGGACACTGCAAATAACTCAAAAACGTTATGGTCGGTGTATATACACAAGAGGCACGCTGAAATTTAAGGTTAACAGCAAAATGTTACACTGCCCAAATGCTGCCGTTTAACCTACTTTATGCCCCCCACATCAACTGAGGAGTCCTCCCATCATTATGAGAAGGGGCATCTCCAAACAACACGAGGAAACTAAGTAAGAGCTGACATAACTTCTGACATTTTACCGGAGATAACTGACCAAAAATGCGCTCCAAATTGTACAATAATTCCAAATTTTTTGACCACAAAACACGCCATTACCAGGCGAAATTCTCTCATCTTCCTCCCCCACCAAAGCCACCTTACCCCCATCAATAGGTGCATCAGAAAGTACTGACTGCAACGAAATTTCACTTTCTGCAGGATTAACTTAATTTTCATAATATGGTTTTGACAAGTTTACATGATACCATTTAACTAATGTCTTCCATGGCAGAGTTATGACTTTACTACAGTCTTGCCGTACAGAATCCACAATGAGATGTTTGAACAGTTCACCGGTTGCCAGAATCTGTTTTACAGGCACAGGTTTTTGAGACTTGATATTGCTTACTGGTCAACCGGCACGTTTTACACTTCCTAATATAAACAGAGATGTCTTGTTTTATTCGTGGCCAAAAAAAAAATGCCGCAAGATGAAATCACAAGTCTTACATAGACCGTGATGGCCTGATTTATCATGCGCGACTTCGAGCACCATACGGCGGAACTTAACTGGAACCACCACCTGGAAAACAGGATCCCCAACAAAATTGAGGAATCCATTTCCTCAACAACACTCCATCGCAAACACAATATCCACAAGACATGTTACCAAATTCTGTTGGAGTGACAGCACTTTGGAAAAGTTCATCCAAAGAGGAATCAATCTGCTGCTCTTTCCCAAGTTCCTCTGATGAGACAGAAAAAGGCAAAGTGGACAATTAAGGCAAGAACACTTTAGTACACATTTTATCAGGTGAAACGTCCTTTTGGTAATTACCTTTATCCCCCTTTTCTCTTATCCCTGCCCGAGTCACCACACAGGCAGCATCTTGATCTACTGAATTCTGCTCCATTCTATTTTTATTATTAAGTGCAACTATGGGAAACACTGGACCACTAGCCCAGACATGTTCACCTACCAGTCCATTTCCTAAAATAATATGAACTCCTTTAACTGGGAAAGCTGGTCTCACACCCAATACAACCTCACCTTGAATCAAATCAGACTGAAGGTTTACTGTATGCAAAGGCACAGACAAAATATTCATCCCTATTCCCCGAATTAAAACATTCTCACCAGTACAAGACTGCGAGGAAAAGGGTAAAACCGATATCAAAATAAAGGAATTAATCGATCCCGTGTCCCGCAAAATTTTAACAGGGATCTCCTCCTCCCCTCCAACTAAAGACACCCGCCCTTCTGTAATAAAAGGAGTGTAAGAAGAGAAAGAGTCAACAGATTTTTCAGTAACTTTACTTTCTGATAAAACCGGAGCTGCAAGAACAGACGACTTAACAGGGGAACATGTACGTTTAGATTTATTTTTGAGGACCGGACAATCCAGTTTCCAGTGGCCCTCCTCACGACAATAATTGCA
Organism: Labeo catla; assembly: GCA_012976165.1. Classification (NCBI taxonomy): domain Eukaryota; kingdom Metazoa; phylum Chordata; class Actinopteri; order Cypriniformes; family Cyprinidae; genus Labeo; species Labeo catla. The sequence continues at coordinate 255,697 of VONZ01000038.1, forward strand.
TGTTTCACTCGGGTCAAACTTTTGCATGAACACACGATTAGATTTAGGCAGGGAACTTACCAAAGGATCATCACAAACACTCAAATCACCGAAAGTGGATTTGTGCGTTAGTACAAAATCATCAGCCAACACAGCTGCTTCTTCTGGCGTTTTATATTGTGTTCGTTAATATATGTAGCTACACGACTCGGAACTGAATTCTTAAATTGTTCCAACACCATCAAATTACCCAAATCATCCAGCGTTTTAATGTCTGCTGCTGTGCACCAACGATTCAATTTTTTTCTTAAATCTCTCGTAAATTCTAGATGGGTCTGCGCCTGCTCTTTTTTCTGCAAATGAAATCGTTGCCTATATGCCTCTGGTACACATTCATATACTTTTAAAATGACAGACTTCACTTTATCATAATCCTCACAATCATCGACCGACATAGAAGAAAAAGCTACTTGTGCAGTTAAAACACATTGTAGCAGTGCCACACAATCATTACTCAACCAATTTCTTAATTTTGCCATGCGTTCAAAAAGTGAAAAAAAAGTATCCGGATCGTCCCCATTAAACTCTGGAACAAGCTTTAAATTTGCAGTTAAGGAAAAAGACATACCTTGCTCTTCACCAGAACCAGAACCACTTTCATAAGGTTAAGTTTGAGGACTTCCACTTCCAACTTCGCTTTTTCTAAAGCCTGTTTATTTTCCTCAGAAAGCTGCTTTAACTTTTCGTGCTCCATCTGCAAGAGCAACAACTCCTGCTGTTGGGCAAACAATATATTCAATTTACAGTTAAATGTTTCATATATCCCTCCCCCTAGCCCACCCAAACAACGTGTCAGGTACAATTATTTGTAAATTGCTATTGAAGATCTAACAAACACAATAGATCTAATAAACTTAAAATGAGATCAAAAAAAGAAACAAAAATAGCACAAAATATAACAGAATAAATCATTTACATTCTTACAATGCGTCTCACCCCAGGGGTTTTAAAGAGACCTCAAGGAATGCCAAATATCTACCCCACCTTCTCTCGTAAACCTCTATTTTTCGAGTAATCTATATGACATTTATATCAGTTCTGCAACCCATTCCTGAAAAGATGGTGAACCTGCTGACTGCCATCCCCTCATAATAATTTGTCTCCCTATCATAATACCTATTTGAATCCACAGAATGAAAAGCAGCATCCTGACACATCTTGAATATAGTTATGAACCTTAATCCAAAATTCTTGTATTTTAGAACAGGACCACGGAGCATGCATCAGGTCTCCGTCTTCGCTCTCACATCTCCAGCATTCAGCAGAGTCCTTCAGACCAAGCCTGAAAAGCCTACTCGGGGTCCAATAAAAACAGTTTAATATTTTGAATTGTATAAGTCTTACTCTAAGATTTCTTGACATTACTTTAAAATTTTGACAGATTTTAATCCAGTGTTTGTCACTAAATGTACAATTTAAATCCTTACTCCAGACCATTTTAAGTGCAGAATGGAAACTACAACCTACCTTGTCCATTAACCATCTGTAATATACTGAAACTTTGTGTCCTCTACCATATGCTGTTAGAATTACAGACAAAATACTATCCTGTCCTGGAGCTTGACTACCAGTCCTAAAAGTCCCACATAATAGATGTCTTAACTGTAAATATCTCCAAAATTGCATTTTATTAAGGCCAAAAGTTTGGGTTAATTGGCTAAATGATTTCGTTCTCATAAACATCCCCTAACTTCAAAACACCCTTCTTTATCCATTCCTTCCAGAAAAAGGTTGACTTTCCTATACACAATTTGGGATTCAACCAAATACTTGAAGTTGTGTTCAAGAAGGGGTTAAACTTAAATACTTTTGCTATTCTCTTCCAAATTGATTGGAGATGTGATATTACTGGGTGAGACTGCACTTTTTCAGGTAATTTAATGGACAAGCATTGTAGTGGTGGAAGGGGAGGCAGGATAGCTCGTTCAACATTAAACCAAGGTGGGGCCCTCTCTGGGGGGGGGGCCAATGAGCTAAATGTCTCAAGCTGAAGGCATAATAATAAAAAAAAAGTTTGGGAAGCCCCAATCCTCCTTTGTCAACTGGCTGTTGCAGTTTACTCATATGCAACCGTGGGCGCTTATTATTCTAAAGAAATGATTTGGTTAACTTATCAAACTGTTTAAAATATTGCAGAGGAATCTCTAATGGGATTGACTGAAGTAGCTAATTAATCTTTGGAAGGCAGTTCATTTTAAGAACATTCACCTTGCCCCAAAGAGACAAATTTAGTGATGACCACCAACCTACATCATTTGAAATTTTTTGTAATAATGATCCTAAATTCACCCTTACTAAATCTTTAAGTTTATGAGGAAAGAGAATACCAAGATATCTTATACCTTCTTTGGGCCACTGAAAGGGAGCGGGCTGGAAAAATGACACAGGGCAAAAAGATGTCAAAGGAAGAGCTTCAGATTTTGACCAGTTAACTTTATAACCAGAAAGCCTAGAAAATGAATTAATAATCTCCAACAAATATGGCACTGACTTTTGAGGCTCCGAGACAAACAACAATATGTCATCTGCATATAGCATCAATTTATGGACTGTTCCCTCCACAGATACCCCAGGAAAATTTGTATTTGCTCTTATAGCTGCTGCCAGAGGTTCTAAAGCCAAGCAAAACAGCAACAGAGATAGTGGAGATCCTTGACGGGTCCCTCTTGCCAGTGTAAAATAAGAAGAAATTTGTCCATTTGTCTGTACTGCAGTTTGGGGTTGCGTATACAGTAATCGAATCCATTTTAGAAAAACATTCCAAAACCCAAAATTTTTTAATGTCTCAAATAAATACTCTTACTCAACGCAGTCAAAAGCTTTTTCTGCATCCAGTGAAATTGCTGCCACTGGACCGTCGGTGTCTGCCACTGACCACATAATATTAACAAGTCTCCTAATATTATCTGCCCCATTTCTACCATGTATAAAACCCACCTGATCCTCATGCACTAAAGAGGTAATAACTCTGCCCAACCTGTTTGCTAAAATTTTAGACAGTATTTTAACATCCACAGGAATTAAAGAGATTGGACGATAACTCTTACAATCAGCCGGGTCCTTGTCCTTTTTAAGGATAAGAGTAATTAATGTCTGCGTCAATGTAGATGGTAGCTCTTCTTTCTCCATTGCCTCGTTATACAAATTCAGCAGCAGTGGAGATACCTCACGTGCATAGCATTTAAAAAACTCTGCAGTAAAGCCATCTGGCCCCAGTGACTTAGAGGAGGGTAAGGACCTGATTACTTCTACAATTTCTTCAATTGCAATGGGGGAGTCAAGTCCACTTTTCTGTTCCTCTGTCAGCTTGGGTAAATTCAGTGAATCCAAAAAATCCCTTATATCACTAATCCCTGCATTACAAGTAGATGTATATAAATCCATATAAAATTTCCTAAAAACTTCATTAATATCCTCAAACTTGGTAACAGTTATTCCTTCAGCAGACTTAATAGAGGGAATTAGCGATGACATTTCTCTTTGTTTAATATAGTTTGCAAGAAACTTGCCTGCTTTGTTGCCAGATTCAAAATATTTCTGTCTTGCCCTAAATAACCCAAACTCCACCTTCTTGGATAATATATCGTTGTACTTATATTTTAACTGAGTTAAATATCTCAGGCCTTCATGTGTGGTTTTTTTCATCATCTCTATTTCACTCCCTTTAATTTTCTTTTCCAAATTAGCCAGGTCTCTATTATTACATTTGTTAGAGCATGAAGCACGTTATAAAATACCTTACCGACCCAATCCCCCAGTAACTTGTCTGCTTCCTTCTGTAAGAGATGAGTTTCTTGAAGAAACACTACATCATATTTCTCCACCCTTAGTTTAGACATAACTTTACGTCTTTTAATTGGATGTTCTAACCCCTTCACATTGCATGTGGTGAGACGTAACACTCTAGATAGATGCAGTACCAGCTTTCAGAAAATATATATAAAAAGTAGCAATTCTTATCGTACATGCACACATTTGCCACTGACACTCCAACCCAAATTTTAACAAAAAGAAATGTCCTTTCCACAACAAAAACTTCACGGTCCATGACTCGCGTGCAGGTGAAAGGCACACCAGTTTCCCACCATCGCCGCAAAAGGCTCAATCTCCAGTCGAAAATATGACCACAAAACAAAATAACGTTTAGAACGGCTCAAAACATATCAGTGAAATCAGGGCTACTGTAAACGATCAGATCACACATTCAGGATTAGTCCCATTACTGTCCCATTTCAGTGACATACTTAAAGGCTTCTTTTGGGCAAATGAAGCGTTTATATCCCTCGCTAGTCTCGATCCTTAGGGTCGCTGGATACATCATTGCAAATTTCACCCCTTTACTTGATAGGGCAGTATTTAGATAGAAAGAGAAGTGGGAGGGAGAGAGAAAGAGAGAGAGAGGAGGACGGGATCGGGAAGGATCTGCGAGCCGAGACTGGAAAAAGGGACGCCCGAAGCACAGCGGCATTCATGTTAACTTCAAAAACCGACGCGCGGCTCCGACAGCCTTGTGGGCAGCACGTCGGTTTTTGAAGTTAACGGGGAGGAGAATATCGGTTAACAACAATAAAATAAAAGTCACTGGTCAGCTGTCAAAAAGGCCCTTGACGTAGGGCGTTTCTTTCAGGAAAGTTGAACTTTTTTCAACTTGAAAAGACGCTCTGAGCTGCAGAAAAGACGCCGGTGGTGGCGTTTAAAAAAAGCGCTCATGACTTTTTTGAAAAGACGGTTTACTCCATAGGATTATAATGTAAAACAGATGCTGGCAGTTTGAAAAAAGACGCCAAGTGTGAACATAGCCTAAGTTGTGTCACTCTTGCAAAGTCCGGGAAAATCAGTATCCGATTCCCCTCATACTGGATCTCCCCCTTCTCCCACGCAGCACGCAGAACTGCATCACGATCCCCTGATCTCAGAAACCTCACCAGTATAGGCCTAGGTCTGTCCTCAGGATTGGGTCTTGGGCCGAAAACTCTGAGCTCGTTCTATCTCCATCTGCCGACCCGATGTGTCAAAAACTGTAGAGATCAGATTCCCCATGTACCTCATCATGTTTCTGCCTTCCTTTCCCTCCAAAACCCCTATAACGTGGAGATTATTTAGTCGATTCCGATTCTTCATGTCCTCTTCTTTGTCTTTTAACTGATCAAGTTCACATTTGCTTGCGGGCAGATTCCTTTGCCACTCGTTCTCCGTCTCCTCGAGAAACTCCACACGTTTTCCGACATCATCGATTCGCGCGATCACAGCAGATAATTTGTTCTCCACAGAAGTTGTAGTTCAGCGAATATCTTCAATGCCTCCCATGTCATCTGAGATTTTCTTCAACATAGTGTATATTCATAGATATATTCGCTATATCTTGTGACATCTCATTCTCTGGACCCAGCTGCGCGGAGACAGTCTCGCCCTCCGGAGGCAGCTCAGAAGTCTGTGATCTCAAATGTCTCTTAATATCTCCTAAGTTTGCGCTTTTTGATTGCTTCGACATTTTACTCAGTCGGTATCAATCAGGATACAAATTGCTATTAGCTGGCGCGCTGGAGCCCTCCAGGGCAGAGCAGGCAACTGCGTCAAAGATGGGAACCTGGGGAGACAGGGATAGAGGAGGTAGACAGAATAAGGGGAGAAGCAGATAGTTCATAGATTAATGCCGCCATCCTAGGAAGCTCTACAGCCTGGGCTGACACCTCTGGAGGCATTGGCGCGGCTTCTCCGGCGAAAGAGGTTTCTGGAGCGGACTTGAGACCAGACGAGAGTTCTGCCTCTGGAGGGCATGCTGGAGAGAACACCGTCTCTGGAGGGCGCGCTGGAGAGAACACCGTCTCTGGAGGGCGCGCTGGAGAGAGCTCCGCCTCTGGGGGGCGCGCTGGAGTGAGCTCCGCCTCTGGGGGGCGCGCTGGAGTGAGCTCCACCTCCGGGGGGCACGCTGGAGGCAGCTCGGGCTCTGGTGTGCGTGCTGGAGGCAGCTCGGGCTCTGGGGGGGTGCGCTGGAGGCAGATCGGGTTCTGGAGTGCGCGCTGGAACTTGACTTGGCTCTGTGAACGCAGCTGCAATTTGACTTGGTTCAGGAAACGCAGCTGTCACTTGACTTAATTCAGAAGATGCAGCTGCCACTTGGCTTGATTCAGGAAGTGCAGCTGTAAATTGACTTGGCTCGGGGAACACAGCTGCAACTTGACTTGCCTCAGAAGACGCAGCTGCAGCTTGACTTGACTCAGGAGACGCAGCTGTCACTTGACTTAATTCAGAAGATGCAGCTGCAACTTGGCTTGATTCAGGAACCACGGCTGTGACCTGGCTTGACTCAGGAAATGCAGCTGCAACTTGACTGGACTCGGAAACTTGACTTGACTCAGGAAACACAGCTGCAACTTGATTTGACTCGGGAGATGCAGACGCCACTTGACTAGACCTTGTAGACGCAGCCGCAACTTGACTTGACTTGACTCAGGAGATGCAGCCGCAACTTGACTTGGCTCAGGAGACACAGCTGCAACTTGACTTGACTCAGGAGACGCAGCCGTAACTTGACTCGCCTCCGTACACACAGCTGCAACGTGACCAGACTCCGTGCATGCAGCGGCAACGTGACTTGACTCAGGAACAACCGCTATAACTTGGCTTGACTCATGGGGAACAGCTGTGACTGATTCAGGAACGACAGCTTTGGCTTGACTTGACTCAGAAGTTTGACTGGACTCGGAAGCTTGACTGGACTCGGAAGCTATAGCAGTAACTTGACTTGACTGAGGAAAAGCTGCTCTGACTTGACTTAACACAGGAAACACTGCTTTAGCTGGACTTGACTCAGGGGTAGCAGCTGTGACATGATGGAGCTTCGTTTTCGCTGCCCGTACAGATATTAGGGGCAGGTCCAGCACGTGGGCCATCATGATAGTCTGAGAGCTGGCCGCAGGCGGTAGCGTCCTTGGGTCTTGGGCTGAGGCAGCCAATGGAGCCTTGGATCGGGGGGTGTGTTTCTGACAGGGCAGGCGGTCCGAACGGTTGGCGCGGTATGCAGGGGCTCCTGGCGTGGTGTTGGCTGACACGACGCAGCGTGCCTCAGAGGGGGTTGGACGACGAGACCGATGAACTCCTTCGACTTCGAAGTCGGATCCGTTCAAATATAGAACAACATTAATCAATTCGATCAGGGGATAATTACTAGCGGAAAGCTCGCAACGAATCATGTCCTCGTCCAACCCCATCAAAAAACAAGCACCCAAAGCTGCGTCGTGCCAGCTTAGCTGGTTAGCGAGTTCAAGAAAATCCTCTGCATACCGCTCCAACTTCCGACCGCCTTGGCTCAAACGCATTAACTCTGCCTCAGCATCCATGGTTTCGGTCGGTGATTCTGTCACGGTGTAGTCGTCGTGTACGTGGAATGAGTAGGAGAAGAACGGAGATCCAAATAAGTGCAGTTTATTAGATAATCCAAAGTGTACATACACCAAACGCAGGGAAAACAGCAGGGAACCAGCAACCACGACAAACATGGTCCCCAAGGGGACAACCAACCTTATATACACAAACAAACCAATCAAAACAAGACAGGTGCGAATGATTAGACAATGACGCAACTAACAAGAACAGGAACAGGAAGACCAAATATGGGCACACACCGGGAAAACAAACACAAACAGTCCAAATGGCACACACACAGGTCTGACAATACATGAATTTACATTATTAGTTAATATAATGTGTTATTAGGAAATTAATACATTGGCGCATTTAACTAATTACAATTTATTGATTTCTTAATGTATGAATCATATAGAATGTTCATTTGTTGCTGATGCAGTTAATAATAAATAATTAAGTCCTTCATATATTAGTCCTATATATTAAGTCATGATTATCTGTGCGTTAAGCAAGCATGAATGGGCCTTTATCACACTTCCGCGTTCGAAAAGATGAAGTTTCGAATAGTAGCGTAAAAAAAATCTTCTTGCAGCCTTTATCAATGGCTGTGCCCATGTGCCACAGATACGTCTTCTAAAAATACCAAACTCTGCGTACAATCATTAATTTAATATTGTGAAACCAAGGAAGTGGCTTTATGATATCCCGACGTATATTTCGTGACTTAAAGAGTAGAGCGCAAGCCATACTGTATGTTTTTGCGCAACACAGGAAGAAAGCGCAACACTGCAAGAAAACAACACAAACAGCATTCATACATTAAAGAGTAAGTTAGCCAAAGCTTAAAATATTAATTACTACTAAAGACATAGTAAAGTAAGTACATAAACATTAAATGCATGAACATTAGCTGACCCCTCCCTTGTCAGCCAATAACTGTGTGCATAGTTACTACGTATACTGACATCATCCATAGCAATGAGATCAAACCCGCCCTTACTCTTAGTTTAAGACTTGTCTCTATTCCTTAAAGTTTGTCTCAGCAGCTTTGTGAATAGGTTTTAAGAGAAAACTCTAAAAACTTTTACTGCTTTTTAAGAGAACTCTTAGTGGTAAGATAAAATGTTTTACCCAGATGATCTCTTAAAAAAAAAAAAAAAAAAAAAAAAAAAAATGACATTTTATTTCACAAAGGGTGCCTAAACTTTTACATACTAATATATGTTTGCGTTGATATATAATTGTCTTCCTAGCTCTTCAGCATCAGCTGTCAGGAGACATACACGAGAATGTCCAACATTTATGAAGGAGCTTGTCCTCCTCCCTGGTCCCAGATTTTCCACAGTCCCCAGAAGAGGCACAAAAGCCATTCTGTTCGATGAAGGACATGTAATTTCTGCTCTTGAGTTCCACATCTCATGGGATGAGGAAAGAGTAATTGAAGGAAAAAATTATGTCATGCAGGACTGTCTTACATGTGATTATCATTTTCTTGCAATCTCAAAAGCATTCTGCTTCTCCTGATACATTTTAGACAGATGTATCCGAAGAAGAACTAGACAGCCCTTCTGAAGATTCACAGATGTCATCTTCAAGGGAAAATTGTCTTTGATCAGTATTTTCAGTAACTTTTACGTTCCTTTTCTATGCACAGACAGAAAAAAGCTGATTCCAACATGGGTCTTTTTAACACCTTTTATGCATTCATATAGGTTGTCTGGTTCATGCACTCTAGGGTTAACATTTTGATGAATTTTAAATGAAGTTCCAAACGTAGGTTCGGGAGGAGCCTAATCATTCAGTCCTGTCAATCATCATTACAAGCCTATATAAGCAGCTCTTATTGCACTGTCCCAGCCTCCGTTCTTCCGGCAACTGGCCTCAGCAGACATCATACCAAACTCTATTGCTCACTGCCGCAGCAGTGAATTCTCCCACAGGCCTCAGCAGACGTCACACCAAACTCTTTTGCTCACTGCCGCAGCAGTGAATTCTCCCACTGGCCTCAGCAGACGTCACACCAAACTCTATTGCTCACTGCCGCAGCAGTGAATTCTTCCACCGGTCTCAGCAGATGTGTAGAGGTCAGATTTCTTCCACTGGTCTTGGAGAAGTTTCCATTCTAAATCACTATTTCTCACCTCCGCAGCAATGACATCCCCACCTTTCTTGCAGTAGACATCATACTAACCTCCATTTCTCACTGCCGCAGCAGTGATTTCCTCCACCGGTCTAAGAGCAGGTATACTACAACTCTTTCTCGCCCCCACAGCAATAGCCTCCCCCACTTCCCTTGCAGCTGATGTCATGCTAAATTCCACTTCTCACTGCCGCAGCAGTGATTCTGCACAGCACCCTTGCAGCGCCCTGACTAATCTTCATATATTAATTTTCTTCCAGTTTTGCAAGAGCAGAGATTTCTCCTCCAATGAAAATGTTTCTTTACGTCACTGCCGCAGCAGTGCTTTCCCACCCCTCTCCTATAGGAGCGATCTCGTTTGTTAGCCCTTCAACTGCCTTATATTGCCCTAATGCGGCAACAGGGAAACGCATTCTGCACATTCTTGGGGGGGAGAGATAGAATCAATAAAGGTTTTCTCTACTCGTATCACAAAAACTATTTGCAGTTGATTGCCCGGCTTGCTGTCCCTTGTAAGCATTTTTTGGGGGGTTCGAACTCTGCGCTCAAGCCGAGCCTCGGGTTTGGGCCTCCATTAGGGACAGCAAGCCAAGTTTGTTTACCATTGCCCATTAGGACTGGATGGGCAGGCGAACTCGTGAAATGAAGTTCCAAACGTAGGTTCGGGAGGAGCCTAATCATTCAGTCCTGTCAATCATCATTACAAGCCTATATAAGCAGCTCTTATTGCACCGTCCCAGCCTCCGTTCTTCCGGCATCCCTCCACCTCCCCTTCTCCTCTGTTTCTGTTATTCTCCCTCTAGGTAATATCGCATTGGGGGGGTTTGAACTCTGCACTCAAGCCAAGTTTGTTTACCATTGCCCATTAGGACTGGATGGGCAGGCGAACTCGTGAAACACAATTTTAAAATGACCTGATATTTGCAGGTTTTCCATGACTGTGGGAACCCTGTGATTACACCTATGTCTTTAAGATAAATTATTTATGTAATAATATTGTCTTCTCCACCCCATAATACAAGTGCAAAATGTGGAGTCAAGGTGTGCAACAGCAGAGATTCGTCCAGTGTCTTCTCCAGCATTAGGCACTAGCTCTGTGTCTAATTTCACCACAGAGGCTCGAGTTGTGTCTTCACAAGCTGCAGGAGTGTCAAGATTTATTTAAATGGAGCAGAAGTCCACCACGTTAGATTCTGAGGAGCCTCGAGCCATGGCGGGGCAGGCAGAGCAGGGAGCCATGGCGGGGCAGGCAGAGCAGGGAACCTTGGCGGGGCGCTTGAACAGGGAGCCATGGCAGGGCAGGCAGAGCAGGCAGAACAGGGAGCCATGGCAGGGCAGGCAGAGCAGACAGGAGCAAAGATACCCACAGTGGAACAAATGACATCCATAGCAGGACAGAGGAGAGCAGGAATCCCCATAGCAAAGCAGAGGTAGTCCCTTCGAATGTGGCTGGACAGGTAGGGAGTATGGGACCGGCCTTCTTGGCAATGACGTGACAAGCAGAGAGTTCATGATTGGCCTACTGGGCCGTGACATTGCAGGCAGAGAGTTCATGATTGGCCTCCTGGGCCGTGACATGGCAGGCAGAGAGTTCATGATTGGCCTCCTGGGCTGTGACATGGCAGGCAGAGAGTTCATGATTGGCCTCCTGGGCCGTGACATGGCAGGCAGAGAGTTCATGATTGGCCTCCTGGGCCGTGACATGGCAGGGAGACAGTTCAGAGGTGGCCTCCATGACTGTGACAGGATGGGCAGAGAGATCATAGGAGGACGCCGCCCCCTTAGGAGGTTCTGCAGCCAGAGCTGCCACCTCTGAGGGCATTGGCGCAGATGAGATCTCTGGAGTAGACTCGTGGGCAGACGAAACGGTGAGTTCATGAATGGACATCAGCATTAGCTGACACCTCTGGAGGCACTGGTGCAAATTCGTGGTCAGACGAGGCCACTGGAGCAGACTTGTGGTCAGACGAGATCTCTGGAGCAGACTCATGGACAGACAAGGACTCAAGAGTGCAGTGTGTAACCCACATGCTCAAGATGGAGACCGCATTATAGGCAGCACAGTAGACAGTGGGATGCTCTCCGGGCTTGAGGGTGTGGAGGCTGTGAGGTTAGAGAGCGTCAAGACTGCATGGCTTGGGAGCATGGGTTTTGCGTGGCTTGTGAGAGGAGACGAGACCTGGCGAGGCTTTGGAAGGACTGCTGAGACATGACAAGGTTCTGGCATGACAGCCGTGGCTTGGCGAGGCTCTATACTAGCAGCCATGTTGTGAAGAGGCTCTGTTAGGAGTGCAGCTGTGTCTTGACTTGATTCAGGAAGATCTGTCGCGACTTGACTTGACTCAGGGAGGTCTGCCGTGACTTGACTTGACTCAGGAAGGTCTGCCGTGACTTGACTTGACTCAGGGAGGAGGTCTGCCGTGACGGCTTGACTCAGGAGGTCTGCCGTGACTTGGACTTGACTCAGGAGGTCTGCCGCTTGTCAGGGCTCGGTCATGAAGTGACAGAGCTTGGCTCAGGAAGGTCAGCTATGGCTTGACTTGACTTAGGAACAACAGCAGTATCTTGGCTTGGCTCATGAGGGTCTGCTGTAACTTGGCTTGGCTCATGAAGATCAGCTGTGGCTTGGCTTAACATAGACAACCCAGCTGTAATATGACTTGACTCAGGAACAACAGCTGTAACGTGACTTGACTCAGGAACAACAGATGTAACGTGGCTTGACTCAGGAACAACAGCTGTAACTTGACTTGACTCAGAAACAACAGCTGTAACTTGACTTGGCACTGAAAGTGCAGCTCTGACTTGACTTGACATCAGAGGATCAGCCATCACTTGACTAGCTTTGGGTATGGCAGACATGATGGGATGAAATTCGGATGAGATGATTTTGGAATGATGAGACTCAGGGGTGGCAGCCATCTTGGCCTGGGACTCAGATGGGGCGGCCATATTGTGAACTGGCTTGGGGATGGCGGCCATCTTGTGAACTGGCTTGGGGATGGCGGCCATCTTGTGAACTGGCCCGGGGATGGCGGCCATCTTGTGGACTGGCTGTGGGAGGGCGGCCATGACCGGTGCAGACTCTGGAAGGGTGGCCATGGCGTGAGCAGGCCCCAGAGCGGCAGGCATGGTGTGAGCAGTCCCCGGAGCGGCAGGCATGGCGTGAGCAGGCCCCGGAGCGGCAGGCATGGCGGTGAGCAGGCCCCGGAGCGGCAGGCATGGCGGTGAGCAGGCCCCGGAGCGGCAGGCATGGCGGTGAGCAGGCCCCGGAGCGGCAGGCATGGCGTGAGCCCCGGAGCGGACGAGACAGGTGCAGGCTAAGGCTTGGCAGACGTGACGAGTGCAGGCCTTGGTGTAGCAGACATGACATGAGCAGGCTGTGGTCTGGGGGTTACTGCAGGATTGTGGGTTCCCTTGTCCGCAATTCCAACAGTAAAAGGTGAGCCACTTAAACGGAGTGCAAAGTCTATGTACTGTTTAAATGTCCAATGAATTTTCCCGGTAGGGAGGAACGAATGGGTTCATTTAATCCATGGTGAAAAATGTCCTTAAGCGCCACATCATTAAAGCCTACTAAGTGACAGAGTTCACAGAAGTCCATGACATAATCTTCAATGGGCCGGTTACCTTGGCGGAGATAAAAAAGGCGTGATGCTAGATCCATAGTTGATCTGTGTTCCAAAAGCTGCTGGATCTGTGGGTGGCGAAGTATTCTGTAACGGGACTCGTCAGAAGCGTGAACAGATCCAAGTGCAAGCTTTATTGTACAGATCGTAGTCAAGACGGGCAGGGTCAGACACCAGCAAACAGTAACATCCAGGACGAGACAAGAGCGTAATCCAAAAAACAGGCAGAAGGTCAAAATACCAGTGAGCAGTCCAAAGTATCAAATGAACAAGGCAATGAAACAAGACTAAACTACAGCAATGAAACAAGGAGAAACTATAACTATGAAACAAAACAATGACCATGGAATAAACACTATGAAACAAGGAAAACGCTTGGTAAAGTCCGCACAGGCAAAACAATACTTCGCAACCTCCTGTTTGGCATGGCCCTCCTTATATGGCTGCCAAACAGGAAGTAACCATAGAAGCAGCAGAGGGAGCGGTAACAGTCAGTCCCTCTGCTGGCGTGGCATTACAGAATCCCCCCCTCTAGGAGCAACTCCTGGCGCTCAAGCAACAACAGTCCAGGAGGGTGGGGGGACAGAGGCAAAACAGGGGGTGGGATGGAGGGCCAGGTCCATGCAGAGGAGGTGGGCCTGGATAAAACAATACTTCGCAACCTCCTGTTTGGCATGGCCCTCCTAATATGGCTGCCAAAGAGGAAGTAACCATAGAAGCAGCAGAGGGAGCGGTAACAGTCAGTCCATGGGTGAGGGCTCCCTCTGCTGGCATGGCGTTACATAAAATTAACCCTCTGGGGTCTGAGGGTGTTTTGGGGCCCTGGAGAAGTTTTGACATGCCCTGACATTTGTGCTTTTTTCAGTATATTAAAAACTTATTCATGGCTAAAGTCTGGTTACACTGTAATCAGCACAAACTGGGCTACAATAATATGTAAGAAACATGAATGTACACGTTTGTGTTTTTGAGAAAACAACGTTTATGCTTGGAGAGTGAAAAACTAAATGTTTTAAGTCACCGAAACAAGGCCATGAAACACATTCAGAACATTAGTTCACAAAACTTTTGAGAACTGGATGTGGTAGGCTACACAGGAGGTTTTTAGGAGTTTTTTCTACAAAATGATTTGAAAATCATCTCGTTCACTCCTTCAGAGAAAACAATATAATGATGTAAATTTTCTAAGACATGTTTTGTGATCGAAAGGGAATATGCGAAGGAGTGGCAATGACCCATGAATATTTAGCAATTCACACCTGAGAGACAAAGAGCCCTCCCTAATAGCCCATCAATGAGACTGTAACTGTCAGGTAAGAAACAATGAGAGATTCAAAGAATGGAGTTTTAGATTATTTGTATTTTATTTACAACACAGTATCATCAAAATATACATAATGAAGGTCAAATACACATTATTGAGCACCTGGATCTAACCACAGAGATGTGAACAGACTTTGTGTAGTTTCTGAAAACTGTTTTCTGAATTCTGTTCAACAAGTGAAAAAAGTAAATCATACCTGATATTTAAGTGCTTGCAAATCTCATCATCAGTAGTCAAGGAACTTCTTTTTACACTAGAATATGTGTAGTTGAACATCTGATGTTAGTACAGCACTCTCAGTTTGAAAGACAGCAGGATTCATCTGTTGTGCAGGTATCAGATCACTACAAAACAAACAACATAAGAAAAACATCTGTGAGCATGTTAATAACAGGAGCATCTGTAATATATATATATATATAGTACATATATTGTATGAATTTGTAGCCATAGACTCGCGCATTTGTACTAACATAAAATGGACATTTTATATCTGAAAAACTAATAATTATTGTTTTTCATGTTAAACATCTATTCGAGAGCAGAGTATTGATAAACATGGTCTAAACATACAGTGTACATCCTATTGTTATATGATAAATAAGTAACTAAATAATATGATATAAGCATGCTTTGTATGTATTATACAATACAAAAACATTTTATATCGGGGAAACTATATTATTATTGTTAAAGGGCAAGTGTAAACACTATTACCTTTATATCGCATCGTTTTCTATTGTATAGAACGTTAAAAAACATCCTGGCGTCGTGAGACATTTTGATGCAATGAAATGAAACATACTTCATGATGTTTCACTTGCTGTAGTCATGAATTATAGTTTGAACAAAAAGTCTAACTAGTAAAATGTGTACAAGTTCTGTCACAGTAACCCAGTAACAACTAACGCAAGCAGGCTAATAAAAGAAAGACTTACTCGTGTAAATATCTCCTCTGATGGATCTCGCCGTGTGTCACATCGTGTTCTTCCTCCGAATTCTTATTCCTCACAGCGCATCTTCTTATAGAAACGACAAGTAGCCCAGATGAACTTGGAAAAGAAAAAGTCTTGGCGCTTTGTTTACAGTGATGTGGGCGGTTACGTTTGGCGCGCGCCCTCACGTGGCGATTACACTATGAAAAGCGAAAGCATCTCGTGGGCGTGATCTAATTAAAAATAATGAAGCAGACAGGAGAGATTGAACATGGAGTTGGTTTCATACGGATTACTTCATCAGAGAATATTTGTTTTCGGCAAGAGGGGCTTCATCTAAAAGTAAAAATATCAAGCTTTCTATCGATATCTCTTCCATGTGTGTGTGTCACGTATTCGCTGAGTTTTAGTTCATTTTACTGACGCATTTCAAAATGATACGTGTGGAGACGGAGACTGCTGAATGCGCACCCTGTTTATTTTCTTTGTTTTGCAAAAGCATAATGTTTTGTTGATACTATGAGTGTACACAAATAAAAGTAGACTCTCTACAGATTTAAATGATGGATTACTCTAATATGTACGATCAAAAATGAGCGAGCATTTTAGGTTCTTTTTGCTCGTGTCATGAAAAAATGCAATTGGCGTCGCCGGCGGTTAAGCCATGTGGGAACTGGGTAAAATAAAATATCTGTTAAGATACTAGGGGAAACACGGTGGGATAAACTGTGGAGAAAAAATACTGAGACATTATGCCACAACCTCCAGAGGGCGAAGGAGACCCCCTGTCAGAGCACAATAACGGACTACTCCATCCTAATCCGGACTGTGGGGCAATGGAGGACCCAGAGTTCCCTGAAGGGAACAACTGGGAGAAAGTGCATGGATCCGTAAGGAATGGCGCAGCAAGCTGACACCGAGCTGTCCTCCCGCAAATTACCTGAAGTTGAACAACGCACGGGAGGAACGGCTCAGCGCAGAAAAAAGAATTCTGCGCAAGTGATGGGTTACAACAGTTTTACTGTAGTTTTACTGCAATATAACTAGAGTTGACCATTGGCAAGGTAAATTACTACACTTATGAATGTTACAGTTCTACTATAGTACAACCATGATTAACTGTTGTATAAGTATGAGCACCTTTCACAATACGTATTTCAAAGTAGGTTGACAGGAAATGCATGTTCCCCTTCAGTCGTACACTACAACATTATTAGTTAGCCTCCCATTGTGGTGGCTGCACAGCCGGAGTCTGAGGCTAAGTTGACGGCCATGTTCCCCCGGGCAGCCTCGACCGTCAGGCTGGAGGTTGGGTTCCCGCCTTCCCACCTTAGCCTGTAAGTGTCTGCCAGATGTGAGAATAGCCGGCACAAACACCTGTCAGGTGATGCTTCCCTAGAGATGACAATGCACAGCATCTCATTTTTTTTACTGTGATAGCCATAACAAACACATTCAAAGTGGAGGGAACATCCTTTGCTCCAACTTCTCCTGCAGGAAGGAAAGCACAACTCTGACCAAGCACCACAGGGGGTCCTCTCGGTGAGAGGAACACCATACAATGAAAAAAAAACTCACCTCAGAGCGTAGGCCAGCCTCATAGAGGGGGCTCTAGCCTGAGTGATAATGTTTACCACGGCCTATTGAAAAGGCCAGTGAGGTCTACCGCATCCCATCCAGAAGCCAGACATGCAAGTTCCATAGATCGGGATGCGGGTGCCAGATTGTGTCAAACTAGGGAGGGGTTGTCACGAGGAGCATAAGTGTCAGCATACCAGGTTCAGGGTGGATCAGTAAGACGCACCAGCGGAACCTGCTCCTCATCCTCCCCTATCTTGCACAGGTTTGTGCAAGGAGACTCACTGGGGAAGGCATACTTGAGGAGACCCCGTGTCCAGCTGTGTGCCAGCTCGTCCCTGCCATTTCCACTCAGACAGGAAGAAGCTGGCAGAGGGAGGACTTGAAGGAAACAAAACAGGTTTACCTGAGCTTCGCCGAGTCGACTCCAGAAGAGCTGGACCACCTGGGGTTGGAGTCACCATTCTCGGGGAGAGCGCAACTCAACTCTCTTAACAAGGTGAATGGCACACAGCGATTTGAGCTGCATCAGACTCCAGAGAAGGAGATGTCGGGCGAGTTGCAGCATGCGACGGGAGCGTAGACCACCTTGGTAATAGGTGTACGCTACCGTGGCTATGGTGTCCTTGTGGACTAGCGTGTGCATGTCCTGCAGCATTGGTAGGAACCGGCGGAGGACAAAGCACTGCTAGCAACTCTAAGCGATTATTGTCACTGCAGTCGAGGTCCTGTTCAGGAGCCCGAGGCTGCCTGCCCATTGCAAATGGCACCCCAGTCCATGTTGGAGGCATCTGAGTTGACTGGTCTCGACCGGACCCAACTCCGTACTAAGAAAAGAGAGAGCTTGTTTTTATTTTATTTATTTGCTCTTTAGCGCTCACTCTTCTCTCAGTCAACCCGAAGGCCCAGCGGCTGAGGTGCGAAGGCACCAAGTCTCTGTATTCACCTCCAACAAATGTCATGAGTGAGGTATTTCTACTCCAGTCGTCGAGATAGTTGAGGATCCAGTTGCCTCTATCCCAAGTGGGGCCAGGGCACACCCCTGTTTGTAAAGTGCAGGGAAATGGATCACTCTGAAAAGCAGGGAGCCAAGGGGAGATCTGTACTGATACGTCTGACTCCTGACGCAGATCGTTTTTCGGTCTGCTTCAGGAGTCAGACGTATCAGTACAGATACGTTATGTAATCGACATAACAGCACACGTCCTTCAGGTCGAAAGCTGTAGCCCAACCCTAGTGCTGAAACTAGAAACATGTGTCTCTGTTTCAGCCACCCAAATGGTAGCCCAAAGAGGGGACCAAATCGGAACTCAAGAACCAGGATAGGGCGAAACCCACTCTTTTCAGGATGTATGGACCGACCAAATCAACCAGCAGACAGACTAGGTAGATTTAGTAACCGGGCTGCTGCCTGCAAAAAATAGGTTCATAGGAACGGTACCAACACCTCCGCGGCGAACAACCAGCCTTTTTTTTTTTAAAGGATGGCTCAACCCAGGAAGCAAGCGTCCTGAACTAGTGCCAAGCTTACCTTTGATCCACGATCCCGCGTTGTCGCTACTAGAGTGCGAGGAAACGACGCGTCCTGCAACCCTAGCTTAGATGGCGAGACCATGTGCTGGGTCTGAGTGTGAGGAGGACGTGTGTCACTCACAGACAAAACCCAGCGTTTTCTGAGAAGCCCAAGGGACATAGAGGAAATTGCTCTTTTATTGAAAGGGTGGGTACCTGCTGACCTGTAGGTCAGAGGCGGCAGCGATGGAGAAAGCCCCTGTTCTTCCCAAGGGTACTCCCAAAACAGTTCCTCTGGTCCTTGGGTAGTCTGCTTTCAAGAAGCTCCGCTTTCATGCAAGGCAACCCAATGGCAGACTGCGCCCCCTAGATGTGGCCAGCTCAACGCCCCCGAAGGGGAGCAGAGCAATTCCTGTTGGGGCCAGTAGGGGGGCGCCTTCGGCGACAGGCAGAAGACGACGCGGCCCTTCCACGGGCACTCTCAGTTCTTTTTCTGCGTGTGAACTGCCCAAGACTGCTGGGATAAGTGCTGGACAGTAACGCCAAAGAGGCTGGCCTGAGAGACAGAACACCAAGAAAACAAGCTTTGTCGGTGTCACACATCTCCACTAGGTTCAGCCGGAATAGCACTTTTAAGCCACAAAAATGGACAGCACCTGACCAAGGGACTGCACCGAGACTTTTCAGCCACCATACGCAGTTCCTGCATCAACCACGACTCAGAACTACCCTTGTGCACGTCAGAATCATGGCCTGAAATAATGCAGGAGGGCCATAGCATGCAGGGCAGAGGCGGCATGGCCTGCAGCGTTGTGAGCCCCGCTTTACAGCCAGGGCTGGCAGACACTTACAGGCTAAGGTGGGAAGGCGGGAACCCAACCTCCAGCCTGACGGTCGAGGCTGCCCGGGGGAACATGGCCGTCAACTTAGCCTCAGACTCCGGCTGTGCAGCCACCACAATGGGAGGCTAACTAATAATGTTGTAGTGTACGACTGAAGGGGAACATGCATTTCCTGTCAACCTACTTTGAAATACGTATTGTGAAAGGTGCTTATACTTATACAAGTTAATCATGGTTGTACTATAGTAGAACTGTAACATTCATAAGTGTAGTAATTTACCTTGCCAATGGTCAACTCTAGTTATATTGCAGTAAAACTACAGTAAAACTGTTGTAACCTTGACTATAGTAACTAAACAATTGTGAATTGAGTTGAATGCTTATCGTGTCATTTTTGTAAAATCATTTGGTAAATGTATTTGTATATTTAATATGTTAATTGAAAACATTAATACATTTGAAACTGTTATCAAGAGTGGTGTGCATTATTTTATTATATAGCTGGTATTTACAGCTGCATCGTCCCAACATCGGCCGGAGAGCATTTCCTATCAGATGCTGACGTCACTACGACATATTCCCGATTAGCAAACGCTCCCTGAGCGACATCGCGCCGATGGAATTTTGTAAGTCGGGTCCACATCGGCCCAACGTATGTGTACTGTAACCAATGTGTTTCAACAACCCAATATATAACAAACCAATATATAGTTAAGGAAACCAATATATCTAAACCAATATATACTGAATAAACCAATATATACAGACCAATGTATACTTGAATAAACCAATATATAATAACAAATACACAGTTGAGGAAACCGATATATCTAAGCCAATATGTAACTGAAAAAAACAACATAAGCTTAAGTAAACCAATGTATTTAAACCAATATATACTTGAATAAACCATTATATACTATTACATAGTTGAGGAAACTGATGTATCTAAACCAATATATACTTGAATAAACCCAATTTGGAATAATTACAATATATTATTTAAAAATAAATCTTTCTTTTCTAGTTAAATTTAAAAATGATATTGATTTGAATTGTTCCTTTTGTAATATGATGACTGAAACTGTGTTTCATTTATTTTGGCATTGCTCTCATGTTAAAATTTTTTGGAAAGATTTGACTAGATTTATAATTGATAACATTGATGCCACTTTTTCTTTGTGTCTACAACATGTTTTATTTGGTTTTATATAAAATCCCCTCAAATACAAGGAAAGTGTAACGGGACTCTTTGGAAGCGTGAGTAGATCCAAGTGCGAGCTTTATTATACAGATCATAGTCAGACAGGCAAGGTTAATCTCCAACAAACAGTGATAATCAGGGCGAGGCGAGAGCGTAATCCAATAAACAGGCAGAACATCAAAATACCAGAGAACAGTCCAAAAGTAACAAATAAACAAGGCAATGGAACAAGGCAAAACTATGGCAATGAAACAGGGCAAAAACTATGACTATAGAACAAAACCGTGGCAAATAACAAAAACAAGGCAATGAAAACAGGGAAAACGCTTGGTAGAATCCGCACAGACAAAACAATACTTCGCAGGGCCTGTTTGGTATAGGCCTCCTTAAATGGCCACCAAAGAGCAAGTAACCCATGAACCAGCAGAGGGAGCAGTAACAGTCAGTCCAATGGGTGAGGGCTCCCTCTGCTGGCGTGGCATTACAGAATCCCCCCCTCTAGGAGCGACAACAGTCCAGGAGGGTGGGGGAACAGAGGCAAAACAGGGGGGGGGACGGGGGGCCAGGTCCGTGCAGAGAAGGTGGGGCTGGATCGTGGAGCAGGGACAGACAGTGAAGCACTGGAGGACCTGGGCCATGGAACAGTAGCAGACAGAACACTGGAGGACCTGGGCCATGGAGCAGAGGCAGACAGTGAAACACTGGAGGATCTGGACCGTGGAGCTGTGGCAGACAGTGGAACCTTGGAGGACCTGGGCCGTGGAGCAATGGCAGACAGTGTACCACTGGAGCAGGGAGAGCAGGCAGCCATGGCGGGGCAGGCAGAGCAGGCAGCCATGGCAGGGTAGGCAGAGCAGGCAGAACAGGAAGCCATGGCGAGGCAGGCAGAGCAGGCAGAACAGGGAGCCATGGCGAGGCAGGCAGAGCAGGCAGAACAGGGAGCCATGGCGGGACAGACAGAGCAGACAAGAGCAAAAATATCCACAATGGAACTAATAACATCCATAGCAGCGCATAGGGCTCATGATTGGCCTCCTTGGCCGTGACATGATGGGCAGAGAGTTCATGATTGGCCTTCTTGACTGTGACATGGCGGGCAGAGAATTCATAATTGGACGGCGCCCGCATAGGAGGTTCTGCAGCCGGAGCCGCCACCTCCGGGGGCATTGGCGCAGACTCGTAGTTAGACGTTGCAGTGAGTTCATGGGTGGACGCCACCTCCTTAGGAGGTTCTACAGAGCATGCTGACACCTCAGGAGGCATTGGCGCAAACACGTGGGCAGGAAAGGCCTCTGGCACAGACCCATGGACAGACGAGGCCTCAGGAGCAGACTCGTGGACAGACGAGGCCTCTGGAGCAGACTCGTGGACAGACAAGGCCTCTGGAGCAGACTTGTGGTCAGACGAGGCTTCTGGAGCGCAGTGTGTGGCCCACACGCTCAAAATGGCAACAGCCATTACAGGCAGCACAGTAGACAGGGGGATGCCTGCCGGTCTTGAGGGTGTGGACGCTGCAGACATGTGGCTTGGGAGCATGGGCTCTGCGTGGCTTGGGAGCGTGGGCTCTAGAGGATCAGCTGAGACACGACGAGGCTCTAGAGGATCAGCTGAGACACAACAGCTGAGACACAACGAGGCTCTAGAGGATCAGCTGAGACACAACAAGGCTCTGGAGGATCAGCTGAGACATGACGTGGCTTTGGAAGGTCAGAGGGGACTTGGTGATGTTCTGTACTAGCAGCCATGTCGTGAAGAGGTTCTGTTAGGAGCGTAGCTGTTTCTTGACTTGATTCAGGAAGGTCTGTTGTGACTGGACTTGACTCGGGAAGGTCTGCAGTGACTTGACTTGACTCAGGGAAGTTCGCCGCGGACTCTGACTTTGACTCAGGGAGGTCTGTCGGTGACTTGACTCAGGGAGGCCTGCCGTGACTTGACTTGACTTGTGAAGGTCAGCTGTGACTTGACTTGGCTCATGAAGGTCAACTGTGGCTTGGCTTGGCTCGGGGACAACAGCAGCAACTTGACTTGGCTCATGAAGATCTGCTGTAACTTGGCTTGGCTTAGGAACAACAGCTGTAACATGGCTTGACTTAGGAACAACAGCTGTAACTTGGCTTGACTCAGGAACAACAGCTGTAACTTGACTTGACTCATGGGGAACAGCTGTGACTTGGCTTAACTCATGGGGAACAGCTGTGACTTGGCTTGACTCATGGGGGACAGCTGTGACTTGGCTTGACTCATGGGGGACAGCTGTGTCTTGGCTTGACTCATGGGGGACAGCTGTGACTTGGCTTGATTCCAAAGTAACAGCTGTAACTTGATGTGGCTCAGGAAACACAGCTGTCAAGTCAAGTCAAGTCAAGTCAAGCTTTATTGTCATTCCGCTACATGTGTGGACATACAGTGGAATGAAATGTTGTGTCTCGCAGGACCACAGTGCTACATAAATAAACATAAATACACTAGACGTAGAAGCAATTTTTAATCCTATACGTGTAACTATACATATACTATAAATAACTGACTATACATACACATAACCTAAGACAGACTATACAAGTAGTTTACATAATATAAAGGTTAAGAAGAAAATAGTGCAAAAAGATTTGTGGTGCATTGACAGGTAGACATTTGTAAGTCCTTATTAGGTCCTTGTAACGTTAATAAATGTTAACAAGAAAGTGTCTGGTGCATAGAGAGAAAAGAGTGTTTCTACAGGTGGTTTGTCCAGCCCACTCACCTGTAGGTAGCACACTCAGAGGTGCACAGTGTTTTCTGTGTACATTTAATGTTTATAGGAAAGTGTCTGGTGCATATAGAGATGAAAGAATGCGTTACTACAGGTGGTTTGTCCAGCCACTCACCTGTGTGTAGTACACTCAGAATTGCAAAAATTGTGTTTTGAGTTTTTCAACAGTTTACATTGTGGATAAGGTTTCAGAGGGGGGCGAGGTGGTTGGAATTGAGGGCTCTTACAGCCTGGGGGAAAAAGCTGTTGAGCAGTCTTGCAGAGCGGGCTCTGATGCTCCTGTAGCGTGTTCCTGATGGCAGGAGCTGGAAGAGATGATGGGAGGGGTGGGTGGGGTCCTTCACGATACTAGTGGCTTTACCGGAGCATCGTGCAAGGAAAATGTCCAGAAGGGAGGGGAGAGGGGCACCGATGATCTTTGCAGCTGTGTTCACTGTCCGTTGTAGGGTCTTGCGGTCAGCAGCACTGCAGTTCCCATACCAGACAGTGATGCAGCTGGTCAGCACACTCTCAATGGTTCCCCTGTAGAATGTGGTGAGGATGGGTGGAGGGAGACTTGCCCTTTTTAGCCGGCGGAGAAAGTGTAGGCGCTGTTGTGCCTTCTTGGAGAGTGACATGGTGTTGGTGGTCCAGGTGAGATCCTCCGTGATGTGTACCCCCAGGAATTTAGTGCTGCTGACTCTCTCCACAGCTGAGCTGTCGATGGTCAGTGGGGGGTGGTCAACAGAGTTCCTCCTGAAGTCCATCACAACCTCCTTTGTCTTACTCACATTGAGGGACAGGTTGTTTGCACCACACCATTCAACCAGTTGTGCCACTTCCTCTCTGTAGTGTGTTTCATCGTTGTTGCTGATGAGACCTACCACCGTTGTGTCATCAGCAAACTTGATGATGTGGTTGGAGCTGAACTTGGCAGTGCAGTCGTGGGTCAGCAGCGTGAAGAACAGTGGGCTGAGCACACAGCCCTGTGGGGCACCTGTGCTCAGTGTAGTAGTGCTCGAGGTGTTGTGGCCGACACGGACTGACTGAGGTCTTCCAGTTAAGAAGTCCAGGATCCAATTACAGAGGGAGGTGTTAAGGCCCAGAAGG
The DNA here is from genome assembly GCA_012976165.1 of Labeo catla. NCBI lineage: Eukaryota > Metazoa > Chordata > Actinopteri > Cypriniformes > Cyprinidae > Labeo > Labeo catla. The sequence continues at coordinate 280,109 of VONZ01000038.1, forward strand.
TTTAGTTTGTTGATGAGCTGTTGTGGGATTATTGTATTGAATGCTGAGCTGAAGTCAATGAACAGCATTCTAACATAAGAGTCTTTGTTTTCTAAGTGAGTAAGAGCCAAGTGGAGGGTGGAGGAAATGGCATCGTCCGTGGAACGGTTTGGACGGTATGCAAACTGGAGCGGATCGAGTGTGTTGGGGAGGCTGGTTTTGATATTGCTCATAACTAACCTCTCAAAGCACTTCATCATGATTGGAGTCAGTGCTATGGGACGGTAGTCATTCAGACAAGACACAGGGGACTTCTTTGGAACTGGAATTATGGAGGTGGATTTGAGACATGTGGGGACGACTGCCTGGCTCAGCGAGGTGTTGAAGATATCTGTTAGGACATCCGTCAGCTGTGCAGCACAGTCTCTTAGTACACGGCCAGGTATGTTGTCAGGACCCGCAGCCTTGCGTGGGTTAACCCTGGATAGAGTCTTCCTTACATCGGCTGGAGACAGACAGAGTGCCTGGTTGTTGGGAGGTGTGGGTAGTTTTTGTGCAGGTGTGTCATTCTGCATTTCAAACCGTGCATAGAACTCATTGAGTGCGTCTGGGAGGGTTATGTTGTCATCGCAGGCCTGTGGCAGGGGCTTGTAATCAGTGATGGTCTGAATGGCTTGCCACAGGCTCCGTGTGTCTTTGCTGTCACTAAAGTGATTATTTATTTTTTGTGCATACAAGCGTTTTGCTTGCTTGATTCCACGGGACAGATTGGCTCTTGCTGTTTTTAAGGCTGCTTTGTCTCCTGATCTGAATGCATCATCTCTGGTCTTTAGCAGCCCACGAACCTCTGCTGTCATCCACGGCTTCTGGTTTGCACGTGTGGTGATGGTTTTGGTGACTGTCACATCATCAATGCACTTTTTGATGTAAGCAGTCACAGTTTCAGTGTACTCATGCAGGTCTGTGTGGTTGTTGTAGGTGGCCGCCTCTCTGAACATGTTCCAGTCTGTGCACTGAAAGCAGTCCTGTAGTGTTGAGGTGGCATCATCTGGCCATACTGTGATCTGTTTTTGAACCGGTTTGGTAAGTTTGAGAAGTGGTCTGTATGCTGGGATTAGCATAACAGAGATGTGGTCTGAGTGTCCGAGGTGGGGGCGGGGTTCAGCTTTGTATGCATTTTTTTCTGTCGTGTAAACCAAGTCCAGTGTGTTGTTTCCCCTTGTTGCAAAGTTCACATGTTGGTAGAACTTTGGCAAAACTGACTTTTGATTAAAGTCACCGGCAATGATGAAAAAGCCGTCGGGGTTATTTGTTTGTTGTTCGCTGATGGCGCTGTACAGCTCGCGAAGCGCGTCCTTAGCGTTTGTACACGGCGGGATGTAAACCGCGACAATAACAATGGCCGTGAACTCCCGCGGCAGATAGAACGGCCGACACTTCACAAACATAAACTCCACCAGCGATGAACAGTGTTTTGTCACTACTACAGCATTGTTACACCATCCCTTGTTGATATAGACACACAGTCCTCCCCCGCGAGTCTTACCAGACAGTGCTGTATCTCTGTCCGCTCGGTAGCAGGTTAGCCCGTGCATCTGAATGGCGGAGTCGGGAATGTTGTCGTTTAGCCATGTTTTAGTGAAAACAAACACACAACAATCCCTTGCCTCGTGCAGTGTAGAGCGACTGAGTTGAAATGAGTCCAGTTTATTTTCCAGCGAGCGAACATTAGAGAGCATGAGTGTTGGAAGAGCAGGTCTGGTGGGGTTAGCCCTTAGCCTAGCTCGTATGCCTCCGCGCTTGCCGCGCTTCTGTCCCCTCTCACACCGCCGGTGCCGCCGCCGCTGCTTTGTTCGGGCAGAGCCGCGCTTCTGTCCCGTCACACACCGCCGGCGCCGCTGCTTTGTGTGGGTAGCGTCAGTGGACAAGGCCGTGGTCTCTGGGTTCGGCTTTAGCAGTAAGCAAAGGCCTTGGAGCTTCTCAGTTGTCGCCGGTGCGAGTTGGTGGTTGTGTGTATTGCCGATTTCTAAAAGGCTTTGGCGATCATAGATGTATTTTGGAGTGATTTCCTTATGAATTAACGGTAAGCTGAGACTATTTTGAGACGAACAGACGACATTAACAGACATTAAAGCACCGTTTATCGGACCCGGAGTAGCCGCTGCGTCTGACCGCGCCGCCATCTTGGATTCTTATATAAATAAGAATAAATGTCACTTGATTTGGCACTGAATGTGCAGCCCTGACTTGACTTGACACCAGAGGATCAAGCATCACTTGATTAGCTTTGGGTGCGGCAGATATGGGATGAGATTCAGATGAGATGATTTTGGACTGATGAGGCCCGGGCGTGGCGGCCATCTTGGCCAGGGACTCAGATGGGGCGGCCATCTTGTGAACAGGCTTGGGGATGGCGGCCATCTTGTGGACTGGCTCTGGGATGGCGGCCATCTTGTGGGCTGGCTCTGGGATGGCAGCCATCTTGTGGGCTGGCTCTGGGATGGCGGCCATCTTGTGGACTGGCTCTGGGACGGCAGCCATCTTGTGGACTGGCTTGGGGTTGGTAGCCATGACAGGTGCAGACCCTGGAAGGGCGGCCATGGCGTGAGCAGGCCCTGGAGCGGCAGGCATGGCGTGAGCAGGCCCTGGAGCAGAAGACGTGACGTGAGGAGGCCTTGGAGCAGAAGACGTGACGTGAGTAAACTATGACTTGGTAGACGTGACATGAGCAGACTTTGGCTTGGTGGATGTGACTTAAGCAGGCTTTGGCGTGGCGGACATGACATGAACTGGCTGTGGCTTGATAGGCTTGGCATGAGAGGGCTCTGGTGTAGTAGACATGACATGAGCAGGTTGTGGTATGGGGGTTACTGCAGGATTGCGGGGTCCCTCATCCGCAACAGTAAAAGGTGAGCCTTAAGCGGAGTGCAAAGTCTATGAATTGTTCAAGTGTCCAGTGGATTTTACCTCCAGGTAGGCAGGAATGAATCGGATCGTCTAATCCGTGGCGGAAAATGTCTTTAAGCGCCACGTCATTAAAAGGTACCAAATAGCACAGCTCACAGAAAACAGTGACATAATCCTCAATGGGCCGGATACCTTGGCAGAGGTGGAAGAGGCGTGATGCTGGATCCATGGTGATCTGTGTACTAAAAGCCGCTGGATCTTTGGTAGGCGAAGTATTCTGTAACGGGACTCTTTGGAAGCGTGAGTAGATCCAAGTGCGAGCTTTATTATACAGATCGTAGTCAGACAGGCAAGGTCAATCTCCAACAAACAGTGATAATCAAGGCGAGGCGAGAGCATAATCCAATAAACAGGCAGAACGTCAAAATACCAGAGAGCAGTCCAAAAGTAACAAATAAACAAGGGAATGGAACAAGGCAAAACTATGGCAATGAAACAGGGCAAAAACTATGACTATAGAACAAAACCGTGGCAAATAACAAAAACAAGGCAATGAAAACAAGGAAAACGCTTGGTAGAGTCCACACAGGGAAAACAATACTTCGCAGGGCCTGTTTGGTATAGGCCTCCTTAAATGGCCTTATGTCCTTATTATGTATGGCCTTATTATGTATAGTGAAACCAAGCCATTATTTTTGGTTCTTGAAAAAGAAATTCAAATTTATGTTAAGACAATTTTTTATTTACATAATAAGAAAACAATTTCAGTATCTTAAAAACATTAATGGCTAAAGTCTGATTACATTGTAATCAGCACAAACTGGGCTACAATAATATGCAAGCAACATTAATGTACATGTTTGTGTTTTTGAGAAAACAACATTTATGCGTGGTTAGTGAAAAACTAAAATCTTTAAATCACTGTAATAAGGCCATGAAACACATTCAGAACATTAGTTCACAAAACTTTTGAGAACTAGATGTGGTAGTCTAGAGTTTTTTCTACAAAATGATGTGAAAATCATCTCATTCACATTGTCAGGATTGTGTTTGGTTTTGTCTGGTTTTTCCTTGTGTTTTTTCCCCCGTGGTTCCTGTGTATTTTGGTATGTTCCTTGTCCCCCCCTTTAGTTCTGTCTCCATTTGGTTTAGTCTTGCCCATATTTGTACTTCCCCTCGTTATCTCGTTTGTAACCACTCCCCTGTTTCCGTGTATATAATGTTCTTTGTGCCTCACTCCCCTTGTCGGTGATTATATTGTCTTCTGTGTTCTTCCGTTTGTCGTGGTTGCTGGTTTTCCTGTGTTTCCCTGAGTTTGTGTTCATTTGGATTATTTAATAAAGCCGCATTTATTGGATCTCCGCTCCCCTCCTGCGTTATTCCCCGCACACGACGACACAACCCTGACAGAATCACCGACCTAAAAAACAAAAGATGACCTGGGCTGAGGACCTCCTCCTAAACCTGCAACAAGGTGAGCGTTCGCTGGAGGAGTATGTGGAGGAGTTTTTGAGCGTTTACCATCTGGTGAGATGGAGCGACAAGATGGTTAACGCATGTTTCCAGTTTGTTTCAATTGATAAGTCCTAATGATTGCTACCGTCCTGTAGCAGATTTTATAAATTTTGTTCTCGATTTATGTGGTTCCCCGTTCCAAGTCATGGTGGAGGATGGTAATCCTCCTCCCATCTGGAAACATGCAGTCACCCCATCTCACCAACAGCCAGGGCCCTCCGCATATCATTCCAGCGACCTCACACCCTCCTTGTCTCCTGCGTGTCCCCAAGTCTGCCATAGCTCCACGATGGTCCTCAGCCCAGCACCTCAGGCTGCCGCCAAGTCTAAGTCTGCACTCAAGATGGCTGCTGCGCCAGAGTCGGCACGCAAGATGGCCGCCACGCCAGAGTCTGCACGCAAGATGGCCGCCGCCACGCCAGAGTCTGCACGCAAGAAGGGCTGCCGCCAAGTCTAAGTCTGCACGCAAGAAGGCCGCCGCCACGCCAGAGTCTGCACGCAAGATGGCTGCCACGCCAGAGTCTGTGGCTTCTGAGTCCAGTCAAGTTGCAGCTGCGTTTCCCGAGGCAAGTCAAGTTTCTGAGTCCAATCAAGTTACAGCTGCATTTCCTGAGTCCAGTCAAGTTACGGAGTCCAGTCATGTTGCAGCTGCGTCTATTGAAGCAAGTCAAGTTGGAGCTGTGTTTCCCGAGTCAAGTCAGGTTGCAGCTGCGTTTCCTGAATCAAGTCAAGCTGCAGCTGCATCTACGGGGTCTAATCAAGAAGCGGCTGCGTCCACTAAGTCAAGTGACAGCTGCATTTCCTGAGACAAGTCAAGTTGCAGCTGCGTTTACTGAGGCAAGTCAAGTGGCAGCTGCAGCTACTGAATCAAGTCAAGTTGCAGCTGCTTCTCCTGAATCAAGTCAAGTTTCCGAGTCAAGTCAAGTTGCAGCTGCGGTTCCTGAGTTACGTCAAGTTTCTGAATCCAGTCAAGTTTCTGCTGTGTTTCCTGAGCCAAGTCAAGTTCCCAAGTCAAGTCAAGTGGCAACTACGCTTCCAGAGTCAAGTCTTGTTGAAGCTGTGTCTCCTGAGTCCAGTCACGTTGCAGAAGCTTCTACCGGGTCCAGTCATGTTGCAGCTGCGTCTCCGGAGTTAAGTCAAGTTCCCAAGTCTAATCAAGTTGCAGCTGTGTCTCCCGCGTCAAGTCAAGCTGCAGCCGCGTTTCCGGAGTCCAGTCAAGTTTCCAAGTCTAATCAAGTTGCAGCTGCTTCTCCTGAGTCAAGTCAAGTTGCAGCTGCGGTTCCTGGATTGTCAAGTTTCTGCTGCATTTCTGAGTCAGGTCACACTACAGCCGCGTCTGCTGCGTCAAGTCAAGCGGCTGAGTCAAGTCAAGCTACGGCGGAGCGCACCTCCGAGCCCGAACAGCCTCCAGCGCGCACCCCAGAGCCTGAGCTGCCTCCAGCGCACCCTCCAGAGGCAGAGCTCACGTCTAATGTCAAGGCCGCTTCAGAAACCTCGCCTGCCGGAGAAGCCGCGCCAATGCCTCCAACGGTGTCAGCTTTGGCTGTGGAACCGATTATGGTGGCGGCGTTTATTTCTGAACTCTCTGCTTCTCCCCTTTCTCTGTCCACCTCCTCTATCTCTTCTCTCTCCAGGTCCCCGTCTGTAACGCGGTTGCCCACACAACCCTGGAGAGCTCCAGCGCGCCCTCCAGAGCCGGAGCTCTGTCCAGCTCGCCCTCCAGAGTCAGCTCTTCCTTCAGCGCGCCCTCCTGCGCGCCCTCCTGAGTCAGCTCCTCCTTCAGCGTGCCCTCCTGTGCGCCCTCCTGAGTTGGCTCCTCCTTCAGCGCGCCCTTCTGCGCGCCCTCCTGAGCCAGCACCTCATCCAACGCTCACTAGAGCTGGCAAAACCGTAGACTCCCCCAAGAAAATTTTTGGGGGCTACTCCCCTGTTCAGCCATGGCCTCCTGGACTGTTTACCCGGCCACAGCTTCCCGAATCCCCAGACCCGCCATGGCCTCCTGGACTGTTTACCCGGCCATGGCTTCCCGAATCCCCAGACCCGCCATGGCCTCCTGGACTGTTTACCCGGCCATGGCTCCCTGAATCCCCAGACCCGCCATGGCCTAATGAACTGTGTGCTCGGCCATGGCGCCCTGAACTCCCCGATCCGCCATGGCCCAATGGACTGTGTGATCCGCCATGGCCCCCTGAGCTCCCTGATCCACCCTGGAGGCCGTCCCTATATCCTGTGTCTCCTGTGTCCCTGCCTACCGGCCTCCAGAGCGCCCACCCTCCCACCCCAGTGTGTGTTACAGCGCGGGTCGCGCCTTATAAGAGGGGGGGGATAATGTCAGGATTGTGTTTGGTTTTGTCTGGTTTTTCCTTGTGTTTTTTCCCCCGTGGTTCCTGTGTATTTTGGTATGTTCCTTGTCCCCCCCTTTAGTTCTGTCTCCATTTGGTTTAGTCTTGCCCATATTTGTACTTCCCCTCGTTATCTCGTTTGTAACCACTCCCCTGTTTCCGTGTATATAATGTTCTTTGTGCCTCACTCCCCTTGTCGGTGACTGTATTGTCTTCTGTGTTCTTCCGTTCGTCGTGGTTGCTGGTTTCCCTGTGTTTCCCTGAGTTTGTGTTCATTTGGATTATTTAATAAAGCCGCATTTATTGGATCTCCGCTCCCCTCCTGCGTTATTCCCCGCACACGACGACACAACCCTGACACACGTTTACAGAAAACAATATATTGATTTAAATCTTCTAAGACATGTTTTGTGATTGAAAGGGAATATCTGAGGGAGTGACAACGGCCATGAATATTTAGTGATTCACACCTGAGAGACAAAAGGCCCTCCTCTAATGGCCCATCAATGAGACTGTGACTGTCAGGTAAGAAACAATGAGAGATGAAAGAATGGAGTTTTAGATTATTTGTATTTTATTTACAACAAAGTATCATCAAAACATACATAATAAAGGTCAAAAGCACATTATTGACTACACTGATCTAACCAAATGAACAAGGAAGGTTGTGCACTTTACATACTATATTTATATTCCGTTAATAACGTTCAATTGTAAGTGATTTATAAGTGATTAGTTAATGATGAATTAATCATTTTCAAAACAATGACAAATGATTAAGTGATATGCTAACAATTCATTTATGCTATGATATGCTAATAATTCATTTACAAGTCAATTACAAGTTAATTTACAAGTAATTTGTTAATTATGAACTAATCATTTACAAAACATGACTGTGTTTATAAAAGATTAATAAGTGATATGTTGAAAAGCACACAAATTAAATTATTTTAAAACTATTTTTTTTTAAATAATAATAAATTAGCTGTTAAGTGAATAAACATGTTCTCTCATCAGCATAGACTTGTGTTCTTTGTGGAGTGTGTGGGATCTTGTTACGAATCTGGTCGGTGTTCTGCGGACCGCTCACCACCAGATGTCGCTCTCACCTTATCCTCACACATGGACTCTTTGCACTACACCTTGGACTACATTGCCCATCATGCAGCGCGCTGATTTGGTCTACACCTGTGACTAATCAGTAGCGCTATAAAAGCCCCGGTCTTTCCCCTTGCAGACCACGGAGTATTTTTGTTGTGTTTTCCATTGTTCCTAGTTCCTAGTTCCCTAGTTCCCTGTGTTTTGTATTCTCGCCTGGCTTCCCCGTTTCGACTGTCTCGCCGCCTGCCTATTGGACTCTTGCTCGTTTCTCGGATTAATCCCTACGTCTTGCCTTTGACATACCTGTTTGCTGTTGTTTTGACCCTGCCTGTTTTTCGACCGTGTCTCTGTCTCGTCCTCTTAATAAAAGCTCGCAAATGGATCCGCTCGCCTCTCGCCTCTCACTCATCATTACAGATCTAGTGATAATGTGAACCAGTTTTTCCCTCCACTGAAGATCACATCAGGTGCACAGCGCTAAAATACTCTATGTGTTTACCATCTTTACCTTCACCAGTCAGCCCTTACATTGCAGTACACACAACAAATATTCAAAACCTATTGTGTAAACACATGAATAAATCATTTACAAATCTTTCTGCATCCCCTAATCTAAAGCGTGAACTACTCATCACTAAATGTTTTACAAACCTGCCGGCTACAGGTTGCGTGGGTATACACACTGGTGTAAATGTGATGAGTAAAACATTTACAACTGATGAATTGTTTACACTTTAGATTAGGGGATGCAGAAAGATTTGTAAATGATTTATTCATGATGTGATCTTCAATGGAGGGGAAACATTTCAATGATTGACATTTCAATTATTTATAATTGATTGATAATATATTAACTTAGTAACCATTGACTAAGGATCTGTTTGATTATTTCATGATATGCTATTTTTTAAAAGATAACTTACGACAGATTTGTAAATCGTTAGCATATTACTTAATCATTTGTGAATGTATAGTGATGTTTTGTAAATTATTAGTTCATCATTATCTAATCACTTGTAAATGATTTATAACAATCTACAGAGCATGAATAAAAATACTAACATATCACGTATTAATCGTTTATGAATGCATAGTCATGTTTTGTAAATGATTAGTTAATTATTAACTAATCACTTGCAAATTACTTGTAAATGAATTAACAAAACATACACAAATTGTTAGCATATCACTTAGTCATCTTTTATAAATGTTTTGTAAATGATTATTTCATCAACTAATTGCTTATAAATGACTTACAGCTGAATGTTATTATAAAGTGTTACCCAAAATCCTAATGCGGTGTCTAAACACAAACCATTTATGTTAAGTAAAAAATTCTTACATCCAGAGGGTGGCAGTATAGTGCGACGCTAACTGCCATGAAACCCCAAAGAAGAAGAAGACACGCGCACAAAGATATTTGACTCTCTGCACACCTGCGTGACCCCCTGGAAAGTTTTTCTTTGATTGGTTTTGACACAGGGACAACTTGCCTTTTCAACAGCAGGTAAAGGTAGGAGGATATTTCTTTTTCCACCAGTATCGATCTTTTTTATTTGTAATAAGAGATATGTTCTTTATTTTTGACCTGCTTTAGTTTTAGAGAGTTCTAGTGTCTTAGACATGCTAGCTTAGCCACGTGGCGCAGGTTGGTCCGCTGCATATTTCCAAATATTTGGGCGAAAAGAAAAGTAATAAGAGAGAGTTCATGGATTAAAGTTCTCCGTCGCTACGATGGATTTCCGTTTACTGGAGCGAATTTGAAAAGACGCGGTGTATTCAGCCTGCTGAGGGGGATGTGATCAAAGCCTGGAGTGGATTGAAACCCTTTTCTCTACTGTAAGCATTCTGTTAATTACTCTGCTCGGTATCCACTCCGGGTTTTCCCATTCCTGCTCACGGAAAAACTTTTGATGATACTGTGTTTACTCCATTTTAAAACTTATACTAGTGTGTTTATTTTTTATGTCATGAACGCCTGAACACAACATTTGTAATGCTATATGTAATGTTTTGGAAATTATTCTACACGTTTAATAAATAGAATTACATAATGTCCAAATGTATACTTGAAGTGTGTAACTTCCCTTTCATTTTTCTGACTGTAGTGTTTAAGTTGTTTTTAAGTTGTTTTTTTTTTCCCCCTCTACTAAAGCATAAAAATACAATAATATGTTTGCAGATATATTTAAGAAATGTACTAGGTTAACATACTTACTAATTTGAAAAACCATGCTACAGTCATTCTTCGTTGAACATGCAATACTAAGTTCAACCACTAGGTGCTCATCCGACTAAAACTAAAAATCTAAAACTAAAATCTGCCGTCAAAATTAACAGTGGTTAATACTTGGTTTGAAACTTTAGTTTTGTTTTTGTTTTTTTTTTCCAAAAATGACAAAGTATGATTAACCAATAAGGTTTGTAGTTTTTCAGTTCAGATTAATTTAATTTCACAAAATCTTTATCAAATTGTTTTTTGTTTTTATCCTTTGCAATTTTTCAGGTCCTTAATGAAAGGTGTGTTTTGTGTTCCTGCCAAGGTGCTTTACTCACAATAGGTAAGATCTGCAACATCTGCTAATGTAAATACTGTTTCTTGCGTCTAGCTTGTTTCTGTTTGTATCCTGTTTACTTTTAATTATCAGTAGCAAGTAGCAGTAGCAAAAAACATATAAATGTTTTCAATTATTATTATTTTAAGTCATATGGTGTGTGTTATTTGTAAAACTGTTCTAAATTTTTTTTTTTTTTTGCAAGTTAACAAAGGTGTTTATTTATTATTTATTCACATTTCTCATTGCAGTATTTCAATATTCTTAAGAATAAAATATTCCTAAGAATAAAATGTATGCTGTTTTATTATTATACTGTCATTATGTAATCAGTGGCATAAAAAGGTCTTAGCCCTCTGGGGTCTGAGGGTGTTTTGGGGCCCTGGAGAAGTTTTGACATGCCCTGACATTTGTGCTTTTTTCAGTATCTTAAAAACATATTCATGGCTAAAGTCTGGTTACACTGTAATCAGCACAAACTGGGCTACAATAATATGTAAGCAACATGAATGTACATGTTTGTGTTTTTGAGAAAACAACGTTTATGCGTGGTTAGTGAAAAACTAAATGTTTTAAGTCACTGAAACAAGGCCATGAAACACATTTAGAACATTAGTTCACAAGACTTTTGAGAACTGGATGTGGTAGGCTAGAGTTTTTTCTACAAAATGATTTGAAAATCATCTCGTTCACTCCTTCAGAGAAAACAACATAATTGTCACAGAAGCAGACGGACAACCAGGTAAGTAAATGTTAACACAGTTAATTGAATTCGACAGATAAAGTATGAAGACGGAGGAGACTTGACAGGTGAGTGAGCTGATGAAGATATGATCTGAATGGATTGGCATTGATGATGAACGATCTTTTCCTTTGCAGATGATCCTGGTTGGAGTAGGCAGCTGAGCACACACACACACCGCTGACTGGACTGGGAGACAAGAACGACAGGACTAAAACACAAGAGGTACAGGTAAGTAACAGCAGGTAAGTATTTGGTAGTGAACTCATAGAGAGAAGCACAATGTGTCCGTATCGTAAGGACGAGCCTGGACAATGACTGTGGTGTGGTGTGTGCATATAAAGGGTGCTGGTAATGAGATGCAGGTGAGACATAATTAGTATTCCGGTGATTGTGATCGCTGGGTGTGACTGAGGTTAGAGCCTGGCCAATCCGTGACATTACCCCCCTCCCCACGGCCCGCTCCTGAGGGCCGGGACCTCCGGCGCCGAGGTGGTCTACCTCTACCTCGAGGTATATTCAGGATGAGCTGGATGAAATTCCAAGATGAGAGTAGGATCTAGGATGTCATCACGTGGAACCCATGACTTTTCCTCTGGTCCATAACCCTCCCAGTCGACCAAGTACTCGAGACGACCACCAGGACGCCGGGACTGCAGAATCTCTTTGACAGAGTATATGGACCCTTCTCCTAGCACCAACGGAGGGGGGATTTCCTCTTCATGGCCAGGCTCTGTGGAGGGAAGCAGAGATTCGTGACAGGATTTTAACAGTGAAACGTGGAAGGTGGGATGGATCCTATATTGAGGTGGAAATTGAAGTTTGTAGGTGACAGGATTGACCTGTTCCAGGATGGTAAAGGGACCAATGAATCTGGGACTTAGCTTCTCAGAGGGCAGGCGTAAACGAATGTCTCGAGTGGAGAGCCAAACCTTCTGACCAGGAGTGAAGGGGGGACCTGGGATCCTTCTTCGATCAGTGACAGCTTTGGACCTGTTCACTGCCCTCTGCAGATGATGGTGAGCGGCGTCCCAGACTCTCTCGCTCTCCCGGAACCAGTGATCCACTGCGGGGACATCCGATGGTTCGCCGTTCCACAGGAAGAGAGGTGGCTGGAAACCTAAAACACATTGGAATGGTGTGAGTCCCGTGGAAGGTTACCGCAGTGAATTTTGGGCATATTCCGCCCAACCCAAGAACTGGTTCCAGGAGTTCTGGTGACCATGACAGAATGTCCGGAGGAACCATCCCACCTCTTGAATTTTCCTGTCAGTCCGTTGGTCTGAGGATGGTATCCAGACGAGAGGCTAACGGTCACACCTAGGAGTTTAAAAAACGACTTCCAGACTCGGGATATGAATTGAGGCCCTCTATCTGATACGATGTCTTCAGGGATTCCGTAATAACGGAAGACATGATTGAAGAGATGCTCAGCTGTCTCCAGGGCTGTAGGTAATTTCTTGAGTGGTATCAGGCGACAGAACTTAGAGAAACGATCGACTATGACCAGTATGCAGGTATTCTCATTAGACACAGGGAGATCCGTCATAAAATCTACTCCTAGGTGTGACCAGGGACGGTTTGGTACTGGCAAGGGATGGAGTTTACCTGCTGGAAGGTGACGTGGACTCTTGGACATGGCACACTCCTTACATCCCTGGACATACCTCCTCACATCCCTTGCCATGTCAGGCCACCAGAAGCGGTCGGATAGCAACGAGAGAGTATAATTGGCCCCTGGATGCCCCGTGCCCAAGGATATATGAGTGGTATGGATCAGGTTTACCCGTTGAGATGGAGGAATGAACTGGCGTCCTGGAGGACAGCCCGGCGGAGCTCTGGGTTCAGGAGTGGCAACGGCTGGAGGTTCCGTCCATTCTATGGGACTGACGATCAGATGGTCAGGGATTATAGGAGAAGGAGTTTCAGTGTTGGTTTCACCTTCAGTGAGACGAGAGAGGGCATCTACTCTGACATTCTTGGATCCTGGACGGTAGGTTATGGAGAAATTGAACCTGGTGAAAAAGAGGGCCCATCTGGCTTGCCGGGGACAGAGCCGTTTCGCATCACGAAGATACTGCAGATTTTTATGGTCTGTGATTACCTGAAACGAGTGGTTGGCCCCCTCCAACCAATGTCGCCACTCCTCTAAGGCGAGTTTAATGGCCAGTAACTCCCTGTTTCCAATATCATAGTTCTTCTCCACCGGGCTGAGCTTCCTGGAGAAGTAGGCACATGGATGGAGTCATGGAGGAGTTCCATGATGTTGTGAGAGGATGGCGCCGACACCAGTGGTGGATGCGTCCACTTCAACCACGAAAGGGAGATCTGGGTCAGGATGAGTCAGGAGTGGAGCTTGGGTAAAGGCTTTCTTTAACGTTTCAAAGGCGGTATTGGCGTCGGTGGTCCAGTTGAGGGTTTTAGGATGTCCTTTAAGGAGGTTGGTGAGTGATGAGACTGAAGCCTTCTACAAACCGACGGTAGAAATTTGCAAATCCCAGGAATCTTTGAAGCTCTTTAATAGTGTTAGGTTTGGGCCAGGAAACAACTGCATCCACCTTCCCCTCGTCCATGCGAACCCCATGGCGATCAATGACGTATCCCAGGAACTGAACTGACGTTTGATGAAATGAGCATTTTTCGGCCTTCAAATATAACTGGTGCTCTCGTAACTTCTGCAGGACCTCCGCAACGTGATGGCGTGGTTCGGCCTCACTCCTTGAATATATCAAAATATCGTCAATGTAGACGACGACGAAGTGGTGAAGGAATTCCCGGAGGACCTCATGAATGAAATTTTGAAATACAGAGGGGGCGTTTACTAAACCATATGGCATAACACGATACTCATAATGACCAGTAGGGGTCACGAAGGCAGTCTTCCATTCATTCCCTTCGCGTATTCTGATCAGGTTGTATGCGCTGCGGAGGTCCAATTTGGTGAAAATCTGTGCAGAACGGAGTTGTTCCTGGGCCGCTGGGACGAGAGGTAAGGGATAACAAAACTTGATGGTTTGATGATTAAGAACACGGTAGTCTATACAAGGACGCAGCCCTCCATCCTTCTTGGAGACGAAGAAGAAACTGGAAGCTGCTGAAGATGTGGATGGACGAATATACCCCTGACTCAGAGCCTCCCGGATGTACTCCTCTATGGCCTTGCTCTCAGGAAGCGACAACGGGTAAATCTTCCCTTTGGGCAACGAGGCGTTAGGAACGAGGTCAATCGCGCAGTCCCATGGCCGATGAGGTGGTAGCTGGGAAGCTCTCTTGGGGCAGAATACATCTTTGAAGTCAGAATATATGGCAGGAATCTTGACAGACTGGTTACTCACAGGACTTTCGATAGACGTGACATAGACAGGAAGGGTTTTCTTGACAGGTTGAGGGAGGTCTGGGAAGCAAGTTGTGGCACAATCCTTTCCCCATTTCAAAATTTTTCCTGAGCCCCAAGAGATGATGGGATCATGCTTTGCCAGCCACGGACGCCCTAGGATGATGTCAACAGTAGCGCCCTCCAGAACCAGCAGTTGAATCTTCTCTTTGTGAAGTAATCCGAGTTGGAGTTGAATGACGTCACATTGGCGTTGTACTTGCTTCCGAGAAAGTAGTTCTCCAGTTATTGAGTGAATCTTGTACTTGTTTGCCGTGGCAAAGGTGCGGAGCTGGAGCTGGCGGCAAAGGGTTCCCGAGATGAAGTTGCCAGCTGACCCGGAGTCGACGAGGGCTGTGACTAAAACAGAAATTGTAGCAGTAGTCACCATTACATTAGTGGTCAGTGGGGTTAATTTTTCTGTGTCTGACTGAATGACACTCACCCAAGCTCGCTTTGGTTGTGATGGACAGTTCAGCCTCATATATCCACTAGCCCCACAGTACAAGCAGAGACCCCGGGTCAGCCTCCTTTGCCGCTCAGTAGATGACAGTTTACCAGAGTCGAGAATCATGGGTTCGATGGCTGGTTCTGCAGGGGACACCTGTTCTGGCAGACGGAGGAGTGTAAAATCTTCGGAGAGATAGGATGACATGCGATCTGAACAACGAATGGAATGCTGGATGAATCTTTCTAACCCTTGATGATCGTCATGTGCAGCCAGTTGCAAGCGAAGTTTGGGCTCCAAGCCTAGCCGGTAGGTGGTTAATAGTGATCGCTCATTCCATCCACTCGCAGCGGCCAAGGTTCTGAATTTCAGAGAATATTTGTGAATTGACATGGTACCTTGTCTGAGATGGTAAAGTTGTTCTCCCGCTGAAATGGCCGTATCAGACTGACCGAAAACCTCTTTAAAATGAGTGATGAAAGTCTGGATGGATCGAGTAGCCGGCCCGGCTTGGAGCCAGATAGTTTCTGCCCATCGCAATGCTGGACCTGTGAGTAGAGAAATGATGAAGGCAATTTTAGATTGATCGGTGGGATATTGCATTGGCTGCATGGTGAAGATTAATGAGCATTGTAACAGGAATCCGTTGCACTCCTCCGCCCAGCCAGAGTAGGGCGCTGGTCGGGCCATGGGACTAGACTGTACCGAAGGTAAAGGAGCGCTAGGTGAGGGCGATGATTCGCCGACTGTCGGAGGTGATGTGGTGGCGGTGGGACGTAGAAGAACCCGTCGAAGTGAATCAACCAGCTCTTGAAAGGGATCATCTGTGCTCATGCTGCAATGTATCTTTTAAAGGTCCAGGCTTCTGTCACAGAAGCAGACGGACAACCAGGTAAGTAAATGTTAACACAGTTTATTGAATTCGACAGATGAAGCATGAAGACGGAGGAGACTTGACAGGTGAGTGAGCTGATGAAGATATGATCTGAATGGATTGGATACAGCGTTGATGATGAACGATCTTTTCCTTTGCAGATGATCCTGGTTGGAGTAGGCAGCTGAGCACACACACACACACACCGCTGACTGGACTGGGAGACAAGGACGACAGGACTAAAACACAAGAGCTACAGGTAAGTAACAGCAGGTACGTATTTGGTAGTGAACTCGTAGAGAGAAGCACAATGTGTCCGTATCGTAAGGACGAGCCCGGACAATGACTGTGGTGTGGTGTGTGCATATAAAGGGTGCTGGTAATGAGATGCAGGTGAGACATGATTAGTACTCCGGTGATTGTGATCGCTGGGTGTGACTGAGGTTAGAGCCTGGCCAATCCGTGACAATAATGATGTAAATTTTCTAAGACATGTTTTGTGATCGAAAGGGAATATGCGAAGGAGTGGCAATGACCCATGAATATTTAGCAATTCACACCTGAGAGAAAGAGCCCTCCCTAATGGCCCATCAATGAGACTGTGACTGTCAGGTAGAAACAATGAGAGATTCAAAGAATGGAGTTTTAGATTATTTGTATTTTATTTACAACACAGTATCATCAAAATATACATAATGAAGGTCAAATACACATTATTGAGCACCCTGATCTAACCACAGAGATGTGAACAGACTTTGTGTAGTTTCTGAATTCTGTTCAACAAGTGAAAAAAATAAATCATACCTGATATTTAAGTGCTTGCAAAACTCATCAGTAGTCAAGGAACTTCTTTTTACACTAGAATACGTGTAGTTGAACATCTGATGTTAGTACAGTGCTCTCAGTTTGAAAGATAGCAGGATTCATCTGTTGTGCAGGTATCAGATCACTAAAAAACAAACAACATAAGAAAAACATCTGTGAGCATGTTAATAACAGGTGCATCTGTAAAATATATACATAGTGTATATATAGTGTATGAATTTATAGCCATAGACTCGCGCATTTGTACTAACATAAAAAGGACATTTTATATCTGAGAAACTAATAATTGTTGTTTTTCACGTTAAACATCTATTCGAGAGCAGAGTATTGATAAACATGGTCTAAACATACACTCAGTGTAAACACTCATATTACATCCTATTGTTATACGATAAATAAGTAACTAAATAATATGATCTTTAAGTCATAGACATAAGCATGCTTTGTATGTATTATACAATACAAAAACATTTTATATTGGGGAAACTATATTATTATTGTTAAGCGTAAGTGTAAACACTTACCTTTATATCGCATCGTTTTCTATTGTATAGAACGTTAAAAAACATCTTGGCATCGTGAGACATTTTGATGCAATGAAATGAAACGTACTTCATAATGTTTCACTTGCTGTAGTCATGAATTATAGTTTGAACAAAAAGTCTAACTAGTAAAATGTGTACAAGTTCTGTCACATTAACACAGTAACAACTAACGCAAGCAAGCTAATAAAAGAAAGACTTACTCACGTAAATATCTCCTCTGATGGATCGCGCCGTGTGTCACATCGTGTTCTTCCTCCGAATTCTTATTCCTCACAGCGCATCTTCTTATAGAAACGACAAGTAGCCCAGATGAACTTGGAAAAGAAAAAGTCTCGGCGCTTTGTTTACAGTGATGTGGGCGGTTACGTTTGGCACGCGCCCTCACGTGGCGATTACACTATGAAAAGCGAAAGCATCTCGTGGGCGTGATCTAATTAAAAATAATGAAGCAGACAGGAGAGATTGAACATGGACTTGGTTTCATACGGATTACTTCATCAGAGAATATTTGTTTTCGGCAAGAGGGGCTTCATCTAAAAGTAAAAATATCAAGCTTTCTATCGATATCTCTTCCATGTGTGTGTGTCACGTATTCGCTGAGTTTTAGTTCATTTTACTGACGCATTTCAAAATGATACGTGTGGAGACGGAGACTGCTGAATGCGCACCCTGTTTATTTTCTTTGTTTTGCAAAAGCATAATGTTTTGTTGATATTATGAGTGTACACAAATAAAAGTAGACTCTCTACAGATTTAAATGATGTATTACTCTTATATGTACGATCAAAAATGAGCGAGCATTTTAGGTTCTTTTTGCTTGTGTCATGAACAGATGCAATTGGCGTCGCCGGTGCCACCGTCGACCCCAGAAGGTTAAAATGGCAATAATTTCATTTATCGCAATTAATTTTAGTGCAAAATATCACACAACAAAAAGTAGTTCTCGTGACAGCCCTACTTGAGTGTTTTCTGTAATAAACTAATTGCATAATCATTGATAATGTTTGTATAAGTAAATGGTCATTGTACATGTGCCTACTTTTATAGTTAAAGTTTCACCCATTTCACATAATTCTAGAAGTGTAATAGGTTTATAGTATGTATGTTGATGCTGTTTTTTTTCCTATTTAGAATGAAACTCTTGAAAAGAAGAGGGAGTGCCTCCTCAGGGCACTTTGTATCTATCTAAATGAAGATCCAAGCAGTCTCTTCCAAGAGTATCGGTAGGTAATACTAACAAGTACTGCAGCAGTAATGGTATCCTAGGACTTTTAATAATATCACAATATCCATTTAACATTGTCGGATATGGCTTGTAGGAATGGCAATTTTGGTATTGACCAAAATCAAGTTTCTGATAATTTAATCTTACAATTTTAAAAATTACAATCTTATAAAAGTAGAATTTATGGCAGAGCTGCTATATTAGCGTAACGTTGAGTGAGAGGCGAGAGGAACCATATGCAAGCTTTTATTCAAACGACGAGACAAAGACATGGTCAGACAGGCAGGGTCAGAACAGTAGAAAACAGGTATAACAAAGGCGAGGCGTGGGGATAGTCCGTGTAGCAGGCGTGGGTCGATCCGTGGCGAACGTAATCCGTTAGGGGGAAAAGCAGAGGGATAGTCCAAAAAAACAAGCGAGTAGTCCGTAGGCAGGTGGCAAGACAGACAAGAAGAGATGGCCAGACGAGAAGGCTAAACTAAGGGAACTCGGGAACAAGGAAACTCGGGGACTGGGAAACTAGGGAACTAGGGAACTAGTTCCTCCAGACTCTAGGACCTTGGTTTCCAAATGAAATACAAAACTTGCTCTCATCTGAAAACAGGACTTTGGACCACTGGGCAACAGTCCATTTCTTCTTCTCCTTAGCCTAGGTAAGATGCCTCTGACGTTGTCTGTGGTTCAGGAGTGGCTTAACACGAGGAATACGAAAACTGTAGCCAAATTCCTTGACACTTCTGTGTGTGGTGGCTCTTGATGCCTTGACCCCAGCCTCAGTCCATTCCTTGTGAAGTTCACCTAAATTCCTTGAATCGATTTTGCTCGACAAGTTTCTCAAGGCTGCGGTTCTCTCGGTTGTTTGTGCATCTTTTTCTTCCACACTTTTTCCTTCCAATCAACTTTCTGTTAACATGCTTGGATACAGCACTCTGTGAACAGCCAGCTTCTTTGGCAATGAATGTTTATGGCTTATCCTCCTTGTTAAGGGTGTCAATGATTGTCTTCTGGACAACTGTCAGATCAGCAGTCTTCCCCATGATTGTGTAGCCTAGTGAACCAAACTGAGAGACCATTTTGAAGGCTCAGGAAACCTTTGCAGGTGTTTTGAGTTGATTAGCTGATTGGCATGTCACCATATTCTAATTTGTTGAAATAGTGAATTGGTGGGTTTTTGTTAAATGTGAGCCAAAATCATTACAATTAAAAGAACTAAAAACTTAAACTACTTCAGTCTGTGTGCACTGAATTTATTTAATGCAAGAGTTTTACAATTTGAGTTGAATTGCTGAACTTTTCCCCGACATTCTAATTTATTGAGATGCACCTATATGTGGCTGGTGATTTCACTGTTGTACTTTTTTTGTGTGTGGAAAGGATTCAGATGGCTGTGCTGCCCAGAGAGACCTTGAACAAGTTGTCTTTGGCATCTACAGCATTAATGCTGAGGGAGGACATGCCACCACCACACATTTGATGTTGGAAAAACTCTTTTCTTTTGTAAAACAGAATTTGATAAACAGTTGTGTTCGATAAACACAATCCCTTCATCCAAATACAGCTAAAACGGATTCAAATATAGAATCTTATAAATAGACTACAGAACACAAGGTAATGTGCCTCAAGTTGACCATTTCAGTGTACTTTTAGCACTCAGACTGGTATGTTCAATGCAATTGTTTTGATAGAGGGAAACAAGATACAATTCTAATTTTAACATTATTTCTTCTTCAGACATTGTTCTTTAAAATAAGCATCAGCTGTATACAAAGTGTACAAAGTGACCAACATTTGGGTTTCAACCATCGAAAATGGGTAACATTCAACAATCTAAATATGGAGCCCCACTGAGATCCCCATATCTCTGGGATTGAATGATGTAGGGCCTTAAAAATTAAGATTCCAAAAGAAAACAAGAATCTAAAATCATATTGCATTATCTTTTTTTGTTACTTTATTATTGAGAGGACAGTGGAGAGGTGACAGGAAAGTACTAGGTAGAGAGAGGGGAGTGGGATTGGCATAGGACCTCGAGACGGGAATCGAACTCGGGTTGCCATGAGCGCAGTTGCGCTGTATATGTCGGCGCACAAACCACAAGGCTATCAGCGCTGACATACTGCGATATCTTTAATACTTCTTGAGTTATAGGCATGCAAACTTTAATTAATAATATAATAATTTTGACACTCAGACGGGTATGTTCAATAGTTGTCTTGACAGAAGAACCAAGATCTCTAGTTTTAACATTATTTGTTCTTCAGACATTCCTCTTTAAAAGAAAATAAGTATCATATTTTTTTCAAATTGACCCATATTTTTTTTTTTGACCACTGAAAATGTGTACATTTTAACAATTTACTTCTGGAGCCATATTGAAATTTCAATATCTCTGGAACTGAATCTCATAGGGCATTAAAAATTAAGATGCCAAAAGGAAAGCTTGTTAAGATCCAATATCTAAAAGGGCATTAAGATATCTTGAATAATTCACTAGCATGCAATTCACTAATAAGTCACAAGCATGCAAACTTTGGAGAAAATCTTGAAAAGTGCTGTTTCCCCATTTTTGAACGGTCACCATTGGCACTACTAATCTCTGTGTAAAAAAAGATAATGATGCTGCCATCAAGTCATTTTTACCCCCTCTGTAATTTGACTCTTAGGGTGTTTTCACACCTGCCTCATTTAGTTCGGTTGAATCGCACTAGAGTTCGTTTTCCCTCTTGGTGCGGTTCGTTTGGGCAGGTGTGAATGTAGCATTCGCACTCGAGTGCGCACCAAAAGCGGACCAAAGAAGCGTACCGAGATCTCCTTGAAGAGGTGATCTCGGTACGCTTTTTAAACGGACACTGGAGCGGTTCGGTTGTAGCGAGAAAGCAATCTGATCCAATGGACCAACGAACCAGGCTTTATCACACTTTATAATGGGTAATTACAGTTCCATGAACAGCAGTAGCTTTGTTGTTTTGCTAATACCGCTTAAAATGAACCTGTGTCTGTCTACGCCTTTCAAAATCAAAGCGCGCCTTTTAATTTTATAATGCTGTCTTATTGCTCTGTTTGTAGTAGGTGTGTTTTAAAAATGTTTTCCTGACGAATCCTGGACTCCTGCTCAAAATTATAAATTAACATAACGATACCAAAAAAAAAATGCAATAAGCCCACAAAGCTGCTGTTGTTCCATCCTGACTAGGGATGCTCATTTTAACCGGTTAACCGTTAACCGACGGAAAGAATTTTGACCGATTAATACAATCAGTTAAACGGTTTAAAAGGTCTTTTTTTTCCCCCAGTAATTGATCAAAATACTTTAAAACGTTTGCTGGATGATTAAAATAAAATAAACTTGCATTTTTGAGAGAAAAAAAAAGATAGATCGTCTAGGCCTATAAGTCGCATTTTATTATTACTGTAACGTACAATGAGAGACGAGAGGCGAGCGGATCCATGTGCAAGCCTTTATTTAATGGACGAGACAGATACATAGTCGAACAGGCAGGGTCAAACAGGAGCAAACAGGTGAAACGCAGGCAGTCGTAGAGAATAATCCAATAACAATAGATAGTCCAAAAAGGCAGACGGCGAACAGTCGAAAAACGGGGGAGCCAGGCGAGGGAATCACAAAACACAAGGAACTAGGAACTAGGAACTAGGAACAAGGAACAAGGAAACTAGGAAACGCTAACAATGGAAATACAACAACAATCCGTGACTTGCAAGGGGAAAGACCGGGGCTTTTATAGTGACGCTGATTGGTCACATGCGATGACGCAATCAGCGTGAAGGATACTGGGAGATGTAGTCCGGGGTGTAAAGCAACAGTCAGTGTGAGATAAGGTGAGAGTGACCTCTGGTGGTGAGCGGCCCGCGGAACATCGGCTCCTCAGATTCATGGATATAGCCCCCTAAGGAGCCGCTTCCAGACCAAGGGAAACAACAGTCCAGGGGAGCCGGTGGGCGGAGCTAGACAGGGCTTAGGCTGAGGGCCAGGTCCATGTGAGGGCCCGTGATTGGGAGGGGCAGGACCCCATAGAGCAGGTACCTCCATGGAGGCGGAGCAGGAGCCTCTCCAGACAGGGTAGAGCCAGAGGCTGGAGCAGGAGGGCGAGGGAGCCCTCCAGGGCGGAGCAGGAGGCTTATGGAGCCTCCAGGGCTGAACAGGGAGGCAGAGTGCAGGAGGCTTGTGGCCCTCCAGGGCAGAGCAGGATCAAGGCCAAGGGCTGGGACCTGGGAGAGCAGGGATGGTGGGAGACAACAGGAAGAGCAGGAGGGGCCAGGAGCCCCCAGGGCAGAGCAGGAGGCAACTGGACCTTCCAGGGATCGGAACCGGAGGCAGAGCAGGAGAGGCCGAGGGGTCTTCAGGGCGGAACAGAGGCTGCCCAGGCCCTCCAGGGCTGAGCAGGAACCCGTGACAATGGACTGGGACCTGGGAGAACAGGGACAGAGGAGAGGCAGACAGAATAAGGGAGAAGCAGAGACCAGTGATAACGCCGGGCCTCCCCTAAGAGGACATCTACAGTCAAGCTGACACCTCAGGGAGGCATTGGCGCCAAGCCCTCACAGGGAAGGCCTCCTGGAGCTGACTTTGTGGTCAGACAGGGCCTCTGGAGCTGACTTGTGGTCAGACAGGGCCTCTGGAGCAGACTTGAGACCAGACGGGGCCTCTGGAGCAGACTTGAGACCAGACGGGACCTCTGGAGCAGACTTGAGACCAGACGGGACCTCTGGAGCAGACTTGAGACCAGACGGGACCTCTAGAGCAGACTTGAGATCAGACGGGAGCTCTGGAGCAGGCTTGTGATCAGACGTGATCTCAGGATCGGACTTATGAACAGATGTGACCTCAGGAGCACAGTGTGCAGACCACACACACCAAATGGCAACCGCCATTACGGGAAGAGCAGTGGCGGGTGGCAGGACCTCTTTAAAGGTGGGTCTAGAAGGTATTGATGCCATTGGGATGTTCGCTGCCCTCACTGATGCTAGTGGTGGGTCCAGCACGCCGGCCATCCTGATAGGCCGTGATTTTGGGATGTCAGACGAGGCATGGCACGGCTCTGGAAGGTCAGACGAGACGTGACTTGGCTCTGGACAAATAGACGAGACACGACGAGGCACTGGGAGGTCTGATGAAACATGGGGAGGCTCTGGGCCGTCGGGCAGGACGTGACTTGGTTCGTGGAGATTGGCTGTGACTTGACTTGATTCGTGAAGATCAGTAGTGAACTGACTTGACTCTTGGAGATCAGCGGTGACTTGACTTGGCTCGTGAAGATCAGCGATGACCTGATTTGACTCATGGAGATCAACGGTGACTAGACTTGGCTCATGGAGATCAGCAGTGACTTGATTTGACACGTGAAGACCAGCGGTGACTTGAACTGGCTTTTGAAGATCAATGACTTTACTTGACTCAGGAACCACGGCTGTGACGTTGCTTGACTCAGGAACCACGGCTGTGACGTTGCTTGACTTAGGAACCACGGCCTTGACGTTGCTTGACGCAAAAACGACCGCCTTGACGTTGCTTGACGCAGGAACGACCGCCTTGGCGTTGCTTGACGCAGGAACGACCGCCTTGACGTTGTTGGACTTGGAAGCTTGACTGGACTTGGAAGCTACAGCTTTGGCTTGACTTGACTCTGGAACAACAGTCGTAGCTTGACCTGGCTCAGGAGACACGGCTGTAACTTGACTTGACCTAGTATGAACAGCTGCTGTAATGTGACTTGACTCGTGGAGAACGGGTGTAACTTGGCTTGACTCGTGGGGAACAGCGGTGACTTGGCTTGACTCGTGGGGGACAGCTGTGACCTGGCTTGACTCGTGGGGCACAGCTGTGACCTGGCTTGACTCGTGGAGAACGGCAGCTGTGTCTTGACTTGACTCTGTGTCTTGACTTGACTTTGTGTCTTGACTTGACTCAGGGGTAGCCGCCGCGACATGAAGGAGCGCCACTTTAGCTGCCCATACCGTCATTAGGGGTGTGTCCAGCACGTGGGCCATCATGGCCACAGGTGGCGTCCGGGTGCTGACCACAGGTTCTGGAATGGCAGCCATATTGTGGAGTGGCTTGGAGACGGCGGCCATCTTGTGCAGTGGCTTGGAGACGGCGGCCATCTTGTGCAGTGGCTCTGGCGTGGCAGCCATCTTGTGCAGTGGCTCTGGCGTGGCAGCCATCTTGTGCAGTGGCTCTGGCTTGTGATGGCTGTAACTTGACTTGAGACAGGGGCGACAGCCTCACTTTGACTTGACACAGGAAACATAGCTGTAACATGACTTGGAAACTTGACTTGACTCTCAGCCGCAACTTGACTTGACTCTGAAACTTGACTTGACTCGGGAAACACAGCTGCAACTTGACTTGACTCAGAAACTTGACTTGACTCAGGAAACACAGCTGCAACTTGACTGGACTTGGAAACTTGACTTGACTCAGGAAATGCAGCTGTAACTTTGTATGGTTCTGGTTTGGCAGCTGTGACGTGACGAAGCTCCGTTTTCGCCGCCATTTTGTGAACGGGCTCCGCCGTCGCCGCCATCTGGTGAGCGCGAACCGGCGCCGCAGCCATCTTGCGAACAGGCACCGCTGCCGCCGCCATTTTGTGCACGGGCTCTGTTGTCGCCGCCAGGGTATGAACGCGCTCCGGCGCGGCTGCCATTTTGTGAACGGGCACCGCTGTCGCCGCCATTAGAGCAGCGCTATTCGCAGTCGTCGCCATTGCTTGAGCGCGCTCCGACACGGCCGCCATTTCACGAGCGATCCAGGCGGAAAACTTGTTTGTGGCGTTACCGCCAATCTGCGAGAGGGGTGCGCGGCTGCCATGTCCGCGTTGTCACGTTCCTCCTTCGCGACCCCCACAGTACACGGCGAGCCCACACACAATAAGGCAAAGTTAATGAAAGCAGCCAGAGATGAGCGCGGACCCTCGCGTCTGAGTCTAGCCTTTAGAGGCTCATTAATGCAATCACAGAATATTTCCATAATGATACAGTCCGGGAGGGTGGAATGGTTAGCGATAGAAAGAAACTCACGGATGTGCTGGTCGAGAGAACGTGATCCTTGTCTTATCCTGAATAATATCCTGTCTGTGTCCATATCTTCTGAATGTCCGGGGGTGAAGCTGCTGGATCCTGTTGTGACGGATTGTTCTGTTACAGGCAGTAAAAGACGAGAGGCGAGCGGATCCATCTGCAAGCTTTTATTAAAAGGGCGAGACAAAAACATGGTCGTACAGGGAGGGTCAAACAGGAGCAAACGGGTATAACACAGACAAAACGTAGAGAATAATCCAATAAACGAGAAAGAGTCCAAAGGGCAGGCGGAGAACAGTCGAAAACGGGGAGCCAGGCGAGGGGATCAAAAACACGGAACTAGGAGCAAGGAGCAAGGAACAAGGAAACTAGGAAACGCTAACAATGGAAATACAACAATAACAATCCGTGACTTGCATGGGGAAAGACCGGGGCTTTTATAGTGACGCTGATTGGTCACATGCGATGACGCAATCAGCGTGAAGGATACTGGGAGATGTAGTCCGGGGTGTAAAGCAACAGTCAGTGTGAGATAAGGTGAGAGTGACCTCTGGTGGTGAGCGGACCGCGGAACATCGACCAGATTCGTGACACATAACACATCAACATATTCCTATAATTCAAATCTGTTAAAGGATTGTTAGGCTGCATTAGTTAGGTCAACCGGAACCGGGAACACTTCCCATAACACCCGATGTACTCAGTGCATCGTCAGAAGAATGGCATCTACGCTAATATTAGTCTGTTTCTTTCTTATTCCGAGGTCACCTTAACCACCTGATCCAGTACGTATCCAGATCAGATGGTCACTGCAGTCCCCCGGATCCAGTCCGTACCCAGCCCAGACGGTGGATCAGCACCTAGAGACGACCTCTACAGC
Source organism: Labeo catla (assembly GCA_012976165.1). Lineage (NCBI taxonomy): Eukaryota > Metazoa > Chordata > Actinopteri > Cypriniformes > Cyprinidae > Labeo > Labeo catla. The sequence goes on from VONZ01000038.1 coordinate 306,458, forward strand.
ACTGAATGTCAGCGGAGACCACATCGACTAGATGAGCCCCAGAGACGGATCCCCAGTGAGGACCTCGTCACCTAGATGGCCGTCGGCACAAGACCATGGGAACCAGATGAATCCTCTGCGTCTGGCCAGAGGAGAACTGGCCCCCCGACTGAGCCTGGTTTCTCCCAAGGTTTTTTTTTTCCATTTGTCACCGATGGTGTTTTGGTTCCTTGCCGCTGTCGCCTCTGGCTTGCTTAGTTGGGGACACTTTCTCTTCACACGATATTGTATTTTATTTTATTGTATTTGATTAACTGCCTTTACCTGAAAATTGAGTGTTTATTATTGCCCTTTTGCATTGTGGATGTACTATTTCCTATTCAATACTGTACAGCTGCTTTGTCACAATTCTGTATTGTTAAAGGCGGTATATAAATAAAGGTGACTTTGACTTCACTTGACTCTGCAGGACATTTGCCCTCCGTGATGGGAGTTTGACTCACATGTTGTAAAGAGACTCCCATGGGAATGTAGACATTCTACAAGGTAGTTCACATTAGGTAAGGTAGCGTTTGAAGGTTGTGGAGAGGATTGCCATATGCTGGCAGTGTACATTTGCCAAGCGGCTTCATCCAGCTTTGTCCAACTTCAGGTTTGCGTGCTTTATGTGCATTTGAGACGGGCTGTCCAAGAACCCATAACTCTGGAATTGAAGATTCCATTAAAAGATCACAGTAACATTCCAATATATCATGCAAAGATGATATGAAATTCCTTTCAGAGCATGAAGAATCGCTGTTGAGCAAGTTCAGCCTCATCATATCACACGATTATGTACATCCCTCATTTTAACAGGTTTAAATCAAACAGGACCACATTCCATCTTCCATATGAAGCACGTCTGTAAGGAATTCACATAATATCATATAGCCAGATCAATCCATCAACAGTAGAATGCAAATGCTGGAACATAAATGATTCTATTGATTCACCTGATAAAGAGACCACATAGTGACACGTTGTGATATCCATCACTTTTCAAATGCTTTCCAGTCTCTACATAAACTATGATTCTCAGACTACTCTGGAGGAGTCTAGAGGAATAATTCAGCCCAATGTGAAATTTCTGACATCATTTTTCACCCTCATATCATATCCTCAAAGTTGAATGACTCATTGTTTCTCTAGAACATAAAATGTATTAATGGCATTTAATGCTTTCCCCACCAGAGCCAACCATAGTCAACATTTTTGATAATTTTCACAAAATAGAATATTTTTTGAACATGCAATATGTCAAAAGAAAGAACCGCTCCAGTTCAGATTCAGAACATATATTGAGTAGACTGCGTCCATGAAATTCATCCCAAAGATTAGATGGTCCTATACTACTTCTGGTTTGGCATGACGTTAGGCAGTTTTGATTTATATGTTGTTTAGTGTTTGATGATTATATTATTTTACACATGCATCTGCTAACATACACAATTACTTGTCTCTGCTTCTTCTTCACTGTGTTTTGATCCAGACATTCAGTACTCTTACAGACGATGTGTAATAGCACCTCCTACTATATAACAGAGAAAACACAAATAGCTGGAAAATTCTGTCAATGGCAGGGAAAGAGTTAATGGCACTGATGACAAATGACTTCTGTTTTAATTGAACTTTACATTTTTCCACACAAAGCTATTTCACAGCTAGATGATTTGAATATAGTCATATGGAATACTTTTATGGTGCATTTTTGTCATTTTAGAGATTTGATTACATGGAACAGGATTTGTCTGGAATATTTTTCAAAAATGGTTCTTTTGTATTCCATGGATGAAAAACAGTTGCACAGGATTGGAACAACATGAGGGTGAGTAAATGATGACAGAATTATCTTTTTAGGTGAACTTTTCTTTAAATGTCAATGGATCTGTCAGCACTCCTTTGATTTGACTAAACCTGCAATCCCATGATGCAATGGAGGTAACCGCTGTGATGTCTGCTGTTATTTCATGTGGAGTTGTGGAGAGGTTTGGGATTAGAAACCTTGGGGGAAAGGAGAGGAGTAGGAATCAGAGACATACTCACAAAGCCACTATTGTTTGGCCTCCATAGTCATCTTTAACGCAAGGCCACTGATTTTCTCAAAGCTCCCACCTGTTTTTCTCATTAAACCTCTCCGCTGCACTACTATTGGATACCTTGCAGGTTCCACTCTCACTGGGAGCTACGGTTAACTGTGTGGGAGGAAAATTAGAAAATGAGACAAGGAAAAAAAAAACAAATAGTGTACATTCTGTGTTTGGGTGGTGGACTTGAAATGCAGAGATCCAGACGAGGAGGAGGAGGAGGTGACCAGACGGACAAACACACTGTTACACTGGCAAGTGCTATATTAAAGCCTCCTGGAAACCCAAGCACAAATACAGACAATGAATACAGACACAAAAGATTCCTGATGGTCCAAAATTAACATTCTTTACAAAACTACTGTCTGTAAATCTTACTTTCTCCACATCTGGCTCTCTCTCTGAAATGAGGAAGATGAGATTTGTTTAGTCCAAATTTCATTTGATCTCTAAACAATTTGAGATTACATTATTTTCCCCCAGGGTCAAATGTATATATACACCTTGCAGACTATGCAAAATGTTTTTAAAAACAAATAGAAAATTATTTTACCAAAGTAAGACAGATCATACAAAATGCATGCTATTTTTTTATTTAGTACTGACCTGATTAAGATATTTCACACAAACACTTTACATATAGTTTAGTGATGTTATTCATTGTTTATTCTGAACAGTTAAACAAATTATTTGTTTTTACAGCATTTTTATGTATTTGAACCCTTTCCAACAATGACTGTATGATTTTGAGATCCATCTTTTTACACTGAGGACAACTGAGGACAACTGACAACTATTACAGAAAGTTCAAACACTCACTGATGCTCCAGAAGGAAAAATAATGCATTAAGACCTAGGGGTGGAAACCTTTGAATAGAATAAAGATATGTACATTTTTCTTATTTTGCCATTTTTTTTTTTTCATGTAGTACTGCCCTTCAGAAGCTACAAAAGATTCAAGCCAAAATAAGTTACATTTACCCTTTAAAACGTTTTCACCCCCCGGCTCTAAATGCATGGTTCCCTTTCGATACTACACTCGTACTGCGTCGTTAGACGCTATGGGAAAAGTCCTTTTTTCTCCTTGACTGAAGCCTTTTTCATAAACGCAGTGCAACTGCACAGCCATTGGATCGTGCAGAGAAACGAAACGAGCCAATGACTCGGCAGCGGTGCTGCACGAGCCTATGGCGAAGATGCCCGCCGAAGCCCGCCAGAAGGGGCGGGGTCAATGGCTATATAAGCGGCCGCTTCGCCATAGGGAATCAGATTTCTTCTCCTTCAGCGACGATTCTTCGCTTACAAGAAAGAAGCCTACTCGCCGTGACAAGCACCTGCAAGCGGAGTGATTCTGCAGCTGACTCGCCGCCCGCTGACGCTGGCTGCAACGCATCCTCCCCTGCCGCCATCCGGCGATTTTCTCGCGCTAAAAGAGCAAATAAGGCGTTGTTTCAAATGCCGCGCCGTTTTTGTCGTGCATGCAGGGCCCCCTTGCATGCTGCCGACAATCACGGTGAGTGCGTCTCCTGCTTGGGGCTTCCCCATGCGGAGGCAGCACTCAAAGAGACGGATTGTCCCCATTGCGGGGATATGAGTCTCTCCTCTCTGCGCTCACGGATAGCGTTCTTTTCAGAACGCGACTCCGCCCCTCGCGCCCTCCCGTTTCCTTCTTCACAGGAGCCTGTGAAGAAGAAACAGCGGGGTAGAGGATCTCAGCGCTCGGAGTTAGGTGAGCTCACGTCGGCTCAGCCCCCGCGTGCCTCGCCTTCTCCACAAAGAGAGGGTTCCCCTGTGCTCTTCACCCGCCCGGATCTGTGTCCCTCTGCGGCTGCGAGCGACATGGTCTCCTTCGGCGGGAGTGAAGATGACATGCTGGACAGCATGTCACTGGCTGCTTCGGATGCTGAGGAGCTGTCGGGCTCGATCAATGACCCCGCCCCCCTGCCATCCGCCGACACCAGCGATCCCAGGTCCAAAACTGGCATGGACGCCGAGCTCTTCCGCGTTCTGACCAGAGCTGTGGACGAGCTGGGATTGGAGTGGTCTCCTCCGGAGGAGCCCCCACGCAGCCGCCTCGACGAGTGGTTCCTGCCGGGGCGCCGTCAGGCCCCTCGCCAGCGGGCCTCTCCGTTCCTCCCTGAGGTCCACGAGGAACTCACCAGATCCTGGCGCGCCCCCTACTCAGCGCGCCTGCGTGCCTCGTCTTCCTCCGCCCTCACGTCTGTCGACGGCGCCAAAGACAAGGGTTACGAGAAGCTGCCTCCCCTGGATGAGTCAGTGGCCGCCCACCTTTGCCCGCCCACTGCCATCGGATGGAAAACCAAGGCTTCCCACCCGTCTAAGCCGTGTAGGACGACCTCGGCTCTCGCCGGACGCGCCTACACGTCGGCCGGACAAGCTGCTTCAGCTCTGCACTCGATGGCAATTCTCCAGGTGTTCCAGGCCAAGCTTCTCGCCCAATCAGACAAGTCTGCCTTGGACCCTGCCACTTTGACAGAGTTGCGAAGCGCCACGGACCTGGCTCTGCGCGCTACAAAAGCCACAGCCCAGGCGATTGGCAGATCCATGGCCAGCTTGGTCGTGCTCGAGCGCCACCTTTGGCTCACGTTAACGGAGATCAAGGATGCGGATAAGGTCCCCTTTCTGGATGCCCCGATCTCCCCCACAGGTCTGTTTGGGCCGTCCGTGGAGGGATTCGCTGAGCGTTTCTCTGCGGCACAAAAGTCGTCCCAGGCTATGCGACACTTTCTGCCAAAACGCTCGAGTTCCACAGCTGCTTCCGGGCGCCCCAAGTCTGCACCGCCCCAGCAGCCGGTGAAACCCGCGTCTACGACCCCTTCTGCCGCTGCTGCCGCAGCCCAGCCAGCCAAGGCCGAGCCAAGACTGCGCTCTCGCTCTGCTAGACGTTACCCCTTCCCCAAGCGTCAGGGACCGCGTCCTAAGCTGGCGTTGGATCCGGCGCCTCCGTCGTCGTCCTAATCCAGGCGAAAGGAAGAGGAGGGGGCAAAGTCTCGCGCTGGCCGGACCACCCCCCAAGAGGCCTCTGCTGAACCTCCAAGCACCTCGCTCAATGCCGGGTGCCGAGGGCGGTGTGTTTTGTGTAAAAGCTGTTGTAAATACTGGGTCCATGTGTCTTGCGCCCATACAAACAGTCGCTGTGACAGCGAACAAAATAAAACACAAACATCCTCAAAAAGAGAGCAAATTTCCTCTTCCAATCATAAAGGGTGTCTCGTGCCATTGCGATGGCCAACCGCCCGAACCGATTATACCCTTGGCCACTCGGGCAGAGGCCTGGCAGGCCATCCCCGGAGTGTCAGACTGGGTATTGGGGATAGTAAAAAGAGGCTACTCACTCCAGTTCGCTCGAAGGCCCCCGCGTTTCAGCGGCGTGGTCCCCACCGTGGTGATGAGCAGGGACGCTCACGTCCTGCGCTCAGAGGTGATGATATTGCTGGAAAAGGGCGCCATAGAAGTGGTCCATCCAGCCCAGAGCGACTCGGGGTTTTACAGCCGCTACTTCCTCGTCCCCAAGAAGGATGGGACTCTTCGACCCATTCTCGATTTAAGACGCTTGAATCAGGCCCTCATGAGACGGCCGTTCAAGATGTTAACTCTGAAGCAGATCCTCTCGCACGTTCGCTCAGGGGACTGGTTTCTCTCGCTGGATCTGAAAGACGCATACTTTCACATCCAGATAGCCCCCCATCACAGGCGATTCTTGAGATTCGCCTTCGAGGGAGTGGCTTATCAATACACGGTCCTGCCCTTCGGCTTGTCCCTGGCTCCCCGCACGTTTACAAAGTGCATGGACGCGGCTCTCGCCCCCCTGAGACAGAGGGGAATCCGCATCCTCAACTACCTCGACGACTGGCTTGTTCTGGCCCAGTCGGAGGAAGAACTGTTGTCTCACAGGACCCTTCTCCTCAGCCACTTAGAGTGCCTAGGACTCAAGGTCAATTTGCCCAAGAGCATGTTGCACCCCAGCCGGAAAATATCGTTTCTGGGAGCAATTTTCGATTCAACTCAGCTGAGGGCTATGGTTGTGCCAGAGCGAGCTCTGTTAATACAGCAATTAGCGGGTTCATTCAGGGCCGGAGCCCGCTTCCCCCTCAAGCGTTTTCAGAGAATGCTAGGTCTTATGGCCTCGGCATCCCCAGTGCTGGAATTGGGCTTACTACGTATGCGACCCCTTCAGCGTTGGTTGAAACCACGAGTTCCGCCTCATGCATGGCGTCACGGCCGTCTGCATGTCAATGTGGACCGAGCTTGTGTGAAAGCCCTGGCCCCCTGGAAGGACCTGCAATGGTACAAAAGGGGCGTGCCCTTGGGTTTGGTCTGCAGAAGGAAGGTAGTCACAACGGATGCCTCCAACAGGGGTTGGGGGGCGTTGTGCGATGGCAGCCCAGCCTTCGGCCTATGGTCAAAGGCAGAGGAGGGATTTCACATCAACTGCTTGGAAATGCTGGCAGTATGTCACGCCCTCTGCGCCTTCCTGCCAGATCTGAAGGGACACCACGTACTGGTCCGCTCGGACAGCATGACTGTGGTGTCTTACATAAATCGCCAGGGGGGTCTCTCCTCCAGACTCCTCTTCACTCTGGTGAAGGATCTTCTGGAATGGGCTCAGTGCAACCTGGCTTCATTGAGAGCGGTTCACGTGCCGGGCAAACTGAACCAGGGCGCGGATATGCTATCACGACGCAATGTCCCCTCGGGAGAGTGGATGCTTCACCCGCAGACGGTTCAGAAAATTTGGGAGGTCTTTGGCAAGGCAGAGGTCGACCTCTTCGCCTCAAAAGACAACTCTCATTGCCCAATATATTTTTCGAAAGAGAGAGATGCGTTGGCCCACGATTGGCCCAACCTCCTCCTGTATGCTTTTCCCCCGACGTCTTTGATTCCTCAAATACTCAAACGAGTCAGGGAACAACGTCACAAGCTCCTCCTGGTGGCCCCGCTTTGGAGGACTCAGCCATGGTTCCCGGAGCTATGTCAGCTGCTTTGCGCAGCCCCTTGGCCGATCCCCTTGAGACGAGACCTTCTCTCTCAGGCGAACGGGGCCATTTGGCATCCCCAGCCCAATCTATGGGCCTTACACCTGTGGTGTTTGAACGGGAACCTGAGAACCTCTCGGAAGGAGTTTTGAACACAATCTCTCAAGCTAGAGCTCCGTCTACTAGGCGCCTCTACGCTTTTAAATGGTCCGTTTTTTCCACCTGGTGTTCCACCCGTGGAAAAAATCCGGTTTCTTGTGACATATCTGTGATACTGTCTTTTCTCCAAGAGCTGTTGGATAAGGGTCGTTCCCCTTCCACACTCAAGGTCTATGTGGCTGCTATAGCGGCCTCTCATGCCCCAATAGCAGGCCAGTCGATTGGCAGGAACAACTTGGTTGTTCGTTTTCTGAAGGGGTCTAGAAGGATGAATCCTTCCCGCCCCCACACTATCCCTACTTGGGACCTATCCACGGTTCTGAGGGCGCTAAAGAGTTCCCCCTTCGAACCGTTGTCGGATGCAGACCTGAAGACCCTGACACTTAAGTCCGCCTTGCTGCTAGCCTTAGTGTCAGTCAAACGTATAGGAGATCTGCAAGCGCTCTCTATAAGCCCCTCCTGCCTTGAGTTTGGACCAGGCGACTCTAAGGTCATCCTGAAACCAAGGCATGGTTACGTGCCTAAGGTGCCCTCCACCCCGTTTAGGGCACAAGTGGTAACGCTCTCTGCTCTTCCCTCTTCGGAAGGTGATCAAGAGTTGAGTCTGCTCTGTCCTGTTAGGGCATTGAGAATGTATGTCGAGCGATCCGCCCCCTTTAGGAAGTCGGATCAGCTCTTTGTATGCTTTGGTGGCCGCAATAAGGGACAACCGGTCACAAAGCAGAGACTTTCTAGATGGATAGTTGATGCTATCTCCCTAGCCTATTCCTCCTTGGGTCTAGAATGCCCCGTCGGAGTGCGTGCCCACTCAACAAGAGGCGTGGCCTCTTCCTGGGCGTGGTCTAGTGGTGTATCCATGGCAGAAATCTGTGCGGCGGCCGGCTGGGCCTCGCCGTCCACATTTACTAGGTTCTACAGCCTAGACATCCCCGCCCTACAGGCGGGAATCCTTTCTGCATGAGTAATCACAGGAGAGCGATTCTCGACCAGACCTTGTTCTACTCGTCACTAGGGCCGTTGGGTCTAAGTACGGGTTCGGTCGTTCTCTCCATGGCATGGCGTTTATGGACCGGTTCCCATAGCGTCTAACGACGCAGTACGAGTGTAGTATCGAAAGGGAACGTACTCGGTTACTATCGTAACCTCGGTTCCCTGAGATACGGGAACGAGTACTGCGTTACGGGCCATACCATGTCGCTGCACGACATAATCGTCGCTTCAGTCGAAGTAACCTGATTCCCTATGGCGAAGCGGCCGCTTATATAGCCATTGACCCCGCCCCTTCTGGCGGGCTTCGGCGGGCATCTTCGCCATAGGCTCGTGCAGCACCGCTGCCGAGTCATTGGCTCGTTTCGTTTCTCTGCACGATCCAATGGCTGTGCAGTTGCACTGCGTTTATGAAAAAGGCTTCAGTCAAGGAGAAAAAAGGACTTTTCCCATAGCGTCTAACGACGCAGTACTCGTTCCCGTATCTCAGGGAACCGAGGTTACGATAGTAACCGAGTACGTTTTTCCTTCTGGTGCATCAGTGAGCATTTGAACCTTCAGTAATAGTTGCATATGAGTCCCTCAGTTGTCCTCAGTGTGAAAAGATAGATCTCAAAATCATACAAGCAATACAAAGGGTTCAAATACACAAAAATGCTGAAAAACCTAAGAATCTGTGGGACCTAAAAGATTTTTCAGTGAGCGGTTTAATCATTCAGGTAACAACACAGTATTAAGAATCAAGCGTATGTAAACTTTTGAATAGGGTCATTTTTTATAAATTAATCTATTTTTTTTTCTTGTGTACTATATTTAAGCATCTTTTATGTGATATATCTTATTCATGTCAGTACTAAATAAAAAAATAACATGCATTTTGTATGATTTCTCTAATTTTGGCAAAATAATTAACATTTTGTAGATTCTGCAAGGTGTATGAAAACTTTTGACCTCATCATATACTGGCCATCGTTAGTGACTGCAAAGGTTATTTATTAATTAATTTGTTTGTTCGTTCATACGTTAATTTGTTTATTTATTTATTAGTGCAGAAAAGAAAATGTGATGCATATTTTAACAAGACATCACAATAAGCATTAAGGATGTTCAAAGTTCTTTTTATTATAGTAAGTAAAACAAAATTAACTAACCAAATGTTTTAGTCATTTAGTATCTTTAATGAAAAATTCAATTTTATATCAAAGCTAATTTATAGCTAAGTATTATTTTGATAACATTTTTACTTTGTATGAATGTTTTTGTCTTTAGAAAAAATATATCATTATATTATAAAAATATATAATTATAATTGTATAAGTGCAAATACAATGAAAGAGTGCAAAAAAAAAAAAAACCCTATTATAGCTTGAAATGTAGTCTGAAAGACATTGGTGATGCCAATCCTTATGTCAGAATGATCAAATCATCAACATTCAAAAATTAAATCTATACCTGGTCCCTAAAAACATCATACAACATCAGAATGATCCATTCAGACATAATCACCATGGTTGATAACCCTGCACTTCATCCTGGAGTGAGCTGCCAAATTCAACACACGGATCCTTTGTTGTTGGCCTGCTGTGACTAATTATCCCTTTTAACCAGTAGTAAAAATCAGTCTGCTGGTACAGATTTACCATGTGCAAACATGATACATACAGTAGAAGCAAACATTGTCCAACATATATCAACTTCGTTTCACAACACAATGGCAGAACAAAGCGTTTACGTTTGTTGGAGCGATCTGTTGAGTATTTCAACACAATTATTTCCATCTGTGTATTTTGTGTATAAACAAACTTGTCTGAAATAAACCGTCCACAGACAGTGTTTAAGACTCCCACTGAATTTCACAATAATTATTAGAAATATTTACAATAGATGCCCAGACAATCATGGAGTAGTGATATTTATTTAAATGCAGAGAAAAAGACAATGCTTTCGACCTGAAGAGACAAATCTTAAACTCTTGTGAAAATAAGTAAGCTTAATTATATTTCTTTATATATAAACATGGATGACAGCTTGTTTGAGTCATATGGTATAGTTCTATTCTAATGGAAACAGTGTGGATTACTGTCTATTGAAATCAAATGTGACCAAAGTCACCTGTATGGAGACTCCATGTCTATACGTAGAGTCAGTCACTTAAGAGATAGATGCCTATGCAGGCAGTAGACAGCAAGGCAGTTCATTAGGTTTTGGAACACAGCTGTTATCTAGGCACTTTATTGAGTCACACATACTTACTGAACTTTACTGATTACTGCTACATAAATGCTATACATAAACACACAAAAATGCAATTTAACTTTCAATGAGGCGAGTAAGAGAAAATGAATACCCATTCCTTATGCATATATAGGCCTACATGTACACTCATCCACATCCAACGACAGAAAGAGGTTATAATCAAGAAGTAAATTAAAGACTCTGAGGTCACACACGGTCACACCCCCTACTCAAGTAGCAGCCTTCATTGTTGCGTTTCCTAATCTCTGGATCCACCCAGTGTATTCAGTACACACACACATGCTCTCTCTCTGCTGGGGTGAACTGGCTATGAGAACAGCGAAATGTACTATTTTATACAAGCTTGGTTTACCGCTGCCATTTCTGTAAGCCCAATTGCCACGTGCAGAGAAATGAAGTCACCGGTTGAGCTTAAAGATGATGAGAGCTTTATGGAATCAGGCTTTTCTCTGCTCTTTAATGTAGAATAAAACAAATGGACCAAAATCTGCCATCAATCAGTCTCTCAGAAATTTGTCTTAAACCTTTTTTGATTGCTCCAAGTGCTTTTTTCCGACTTCAGACATTTGGATTCTTCGTCTGTTCTGTCATTAAAACTGTCTGTGCTTTTCTTCTTAAAAGAAGCATTCACTCAAACATTTAAATCCAATCATTTATTCAACATGTCATTTCAAAAACCACAGGAGAAATTTAGAGATCTCTGCTGGTCACTCTGTTCCATATATTTACAATGAATGGGGACTGAAACTTTAAACAAAAAAATGTTGGTATAATCCAAACAGGGTTATCAGCAACCCAGGCTCATGGAAATACATGCCCTTTAAATACATTTCTGCAACACCGTACGTTACTACACATTTCACAGCAGTTTCAAAGTGAAATGTCCAGAGAGTAACATACCCCCTGCTCCAAACCCAACCCTAAACCTTCCAGATTGGGTTAAAAAATGCGAAAGAGATATAAAAATGCATTTGTTGATGCAGCCGTGCTATTTTAACTTCCTTAAGTGGAATTTAGCTGTTTTGTCAAACCGTAGTTTCACGGGGTTCGTACCGGACCTCTTCATCACATGTTGCTTGAGCTACCAAGGAAACCTACTATATTAGAAAACTCATGCATTTTAAGCTCTATATTTGACGACAATGTTCAAAAGTATCAGTTTTCACATTACACAGGATGTTAAATTTGTTTCGAAGTCATAAGCTTGGAAGAGCCAGGACATTTTTTATTCTAGCTCATATATAACTAATTGTATTCGTCTGAAAGAAGAAAATCATATATACCTAGGATGGTATGAGGGTGAGTAAATCATAAGGTAATTTTCAATTTTGGGTGAACTATAACTTTAAAGCACAACAAAAGATTAAAACAATGACTGAAAATGAAGAGTTCAGATGCAAAAGCCTCTAAGTACATCTGACATTTTTCTTTAAAATAAACATTTTCATTAGGCTCTTAAAGGAGAACTCCACTTCCAGAACAACAATTTACAGATAATGTACTCACCTCCTTGTCATCCAAGATGTTCATGTCTTATTTTCTTCAGTCGTAAAGAAATTATCTTTTTTGAGGGAAACATTTCAGCATTTTTCTCCATATAATGGACTGATATGGTGCCCCGATTTTGAACTTCCAAAATGCAGTTTAAATGCGGCTTCAAACGATCCCAAATGTGGTTGCAAACGATCCCAGCCGAGGAAGAAGGGTCTTATCTAGCAAAATGATTTTCGGTTATTTTCATTAAAAAAAAAATAAATAAAAAAATACAATTTAAATACTTTTTAATCTCAAACGCTCGTCTTGCTTTTCTCTCCCTGAACTCTGTATATTCTGCCTCAAGACAGATAGGGTATGTCGAAAAACTTGTCGTATTTTCTTCCTAAACTTCAAAAATCATTTAAAAATCATCCTACATCGCTGCAGAAGTACCGACCCAGTCTTTGCAAAGTGAACATGCAAAGAAGATTAAACACACTCAACAAAAAAAAAAAAGGTAAAACAGCGATATAGGACGATTTTGAAGTTGAGGGAGAACATGAGATGGGAGTTTTTCGACAAAACTGTCATGAACCGAAAAAAAAAACAGTTCAGGCAGAGCGAGACAAGACGAGCGTTTGACATTAAAAAGTAGGCCTATATAAACTGTATTATTTTTATGAAAATTTCGCTAGATAAGACCCTTCTTCCTCGGCTGGAATTGTTTACAACCGCATTTGGGATCGTTTGAAGCCGCATTTTGGAAGTTCAAAATCGGGTCACCATATCAGTCCATTATATGGAGAAAAAACCTGAAATGTTTTCTTCAAAAAACATAATTTCTTTATGACTGAAAAAAGAAAGACCTGAACATTTTGAATGACAAGGGGTGAGTACATTATCTGTCAATTTTTCTCCTTTAGTTTTTAGAAACAGTTTGATAAAAGTGTGCCCTCTTTAAGGTCTCTTAAGTGGGCTTTTATTTTAATAATATTCTATTGTCTACAAGTGTTTTTTTTAGCATACTTCTTAGATTTGAAGTACACTACAAACACCATTTTATCTAAACACAGATGCAAGAAACAGTATATGAAGTGGCATGTAGTGACTGTTTTAGTCAGAAACTAAGCTTTTGCTTTCTCACAAATGATAAGTTCTGGTTTTGGTAAACATAAACTGACCCTAGACCAGCAGTTATGGGTGTATTTATATACAGTACACTCACATTATGCCCATTGCTAGGAGAATAAGCTTTCCCATGCTGCACCTCTGCCTGTTAGTTGGTCAAAAAATCCTTACATTTAAACCAAATTTGTGTAAAATATAAAACCTTCAAACCGCAGTATAAAAATATCAACTCGTGACAAGTGCTTGAATAAAGCAGGAAAACCACAGACTTGGCAACCCTAATTCCAAATCTTCTGAAATCATACCATAGCTTTCTGTGACAAACAGACTTTTTTTCTTCCACTGTTAGCCGTTTACTATGACTGAAGTAGTGAGTCAGTGAACTCAGTGACTGGTTCATAAATGAATCAGGATGGAAAGTATTTACTCTTTTGTTCTGCTCCTATTTACTTATTTACTTTTGCTCATATTTGCGCGTACTCTTATGTTTTGTGCCCTTTTTGAACCTCAAAAGCTTCAGTTCACTTGCGCCATTTACAAAACTGCCAGCAGGTGTTTAACAACATTTCTGAATTGCCTGGAGCTAAGCAGTGAATCTGACCCCTCTTAGCATCTTATTAGGTATGGACTCAACAGCTGACCTGACTTTATGCAATTAGTTAAAAATCTGGCTGTGCAAAACTACTCATTTTCTAAAGTTCTCATTTTCTTCCAGTACAAGCCTTCCTTTTGGGAGGTAAAACTCTTATCTTTTGGACAGATTTTCTTTCTTTAGTCTGCTCTGTGAGTTATGGTGCAAACAAATCCTCAGTTGCTTGCTGGGAGTTCAGCTGGTCTCCTCTTTGTCGGTTTTAACACACCACAGGATGTTTAAGCGGTCTATGAGCAGACGTTCAAAGCTACTGGACCACAGCAAGCTGTTTAATGTGATGTTCACAATCATCTTGCCATTTAGTCTGTTTAGTTCTTCTTCCTTTCTCGTGTCGTCTCAGTGTGTGGTCTCTAACGAACAGTGAGAGTGTCCACAACATCTGGACAGACACACAGTGTGTGTGTGAAGTGAAAGGAATTGGGCAGGGGTTGTGAGAATAAAATGGCAGACATTCTTTTTGTGAGCATAATTTCCGATATTTCTTTCTCTCTTTCTCTTTTAGGCGACACAAACCCATTGACCCCACCCGGCCACTGCGCTAAAAACAGCTGGGATGCTTTTTACTCCAGAAAACCCATGAAAATAAAGAGCACTGAGCCACCACCCTGGCTTAACTCTCCTTCTGCTGCAGTTTTCGTAGGCATTCCTTCAGTTGTCTTTTATTTCATTAGATTTTATTTGAAACGTATTATGACTCTATATTTCAAATGTTTCTGTAATACTATACCTAACCATAGAAAATTGTACTGCTCAGCGGGTGTAGTGCAGAATACTCAGTGGAGCTCTCAGTCATATTTCAAGAATCAGCTTTGTCTCGGGCATTTCATATAAAATTCTTTTGAAATAACAATAAAACTGACTGTTGACTGAGTTGTCATACAGTAAGAGTACAGAGTCATACAATGGATATGGAAAGAAACTCAGATCATTTGATTTTGCAGGAGTTTGATGAAAAATATTCATGTTGCAGATTTGACATTATAGTAAAGCTCATCACAATTTGAACAACACAGTCTCATGCCAATTCATAGCTATTTTTACATTTTGGCAAATTGGTGGTTAATTTCTATGAATTTGTATAATCTCCTTCAGAAATTTTTGTCTGGTCTGCTTACACGTAAGTAACAACTAGGTTAAGGGGTCTATCTAAAAACTTATGCTTACACTTTTTTTACAAATTCATACCATTTTATTATGTTTAAAACAGTTACATTTATATATCTTTTCTGAATCTCTAGAGGATAGAAATTGTTAAGGTCTTGTGCAGGTGAAACAGTCAGAATATTATAAATATGGTTGACTGTTTCACCACATTTAAGCTTTTTTTTTTATTTCTGCAGTTAATTTCAATAGTCATTAGGGACATTTTAAGGGGCATTTTAAAGAGTACAAGTAGGAGTACAGGAGCTCAGTATCGGGCCGATACCGGTGCATCCCTAATAGTCATGCAGTGTAAGAATGTAATGTTGCTGTAGAAATCCCAAATGTAGTTTGTTACAATGGTGATAATTCCAAAACTTTAAACATTAACTATAAACGTGAGTCTCACATGAAGCAAAACCATAAACTGTGAACTTGACATGACATAAAACACATGACTGGGTCACAAGAGGGTCAAAGGGAATCAAATGGCCTTTCAAAACAAAATACATGACATAATAAACATAAACTAAGAACATAAAACAAGAATCAGGCATGACAAATTAATTTTACATGTATTTTACAAGAAATTTCATGTAGTCATAAAAATTACATATGAGCTATATTCAAAAGTACAGTGCCATTTTAATGCCACATAAAAAAATAAATAAATATATTAAAAAATTAAGAAAAATTTAAAAATTAAGTAATATTTTGAGAATAAAGTTGAAATTATGAGAATGAAGTCAAAATATTTCGAGAATAATGCTGAAATTGTGAAAATAAAGTTAAAATTATAAGAATACGATGTAAATGTTTTGAGAATAACATGCAAATGGCTCAGATTGAGAGCACCGGGAGATAGTTTAAGCAAATCGAGTAAAATTAAGATGCTGAATTTAAAGCATTTTGAAAATGACACATTTCCTGCTGCCAATTGGTGGCATTATAACTTTGAATCCTAATAGTCACATCACAATCTCAGCGTATTGCCTCAGAATGACTAGCTATATGAAAAAAAGTTTTAAAGAGTTTGAATGCTGCACTTTAAAGATATAATAAAATTACACTTATCTTTTTTACTGTTACTTTTTAATAAATCACTACGTCAAAACCATTCAAGATATCACAAATCCGTTTGCAGTTTAGCATCTTCAGTATTTTGGAATCATGTTGAGAAATTTTGGTGTGAACTACTTGTTTCTGCTTCAAGGAGCGTGAATTTATTTACAGCCTGATTTTTCCAAAATTTGTCTGGCTTGATGAGAATAATATACATACACTGTTAAAAATAAATGTAATCTTACACGTAAATGTCTGTATTTTTTTTTTTTACAGTATTTTAGCTTTTTTTTCATTATACGATGAAATACCTGTTGTTTTACTGATATTTTCTGTATTTTAAAGTTCCACTATTAAATTTACAGATAATTGCTCGTATTTTGATATTACATACATTTTCTGTTTTTTAAAAGGAAATTTTCCGTATTTTCACAGAGTAATGTGTAATTTAACATAAAAGGTCATGTAATAAATACAGATTATTCCTGTAAAAATTGAACCACATATCATTTAGTCAAAGTGTTTTTATTACCATTGTAAGTTGTTAATTATGTGAAGGTTAATGTGAGGTTTTAAGGTCAAATAATAGTATTTGTACATACAGTAGCCTACATGTACTGTTAGTAAACAGTAGGTTTAAGGAGTGTGTGTACGCGCGCGCGCCCGCGAACAATCCGCTCATGAACGCAGATTCAAATTTGCCGCTAGTTTAGCTCTGCCCACGACGGTTGGCTGAGTTGTTTCTGTATTTGGACCACAGGGATGGAACAGCGCGCGGGAATGATTTGAATTTATTTCAGGTCATCCATTCGGAAATGTGTGAGAAAATAACGCGCTCTTTCTTCAGTGAACCTGTTTCACCAACTACAACAAATTCGGACAATATTACAACAGACATCATGACAACCACTGAGCTAAGTCTTTCATACAACATGTAAACGATATTTTTATAGTGTAGCTGCGCATTTGTGTTGTTTAGTTTTGAAGCTAACGTTAGCATTTCTAAACAAGTTTTAGTAAACTTGTTATTCGTATCAACATCCATTCGAGTGTATATAACGTTAAAGTCTTTGCTTATCCGGAAGTACCCGGCAGTTTTTCAAACTCTTAAAATGCGGGACATTTTGAAACGCTGAACGTGGCTAACGCTACCTAAGTTATCCCTTACCAAAAAGAAGTATACTTCAAGTTTATTTTATTAAGTATACTTAAGTAAAGTTCAAGTGTATTTTTAAGTATACGTTTATGTAGTAAGTATACAAATATCAGCATACTAGCAGTATACTTTTCAGTGTACTACTTTAATACTCCTTGGGACTGAATTGGTCCACTTTCTAGTATATAAAAGTATACTTTTAAGTATACTCTAAGTATAACTAGTAAACTAGTAAACTTTGAGTACACAACTAGTTCACATCTATGTTTTCAGTTTGTACTGCAAGTATACTAAAAGTGAACTAATAGCTATACTGATAATTTACTAATTAAATACTTTTTTATGCATTTTTAGTACACTTTGTGTATAGTAAGTAAACTACAGTGTCAGTAAACTACAAGATTAGTAGTTTTATACTGTAAGTATACTCGCAAGTTTTCTTTAAGTGAACTTTATATCATACTTCAAGTATACTACTATGTCCCTATTTAGGTATTAATTTGTATATATTTTGTTATGAATATCTGAACATACAAAACATTATCAATAACTTAGTCTAATATGTAGACAACATCGTCTTAATTTGTAAAGCATTTTACAAGATTGAGATATCCAAAGAATGGATATAAGTAGTTGAAAGTATCTAGGCCTCAAAACTAGATACACAAACCTCAAGAACAGTGGCAATCAGCAAATATTAAAAATATGAGATCTTTATGTCACACTACAACAAATAACTAACAATAATGACAAAACAACAACAACAAAACGTTTAAATGAAGTCAGCAAACAGCAAAACAATAATCCTATAACAGTAACTGGATAATTTATTCATGCTGCAATGCATGCTGGGAACTTACAAAGCTTTAAAATTTCAACAATATGAAATTCTTTGCTCAGACAACTGTGTTTGACTAGTTGGGACAACATTTGTGTAATTTTGTTGGTCTGACAAGAGTTTTTAGTTTTTAAAAAAATAGCATTTTTTAGTATTTGAGACAAAATGTTTTGTAAAATGGAAAATATGTATTTGCATTTTTTACAGTGTGGAAGCATCTGTTTTGGTTTCTTCTTCGCTTGTGTTTTGGAAATTTTATACAGAAGATGTGTAATAGCATCTCTCATGTATAACAATGAAAACACGGATTCTCAAAACACAAGCATAGCTCAAATACTTTTTGTAAGTATAAATCTAGTATACTTAAATGTAATTTTAAGTATATTTCTGATAAGTATATAAAGCACATTTCTGAGAAGTACATAAAAAGTAGACTGAAAGTATACTTTCCTATTTTTAGTTTAAAAGAAGTATACTAATAGCACGCTTGAATAAACTTCTTTTTCGTAAGTGATATCAAAAACGTTTTTAGAGCGAATTCAGTAGGCTGTACACTTTATTGATTATGAATATGAACGCAGCATGATAACGTTAAATCGCAAGGTAACGTTAGGCGCTTTCCCCCTTTCATATTCTCCTGTACATATATTTTTTAAAAGTACTCAGAATTTGGTCCTCCATTGTCACTAATGTGTTAAGCGTTTTGTAATGGTTTTCTATGGGAAAACGCTCAAACTAACTTGCAATTAAAAAGCGTTGCATTCACATTTTGGGCGCATTTGCTTGCCTAACGTTACATCTGTATTATGCACGTATAGGGGATATTTTAGTCTTATAATTAATAATCTTTGTGCTCTGATTAGGAATGAAAAGCACATCTTGAGGCCTGAAGCTGAGTAAACTGTCATTACATATGGGATCGTTGATTATGAAAACTGCATCCATCCTGGACAGTTACACTGCTACTGTAGGTAGTAATATGATGCAGCTAAGTCAAAGTAAGTAATATAATTTTACTTTCTATAAATTGAGCTAAAGTCACATGGTGGACCAGAACATCACTGTTAACCTTTCCTGCTCAGCTTCCAGATCATTGTCTCAGTGGAGTATAGACTGTAATGTCTGAATGAAATGCAAAGTATTAAATTATTATTATTATTTTTGGTTTCAGGTCATGTGGAAAGACTGTGGAGATCTACAGCAGATAAGCATGGCAATACAGGTGTGGAACTTTGGTTATTATTGATATTATTATTATTATTATTATTATTATTGTTAAATCTGTAATCAGCATAGACAAGTTTTTTCATGCCATACGATAATACAACAAATTCTGTATTTTCTTTTTATGCAGCTGTTTGTTTCTTTCTTTTTAAATGGTTCTTTGTGTATAATTTTCAGTTTTATGTGGTATGGGGTGAATAATTTAACCATTAGTGTAATTAAAATCAGTGTAAAACGGCTGCATGAAAAGATGTCTGTGAATTTTATTGTTTGACAATCATTGTCATTTTATGCAGAAGCAAAAGTTTATAGTTAAACCCTAGTGTTACCTTTATGCTTTCTACATTACATTTTTGAATAATCAGAATGTTGGTGTACCCACTTAGATGCATTTTGTGCCTCAACAGATCTTGGACTCCAAAAGTGATTTGCAGAAGACATCTTGGAATGCATGGGGGTGAGTAAAACAAGATTTTCAACTTTGGGTAGGGCTGGGTATCGTTTTTTGATACTTTTTAGGCACTCACCAAATTGCCTCAACTATTGAGTATCAAAAAATGTCTCGTTGTTTGAAGTATTAAATGTCAGAATGCTTTATGTGCCCAAATCAAGTGCTGGTCACTGGCTGTGGCAAGGCATCAAGGGCTTTAAAATGCAGGAACCAGTACTGAAATCAAAGTATTGTTATTGATATTGAACTTTTTTGAATGCTTACATTAATTTTTGGATTAACTAGGACCATTAAAACATGTCATTTGGGCCTAGAGTTTAAAATAATTGGGTCTGTCATTCAGAAACATGGCTTTTCATATTACTGCTATTGTAGTGACACACATCTCTCCCTTTCATTCCAGCTGGATTTTCTGACGTTTGCTGCTCGCATCTTTGCCTCCTGAACAGAAATGCCTTGCTGAATGTTGAATGACCATCAACTCAACCTTGCCAAGACAGAACTGCTCATGTTTTCAGCCATCCCAACCTTGGTGTTACAGTGGACACATATGAACTTCACTGACCACATTGCAGTGGCCTGATCCTGCAGATTTGTCCTTATGGGGCATGCAACAGAACTCCTTGTCCAAGCTCTTATTCTCTCTAGACAGGACTACTGTACTGCTCTCTTAGCAGTACTTCCAGCATGTCCTACCAAGCCTCTGCAACTAAACCAGCATATGGCACTGAGTGCAGTCTTTAATGAGCTGAAGAGAGTGACGTCACACAAATTGTCACTTTGCACTGGTTGCCAGTAGCCATTCACATCACATCGCAAAGAGGTACAAATTTACTTTCATAAACCTTTATTTTGACTCTTTGTGGCTGTTGTAATAAACTGCCTAACTCTGCCCATTTTCAAGAAATGGCTAAAAAATCATTTTTTTGTTTTTCATGAATGCTTGACCAGTTTAAGGGATAGTCCACCTAAAAATCAAAACGAGCCTATGTGTACATGACTTTCTTTTTTTAGACAAACACAATCGGAGTTATATCAGTAAACATCCTGCCTCTTTTAGGCTTTAAATTGGCAGTGAATGGCTGCTATGAGTTTGAAGCTCAAAGTGCATCCATCCATCATAAACATACTGAATAACTAAGAAATAATTTATAAAAACGCAGTAAGCACATATTTTTTTTAAAGGATTAATCCTTCTTTTTACAGAAAAATTAAAAGGTATTTAGAAGTTATTTTATGTCTAAAATAATTTTATGTATTAATCTGGTGGATTAATAAAGGCCTTCTGAAGTGAAGTATATTTTACACCTTATAAAGTAAAATAACTAATGTTCAGGTCAAACAGCCATACAAAGTCAACTTAATCATAACTTGCATGATGTAGGATTGTAGCTTAGCATGTCATGTCGTAGCATTTTGCCGGAAGCAAGTTTTTTTTTTTACTTTAAAAAGTGTAAAATATGCTTCGCTTCAGAAGGGCTTTATTAACCCCTGGAACTATGTAGAGTACGTTTATGAAGGATGGATGCACTTTTGAGGCTTCAAACTCATGGCAGCCATTTACTGTCATTATAAAGCCTGGAAGAGCCAGGGTGTTTATTGATATAACTCTGATTGTGTTTGTCTGAAAGAAGAAAGTCATATACACAGAAACTATCCCTTTAATACTAACACTTTCTGTTTATTAAAAAACTGCTATGTCTACTGTGTTAGACTAACTGGGACTTTGTATGTTGCTGTGTACAGGTATACAGCAATTGTCTCTTGTATGTAGATATTTCTGTATGTTCTAAATTATGTACTAAACGTGTTTCCTATAATTTTATTATTCATTTAACTTGACATACAATGCTTCTGGACAATGACTAATACTGTGACTGTAGAATATGTTGTTAATTTTACAGAAATTGGCTGAAAATGTTACTGTTGTTTTTATGTATTTCTAAGTACTGTTTCTCTACTGTCCAAACATTTTAAACTGTAATATTTCTGGAAAATGAATGATTAAAATGTATATCTACAGACATTGTCTTTGTATTAAGAATTTACAACATTTTTATTCAACATTTCTTGATTATTGTAGTTAATAATATCTGTATTTTACCAAATTATTCCAGGTAGACATAAAATAACTTCTAAATACCTTTAAATTTTTCTGTAAAAAGAAGGATTAATCCTTTAAAAAATATGTGCTTACTGCGTTTTTATAAATTATTTCTTAGTTATTGTACATGGAAAAACGTCCTGAAGGAGGGAACGGAGACGTTACATATGTAACGTCGTAGTGAAACGACTGAAGGGGAACTGTAGTTTAAAAATAAATTACTGTAGATGGACGGATCAGTTATATAAAATAGCAAATTAAACTTTAAATTTATGGCAAATAACCTGAAAGTTGGTTGTTTTCAATGTAATTTAACATAATTTTTGTGTATTTTCAATGATAATATACTGTAATTTAATGAGTTTTGACCATAAAGTCTATTCTGTATTTTTACAATTTTTGCTTGTAATTTTGAGAAATGGTGATTTTCTGTAATTTAACGGAATATCTCTGGAATCCCTGCTGCCAGTCTTTTTACCGTTTTTTTACAGGATTTTTTTTTACAGTGTACCCCCCCAACAAAAAAAAAGCGACTGATTCACATAAATACAGAGATCTGTCACGCCACATTAAACAGCATGAAAAACACAAAAACACATTGTTTGTATTCCGCTATAAAACTGACAGATTTTGAAAGCTGAGACTTAGTTTTATAATAAAAGTACCAAAAGCACAAAGCTTATTGCTATTGTTGGTGGCTGGCGCACTACAAACAAGCCTAAGACGTGAAATATTATTTCCAAGCATCCTGTTCCTGAAAGTATAACACATGATATGATTTCAGCGAATAATCCCACATATATTCAAATAAATTCTGGTGGCCTGGCAACTTCTCCCGGTGCTCCCAATTCAGGCCATTTGCATGTGCAGGATATACTCTCAAAGTATTATAGCTTTAATTGCTACGATTTAATTCTCGAAACTTCAACTTTAATCTTGAAACATTTTTTTTACACTTTATTCTCAAAATATTTAGACTTTATTCTCAAAATATTACAACTTTAATATTTAATATATATATTTTTTTAACATTGCACTAAAACGTTGTTGTAAAATAGTAATAGTTAATATTTATTAACTGACATAATAAATAGTAGCAACAGTTTTAAATGGAGTACAGCATGTCACATCAAAGACATCTGCAAACAATTATGAAATAAAAGAACAGTTCACCCAAAAATGAAAATTCTGTCATTAATTACTCACCTTCATGTTGTTCTAAACCCGTAAGACCTTTTTTCATCTTCAGAACAAAAATGAAGACATTTTTGATGAAATACAAGGGCTTTCTGACCCTTCATAGACAGCAACGCAACTGACATGTTCAAGACCCAGAAAGGTAGTAAGGACGTCATTGAAATAGTCCATGTGACAGCAGTGGTTCAACCTTAATTTTACAAAGCTACAAGAATACTTTTTGCATGCAAAGAAAACTTGACTTTATTCAACAATTTGTCTTCCGTGTCAATCTTCGACATTTGACCAGTTGTGTTGCTGTCTATGCAGGGTCAGAAAGCTCTTGGACTTCACCAAAAATATCTTAAATTTGTGTTCCGAAGATGAACAAAGGTATACAGGTTTGGAACAACATAAGGGTGTGTAATTAATGACAGAATTTTTTTTTTAATTTTTGGGTCAACTAGCCCTTCAAGTGTAAAAATATACAATATCTGTATCATATCTGGTAAGAACTGCAACATGGTTCACTGTGCTCAAGTTTGTTAGATTGATTGTCTAGCAGTTTTGCCTTGTTTTAACAGCAGCTGATTAATAATTCTTTATGAATTATGAAGTTACACCAATTTTTAGGGATAAGGAGTGCTAACAGCAGAGGTGCTTCCACTTAGTCATTGCGTTAAACTGTTTCAATGGGCCACAGTGTGAATTGAAGATGAAGGGTGTCAGTATGTTGCTCAGGGGTAATAAGCACTTGTTAAATTTATTGCTGGGTCATAAGTGCAGATTACTACCCCTTTGAACATGAGAAGACAGATGGCGGTCTATGAAAACGGTTTAAAAAGGTAAATGAGATGCTTTCCGCAAGTAATAAAAGCAGTTAATCTGTGGAGTCACTGTTTCAAATTAAAACGTGCTGAATCATTTCTGTCTTCATTAGAGAGAATGGTGTAAGCCATTCTGTCATCAATAGGACAAATGGAGTGACAGAATGTTTGCTTTGGACAGGTTATTGGACAGGTTATTTTGAATGGCATCCAGATTCAGATTAGTTTGTTGTCATTATACTTGCATACAATGAAATTATAGACTTGCTGACGTATCCAGCTGAAAAATAATTGAATAACTAAAAGAAAAATGAAATAAAGACCATATTGCACAAAAGGAGTGGGAAAAACATAAATAAAGTTAAATAAAGTGCTCAGTGTAACTGCACATGATTGGTTCTTCTTACGTCTCACGAATGTATTTTCAGTTCAGTGTTCAGTATGGTTTTAGCTTCAGGAAAAAAAAAAAACTGTTCATGAATCTTATGGTGTATACTTTGGTAGACCTGCACTGTAAAAAAAAAATAGATAATTGAGAAAACTTAAAAAAGTAAGGCAACTAGATGCAGTAAGACTTTTGAGTTCTCTCAACAATATATTTTTTTTAGTTTATCTCAGTAAAGATACTTTGTTTAGCCAACATATATATATATATATATATATATTTTTTTTCCATGTAATGTTGATTGTCTTATTTTGCTAATAGAAAAAGTTGTCACAGCAACTGAAACCACCAACTTAGGCTCATTGGAAATGCGTGCCTCTATATACATTTCTGCAAACCTGAAAAAAGATGTACGAATCACTGCAGTTTCCAGTTGAAATGAACGCTGGAGGCATTAAAACTTTTATTCCTTTTCACATGTAGTATGATTTACCCACAGATTTTTGATTAAAAAGCCTAATTTTCAGACAATTACTACGGCAGAATTATATGGTTTTAAAACAATTTTAACATCCTGCACGATTTGAAAACTGGTACTTTTGAACGTTGTCATCACATATACAGCTTCGTATGCATGAGGTTTTTTTTTGTTTTTTTTTTAATTCAGTAGGTTTGCACTTGGGTGATGAAGAGCTCCGGTTCGAACCCTGTGAAACTACGGTTCACCAAAACAGCTCAAATCAGAATGAGGAAGGAAAAATAGCACGGCTGCATCACAAAGTACATTTTGCAATTGTTAGAACTATCGGTTAGGTTTAGTGTTGGGTTTGGTGTAGGGGACATTTCCAATAAGAGCATTAACCTTTAATGACACGCCCCAGATACTTATTTTTATTTTAGGTATTTATTATTAGGATTAACCCCTTGAGATGTACCATCTCGTTTTCGAGGGGGTCCCAGAACACAATGCAATACAATCGCAACATAAAATAAAACAAAACACACATTAACAATACATCTTTAAACAACACTAAACACAAATGATAATAAAAAATAAAAAAAAAATTTAAAAATCACAAAATGATTAACTAGCCATTAAAAGCTAGTAACGAATATACAACAAAACCTAATACAAAATACACTATACACTGATCAGTGGATCCAATACACAAAAAACAACAGTACCATTTTCAATAACATGTACAAACCAAAGCAAACTGTGAAAACAAAGTTTGCTTAAACATCTTAAATGATGTAATAGTTCGAATATACACAGGTAAATTGTTCCAGTCAATAGGGGCTTTAAACATAAAAGCTTTTTTACCAATTGTTTTTTTAACACGAGGAACAAAGAAATAGGTCTGAACAGAATGTCTAACTTGATAATATGAAGAAAAAGGTACAAAATATTGTTGTAAATAACTAGGATAGTTAAAATAAATACATTTGAAAAGAAATAGAAGTCAATGAATATGTCGTCTTGTATGCAAAGATGGCCGCTGGAGTGCATCATACATTATACAATGATGAGTATTAAAAGAACATTCCAAAACAAATCTGCAAAGTCTATTATATACTGTGTTAAGTGGCGCAAGATCTAATTTTGATGCAGACTGATAAACAACATCACAATAACCAAAACTTGGAAGTTGAGAAGCAAGTTTCTTACAAACACTATATGAAAAACAATATCTAGATCGATGTAATGTACTAATTCCAAAATTAATTTTACGTAGAATATGATTAATATGTGATTTAAATGAAAGTTCAGAATCAAGCCATACTCCAAGGTATTTGATAGTATCAACTTTATGCAAAGAAGTACCGTCTTTACATGATATAACACAAGAATTACTTTTAGATTTAAGTTTCTGTTTAGAACCAAAAATCATAATATAAGACTTAGTTGTATTAAGTACTGATTTATTGTCCAAAAACCAATCTTCTTGTAAAATATTAAAATCATACTGAAGAGATGACTGAATTTGTAAAATATCAGAATTAGATACATATATGACGGTGTCATCGGCATAAAGTTGAACTTTACAATTATTGGAAATTAACGATAAATTATTAACATAAATAGAAAAAAGAAGTGGTCCTAGTATTGAACCTTGGGGCACGCCTCTTTGTTGAACCAAAAAGTCTGACTTACTCCCATTAAATACTACACACTGTTTTCTATTATGCAAATATGAATTAAACCACCTAGTTGCATTTTCGGATAAACCAATAGCATGAAGTTTATCTAAAAGTAAATATCGATCAACTAAATCAAAGGCTTTGGATAAATCAAGAAAAATCGCACCTGTGAGTTTACCATCATCAGCAGCTGAAAACACATCATTAGTAAACTTAAGCAGTGCAGTAGTTGTAGAATGATTGGACCTAAAGCCAGATTGATATGGTGATAAAATATTATTAATACTTAAATAATCTGAAAGTTGTTTATATATTAGTTTTTCAAAAACTTTAGATATTGAACATATTATAGATATAGGTCTGCAATTATTAAGTTCAAGCACATCACCTCCCTTGTACAATGGAGTAATACGTGCACATTTCCAAACAGCAGGCAACTCACATGTGGACAAAGACTAATTAAATAACTCAGCAAGTGGATACATAAGAATATGAGAGGATAATTTAAGGAACTTATTTTCAATACCATCCAGTCCAACACCACTAGTCCCACTTAATTCATTAATAGCATCCTGAACTTCAATAGGTGAAATCAACCTAAAATTAAAAGAACTACTACAAGATAAATTATCATAAATAGTACCAGTATTCAAATAAGAGTCAGATACTAAAGTAGAACAAGCTGATGAATTCTGAACAGCTGCAATACGTATCTCAAGCAGTGTAATAAAAACGCAGCAATATGTGCCTGTACCAACATAATAAAAACGTGCCAAGGTCACGTATTGAACATGCGTTTTAGCGCCACTCTCTCATCAAGGTACAAAATTACGGTGCTGCAGAAATGTATGTAGAGGCACGTATTTCCAATGAGCCTGGGTTGTAAACAACAATTACTGTCATTGAGAAAATTATTATTTATTATTTTAAAAAATGTATCAATTTTTTGTTTATTTACAAATGAAAAAAATGAATTGTTATGGGCTTGTTAAGTGACCACGTAATGCGTCCAACAAACACTGTTTCAGGGTTCAAATCCCAACTCATTTCACTTAAAAATACTATCTCGGCGGCCGTTTATGAGCACTGTTTGTTCATATTAAACATTTAAGCTAAACGTTTTCAAATTTACACTACAGTCTCAGTGCTCACAGTTGTCCCAAACACAAATAATTTTTATTTTTATTTATTTATATTTATTTTTTCATTGTCTGGCTATCTAGGATTTTTTAGTTAAAGGGTAGGATTATAATTTTTTGGTAGTATTATATCACATTCTGAGTGTATAATTAGTACCGTTTGTTGTTTTCTCATGCCGTCTGATAGAGCGTTTGGACCCGAAAGTCACTGCAGAGGTGACGCTTGACATCAGACTTAACAAGTCAATAGAAACATTAATGAATTTTTATTTTAATATATAGACAACATTGTCTTCGTTTGTAAAATATCTTACAAGACTAAGATATCCTTCAAACAGATACAAGTGTTTGAACATACTCTAGGCCTCAGTACTAGACACACAAAACTCAAAAACGTCTGCAATCAACAAATGTTAAAAACATGAGCTCTTTACATCAAATGCAACAAATAACTAACAATAATGACAAAACAACAACAAAAAGTTTAAATTAAGTCAGCAAACAGCAAAACAATAATCCTATAACAGTAACTGCATAATTTATTCAAGCTGCAATGCATGCTGGGAACTCACAAAGCCTTTACACTTTAACAGTATGAAATTCTTTGTTCAGACAACTGCGTTTGACTAGTTGGGACAACATGTAGGGCAATTTTGTTGGTCTGACAAGGGTTTTTATGTTGTTTCAAGAAAAGAGCATTTTTAGGTATTTGAGACTCAAAATGTTTTGTAAACTGGGAAAATACGCATTTGCATTTGCATGTTTCCCAGATGCCAACAGTTCAAATAAGTGATGTGCAGGGTGATGCAAGTCTTTCAGAAAGACTTGTACGTCACGATGTGGGAAATGACATATTTACCTCCTGTTGCTTGCAAAGAAAGATGAAGCGGTACTAGATCTGACTGCAGCTGCATCACAAACAGTTAGTAAAAGATTTCATAATGTGTCGCCTGTGTTTTCACATGCAATAGAGAGGGGGCATTGATATTGTTTCCTATGCATTGAGATTACCCAATCATAGCAGTTGCCAATTACTGAAAAACTTTAAAAGGCACTCTTTAAACAGGTCGTTTCAGATAGAGGGTCAGAATGATGGTTAAAAATAAGGCTAATGTTGCTAAAGCTACCATTGTCTCTGCCTGTTTTCACTGATGCTGCCTTCACATGCTACCAGAATGATCGTAAACAGAAATGTGGTAGTTAAAAATTGCTTATGAAAGCAATGTGAAGTCGACCGCTAGAATTTGTCAAGCTCATAATCACAAGTGGGACTTGTAAAGTTTTTGATAGCAACCGATGGAGCTGTGTTTTTTTGTTTTGTTTTGTTTTTGTTTTTAAATCGCACCATGCTCCCTGTCTGTGTAATACATAAACACACATTTATTATGCAGAGTACAATCTGATGACTGATTTTTAAACCAATTCCAGTTCAAACATATAAGGCCGAACACCGACACTGAGAGTTTGTGACATTTTCAGTGCATGAGATTGTCTAGTTTTGTTTTTGCCAGCTCTTGAAGCTCCACCCTTTTCTGAAAAGGGGGCTGGGAGCACCACCTCATTTGCATTTAAAGGGACAAACACAAAAATGGCACATTTTGGCTCGTACCCTAAAAGTGGCCAAGTTGTAAAAAATTAAACTTCACATAAACACTCTGGGGACATCAGAGATTTATTCTACATATTCTAAAAAGGGGAATAAAAAGTCAGCTTTAATTGTGCAGTTTCCTCAATTCGTTGGCCCGAAGCCTCATGTTAATTTTCAACCCGTAAGCCTTACACACGCTCCGCCTATGGTAGATTGATCTACAATGACTAGCATATAGCATACTGTATACATAAAGGACAATTTTAACAGTACAAAATGACAAACTGCTTACATCTCCAGAAATTCTCCAAGCAGTGTCGAGATGGAGTTCCTCATGTCTGCCAAAGCAATTTTATACTTAGGACTGTAAAACAGCGAATGTATTCATAGAAACACATCTGCACAAACTAAGAAATCATTCATATCCTACCAATGGAAATGTTATAATGAGTAAAACAAAACAGTTTAAAATATGCACTTCATCAAGGGTAAACATAGGAATGAAAATAAACAGCTGTTTGAGCCATTTTTGCGTCCGCCAGGTTGTGATTCATTCTGAAGTGTTTTGATGAGGTGGAACATAGATTAGAGAAGCCCTCATAACACACATACTGTATGAAGAGAGAGAGCAGAACAAAGATCTATTTTCATAAAAGATCACAGTAATCAGAGCATGGCGTGCGGCCCACATTGAGACTTCACTGCTGGTTTAGTGTTATTCTTTTGGTCAGTTTGAAGGCACACATCTCTTTTCTTCTCTTCCTGTCTTTTACCCTACTGGCACACAGACGCATCATAAAGTGAAGTTAAATGTTGGTTTTGAACGCATCTGTAATGAGAGTGTTCTCAAAGCACATTTTGATATTATGGTGCACGTTTTAAGGTTTAAATGTGGACTCCGGACAGCCTCTGTGTGTCTTTGTGCTCTTCCATATTTGCTGTTATCCAGTATTGTAAACCAGCAGAATACAGACCGTTCAGGATGTTTTTGCTGTTAATTTCAGGATGTTTTGCAGTCATTTTTGGTAACAAAAAGGGTGACCCTCATGCTTTTATGCAGAAAAATAAAATAAAAAAAGAAAAGAAAGAAAGACAAGAAAGATGTACCTTTGAGGAAAAAGACACACTTTAGCATGCTTTTAAAAATAGTGCTAATTACATAAATAGCATAAGAATATGCTTAAGTGCAAGCTAAATGTAATGTTTTGGACTTAATTATGTGTTAACTGAAATAAACAAAAAAATATGGAAGCCTGTTTCTGCCAATGAGTAAATAAATAAATTGCGACTTTTTTCTTCGTCTTCTTCTTCTTCTACTTCTTCTTCTTCTTCTTCCTTTCTCTCTCTCAGAATTGTAAGTTCTCACAACTGGAAGAAAACAAAAAAATAATAAGATTTGCAAGATTTGGTCATACTTTATTTAAGGCCCAAAAAGAAAAATGTACAATTAAAACAACCTTTGAGGAAAAAAAAAAAAAGTGCTAAATACATAAATAATATAAGACTATACTTAAGTGCAAGCTAAATGTAATGTTTTGGACTTAATAATGTGTTAATTTCAATATATATATGGAAGTCTGTTTCTGAAAATAAAATAAAAATTGCAACTTTTTATCTTATAATTCTGACTTTTTTCTCCCTTTCAGAATTGTAAGTTCTTACAATTGGTTATACCTTATTTGAAGTTTTCACACAGTCCTCACCATTAACTATCTATTAACTATGGCCTTTACCTCAATAAACTGCTAATTACTGCTTATTAAATATTGTGAGAGTTAAGGATGTAGCATATGTGCTTCAAAAGTAAAAAAAAACACTAATATGCTAGTAATATGCATGCTAATAATTACAAGAATTGGTCCCTGCCCTAAGATTTAAACTTTT
The DNA here is from genome assembly GCA_012976165.1 of Labeo catla. NCBI lineage: Eukaryota > Metazoa > Chordata > Actinopteri > Cypriniformes > Cyprinidae > Labeo > Labeo catla. The sequence continues at coordinate 337,331 of VONZ01000038.1, forward strand.
TTTTTTTTTCCTCAGAATTGCAAGTTTATATCTCATAATTCTGACTTTATTACACACAGTTCTGAGAAAATATCAGTCTTTTTTGTCCTATTTGGAATTAAACTTTACAACTCACAACTTTTTTCACAACAGTTTATATCTCACAATCCTAAGAAAAAAGGCAATTCTTTATTCCCTGGCGAAAACCGGCTTCCATTATAATGCATTATAGTTACATTTATATTAAATGCAATTAGCTAAACATTAAAGTGCTTTTTGATCTACTTAAATAAGATTTAGTTATATATTTATTAGGGCTGTCAGTCGATTAAAATTTTTGGTCCCACTTTATATTAAGTGGCCTTTACTACTATGTACTTGCATCAAAAAATAGCATGCAAAACACTTTTGCTGCTATTGAAGTGGGATATGGGTAAGGTTAGGGAGAGGTTTGGTGGTATGGGTAGGTTGAAGGGTAGGTTAAGATGAAAGGGATGGGTCAACAGTGTAATTATAAATGTAATTACAGAAATGTAATTACACGTATGTACACAATAAGTACATTGTATAAATTTATTTATTTCAGTGTAAGTGCATAGTTAAGGCCACTTAATATAAAGTTGGACCAAATGTTTATCTAATTAATTACAAAATAAATTTGACTGTGAAAATAACCATAAAAGATTATTTAAAGCTATTTTTGGGTTAAATGAGAAAGTATCAAGTAGACATTACAAATTGTAGCTTTAGGCTGAAATGGCCTAATGTAAACTATGGAACATAAAAGTTAATTTGAGAAAAATCTAATATAATGAAAGTCATTGGTAACCAAAGCAGCTTTGTTACCAACAGTCTTTAAAATACTTTCTTTTATGTTCCACAAAAGAAAGGTTTGAAACGACATGAGTCTGAGTATATGATGACATATTTAATTTTTGGGGTGAACTATGCCTTTAATGTTATTAGTAGTAGTAGTGGTATATAATATATATATATATATATATATATATATATAATTTATTTTTTTTATTTTTTTTTATAAAATAATACTCTAAATGAGAAACTAAATCTGCCAGCAAGTGGTGCTTTGATTCCATTCGTTCAAATGACTGATTCATTTAGGAATGAAGTAAATATCTCTCTTTATAAATGGCCCTTTGAATCATTGATTCACATGATTCGTTTAAAATGTGGATTTATTCAGAAACTAAACCCCGCTGTGTTGCTTGGAGTAGTGCAACAATTCTGCTATAGCTCCAAAGGTAATATGTTCTCTGCTAAATTGAGCAAAACACATAATATTGTGTTTAAAATATAAAAAACAATATGAACTTATTTACTGAACTTTTGTACAAAATCGCATTTAAGCTTGCGTTACATCCGGACAAAATCAGCACTTGTGTCATATTGCTATTGCTGCCCATGTGATATTGTGTGATCCATGATCTAATATTTATATGTAATTTCAAAATGATTTCTGTTGTCTTTGAAGTTACTGCTGAATGCACTGACAAGCATTTTTGTTAAACTAAAATACAACTTAATGCCATTTAAAATATAATATAGAAAAATGGTTAAACTACAGTTAAAATACAGTTCACTCAAAATTATAATAAAGTGCTTTAGTATGTTAAACAACACATAAGTGTACTGTTTGACAGTGTGTGTTATGAAGTACACTTTAGTGGCTTAAGTGGATTATCTATTAGATTTCTTATATTCTTTTAAGATTTGAATTACACTACAAGTGCAGAATCAATACAATTAAGTGAACTTATTTTTCACAAGAGAATCTGTTACTTGAGAATCCATTAAAAGTTGGATTCTTCATTGAAAACAATGTCCAAATATAAAGTGTGAATATAAATGTACTTTGAGTCAGAAACGCAAACACAGACTCAGATGCTTGGCCAACACATTCCAGCTTGCAAAATTCTCCTCAAACCATTGCTTTGTTATGATAGTTGTAGTCCTGAAAGAAAAAGAAAAACACATATAAGAAGACATACTCTTACACATGTTCTGCCTTTTCATCTTGAGGATAGTCAGTGTGGCTGAAGCTCATGAATGGTATCCCGATTCAAGCTTCACAAGAAGAGAGCAAAGAGTCGCTTGAAGGTTAATGTCTTTAGCATAAACGTATTATAAGTTGAGTTGGATAAAATGTCTACTCATTTTCCACTTGCAGTCTTCCTCACTTTTCTTACCATCTACACCATCACTAATGATTTGCTTGGAACAAAGTGTTTTTCACACAAACTTCATTAATTATGTTCTTAACCCAGTTTCACATTTATCTAATAGTGGTGTGCCATCAGATGCCTGCTGAACCTCATTCTGATGTCAGAATCTCCTGGCTTGTCGTCTTCCTTCATCTGTGGCTTAATCTTCGGAACACAATGTATTTAACCAAACATTAAATGTTCTTGCCAGTAATGACCTACTGACAACTATGAATGAATCAAATTCAAAACAGCTGTTCATGCCATAACCAAAGCACTCAATTAGCCTGAGTGGTTTAAACCTCCAGAATTGATCCCCTATTACACCACTTTCTGGTCTCTACACAGGCATCCAGTATTTGTTAATATCTGCCTGTACTCTCAGGGAAAAAAAGGGCAAAAAATTGCACCTTTAGAGGTACAATATATTTGTCACTGGGGCAGTATCCTCAATGGGACACCTTTGTTGAGTTCATTATAGTACCATACATGTACACATTACTATCTAAAAGGTACAGTACATATTACTAATAAGGTACTAATATGCACCCTTTAGGGGTAAAGATGGTACAAAGGTGTCCCTTTGACGGTACTGCCACAGTATCAAGCTGTTGTACCCCAACCAAACACAAAGATTAGCCACTTGCTGTGTTTGGGAATGCTTTCACGTATACCTATGAAGATTTTTTTGCGTATCATGGCCAAGTTTCAAACGTGACCCAGGTACAAAAGTAGAGAAGGTCAGTAAACTTAGTAGTGTGTAGTGTAAACGTTATAAACGTTGTATGTGACGTCAAACCGACAAAGGCCGTTCCCAGATTGACACTGGCGTCTTACCTTAGACCCGCCCTGAACGAGCTGTAACAGTCCAATCACCATTGTTTCAATGCTGGACCAGGGACGTAGACAAGAATGGCTCATAAGCAATTTAGGTGTTGGATGTCGTAATGAACATAGTGGTCGTCATTTACTACCGACATCTGAGCCACTGAAGATGCAGTAGATTACATTCGTTTGTTTGTGAATGCGCCTCCTGATCTACATATATCCATCCATGTTCGTGCAAATCATTCGTGATCCAGCTTCACTTACAGCGAAATTTTAATGAATCTTTGCAATCACCTTTCCTAAAAACGTGCTGGCTAGCAAGTTTAGCGGCTAAATGCGGCTAAAGTAAACAGAGTACGGCTCGTCACTCCACAGAAGAGAGGGGCGGGGTAAGCAGAGCTCATTTGCATTTAAAGGAACATGCAACAGAATTAACTGATTTCTGCAGAGCTGATTTTGACATGGTAAAAAGGGTGTTTTTTACACTACTATTGAGGAATTTTAACCAGAGTATGTTATAGACTTTTCATTAAGACCCTAAAGAATCACATTAACTTGTGGAAAACGGGCATCCGATGATCCCTTTAAAAATTAAAAATTCGTAACTTAATGAAACTATCTTATTAACTTTGGAAATCTAGTTCCTTGCTGCTAGTTCTAGTCCAGTCCTATGCTGCCTTGCATAGGACTGGATAAGGAGAGTAAATGGTGAAATTAAATGTTCTTTTTTGCATTTATAAAGACCTACTAGTGTTTAATGCTGTTATGTTTGACATTTTAAAGAGTTTCTGTAACACGGAAACACACTGACAAAAACTAGCCCAACAGACATTCACCAGTGGCCCAGCCTTGGCTGACGGCCAATTGATGTGTCCCATGAGCACCGAACAGACATAACGCAATAGAGTAAAAGTAGACTTTTAGTAGACCAAAGCCTCTGAAAGAGCTTACAAATGGCAGAGACAGGAAACACTACAGTAGATGCCATCCTGGCAGGACGTTAACATGCCAATGCTTGTCATGACGCCACAGCCACTGAAACAGTTTCTCAATGTGGATTTCACTCAATATCTAGGGGCGTTAGACTCCTTGTGGGGAAACAGTGATGGGACTGCATTTGGTTTAACCCTACACTTATATCCATCACCACCTGTAAGCTCTTATTTTTTGAAATAATGTAAATCTTTCATGGGTTTTCTATTTGAGTTTGAGTTTCATTTGAGTTCTGAACTGCCGCAATACGTACCTGGGCAACATAATAAAAATTCAGCAATACATGCCTGTATCAACATAATAAATATGAGGCCACTGCCACATATTGAATGCATGGTTTAGAACCACTCACTGGATTTTTCACTTTTACTGCTGTAAAATGTGCAACAAGTTACACAATATCAGTAATGCAGAAACACCACAAACATGTATTTCCAATGAGCCTGGGTTGCTCTAATCAGTTTAGATGAGAAATAAGTGCACATGCGAAGCATTTTCATTCCTTTCTTTCATTTCTTTAGTCATCCTGTTTCTTCAAGCAGCATAGCTGGGAACACATATTTTGTTCACAATATCTTTCAGGTAAGGAAAGTAAACACTGGCAAGCGATTCGTTTGGGCTGTGGGAGACTCCGTTGTGATCCCAGAACTGAAGCTGCTTCAACGGAACATTCCTGCGTGCAGGTTTGTGCCAGGCATGCTGCGTCAGGAGCGGGACATACTGGAGCTCTGTGTGGACCGTTAGCTAAAATTCAGCAGGAGAGAGAAACTGAGGTATGCTGGAGCACCTAACCTACTGACGCCAATAATCTGTCCCTCGCAAGCAAAAGAGGATCTTGGGAGAGAAAGGAATGGGCTGGAGTGGGGAAGGGATCAAAATTATTTTTTTCCCAGAGAGGAACCAGCGCTCAGCATTCCTGGCATTGCCACAAGAGCTGGAAAACAATCCCGACTCTATCCTGTGTGTGTATCCAGGCCTGAATGGATGCAGTGTCTGTAGTGCAGCCTATAGTCCGGTGCGCTCCAGGTCGGCTCTCTTCTCCCTCACTGCTAACCCAAACACACGGTCGTCTCAAGAGCTGGTGTGGTGTCACGGCACAAGTCCACCACGACTAAATATACACTCTGTAAAGTAAACAGGAGGCCTTCAGCAGGAAGAGAAACTATTTGATTGAGCTCCGAGCGGAGGAGAAAAGGTCTCTTTAAAGTCTTAATTGTTTCTCCTAGACAGCAGGAGATTAAAGAGTGAGCAAAAGGATACTCTTGGGTTAGTTATTTGTGGGTTAGTTTAGCCAGAAAAGGAAACTCTGCCATCATTTATTTCATCTTAATGTCTTTCTGAACTCATATGACTTTCATCATTTTGTGTGACACAAAAGAAAATACTGTGAAAAATATTTGCACCTCTGTTTTCTCGTGTACCAAAAACATACTCTTGGTAAAACAGAAGTACACTTTAGAATACCTTTTACAGAAGTAATATACTTTAAAAGAAAAAAAAAAATGCAAACTGAATGTAATGTTTTCTAACATTTAATTGCATGTTAGTTGCAGAACTTTTGAGAGCAATTTTTTGACAAACTTAAAGGGATAGTTCACCCAAAAATGAAAATTCTGGAGTTTATTACTCACCCTCATGTCGTTCCAAACCCGTAAGACCTTCGTTCATCTTCAGAACACAAAATAAGATATTTTTTGATGAAATCCAAGAGTTTTTGCAATGCAACTAACACGATCAAGGCCCAGAAAGGTATTAAGGACATCAATAAAGTAGTCCATGTGACATCAGTCGTTCAACCGTAATGTTATGAAGCTACGAGAATATTTTTTGTCAACAAATATAACAACTTTATTCAACAATTTCTTCTCTCCTGTGTCAGAAAAGATGGAGAAAAATCCTGAGATGTTTGCCTCAAAAAACATAATTTCTTTATGGCTGAAGAAAGAAAGACTTGAACATCTTAGATGACAACGGGTGAGTACATTTTCTGTCAATTTTTTGTTCTGGAAGTGGACTTCTCCTTTAAATGTAATATTGAATAACACACTACAGGGCCTGTTCACATCAAGAACAATAACTATAAAAATAACTATATTAGTGTTTACACCAGTGAACGATATTGTTTGTTTATTCTAAGTGCGCACTCATCTGCTGCTCTAAATTCTCGAGCTGGTGATAGCAGGGTGTCACGATTGATCGTTCATCAGCAGGGAAAAAAAAGTCCTGAAAGTGATTCCAACGATAACGTTTCTCTGTGCCTTTATCATTATAGCTTTGGTGTGGACTTGGCTATTCTTTAATACTAAGAACAAATTTTAAATCTATACCTTTATTGTTATCTTTATAGTTATCTTGGTGTGACTGGGCCTTTAAAATGATAATCAAGTACTTTGCATTGTATGTTAGTCACCACAACACAAAACTAAATGTACTGCACTAAAGCACAACAAAAGATTAAGACAATTTAAAATGTGTTAAAGAGTAAAACTTTTAATTTGGAATTATCACAAAATGCTCTTTTTAAATGGGTTAGGAGACACAGACATGAAAGTGTCACTTATATTTCAGGAATATCATATTATCTGCAAGTACAGTACTTTTAAATGGATAGTTCCTCCAAAAATAAAAATTATGTCATTAATTACTCACCCTTCATCTTTAGAACACAAATGAAGATATTTTAGATGAAATCCAAGAGCTTTCTGACCCTGCATAGACAGCGACGCAATTGGTTCAACTGTAATGTTGTTACTTTTTTTGTGCAAATAAAACAAAAATAACTTTAAAAATAACAAAAATGTATTCTTTTCTGTGTGGTTTTATCAAAAAATATCTTTATTTGTGTTACTGGTCTGGAACTGTCTCAAGTTTCCAGAAGCTCTGAAAAGTGTAGTAAACGTATCATGAAAGAATTCTTTATTTCAGGTATTCTAAAGCCATATGATAGCTTCATGTGAAAAAAACTCTCTACGTCTTAAAGCTCCAATATGACAAAATGCACAAAACTAATGGCTTCTGTAACATATCAAATTTAAAGCTACAAATGAGAGCTACAGTACTGTAATTACACTTTTGGGTGAACTCTTCCTTTAAGTCTGCCTCTTACATTTTTTTTTATCACACCTCTCCTCCAGAGTTTCAGAAAAGATTTCAACAATGTCTTAAGCTGTGCATAGATTTGCCAAATTACCAAAGTCTGCAGTCAAAAGCCAGATTGTTTCGCTTGTTTCCATTTGCATTTTTTTCTAGAGTTTCAGACCTCTGCGCAATTAAATGTTCCTCTTTCCGTAAAAAAATAAGAAAGGGGGAAGAAATTGCCTAAGGACTAAAAATTAAATGCCTCTTGTGATATCTGTGTCAGAAGGGCTTATTAAATTTAAAGCTTTTTAAGTAGTATTACAGTCAATGAAAAAGAGGGTAATAGATCTTTCAGTTAAACATCCCAAAAGCAAGTGCAAAATAATAGGAAGGGGAATAACTGGGTTATAATTATTTTCTTCATCTACTGAGGCAGCATGGGAATAATAAAGCTCAAGTTACATCAAATCCCCATACATAACTCAATTTATTGCTTTCCGTGCCTGAATAATGTCTTCAGGATTGTTTTATTGAGCCGTTGTAACTTTATCATTTCCTGTTGTCAGCACAGGATTGAGGATGATAGAAAACAGCACAGATTACACGTCAGTCCCGTGTGAGTTTATGTATGTGCATGAGTGATGTCCACATATCCCGATTATTACCGTAATAAACGATCTCAGATGGAAAAGCATGATCACCATCAATCATGAGTCAGTGCTGTAAACAGTGTGGCTGTGAAGTAAACATATCCGAAGATGCCATGAAATGGTTGACAAACACAATTTTCTGTCCTTGTATGACTTATCTGTAGTTTTAGACATCTCTAATTACTTAGCTTGCTGAGCAAAAGTTTATGCAAGAACGACTTGGGTTCCTGTTTATATTGACAGCATGTTAGCCATTCATAAAATAATCTACTAATTTACAAGTTTACTTTAACATATAATGGGGCGAGACAAGGCGAATAAAGGCACCCATTTACAACAGAATTTCACAACTGCATGACGTACAAGTACATGAAAGAACATTTGTTTCAGCATTTTAAACTTGTTTTTCTCACATTCATGGTTCTGGAAGTATTTTTCCTAAACCAACTATTCATAGACATTTCTTCCACAGGTATTTCAAAACATTCTTCAATAAAGAGTTCTGACCCATGACCGCGAAATGAATCACAGCTTTATAAGCACTGATTAAAAGGGGGAAAACAAGGAACAAACTACACACACAGAAAAAAAAAAATACTGTAATTTTTGTGTGTGTGTGTGTGTGTGTGTGCATGCACCTGGTATTCATTACGTTATGGGGACCAAATGTCCCCACAGGGATAGTAATACCAGTAAATTTTGACCTTGTGGGGACATTTGTGAGGTCCCCGTGAGGAAACAGGCTTATAAATCATGCAGAATGAGTTTTTTTGAGAAAGTAAAAGTGTGCACAGTCTCCTGTGAGGGTTAGGTTTAGGTGTAGGGCGATAGAAAATACGGTTTGTACAGTATAAAAACCATTACGCCTATGGAATGTCCCCATAAAACATGTAAACACAACATGTGTGTGTGTGTGTGTGTGTGCGTGTGCACCTGGTATTCATCACGTTATGGGGACCAAATGTCCCCACAAGGATAGTAATACCAGTAAATTTTGACCTTGTGGGGACATTTGTGAGGTCCCCATGAGGAAACAGGCTTATAAATCATGCACAATGAGTTTTTTTGAGAAAGTAAAAGTGTGCACAGTCTCCTGTGAGGGCTAGGTTTAGGTGTAGGGTAGGTGTAGGGTGATAGAAAATACGGTTTGTACAGTATAAAAACCATTACGCCTATGGAATGTCCCCATAAAACATGTAAACCCAACATGTGTGTGCGTGTGCGTGTGCGTGTGTGTGTGTGTGTGTGTGTGTGTGTGTGCATGAGTGAGAGAGTAGATTTCTTCTCCTAAACACACACACACACACACACACACAAAAAACATAGGCCAAAATATTTAGTCGTAAGCCAAAATATTACTAATATAGATCAATATTATAGTTTACAAGTCTTTTTACAACTTAATTTCACTATAACAAAGCTAAGTTAGCTATCAAAGTAGAATTTTCTCTTTGACAAAACTAAAATAATTTTTAGTTTACTTACTAAATAAAGACAACTTGAAATACCTTAGTGTGTTGTTTTGTTGTTGTTGTTGTTGTTGTTTGTTTTTGTTTTTTATTAGGCATCATATGTTCAGTTTAAAAAAAAAATCAAACAAATTAAAAAAAATTGTTTTCTGTTTATTTTTAACTACTGACTTACAGACATTTATTACAAGTGTAAAACTATTTTTTTTTTTTATTATTTGTTTACTTTTTTATGGTAATTGCAGTTTAGATATGTGGAAATATACAGTACAAGTAGTTTTCAAGTGGCAGTCTACAGAGCCATGGAATAAAATAACTTTGATTTTTGAAAATAATTTTGATACATTTGATTTTATATTTCAAAATTCTGACTTTATTATTACAATTCCGAGATTATATCTCACAATTCCAATAACGCAAAACAACTAGTCATTCTCTCTTTTCCCCTAGGCTCAGAATAGGAGATCATATCCCACACTTCTGGCTTTTTTTCTCTCAGAATTGACAAACTCACTATTTTTGAGTTAAATTGAGTTATAAAGTCTGAATTAGGAGATATAAACTTGCATTTGTGAGAAAAAAAGTCAGAATTGTGAGATAAAATAAATAAATATTATGTAAAAATGTTAATAGTAATAGATTTAAATAATATTTCATGCCATAACTGTAGGTGTCACGTGCTGTTGGGAGAAGAAACTCGAAAGAATAAAGTTTTAATAAATCCAAAGTTTTAATAAATCCAAAAGCATTAACAAGACAAAAACAACCATATAATACAACGGCGACAGGGCAAATAAACTGAGGAAATGTAGGGTTATAAATACTAAACAAACAAGGAATAATGAGGATAATATACAAGAACCAGGTGCAGGGAATAATAACTTAACAAGGAAAGGAACATGACCAAATAAGGAAAACAGGAACTAAGAAGGAACATAGATGTGACAGATCGGCCCCCTCCCAGAAGACTGGCTGGTGCAGGGCAGGAACAGTGTGGAATCAAGGAAGGCCTCAAGTCAAGTCAAGTCAAGTCGAGCTTTATTGTCATTCCGCTACATGTGTGGACATATAGTGGAATGAAATGTCATGTCTCGCAGGACCACGGTGCTACATAAGTAAACATAAATGTGAGCATACATACACTAGACATAGAAACAATACGTCCAGGGGGGATCAGGGAGTTCAGGTGGCCATGGTGGGTCAGACAGCTTGGGGAGCCATGGTGGGTCAGGGAGCTCGGGGGACCATGGCAGAGCAGATAGTTCAGGAGGCCATGGCGGATCAGGGAGCTCAGGGGCCCATGGCGGAGCAGACAGTTCGCGGAGCCATGGCTGGCCACGGGAATATGGCTGCTCTGGTGAAGCGTCCACTGGAGGGCTGGACAGGACCAGCGGAGATGTAGGAGACACAGAGGGAGCGCCATATCCATAATGTCCACAATGTATAAATGGCTTGCCATAGGGCTTGAATGCTGATCGGCCGGCGGGCTTGACTTGCAAGTGGTTGGTGGGCTGGTTCTGAATTGGGGCCGGACACTCTTTAAACACCGGAGGATCCCTTGCCTCCAGCTCAGTCCTGTGATGTCTGGGAGGTCCACAGGGTGATTGTAATTGGCCCCAATCCAGAACAGAGAGTTAAGCATTGCGTCATCCAGCCCTGACTTCATGGCCAGCCTAGGGTGGACAAGCGAGCGGCCACTTCCTTTCTTATGGTCGTGTGTCATGTGTTGTTGGGAGGAGAAACTCGAAGGAGCCAGGACATCAAAGAAACAGCATTTTAATAAATCCAAAAGCATTAACAAGACAGAAACAACCACATAATACAACGGCGACAGGGCAAATAAACTGAGGAAATGTAGGGTTATAAATACTAAACAAACAAGGACTAATGAGGATAATATACAAGAACCAGGTGCAGGAAATAATCGATTAACTTAACAAGGAAAGGAACATGATCAAACAAGGAAAACAGGAACTAAGAAGGAACATAGATGTGACAGCGGCGCTAATACAATACGTCGCCTATGAACAGCATATGTAAACATTATGTAGACCTATTGTTTAATTCTCTTTTATGGATTTTTTCCACTTGTTACCAGTGTTTTTCTGCAGCCACTATGCATGCAGCTGCAAGTGACATAACTATGACGTCTACTCCAAATTGGTCTATAAATCTACACTAAATACAGATTCACAGACTCTGTAAAAAAAAAAAGAGTGATAAAGCTATATTTTAGTCATTTTTTCAGTAAGATATATCATGTGTGATGCAGTGATATTTTCATTCGTTTCTCTGTGTGTGTGAATATGGGTTGGTGGGTGCAGGGCTGGAATAACAGGGCAAACATCCAGTATCAGCCCACTGCTTATGATTTCCAGAAGAGGGGTGCAAGTCACATGACTGAGCCCTTTATACCAGCAAACCACAATTACATAATTCCGTTGCGTAAGACTCTAGAATCAAGGGGTTACAAAATGACTGGGGTTGAAAGCTTGGTCAGGAGGTTGGCCTGTTGTGAGTTTTGTACTCCAGACATCAGTCAGTCAATCAATCACATATTTCCGCTCCAATGAAGCCTTGTGGGATTGTGACAATAAAAATGAATTGAATCCAGATTTGCTTTTGGTCAGCAAGCCAACAAATCTGAGTTTTTTAGAGCAATATGTTAGCGTACAGGAAACTAAATCACTAATATTCATGTTGTTCCTTTATTAACTCCAGGATGCAATGCAGCAATAATGACACAAAGTTCAAGCGTTCTGAAGAATTAAGTTCATTTACTGACATTAAGCACAATGAAGCTATGTTCAGGTTTTGATTTCACTGTATTCGACACTATTGAAAGAGAACACAGAATGAGTGACTTTAATTGAACCATTCTTGTGTAAAAGAAATACACTTTAGCATACTTTTAAAAAGATTATAGAAATAATAGATATTGTAAAGGGGTCATCGGATGCCCATTTTCTACAAGTTGATATGATTCGTTAGGGTCTCAATGAGAAGTCTATAACATTTAGGTAAAATTACTCAATGGTAGTGTAAAAAACACCCTTTTACCTTGTCAAAATCAGCTCTGCAAAAACCAACTTGTTCTGGTCGATCTTCTCTCTTCTCATCGTGGTTGTGGCCTCTGTTGGTTTGACGTCACACAGACAAGATGCTGAGAATGGTTTGATTTGAAAAAGGGGAAATTTTTTTTACAGAATAAATAAAAACCACTGGGTGGATTTTTATCATTATAGGGTGTTTGTGTACACACACTTCCAACACAAATTTATGTTCAAACAACATGTAAAAGTGAACTTTGCATCTGATGACCCTTTTAAAAGATATACTCAAGTGTGAACCGAATGTGTTTACACTAACTGCATGAAAATTACAATTTTAAATGTAGTTAACTGAACCTTTTATCCCACTTATGTAGGACTTCAGTACATCTTAATGTGTTTTCATAATTATGTTTATTGTCTTTGAAGTATGGTTAAAGTCACTACTGAATGTACTGACAATTTCTATTGAAATTAAATGAAATATTTTTAAATATAAATACATTTTTTACTGATGAAGTTGCAATTTCGTAAATATATTATTAAATATATTAACTTAAACTGCTTTTAAGATTTAATAACACACTGCAGTTAAAATTATAAATAAAACATGTTTCACATGTGCTTTATATTACATCATCGTTTTTGTATATAAAAGTATATTAATTTTGTACAAAAGTATATAAATTGTATTTTGTTTTTGAAAATAACCATTCGTTTTGCTAGATAAGACCTTTTTCCTTAGCTGGAATCATTTACAACCGCATTCGGGATCGTTTGAAGCCGCATTTAAACTGCATTTTGGAAGTTCAAACTCGGGGCACCATATCAGTCCATTATATGGAGAAAAATCCTGAAATGTTTTCCTCAAAAAACATAATTTCTTTATGACTGAAGAAAGAAAGACATGAACATCTTGGATGACAAAGGGGTGAGTACAGTACATTACATGTGAATATTTGTTCTGGAAGTGAACTTCTCTATTAAAACACAACAAACGGTCATTAAAACAATGACTTATAATGTACTTATAATTTGAAATCATTTAAAAAGTAAAACTCATTTGAAATTATTACAATACTTATATGTGTTAAGAAACATAGTCATGTCTTTCTTAAAAACACTTAGGCGGCCTATCTACAAGTACAGTTTTTGTTTGCTTGTTTGTTTGTTTGTTTTTTAATATATAAATTTGGTAAGACTTTATTTTGATAGTCCTCTTTAGACATTCTACTAACAGCAAGTAACTTTGCAACTGCATGTCAACTAGTCATTAGATTACTAGAAATAGAGACACTGTACAAATTACTGATTTACAGGGTGTGAATGTGAACATTATTACTCAAAATGCCCATTATATAATAACATAATGACATAATGACACATAAATAACTTAATTAAATAATAAGCGATTATTTTTTTGTGGGAGGAACAAAGAAACATCTAGATGAACTTGGTTAAAGATATTGAATAAATATTGTCTTTTTTCCCACCAAATTATTTTAGCTCAAACACTACTGTGCTGGATGTAAGAAAGCTAAAGGAAAGTAGCAGAAATGGTTGTTCTTGCCACTCTAGATTGGGTAATGTGAGCCGTGGCCGATCCTGACACACGAGTCTCTCACTTCTTCAGTTTCTGCTCAGGGGCCCCTGTAAGATTAGGCCTTATTAATATTCAGAAGGCATTCGCTGCATATGGGGCCCAAGAGAGACAAACAGAACAAGCTTTCAGAAAGGCCGTGTTTAGATAGCGGCACACAGGATGCTGGGAAGACAGGGGTCCCCCGTCCTTCAGACGTACACGCTTTCACATATGCTGTGAAGTGCTCAGGAAACTCAAGTGAGAGTAAGCAGACTCATGTATGACTTCTCAGCGTGTCTGAAAGATTTTCTCAATCTGCTTTTTTCCCTGTTATGCTTTTTGTATTTTAAATTTAATTTGAATCGTGTCTGTTTTTTATTTCATTTTCAAATGTATCTTGAACCACACATTTTATTGGTTAGAATGCACAAAACCGCTCTATTTAATAATATCAAGTAAGTGTATGCATATGTTTTGATTGTCTGTGTGGTTGTAACTCCATATAAGCATAAAATCAAATGGCTGATCGTCATGCTTCTGAACTATATTCAAGTGGAAACAAAATGACAAACATGTGAGTGAATTCTATACATAAATCCACATTCATACTCCAGATATTGAATACTGATAGGCAAAACTTTAGCTATAAGACTCTTAATATACTCTTGTGCATTCTTAGTTTGATTTTAGTTGTTTTTATGTGTGTGTTGAATTCTTTCTTGTTTGTTTGTAAAGGCGCTATATAAAAATAAAGTTATTATTATTATTATTATTAATTGTCAAATAAATGATACAAATCAGACTATATTGTCAAGCAGGGGCAGATGAGAGTTCAGTTTATCAGAGCTGCCACTGCAAGAATAATGTCAATATTACTAATATCACTTAAAATGCAATACACAACCTACAGTATGAGCACATATTATTGTCATGCTAAAAAAACAGTAGTCCAAAAAATATTATTACCAATACTGTGCCTCTTAGAACCTCACTTGTGTGCTCAGGTTTCATTGAACCTGAGTGTTCTCAGGTCTCTTCATTGCTAAAAACAAATGCATTTGTTTGTTACTTATCATCTGGCAAGCATTTTTTTCTTGCAGTTATTTATTTTATAACTTTTTGAATAAAAAGGGCATATTTTAGAAGGGCATGGTGACTATGCCTGCTTTGAAATCAGTCCTGACCTTTACTTCAGTATGTCATAGCCAGTCTTAAAGAGATAGTTCACCCAAAATGGAAATGTTGTCGCATTTTACTCAAGATTATTCAGTTTCAAACCTGTTTGACTTTCTTCCTTGTGCAGAACACAAAAGAAGATATTTCGAAGAATGTTAGTAACAAACTATTTTGTTTTTTATGGGGAAAAAAAAGACTATTTTCAAGAAACTAAAGTTTTAAAGTTAAACTAAACTAAAACTTAAATGCATATTATTTGTAATCTCAAATTTGTTAACGTTTATATTACTGTAAATGCAATTATTTGAACCTAAGGGTTATTTTTGACCCACTTTTAAGTTGGGCTTGCTGTAATGCATCTTTAAACATACCTTCGTAATTGATTCTATTGTATTTGAAATATGGTTAAAGAATACTGATGAATATACTAATAAATTATGTGCTTTATTAAATAGAAATAAGAGGAGCTGACACATTACATGAGTCATTTAAAGTAAGACGTAATTACACTTTACAAAGTGCAGTTTATAAATAAAGTGTGTTAAGCAGCGGTCACAAAACTGTCTCTTTTTAAGTACATTTAAATGGCATTTTATTTATTTAAAAAGTGTACTTTTTAATTTAAAGTATACTGAAAGTGCACATTCATTACAATACAACATCATGTTGATCATTTAGAGGCCTTAGAATTTTGCATATCAAATATGATACAGTAGGCTTTATAGTAAGATTTACTATAGTAAACATAGTTACCACCGTAGTGACAGACAATTTGATTTAAGACAAACTAATCACTAAACAGCACATAAAAGCACATCTGTGGAGCTGTGTTTGCTTTCTTCACATTTCGGTCAAATGATTTCTTCCTGTTGAAATTGGTGGTTCTTGGCCAGAATAAGCTCTAAAGTGAACCAGACTTTAAGACGCAAGTAAGAGGTACCGAGGTCAAAAGTTTAAACAGGAGCATTTGGACTTCTTTACATTTTCCCATCTTGGTTAATGCCAATGAGCTAAAAGTCAACAAACACCTGTGAGCTTTGACCTTAACAAGAGAAATCATAATGACAGGCGCAGTGCTCATCAAAGTATGTTTAAAGAAGGTAAGAAGGTGCTAGTAACCCATAGTATTTTTTAGGCTTGACTTGGGATTTAGTGTTGTTTAGTCTGTGTTTGTTACTTTGTTTTATTTGTTTTCCTCCATTACCCTGGCAACCACTTCAAGTGTTCTAAGTGGGACTAGGGGTGAGCATTGAAACAATTTGGTTTTTGTTGTCACGGAAACAAAGATTCCCTCTTCCACACACACACATACACATCTGGGAATTCTTCCACATGTCATTACAGGTGGCTCCCCTCACAGAATGAGTGGAAAAGTCATTAAACTCCACATTCCCCAGAGAATTAATGGTTTTCACCATTATACACTCACATACACACACGCAGAGACATGTGCCAGCCTCTATTCAGGCACAGAGACACTGATTACAAAAAGTGACAATGCATTAAATGACAGCTGATTTGCTGCGGTTGGAGTCGCCCACCCAAGTGGCTGCAGAATCAGCTGAGTGTTGACAGCAGTTCCTCCCTATTGTACAGATAAATGATCAGATTTTTCTTTTCCGCTCCAAATGATCGTATCATCACTAAACAAACCACAAAAATTATTATCAGTGCTGGGTAGATTACTTACAAACTGTAGTCCATTACTGATTCCAGATAACAAGACAAAAATTGTAGTTAGTAATGGAGTCCATTACATTATACATTTTAGGTAATATGAAAGTGTCTCTGCTGCGTCTATGTCAGGGGAAACATCCCATTAAGGACTCATTTCCAATGTACTTGTTACATCGTAAGAAGAATGACATCTATGCTAATATTAGTCTGTTTCATTCTTATAACAGGGCCACAATAGCCACACAGATCCAGTCTGTATCCAGACAAGATGGTGGATCAGCACCTAGAGACAGCCTTGACAGCCCTGAATGTCAACAGAGACCATGTCAACTAGATAACCCCTAGAGACAGATCCCCTGCGAAGACCTTGTCACCTAAACAGCCATTGGCACAGACCACAAGAACCAGACAAGTTGTCTGCACAACTTGGAGATGTGGGACTAGACATACCAAACACCAATAGCTGTGGAGCTTGGTCCACCACAGACCTTACTAGTCATTGCCATCCTGGCCCTTGCGCCCCCTAGTCTGGTGGACCTAGGTTAGGTGATCTAGTGGTCCTGGTGGTCATTTCATTGTCTACAGTGCTCTCTGTAATGGCCACTGCTATCCTTTGTGTTTGGGTCACGCACATTTTTTCAGAGGCGGCACCATGTGCTACAACTCCTCCACATGTGACATCTGCTTAACTCCAATGTCATGGCTATGGAGGCCATCCTTGAACTCTCTATGCTCCCTGCCTGCTCACGGCCACAGAGGCTGTCCACACCTGTAAAGTCATGGCTGTGGAGCCTGTCCACACCCACACCTGTTAAGTCATAGCCATGGAGGCCATCCAACACCCACACCTGTTAAGTCATAGCCATGGAGGCTGTCCACACCTAAGTCATGGCAAAGGATTCCATCCACACCCGCACCTGTTAAGTCATGGCCATGAAGGTCATTTACACCTGCTCACTTTTGGCCACAGAGGCTGTCTATGCCCATTCTACCAAGAATCCTGGTTTCTTGTTTCTGCCATTGCCTCCTGTTCCACAGGATCTACACTGGTGGTCTTCATCTTCACTGGCTCCACCATGACCACCTGATCCTCCATGGTCTCATCCATAGACATATCAGCTGCAGCCCAAGACTAGTTGACCACTAAAGCTAACCAGGGGTGAGCCTGGCCAGAACCTGGATGGAAGACATCCTGGGGAAACTAGGTTGCTGTTGAAAGAGCTGTTATTAAAGCCAGCAAGGGGTGCTCACCCTGTGGTCTATGTGGGTCTAAACACCCCAGTATAGTGATGGGGACGCTATACTGTAAAAAAGCACTGTCCTTCAGATGAGACGTTAAACCGAGGTCCTGACTCTCTGTAGTCATTAAAAATCCCATGGCACTTCTGGTAAAGAGTAGGGGTGTAACCCTGGTGTCCTAGCCAAATTCTCTCCTCTGCCCTTGTCAATCATGGCCTCTTAATAATCCCCATTCAAAGAATTGGCTTTATCACTCTCTCGTCTCCACTTGTAGCTGGTGTGTGGTGCGTGCACTGGCACCGTTGTACTGTGGCTGCCATCGCCTCATCCAATTGGATGCTGCACACTGGTGGTGGTTGAGGAGAGATTCCTTCATATGATTGTAAAGCGCTTTGGTTGAAATTTATATAGCACAATGAAAGTGCTATATAAATGCCTCATTTATTTATTCATTCATTCATCCACTGATCCAAGGTCCATGGTCTTGTTTACTGCTCTATGATCCAGGCCCACCTCTGCTCCACAGTCCAGGTTTGCCACCATGCCATAAGCTAGGCTCCCCTCTGCTCCATGGTCTCAGTCTGCCACCATGCCATGATTTAGCCCCGCTTCCACTTCACAGCATAGCCCACTCTCCCATCTCTCCCTCTTGTCCTTCTCCACTCCACATTATTGTCCTTGTCTGCTCCTTGTCAGCTAATGATACACTTTACATGTGCTGTGCTAACCAGCTGGGACAGGACACTCTTTCACAGTATGTTAGTTCTTTAAAGCAAAACAAAATATAAAGGAATTGTTCACCCATATCCCATAATTTACTCACTCTAAAGCCATCTTAGATGTATAAGCCTTTCTTCTTTAAGACAAACACAATCAGAGTTATTTTATATAATATCTTGACTCTCGAGTCCTACTCAGAACAAGAACGAGGTGAGGCAGTTAGAACTGGAGAGGTTACATTGGTGCCGTGACCCAGATGAGAGTGAGGTTTAGGGGGGTGAGTGTAACGGAGGCCAACTGGTAAGAGCTGTGCCGGTAAAACCTCACTCTCAGATTTTAGCATCCTTGTTAGTGTGCCCGCCTTCCATTCCGGCGACACCAGTTTGAGTGCCACTTGAACAAGAACAAGGTGAGGAGGTTAGGACCAAAGGGATTACGTTGGTGCCGTGACCCCGATGGGACTGAGGTTTAGGGGGGTGAGTGTAATGGAGGCAAGATGGCAAGACCTGCGCAAGTAAACCTCACTCCTATGATCTCAAGAGGTGCACTTACAACTGACAATAGAGGCTTTGGTCTTTAGCGTTCTTGTTAGTGTTCCTGCCTCCTGTGCCGGCGACCCCAGTTCAAGTCCCACTTGGAACAAGCACCTTGGAACAATGCCTCCCTTATTTAACACACCTGATTCAGATAGTCAGCTCATTAGTTGAGAGCATCATGAACTCAGTTGAGTATGTCAGAGCAGTGGGTCCCCAGGACCAGGATTAAAAACCACTGAATTATTGATTGTCTTGGGTTTTTGTAAGAAGGAATATCCTTTTTTTTTTGGCAGTTTTTTGTCTTTATTGTTTTAGGAGAGTGTAGAGGAGACAGGAGGCAAAGTGGAAGACAGAGGGGGGTCAGGATTGGGAAAGGTCCTCGAGCCAGAATTCAAACTTGGGATGCCCGTAGCACAACGGCTACACAAAGCTTCACGAATTACTGCCCACAAGGCTATCTGTGCTAAGTAGCAGTAATTTAAAAAAAAAAAAATACATATGTAAAACTTTATAAATTATTATCACTGCCTTTCTGCCATGCACACGTTCACGAGAGAGTCAAGTTACAACATGATGTAGCCATAACAGAAGCTAAGGTGAGAATTAATGCCTCTCTTTTGGAGCTATATTGTAGATTTGTATTAGTATCCATCTTAAAATGTGCTTACGCTTTCACTACATCTACGTCCTGCATGATTCATCATAGCTCGACATATGGCAGCTACAGGAAGCCAGTGATAATAGCTTTAAATGCTTCAAAATCTCAAGAAACTTTTCCTAGTATTATCAATGTTAAAAACAGCTGTGCTGCTTTATATTTTTTGTGGAAACAATGATAATTTTTTTCCCAAAATTCTTTGATGAATAGATTTCATGAATAGAAGTATTTGGAAACACTGTAAATGCCTTTACTGCGAGTTTCGGTCAAAACTGTTTGTATCTTAGTTATTACATGAACTAAGATATATGATATTCTGAGGTTGCATTTTGGACCAGCACCATTACATGAAGAAAGTCTAAGGGAGTATACCTGTACACCTGTGCTTTTATTTGCTGGATCCAAACTACACTAATTAGACTAATCACTAATTAGTCTCATCATTAGTTAGACTCTTATAAAGTCTTTATAAGGTGAATTTAATTTTGTGTTCCATGGAAGAAAGTAAGTCAAACAGGTTTTGATTGATGATGAGGGTGAGTCTGATTTTAATTTTTGTGTGTGCTACTTTTTTAATTGAAACTTTAAACAATGTGACAGATAGGAGAGGTTTTTTCAAACAACAGATGTGAGAAAAGCCCTGTTCTGTCAATCAATGGAAATGTAAGGAGAAGGAGAAATAAATGGAGACAGAAACACAAAATGGAAATAATGTATGGACTTTCTCGATGGAGATCAACTTCTGGTTTATGCTGGTCTTGTTGTTGGTACAGTATAACAATGCCAAAACACAACATACACTGATCTGTTTAGCATTGTTGTCACTCCAGGAGGCTTTCCTGTGTTTCCTTGTCAGATCTGAAACTATGAATCATGTTCTGATCCAACTAGTCTCCAGTCCCACACAAAGAACAAGGAAGCTGAAAAGACGACGGGCGTCACTCTACACTGGCTTATTCTGATGGCAAATGTTGCCTGATTTTTAACCTAGGGCACGGATATTAACCATATGCCTCTGTGCAATTCTTTCTTTGTTAGAAAACAGCAGTGAGCATATAAACGGTTTTCTGAACTGCAAAACATATGGTCCTCCATCTCAGCCTGGCTCCCTTGAGGGCCGGTTTTGTTTCCACAAACAGTCAGTTTCATAATTTACATCATGATTCCATTGCTTATGAACAGCTCTGAACAGAAATATTTGGACTGAGTAATCAAAATAAGCTTCAATCCGATCATTTGAGAATCAGTTATCAAGCGTTTGTCACAGCAGGCCATGCTTCATGGTACACATGCACAGTTGTCTGAATCTGACATCCATCTGACAGCAAGCTGTATTCATGCTTCCCATAAGAGTCCTAAATTAATATCACAGGGACCGATCTGTCACACTCGAATGGTCGAGGCACCTCGCTAGCCATAGTTTTTCACCAAGTGGTTTTTACTGTTCCTCTATTAATTGCAATTCCATATTCTATAACTCATGGTGTGCTATTACAGTGAATCAAGAGGACACAGCCTTTGCTGCCCAGAAATTATTAACTTGTTTAAGAAATAAGATATTTTCTGTCTAGTACACCAGTCTGTCTTCCCTTTATTTATTTTTATGTGGCATTTACAACTTCTGTAATGGATGAAACTAGGCCAAAGATCCTGAATCCTGATTTTTTTTTTTTTTTTTGTCTGTATTACTCAAGGGTGAGATGATTTCAGATGATTTGTGTAACACAACCAATTAGATTTCCTGAAGGCAGCAAAAGTTTTCAATGAAAATTAGAGTTTGAAAAGTTGTTAACTCTAAATATGCAGTATAGATGAATAAATAAATGTGGTTTCTGTGCCCAGCGTGCACAATTTCAGAATTACTGTAATTAAGAGTTTCCAAAATAGAAAAAGCACATTCTTTGGTCTTTCAACTGGTAATCTAGTTGGAAATTCTGGATTTTATGAAAGCTTTGACTCTTTTCTCTTATGATGTCACATAAAAAGAGCCACAATGGCTAAAATGGTTAAAAGGTAATCAGGTAGTGCATAATGTCATTGTATTATTGCTAACATTAGGTGCACTTTCTTTTTATACTGTATTTTATTTTTATTTATTTATTTATTTTTAATAACCTTTGTACATAATTTAGTTTGATATGTACTGTCTTCTCAATTTCTTATTTATGTTGGTGTCAACAAAGTTGTACCTATAGCAACAAATCAGGCTCATCTTTAATTAATCTGACAATTTTTACATGACTTTAGGAATAACAGGAATAATAATCTTAAAAAGATTTTCAATATGCATATATTACAGATTAGAAGTAATCATCTGTTAGATTTTATCCATGTAATAAAAAGGAGATTTTCAAACATTAATCTTTATTGCTAAAATACTATTAATAAGATACAATACAGCTAAAGAATAAGTGGTTTGGATTCAATTAATTCAAGGAGCAGGATAATGTTAATATAAAAAAAGGCATAAAAAGTATGCAAAACTAGGACTTATTACAGAAATAGCATACTTGAATAAGAATATACTTTAAGTATTAAGTGATTGTAATGTTTTTTTTTTTGTTTTGTTTTGTTTTGTTTTTAATACAATTTATTGCAGATTACATTTACATTAAATGTTTTACATTTAAAATGTATTATTCTTAATTATTTTTTTATTTTTGATCCACTTAAATATGTCTTTATGGCAAACAAAAAATATTTAATGATATTTATATTAAAATTTATGTATTTAAATTATGTATTTAAATATATTTAAAATTACATATTTGTAATGAAGTTGCAGTTGAGTATATTTAAATATATTCGTTTTAAAATATATTGAATAAGACTACAATTAAAAAGTGCAACTTTTAAAAGTGTACTCAAGTGTGTTAAGAATCATGAACTTTCTTTAAGCACTTAAATGTTCTTTTTTCATTCATTTCTATTAATTAAATTTTCTGCAAGTACTTTTAATATCCTTTTAACATTTAAAGTACACCGCAAATGCACATTCATTTTCACAAGGGTTAAAAGCAGTAAATATCCATTTTGAGTTGAACACATGTGCGGTACACACCTGATGTCTCAGTTTAAGAACAGCCCATGGCACAGCTTCCTGTTTGTCACACCGAATGATATTATTAGTCAGCGGTACATTAGGTACCCTGACGCCAGTGCTTGAATGATGGCCTGTAGCATATACACAGAGTACAACAACATGTGGAGCGGCTGTTTCTAAACTGCATATTCAGCAAGCACATTCACTGCTCTCCTAACAGCTGTTCATCAGCTGTGTCCTCAGCAACAATGAGTGCAACACGGCCAACACAAGCACAGCCTCCACATCCCACAGACCTACAGTACAGTGGCCCCAAAACTAGACATTTAAGCACTTAATCCCAAGGTTTCACAGACAAGGCTTAAACTTAGTTTTGGACTAAAATGTAAATCTGAGCTGTTTCAACTGAAAGAAACTTGCAATGATTGATCTTAAAATATATCAGTGCTTTTGTTTTTGTCTCAAGATGCATACCAGTAATGTTTTTTTTTTTGTTTTTGTTTTTTTCCCTAAGGCACCTTTATAAAAATTACTTAAATGTTCTAATTGAACTACGACCTAATTCTGGTTTAGGCTAAGCCTGGTCTGTGAAACCGGGCCAATATGTGTGAATGTCACTGCATTAGATAATACAATGAGTGGCAACAAGTGGATCATTTTCGAAATTAATTTGAATCATTTGGCTTTTTTTTGTTTTTTTTTTGTTTTTTTCCACAGAGGAACCTTATTTTCATCACATTAGCTATAAACCATTTCTGACAACCACATAGTGTAATACATCTCAAGAAGTTTCAAAGAAATGCCACTTTTTTATCTCTATGTCAGGGAATTCAAGTAGCATTTAAGTGTCCAAATACAAAGAGTACAAACAGTGTCCAGCATAAATGCAAAATACATTTTGCATTCAAAATGAATATGACTCTCATCCCATGCTCTTTTTTTATTGTGATATATTTGCATGTGTGCACATGCATTTCTACAAATGTAGGCAAAAAGACTAGGAGCAAATTTGTCTATATTTCACTTTTTTTTTTTTTTTAATGATTTGGAAAGGAAATGCCCTGACCCTGAAAATGAAAATACTGTACTATACAGTAGCCTGGAGAACAAAACAATGAACATTTTTAATTTACATACATGTCAGTCTGTAGTTGGTTTCAGGCACTTGAAGTCACAGAAGTAACATTCCATACAACTGCTACATCTAAAGTCTTTGGTCCTCAGTTTTTCAAATAAGGAAAGTAGCAAACCATGGTCAGAACTGAACAGAGTCTTCCAGCTTTACTGTTCTCTTGATTTTGTTTCTCTTTTCATAACTTCAACAAAAGCTGTTTCATAACTTAAAAACATTTCACATATAAAATATGAATGGGTTACGCATGAATGTAGAGTAGAGAAGTGCTTTAGACATTTTCCCACCATCATCTCAATGTTCATCTGCACTGGACAAAATCCTCACAAAAAGTTTTTGAGAGCAGTCGGATTCATTTTGAGTCTTCTAGTATAGTAGAGTTCATTATAACTGGGGTGGATTGGTGGCATCCACAAAGACACAATATCTCACATCTGGTCTCAATCCAATTTTGCATAAAAGAAAAAAATGGTAAAATTGGATGGTGAATCTCACGACACCTGACCAAAACATGTCTGGGTCATATTTCAGCTCAAAATCACAAGGAAAAAAATAAACTATATTTTGCATTAAGAAAATGTACCCTATTTGTGAGACCATTAAGACTTTGTCATTGTAACATTTACAAATAAAATTAAACACATTTTTGAAATTCTAAAATGTATAGTATTTGTTGAACTGTCTTGATTTTTCAATTAAAAAAAAAAAAATCAATTTAATTTTCATTAAAAACTGAGAATATATTAGGAATTCCAAATGAGAAATGGTCATTTCTTTACACAAAATATACTCTTTTTTTTTTTTTTCTATTGATATTAAAGTGTATTGTGACATAGACATGTTTTAATGAGATTCTCCCAGGAAAGTCCAAGAGTTTTAACCAAACGCCACCTTAAAACCGCAAATATTCCCCAGCAGTGTTTTTGTCCCTTATGGCTCAGCTACAAGGCAGCCATGTCTGATAGGAGTTGTTACAGGTGGAAATTGGCGAATGCACATGTGCTACATAGTAGTTGCTGAAGTTGACGTCTCTGACGTAGGGTGCCGGTTGGTAGTAACACGTAACATTAGACAGTGCAGGAATCGCATTCTGTTCGGCCAGTACACGTAGTGCCAAAGAAGAGATGAGCGCGAGCGTCTGCCTCCGCTCGTGTCCCATGAGACACACGGTGCTTTCGTCTACCACGCGATGGAGAGTCACAAGGCAATCGTAACGCTTGTGCTCCATGCCGTTAAAGTGGTTCTGCAGATACGCCTCCAGCTTCCTCTGCTGCTCATTGATGTCAGGGAAGTCGATGAAGAAGCGTGAGCACATGTAGCGCTGGAGCGTCTTCATTTGCGACTCGGACGCTGGACGGAAACCTCTTACTAGCAGGTGGCAGTACTTTAAGAGCCCGCCACCACGGATCTCTTCCGGGCTGTGCGTAGCGATGATTTTGGCATGTAGGTGTCCCAGCGCTTCATCAAAGTCTCCGTACATGCTCTCTCCGAGCACAGTGGGATGGAAACTCTCAGACATGGGTGTCTCGGAGCAGCGGTCGAAAAGCAGCAGCGAGTCCAAGCCGATCTGAAAAGAGTCCACGCTGAACTCAAACTGCCGTCGCAGGGAGTCCACGAACTTCAGCTCCACGTTTTTGCCAGTGTTGTTGGAAAGTGAGATGAGGCTCCAGCGGTCTGTGTCGTTGCAAACCTTCACCAGCTTCTGCACGTACGCCTCCTTCAGGGTCAGGGCGGTGATGCGGTCCCGGCTCACGCCGGCGGGCAGGAACTCCAGGAGGCTGTCCAGGACAACGTCCTTCACCAGACGGAAGGTCTTGTCATCAGTCAGACTCAGGCCGAAGATCAGGTCCAAGTCTTTGTAGCCCAGGCCGGTGTCCTGGTGGAGCACATAACTGGCAGCTGAGCCGTTCAGCTTCACGTCGCGCACTACTACGCCTCTCTCCTCTAGACGAGCACGCACCACCTAGAGGTCAAAAAGAGATGGAAAGAGACACGATTAAGCGTGATATACAAGCAACCTTTTTTTTTTAAACAGATTTGACACAGATTTCTGTAACTTTAGTAGTGACTGTTCAGTCACTGTTCAGACTCAGGAGCAATTGGTTTTGGTCTTGACTCAGACTCTGCAGACACGTTCTGTGGTCTTTGATGACTCACTCCGTGCTTTTGTGCATCTCTGGACCAAAGTACACTGTATGTGGAGAAATTTGCATCACACTGGCAAAGACAAAGGCTTCATTTACCCAGAAAGAAAAGGATATTTACACTATCTGAATCATTCAGACCCTCCACTGGTCTATGTTTTGACAGTCTCAGTCTCAAACCTTGGTTCCGAGTCAAAACTATGATCAGAAGACGCTTGAGTTCATTATTCAACCGTCTTCTGGTCTTAGTCTTGACTCTGACTCAACCTACACGGGTCTTAGCCTGGACTCTTGACACAACTGGTATTGAACTCTTGAAATGAGCTGCGTTTCTCAAAAGCATTGTGAGATAAGTTGATCATAGAGACTAGTAGTGGCAAAAGATCTTACAATGTACTTAACCTGTTGAAAAAAAAAAACTGAATATGCTGGTTATGTATTCTTAGTTGCTCTTGACCTGGTTATGAGCTGGTCTACTAAACAACTAGCTCCTGCTCAGGACGAGCCTATAACCAGTTAAGGACCATCTTACTGACCAAATAAGTGCCATCTTAAAACAGCTCAAACCAGCTTCAAAACATACCTAACCAGCATGTGCTTAAGATACCTGGGAGTATGCAGCCCTGGTCTTGACATAGACCAACTAATACCACAAAACGCAGCAGGATCCATTGAATTCACTGAGAAAATGTTCACATGTATGGGCTGTTTTCCAACAAAACTGATATAATTTCCTAATGGATGATGTCACTACCTGATAATCTCAATAGGCTCGTTTGAGATAATCGGCACTGCGCAGATTTATTGGCGTATGACATCAAAGTATGCGAGAGCGACTGGAGAGCAGACGTCTCTTTATGCTTTAGAATTGTTCTCGCGGTACTCAGATGTCATACGCCAATCATTCTGTGCAGTGCATTTCGAACGAGCCTATGATAACTGATTGATGACTCATTAAGTAACTAAGCCAAAGCTGATCGTGGCATATTTCAGTATGATGCCATTGCATACAGAATTTGAATTTGAAATTCAAATCTTTAAAATTTTGTGGAATGTATTTCAGCCTTGAAGGCACTACATGTCGAGACATTTAAGAAGAACAGGAACATGTTGGTTTGAAATACTACCTTTGACAGACCAGCTACAACAGAAAGAAATGGCAACCTTTCTTTCTGAGGTTCATGTAGTGCAGTACTGTAATCTTAGTAAGATTCTTCACAACCTAAGAGCTCTCAAAAACACACCTCTATCAGACTGGACACAGGTGAGATCCAACTCTTCACTAGAGAAAGGATTCTGTCTTCCCTGGGAAATGACAAGTCACTGCTGGTCTTTGTTTACGAGCCTTTGGCAGCGTTCTTTGCTTTTCTGTCCTTCTATTACTCTACCTGTAAATCTGTCTAACGCAGCGAGTGAAGGCGGCCTCCGAATTGATTCCAACGCCAACTGACATCGGCTAATGGACAGCTTTTAAAAACAACTGACATTCTCAGTGTTTAGACAGAAATAGTTATAAAATAAATGGAGCGTTATATTAGATTGAGAGTGACCCACATATTTATCCAACCCAGCAGTACATCCAAGAGCGCTGAAGAAATGGAGAATCTCCACTCAACTTGACATTTGAAAGTCAAAGATGTGATTTAGACTGGGTCAAAGACCTAGAAAATTGAGAATCTGTGAAACTCTTTAGTCTAGTTCTTTAGTCTTTGGGTGGCCAGAACAGAAGAGAAGTCAGTGGTTCCAGTGGAGAAAAATGTCAACGGCAAGGTGTTGCGGGTAGTTGTGAGAGCATTGATATGAGGTTTCTAAAGTAATACAAGCGGCTTTCAGGACATTGTTATACGGTTGCATTCTGGGTGGTTACCAAAGTATTGTTATGCAAGGTGTTAGGATGCGTTGCTATTTATTGTTTGTACCACTTTTTCCTTTCTCATTGTCCATCCTTGTTAAATGAATGTGGGCTTACGCATTGTCTACCCATCACACCACATGGTATTGGCTGACCTATTTTTCTGCAGAGTTACATAATCCCAGCAGTGTCTGTACCGCTCAAAAACTAAATGCCAGACTTTTAATTTCATTAGCAGATATCTGTCTGAACACTTCTGACAACCAGTCTAAAATGACCAGGTGAAAAATCTGAGTGGAAAAAACAAACTACAAGACACTGGAAAGGCACTCAAGATGAAAAATGACAGTGCTCCAGAACAAATGTTGGTTTTCTGGGATATAGCAAAGGTCAGGACATAAAATGAAATTTACAGATGCATTTCCACAATGGAATTATACATTTGAATTACTGTAAAAAAAAGAGCTGTCAGAAAACTATTTTCCAGCGTGGAGAACCAGTTAGTTTCATTGGTAACCAAACACTTTCAGACAGATGGCCTACAAAACTACATGAATATTGACTACTGCTTATACTTGGGTTAGAGGTTCGTTCAAGTCACATAAATCTGAGACTCAAATAGGGACATTGCTTTTAATTTTATTATTTAGCATTTTCAGCAGCATATAAGAGTGTTCATACACAGGACATGTTCACTAGCAGCACACACAAACAGAGAGTGCATTAACTCTAAAAAGACAGCAAAATCTTGAGAAAACACTTTTAAATATATGGCATATTAAACAGTGACGCTGATTGCTGAACTCTCATCAAGCCAGTCATGACAAAAACGGTGTGGATGCTTGTGATTATATTGTCTACATTACATACCTCTATTGAGCTGATCAAGAAGTCTTCGGCAAGTAATTTGTCTTCATAATAAAAAAATAAGATGTTCTAAAGAATTTTTTAACAACTGTACCTAGGAAGTTCTTAAAATTGACCAGTAAACTGGACTTTTAAGCAACAAGAACATCCCATCAACCCCAAAGCATTAAAAACCACTCAGCCAAAACACCCTAGCATCATGGTGGCGAGACTTAGAGAAAAGAAAACATCACTCATGTTTTGATCACAATATTTGCCTTGTCTAGAAAGGCCTAGTGATGGACAGTAGGGCTGGGAAAATAAATCGATGCATCGCAAATCGAGAAGTGATTCTGCATTGATTCTGGGATTTTCTGAATGCATCACGATTCTCTCTCGAATCAATTCTGAGCTTAGTTTTTACCAGTAGTTGCCACTGCATGCTTTAGAAACAGCTGTACTCTGCTTGCTTACAATTCCTTACACACGCTTGAACCTAAAATAATTATTCATAAAGTTTAAAAAGGTTGAAGTGAATTACAAGGGTGTTCACAGAGTCAACTTTTGTCATCAAAGCATTCTGAACCGAGGTGCAATTGCATGCCTCAGCTGAACGCACAAGTGCTGTTCAGCGCTAACATTTGAGTGTGCAGATAAAAACTAAATTGAAGGGCCATCTGCTGTTAAAAACGAAGCTCAGAATCGATTCCAGAGAGAATGGATATGCATTCAGGATTGATCCAGCGATGCATTGATTTATCTTAGTTTAACACCTAGTTAACACCCAACAAGAACACCCTATCAACCTCAGAACAAACCATTAAAAAACATCCTAGCATCATGGTGGTTAGATTAAGAGAAAAGAAAACAACGCTCTTGTTTTGATCACACAGTATTTGCCTTGTCTAGAAAGGCCTAGTGATGGGACTGATGCACAGTATCACAGCTGAAATCTCTAAATCAAAGAAACCTTTGGAAAAGACACTTTTACAAAGCAAGTTTACTGAGACTAATTTCTCCATTTAATGTCATTGTTGTTTAGGTAAAATAAGATAGTAAAGAGATCTCACTTGTGATCCGTACAATCAAGAAGAACATCCTCATTTGACCATTTAAATCAGGGGTATCGAATCCTGTTTCTGGAGATCTACCTTCCTGCAAAGTTCAACTCCAACCCTGAGTACTTCCAACACCTGATCCAGCTGATTCTGATCTTCAAAGACAGGTGTGTTTGATCACTGTACTCTGCAGGTATGTACTGTAGATCTGCAGTACTGAAGTAGGACTGGGATGGGAACCCCTGGTTTAAACCAGAGATCTGGTATCCTGTACAGGATCTCTCGATTTAAAGCTAAAAACCACAAGGCCGCTTCCACTGACCCTGTGTTGAAGGCTTGTAAAAAAAGCCACAAATGCACTGGTCTGACTGCCGCTGACAACGCCTTGGTGACGCATAAACTCACATCCTGTTTTTTTTTCCAACCTGGCTAAAAAAGGTTCTGCGTTTTATTTGTAGGATGATTGTAAGGCCAAGTTTTACAGGTTGAGGCTAGGGAACAAGTCAACAAAACAGCAATCATTGCCCCTGGACACCGGCAGCAACTCTGGTCAGTCAGTCTCACTGTGAAGTGCCAAATGCAAAGGGATGGATGAATGAACCACTTACGAGTCTCTAACACTGGCCAGTGCTCAGGACATGAGTCAGTGAATCCACTGTACTAGACTAGACTGTGAACAGTTTTATCCTTTAAATCTTTCCCAAAAATTCACTTAATGGAATCTTTGAAATTCTAGCTATTGGATGGCCGTGTGGATAATTCTAGGTGTTATATGAAGCTTGGATAAGGCTTTAAGCACTTAATACACTCATACATAACTTCCATTACACCAGTTCTCTACTTTATTAGTAAAGACTTTGTTTAAAGAATCATCTGATTTTCCAAACAACAACCCAATGAAAAGTGTGTCATCATTTGCTCACCCTTATGCTGGTCCAAACAAAGATGTTTTTTTTTTTGTTTTTTTTACTGTGGATGACAAAAGGAAATCACAGCATGTCTAAAGTGCTTTTTCAAAATGAAGACTAGGGATGTTGAGCACAATAAAAGTGGTCCTCATGACTCATGCACTATAGTCTGCTGAAGCCAAATAATCAGTGTTGGGGTAACGCATTACAAGTAACACAAGTTATGTAATCAGATTACTTTTTCAAGTAACTAGTAAAGTTACCAGTAAAGAGTTACTTAAAAAAAAAAAGTAATGCCAGTTTGTGAAAACATTATGTTACTGTAGTTCTAGGCTAAATATAAATATGCATTTACTCATCTCACATACACAAAACAGACTGAGTAAAAATTAAACATGTTAAAACACACAAATATCCTTTATGTATTTAATCATATTTTATTAACCAGAGTCTTTGCTGCTGACCTTTGATGATCCAATTCAACCATACTAAAAAGCAAACTTATATTAGATAAACAAAACATTTGCGTTTTATGGTTTTTATTGCTGAAGAGTGTTCAGCTTTCTTCTCCTGCATCATATTCTTCATGCAATTCAGAAAGGCAGCACAACTGAGAGGTTTGTTTGAGCTGCGCCCTCTACGGTACAGATGTGAATTTACATTTCCCTAAGCCTGACGCTTATTTCATTTTTGGTGTGAAAGGGCTTTTACATTTGCCAGAAGTAGAACTTTTTATATTAAAAACAAACAAGCAAGCCTAGCCCAGATAAGAAAATGTAAAAGTAACGTAACACATTACATTCTATAAAAAGTAACTAAGTACCACAATTAGTTACTTTTTTAGAGTAATGCAATATTGTAATACATTGCTTTTAAAAGCAACTTTCCCCAACACTGTAAATGAAAGCTTTGTTAAGCTAAAGCCGTTTTATAGACCTACGCGTCTGAGAAACAAGTGCACAGCCATCTTAGATTTTTGTCACTGAATTTCCGTTTTTTTTTTTTGTTTTTGGTTTTTTGGCAGCTCTATAGCAGCGATGTTGGAGGGTAATTAGCTGGTGAAGTGGATTCAAAGTTTTCTGGAGGTCAATATTACTACTATTTTTTCAAAAAAGATGCATTTTACATGCATTTTTAAAAAGAAAGTTAAAAAGGCACTGCTGATTACCTCCCCCTCCAGGTAAGGGTGTATTGTGTAATCTATACCTCACAATGATTCCAGCCACTAGATTTAACCATGATTATGTTACATGCTGAAGGACTGAATTCCTTTAAGACATCCATTCACATACTCAGAAAAGCACCTGTTCTAAGACAGGAACAATAGGGAATGGCTTAGATTTAGAGTCTGTATATCCTTTCAGATTGAAAAAATGTAATCCTGAGGAGTTAGTTTACACTCTGGCCAAACAGAAAGACTTACCAGGCTCCTCTTTACCACACGGATGCCATGTCAGCTCTGGCCCACAAGTCTACTGTTTCCAACAGGATTAATCCACTGTTAACCTTATGTGCCACAAACAAGCCAACTTTGTCTGCTAAACAGGCCAGTGTAAGCCAAGCAACACAGCATGCAGTAATGATACCACTGAGAAAAATTAAATAGTGGTGATTTGTGTCAGAAAGTTCTTTCTGCACTTGGTTATAAGAACGGTGAACGCTTTACAGCAACACCAAATACTGATACGGTGTAACAAACAACCTTCTGGTGGGCTGATGGCCAACTTATTTGAGAGTTTGCTTCCTGGTGGTTGTAGATGTGTTAGATTGTAGACAAAACTACCAAAATATGGCAAGCTCCAATCAGAGAATGTTACTTAACATCCAGGAGTTGAGATGCACAGGTTTCTATCAGTCTGTCAGGAAACAAAATTATGTTTGCACTATAAAACAAAAAATGATATAATCAAGTAATTCATGGCAACTTATGTTTTTACATTAACTATATGAAATTCAACTTTATTTAAGTTGAAATGACTTGTATAACCCAATTGATTATACTTTACTGTGTAAAGGATTCTGTGTTAGTGCTATGAGCACTTGTATGAATGAATCAATGGACAATTCAAATTAAGAGTTATTTGAAATAAGAGTCATAAAAATAATTGATAAGAGTTTTTGAGGCGCTCAGTAGCAAGCATTCTACATAGTCATGAGCAGAATTGTATCTTTTGTCTGGGAAATAATCTGTACTTATTTTGTTTGGATGGATAGTAATTCTGTGGATGTAATTGGATGGAGAGTAATGAAGGTGTTTTCAGTACAGAAAAATACTTTCAGATAAACCCGCTCCTATGCGGGACATTATGCGGGTACTTGCTTGTTAGTCAGACAGTTTCTTCCTGTCTAAGTGGGCAGTTTTGACCAGCCAAATCTGCAACGTGAACCAGATTTATGCCAAGACAAAAACTTGGCTATGCAAGACTTCACTATTAGTAGGTTGTAACGATGAACTGTACAGTAACTGTAATGACTGTTCTTTGTGTACATATTACATTAGTGCATTGATTTGAAATGCATCTGCTGAGATATAAATAGATATTTATCATATTTGTTGTGGGACCTGTGAAAATGTTGGCAAGGTGAAAATGAGCTACTGACCGATTTGAGAGGGTCTTATTAAGAATAAAAGTAGATCGTTTTTATAAAGACAATCAAAAATTAATTAAAGAAGAGGCACTGCCAGACCTAAAACCGGACTTTTTTGCGGCTCTCACATTAGATACAACCAGATGGTAGAGTAATGAGCACTTTCATTTGAAAGGTCAATGATGTCATCAGAGAGTGGCCTAAATTTGAATAGCTCATTTAATACGGCTGGGTAAAAAATACTGTATATTTCGTTCAAACAGTTAATTGTGTGAACTGGCTTCCTTGCAACAGTGAGGTTGCAATTAAAACAAGCTAAATGAAGGGAAATACTCCATTCCTTTAAAAAAATAAAGAGCAGGCCCAGAGGCTTTTTAATTAGTCACCCTTAAAATGTTGAAGTATACTGAAGTGTAAGTTTGAAACTTTTATCTCTGCTATTAAAAATGACCTCAAATACATATAAACTGCACCTTCATTTTAGTTGATTTTTTTAACTAAAAAAAATGAATCTGTTGAGTCTGTATATGAAATAATATCATAAATAATATGAAGAGTTTCTCTGGATGTTAAATAGATTAGAGTGAGAGAAGTGAAGCGATTGCACAGACACCTGCTGAGAGCTGCTGGAATTCAGCAGGGAAGAAAAGCTGCCACATAAAGCTTTTTTAGTAGGACTGCAAAAGTCATGACTGACAGCAAAAGCTCCAATGTATCTATTACAGTAGAAAAATCAGGAAAAATTATCTTCTTGGCACCTCTTACATTAACTGAAATTTTAGATGAAGATGACAACACGTAACTTTTAATACTAGTATTTTTAACAATATCTTAGCATATCTAATAAACAAACTGTGCACTAAAGATGACAATGCATAAACATTATCAAATAAATATTACATAAATACATATTTATTGATACATGAGCTGAACACTTTCATTTCCTTCCTTCTGATAATGCCAGATTAATCCAATTATTTCCTAAATGACAGTGAAGTGTTTATGACACAAGAGAAATAGCATGGATTAACATGGATTAAGTTGTTTCTCATAAACATTAATCCTTATGCAAATATGATTTTATAAATCCAATTACTCCTGCTCTAAATGGATGAGGTTGAAATCATTATAAAATCGCTCATAAACATACCTGTGAGCACACATTCAGTTTCTACGTCGCTTGGCAACCATAAACAGCTACAGTTCGGATAATAAACTACATTAGTTGGAAGAATTTTTAATTCTGAAGCTGAACAAAAATATCATAACTTAGAATCCTGTCTGTTTCGTAACCATGACAACCTGAATTGGGAAACAGAACGTTTTCAAATCTTAAATTAAAAATCAAGATGAAACGTTTATGTAATAAAGCCCTTGATTATTGTGAATAACAGTCCTACATTTAAGAGTGTAAATACACTGTCTTTGATCATATTGCTCATATCACCTAACTTTGCTGTGGCGTTTTAATGAAATTTCGTTTAAAACAAAACGTAAAATGACGTTACTTCATTAGAATCCTTCAACAATGTTCCAAATTGTGATAAAAAAAAAAAATTGGAATTTACATTCTTTCCATAGTTCTAACTGCATTCCATTTTATCTAGGAAACCTATGCACTGTAAGAACTGGTGTGAACGGAGTTCAACCGAGGTGGCATAGTGTTTTATGCGAGTATTAGACCCTATACCTGTACGATATGCCGTGGCTGAACGGAGAGTGTGGGGAAGTTTCCTCGACCGTGGATCGGGACGCATTCTCCCAGGATGGAGTCCAGACGCTGCACCTGCTCCCACGACAAAACACAACAGCGACGGCTCTGCTCCGACACATCCGCGGAGGACATAGCGAAATCCGTCCGGTTAAGACACTGAAGAGTCTGCTTGGTGGATGTCAGCTGGATGCTCCGACTATATGACGTCCGGTTAGTTCGGTTTAGGAGTAGAACGTTGATTCGTTTTCAAAGCGTGGATTTCAAAATTTATTTTATCAACGCAAAAGAATCCAGGTATTTACGGATGCACAAACGAACTCAAGCGTCTCAGTTCCCCACAGTGGCGCTTCGCACTCCAGGACGGCGTTTATTCACTGAGCCTGGAATAAGCTTACAAATACATTTAAACCTGGTGTATTTACATACGCCGCTCAATTGGTCAGCTTTATGAATAATTAAAACGTCCATAAGAACTAAAGCCCATGTGCCCGCCCACCTCGTCTACGTCACAATCCCCGCGGCGCTCATTGGCTGTGGGAGGAGTTTGCGGCTGTGCGGGAGCATGTGTTCGGTTTTTGGTAAACACAATCCAGGATTCTCCAAGCTAGGTAGTTTTTTATATAGCTTGTCTAATAGTAAACCCAATGATAAAGTATTCAAATTGTGTTTTTAATGTCAGGAGTCACACACAGTAAGAGCTGATTTATTATCAATTTTGCATAAGTACATAAACTTATGAAAAAAGGTACAAAAACTGTCACTGAGGGCAGTACTCTTTGAAAAGGTACACATTTGTATCCTATTTACCCCTAAAGGCTGCGTATACATATCTTTAATAGTATGTAAAGTGTACATATTAGACCTTAATGACACACATTTGTACCTGACATCTTTTGTGCCTGTTTTTTGAGAGTGTTGGGTTTACAAAAGTGTATTTCTGTCATTGCTTTTTAAGCTTGTTAAATGCCATTTGTCTCTGGTTACTGTGCCTCACAATCTATCAGTTGTCATAGTGTTATCAAAACACCTGTTCTAGAAGAGTTGTGTGACCTGTTATCTTTTTTTTTTCTTTAGACCAAAATGTAATGTACAGTGTTTAGTGCACAGCATGAGAACTCAGCTACTTCAAAAGGAAGTAACACTGAAGAAAGACCATATTATTTGTACACATTTGCTGGAAATCTGATATCTTTTTACGTGACAGCGCGCTGGGTGGTTCCAAGCAGTCTAAACTGGAAATTTTCCAATATAATTTGTATAAACAAGACATTTATTACAAGGGAGTACCATAGAGCATAATTCAATGAACATAACGCAGGCAATTTACACAACAACATATAGACATAAGCCGAACAGAGCAATAAAATTAAGAATGTGAATGAAAAATACGACACCTTTAATGAACTGAGCAGGCGATAATGAGACGGTTTTACTGCTGTGGTGCAAATGATTTTTGATCTGCACTGTAAAAATATTATGTTAGGTAACCTAAACTGTGTTCAGTGTGGTGAGATGCAAATGGTTTTATACAAATAAAAAATATATTATTTATTACGACTAAATCAACAGCTAAATGAAAGGGTCAGCTCAGATAGAAACAACTGCACATTTTTACACTATTATGCCTCTTAAATAGCCTTGTTGATTTGGCTCCTGTACATTTTAAACTTCGCATCTGGTGTTATATTTAATAACTCCGACAGGAACTTTAGGCCTTTTATAACCTGATCAAACAGTAAGGCCCTTACCTCTGCAAACATCCTTTATTTTCCCAGGCTCCATATAGCAAACAGAGAATGTCCTCAGCACGAAACGCTGCGTGAATATGACTTTAATCCTGCTTCCATTTCGTCATAGAAATGTGATCTATAGCTGATGGCCATTTAAAAGACGTCATGAAGTCGACCGGCCTGTTAAGTGTAAAGTGGCAAAGTATCATGTGAAGGAGCAGAAACGAAACTCTGGCAGAGAATACAATAGAGAAACCTTTTCGAATGCTCTCATTGTGATGATCTCTGTGTGCTCGTGAGGAACAGGTTAAGATGTGACAAACGCTGGTCAGTCAGGCTGTCACAACACATTCAGATATACGTGATTGATTGATTCACTGTCATTTGTGGTATTTTCATGCTGTGCTGAAT
The DNA here is from genome assembly GCA_012976165.1 of Labeo catla. Taxonomy (NCBI): domain Eukaryota; kingdom Metazoa; phylum Chordata; class Actinopteri; order Cypriniformes; family Cyprinidae; genus Labeo; species Labeo catla. The sequence goes on from VONZ01000038.1 coordinate 374,615, forward strand.
TACCTTTGGTATTTTCAGTGTCGAAACTTGTAGTCTTGCAGTTGCTGTTTTAACACAGCTTTTTAAACCTACAAAGATCTGGTATGTTTACTAAGATTGTTGCTAAGAAATGTGTCTGTGTGTGTTTGGATAAAGAGGAGGCTGTGGTGGTTTGATGTTTGCCTCATAAATCTATTTGAGAGATGATGCTGGAACACATACACACATTTGCCAAGGCATCTGTTTGTCTTTTTTTTTTAATTAAACAAAGCATAGACGGAAGTTATATGTTTACAGAAGTAAAACGTACTTGTCATAACCTTAGCAAATACAGTACAAAGTGAATGTAGCTGCATTAGATATAAAAAACAGTTGACACAAATATGAGGCACAGTTTTCAAACATTTCAGAAGTTTAATAACTATAAATTTCTGAAACAAAACTAAGACAAAAGACAAAAGTGTAGTGATGATTTTGTGGATGTTAAACGTTACTGGATAATGTCCATATTTAATGTGATGAACTTTGCTTGCGGTTTTATACATCCACTAAAAACCACTGTGACACCAGTCTAGAAAAAGTGAAGTAAAATCTGACAGAAAGTCTAGCGTCAACATGTTGCTTTAGTTTCTTTGTCATTCCTGGGATTTGGTAATATTTCAGTCCCCCAAGCAAGTTTTACATTCACAAGTGCAAAATCTCAAACTGTAAACCTATCTTTGTGGTCTTTCTGAGAGACATGAAAAATTATATTCATTTGATTTCAGTATCTACTAATAAGAAACCAAAGAAGACTGTTAGAATTTGTACTGCACTTTGTGTAGACAATCTTATGTATAACAATGGCCCTTTATTGCATTTTATTTTACTTTACTTGTATTTCTTTTATTATTATTTATTGTATTTTTTTGTGCTGTTTTATTATTGCTGTTGTTATTGTCTTTTTCAAGTTTCATTTTTGTTGATCTTTTGTATTTTGTATTGATTTGTATGTTCTTGCTTTCAGCAAATAAATAAATAAATAAATAAATAATAATAATAATAATAATAATAATAATAATAAATCAGTCCCCCAGAGTTTCTAAAGTGGCAGTTCACCAAAATTAATTGTTCGAACCCTTTCACAATACTTTGGTATGCTCATTATAATTTATAGAAATAATTGTTGCATTTTAATATTTTTAATATTTATATTTCAGCATAAAATAATGCCTTCTATCTATCTTAAACCAAGCATTGTGTTATGTCCCTGAGGCACATCACTGAGTTTGTATTTAGAAAATTATTAACAAAATATGCATAGTGTCTGTGATTTTTGGCAAAAATGTAAGCATTTATTTGTTTTTCTTTCTTGTGAAGAATATTTTTCTTAAAAAACTGCAAGATAATTTAATTAAAAACAGACTTTAAAATTATGTCCCTCAGTCTGAACTCAGCCCCGTCACACTAACCATTCTATCCCCATAGTAATGTGACAATATATGTAACAATATTCACTAGAAATGACATCATTCAGGTCTCTTTAATAGTGGTGCAGAAAATGGTTAGAAGTATCATATTTTTATTCATATATTTAAGGCATATTATTGTCTGGTACTGTCAAGCTGAACAACCCTGTCACATACAATTAAGATTATTATTTTTCAACATTTTATTTTAATCCATAAGTATATACAACATACTTGTTTTATTGCTGCCATATATGGTCTATTTTTCTAACTACATGAGGAGCAATGACCATTTTGAGTAAAAAAAAAAAAAACTCAACTCTGTCAGACTCAACCCTGCCACACATATATGTATTTCTTATTGTTACAGGGTGGTGAACATGTGATGGTGTTGAGTTATTTACTTCATTAATTAATGATCTAAATGAATATATATAATAGTCATGGTTTCAGAAAATATATACTTACCAAAATCATGACAACTCATATTTTTGTTATAAATAGATTTTTTGATGTAATATGTCCACTTAAACTTTGACAAGCATCCTACATCAAAAACTGCACACACATTTGCAGCAGAAAGATAGTGTTGGGTACGCAGATATGTTTACACAGAAATACGGGGATGATATGAAAGAGAAACAAAACCAAAAATGAAAACTGAAGGCGATGTATCCCTTCAAATACAGACTTCAACCCCGTCACACTTTGTCGCATGAATATTTGTGGGGAAAAAATAGGTTAAACAATTAACAAAGAAAAAATTTCTTGCTGATTACTATCTGAACTGTTAAGGACTAAAACAATAAAACTTCTAAATTATTATTATTATTTATTTTATTTATTTATTTTTTTTTACAAAAATAAAGAGAGCATAGACACACAATTTGTATATTTTTAGCTTCAGTCCTGTAAAAATGTGAAAAATATGATAAATGTTATATTTGTTATCATTAAATTAATATCAGGGACACATGAGCAGTAGGTAGATGTTTGTTTTATAACAGGTTATGTGTAAAATCCTTTTTAAACCAATCCCATTTTGTCCATTACACAACAAATATGGTAAACAAAATCCCAAACATGCTTGCTTGATGCACAGAAGCCACTGACATTTGTTTCAGAAGTTTAATAAGTCACTGACAGAGGCCGCTCCCATGATAGATTGATTGACATGGCCGTCTTCCCTTAGACCCGCCCTGACTGAGCTGTAACAGTCCAACCGCCATTGTTTCAATGCTGGAACAGGGACGTAGACAAGAATGCCTCTTAAGCAATTGAGGTGTTGTGTTGTTGGATGTAATAATGAACAAGTCGTCATTTACTCCCGACATCTGAACTACTGAAGACGCAGTGGATGGCTTTTGTTTGTGAAGAGAATGCGCCTCCCGATCTACATAAATGCGACTATGTTCATGCAAATCACTCGTGATTCGTGAGTATAAGGGGTTTTTTTAAAATGAATCTTTGCAATCGCCTTTCCTAATAATGTGCTGGTTAGCAAGCAGCTAAAGTAAACAGGCTTATCACTCCACAGAGAGAAGAGAGGGACGGGGTGAGCAGAGCTCATTAACATTTAAAGCAACATCCACCAGAACAGGCTGATTTTTGCAGAGCTGATTTTGAGGTAAAAAGAGTGTTTGTTTTTACACTACCATTAAGACATTTTAACCAAAGCATGTTATAGACTTTTTATTAAGACCCTAAAGAATCATATCAACTTGTGGAAAATGGGCATCTGATGGCCCCTTTAAATTCCACTGTATGACTATGTAAGACGGAAATTTACAGTCTATTTTAGACAATACAAATACAAGGTGTCATACAGTACAAAACTGTGAAGGTACTTTCTTTACAGTTTACTCCAAAACATTGATAATTTTCCCCTCTGCATCTCCTTCTTGTGCTCACATTCTTGTGTTAGTGTCTTTCTAGTTTACACTGAAAGGCAGTGGTGAGACATCAAACACAACGCCTGTCAGATGTGTTCACTAAACAAAGAAACTACAGTAGGTATGTGACCCAGACAGGCTAATGATACAGCTGTCTAATTCTGAGACAATAATCTTGGTTGCAGTTAAAAAAGTGAAAAACATAAAACTGTCTTTCCAACACACATCCTCCCAACATCTGAAGAACTTTTTCCTTGCCACTTAAAATCGTCCTATTGGAAAAATAACAAATGCAATCCTTTTCATTTCAGTTACAGCAATGAAATCAAATGCAGACTCAGATTTGCCAAGATACAGAAATTTTGGTATCAAAAAATCAAGAGATCTCAGTATGAATGCAAACATTTCTCATCAACTGATCTGAGCTGCATGTCAGCAGTTGTCTTGTGTGTATTTTAATTAAAAAGGATTGAGATACATAGCCACCAACAGGGAACCTTCTCAGAACTTTGACTAATATTCTGGTTCACTTAAATTTATTAAAGGGATAAAATGAAAATGACCTCATTATTTACTCACCCTCAAGCCTTCCTGTGTGTATATGATTTTCTTCTTTCAGACGAATACAATCAGTTGTATTAAAAATGTCCTGGTTCTTCCAAGCTTTATAGTGGCTGTGAATGACTGTTGAGATTCCAAAAAAGTGCATCCATCCATCATAAAAAGTGCTCCAAGCTGCTCCAGAGGGTTAATATAGGCCTTTTGAAGTGAAGCAATGTATTTGTGTAAGAAAAATATCCATATTTAAAGCTTCTCTCTCATGAATGCATATACAATAGCGGAAGCTAGAGAGATTTATAAAGTTTTAAATATGGATATTTTCTTACACAAATGCATCGATTCACTTTAGAAGGCATTGATCAACCCCCCAGAGCCATGTGAAGCACATTTTATGATGGATGGATGCACCTTTTTGGGCTTCAAAATCTCTACAGCCATTTACTGCCATTATAAAGTTTGGAAGAGCCAGGACATTTTTAATATGGCTCTGACTGTATTTGTCTGAAAGAAGAAAGCCATATACAACTAGGGTGGCTTGATGGTGAGTAAATCATGGGGTCATTTTTATTTTGGGTTGAACTATCTCTTTAAGTGAGCAGTCTATTAACTCTTTCCCAGCCAGCAAACAAAACATTTTCTGGAACACTCCCTTAATGTTTGCATAACCAAAAACAAAATGTTTCCAAAAAAAAAAAAAAAACTAGAACATTCCGAAATAACTTTTCATGACTTAATGTCAGTTTCAAAATAACTGGGATGGCCAGTCAAAGTGGGTGGGATTTATGGTTCAGAAACGTATGTATGAAGTATGAAGTATCAGTTTTAACGCTGAAAGAGAGCGACTGAACTAGAGAAATATTTAGGCCCGCCTTTAGGCCATAGTTTAATTAGGACATTTAAAGGGTTACTCCACCCCAAAAATAAAAATGTTGTCATTAATCACTTACCCCCATGTTGTTCCAAACCCGTAAAAGCTTTGTTTTCGTCTACAGAACACAATTTAAGATATTTTGGATGAAAACCGGGAGGTTTGTGACTGTCCCATTGACTGCCAGGTAAATACTACTGTCAAGACCAAGACCAAGTATGAAAGACATCGTCAAAATAGTCCATCTGTCATCAGTAGTTCAATCTAAATACTTTTTGTACGCAAAGAAAAAGTATCCGCTGGACGCAAACTGCATTCGCCTTTCTGTGTCAGCCGCATCACACAGATACGTTTTCTATGTATATTTATGCTTTGATTTAAATGAGAGAAAAAATCTTTGCGTACAAAAGTATTCTCGTTGCTTCCAAAAATTCAGATTGAACCACTAATAAGTGATTAATGACATAATTAAAGTAATTTTTATAGATGTCCCTTAGAAAAAAAAAAAACATTACTGGCGTGCATCTTGAGATAAAACAAAGAAACTGAAACTGTGCATGTTTCTTTCAGTTTAAACAACTCAGACTTACATTTTAGTCTAGGACTAGGCATAAGACTTGTCTGTGAAACCAGGGTTTAATATTTGACAACTATGATAGAAATTTTAAGCGAATAACAGTAACATCCAGTGACGCAAACTACTTGACATTTTTCTTTACATTTTGCCATTTTGAATGGAAAATATGGTATCATTAATGTGATTCATGTCATTTTTAGCTGAATATGACAAGACATTAAATGTTTTGTGTGTGTGTTTTTTTCTTTTTTACTTCCCAACTAGAATTAGACCTAGGATTCAGACCTTCAAGACATGGTTATAGCCTTGTTTTAGCCTAAAGCTCCAGTAATTCTTGCTTAGATTTTTTTTTCTTTTTTTTCCCACATTGTCTGAATTCACAAGAATTCTCTACTTAGTAGAATAGTTACACTTTGAGAGTGAGATTGGGTTGGAAATGCTGCCTAGAAAAATACACTTTACAGTAACAGACCCCTGTCAGCGAGGTCTCTTACAGGCACTGGTCAGATTTTGTTAAATCGTTCAGGCCGGTCTCAGGAGGGTTACCGCACTGTTGTTCCTGGAATGAGCTGCTTCCCAGCCCTCAGATCTGCTATTTACATTCACTACAATTCTTACACAAGACTGTACACACCTACTCACGTCAACATGACAAATGGACATGCCAACCACCCTCTGTGTATACGATATGGAAAAATATGGTTGTTTATGTCATTACTGAGAAAATGTGAACTAGGATATCAGTAAAGTAGGAAGATTAGCCAGAGGTTTGGGATTCAGTCTGACCAGCCGGGAATTGAAATTTGGCTCTGCAGGTGAAAACAACTCTTTTAAAAGTATGGAAAGAAAGCCAGAAGTGAAAGGGAGAAGATAAAGAGGAGAAGCAGAGACACGTGTGACACGTGTGTTTGGGGTTTTGCAAATGACACATCTTGGAAACAATCCAGGCAAACCTCAAACAGTAAATGCCTCATATATCTGCTTCACGGCACTGGATCAAGTTAGTGAACTTTAGGTGTTCAAAGTGTAACTTTGTTGAGAGTGAACACAAATTCAAAACTCTGTTATGTGTGTTTGTTTTTATTTAAATGTAAACGTGTGTGTATAGATAGATAGATAGAAAGACACAACAGCTCTTTCTGGTCCTCAAATCTGATTGGCTGAGAGGAGTGCAATATTCTAGTGATATCAGAACTCCAACTGTTATATTGTTGGTATCACTCCGCTAACGGTATTTCATAAAGCTAGTGTCATGGCGGACACCCAATCCCAATCTTTTAATACAATAATACAATAAGCTTTCAATGTGACGTTTTCGAATTAATGAAGGCTTGGGCTCAGCTGTTCAACTGTCAAACTGAGATTTCAATCCGTAGCAGAAGTGAGTAGTTTGCACAAAACAGGGTTTTTAAATACACTCAGTTGTTGTGTCTTATGTATTTATAAACTTGTGCCATCAAACTGTTGTGTAAACGCAATAGCACACTCATGCTGTGCGGCCTCATGTCTACGGCCAAATCAAAGCCATGCTGAAACATGGCCATATTGCACTGTTAATACATAGATATAGATGTACATAAATATTTTGTTAAATATATTGGTAAAAAAAAGGCAGCTGTAGTTGCTATAAATTCACATTAGAAATACAATGACAATGTTACAGGATTGCACATTGGTGCCTGTATATTTTACAGCCTGTAACCACATTTTCAGTAAGTGATATGTTGTTGAAATATAAATCTATTTGTGCCTATTTGTGTCTATTTGTGAAATCTGCTTTGTGCCTTATATATATGAAGAGTTAGTTCTTCACGTCGAAGGTGAAGAGTGGCTGAAAGGGGGGCCCTTGTTAGCACCCTTCAGAAGCTAAAATGACAAGCGGCACACTCTACAGCAGGAATAGACAACATTGGTCCTGGAGTGCAGATGACCTGCGAAGTTTAGTTCCAACTCTAATCAAACACACTTGACCAAGCTAATCAAGGTCTTCAGGATTACTAGGGCTACCGGCAGGTGAGGTTACTTTTAGGGTTGGAACTAAACTCAGCAGGACATTGGCACTCCAGGACCAATGTTGCCTATCCCTGCTCTTCAGTCTCATGGACTTAACCCTTTCACGAGTACGATCACACCAGTGTGATCATTCTTGGCTGGTCCCTGAAGCGTACGATCACCAGGGCTGGGAATCGATTCCAAAAAGAATCGATTCCTCGATTCCAAGGCATTGGGAATCGAGAGTCGATTCCATCAAGGGGTATCGACTCCCCATTCAGAGCCGTTTTCAGTTCAGCAAAGCTAATCTGTGGGCGCCTCTCAAACGAAAGGCTGCATCATACGAAGGTTGCATATCTCGGCTGCTGTCTTCAAACGTCGCTGAACGTTGATTCACGAAAATAAACTTATTGAAAAGAGTCAGTACTGAGCTCGTCTGAGTTTGAGGATGCGCCCTTCCATTGAGCATCCATTAATTTGCCTCTTGCTCGCTAATAGTGATTAGAAGTCTGATTCGTTTCCACGAAAAGGTTCTTTTGGATAGATCGTTTTAATGAACCAGTTAAAAAACGATTCAGAAGTTATTTAACGGTGGAACTGGCTTATATTGTTCCCAATATCGAGCACTGCATGACAGAATAGATCATGGCGTAGTGGAGGGTATTGATCCTGTTTCCATCTTTAAAAATAAAATGCTATTTCTTAACTTTTCTATCAACCAATGATAATTCTCAAAGAAAACAAGAACACAGTGGCCGAGAGCGCATCTGATTGACAGATAAACCGCAAGCTGTTATATCAGTGTTGTTGTTAATGTTCTGTTTATTTTGTTTGTGTACAGTTTGTTAATTTTGTGCAAAGCAAACTGCTGAAGTTAACATCATTGAGCTGAACTGTGCAGGCCTTGTTCAGTTCATGCAATAAACGCATGTCCACTGCTGCGCTGTGGGCTGTGACTAATTTCATGGGCAATGCAGTAAAATTGCAATTTAAATGCAGAAATGTATCATATTTTTTAAAAAATAAAGCTTCATATTATGATAAGGCTACTTTCTAAGACATGTAAATCCTACACTCATGGCAAAATTAGGTTCCTCCGATCTAAAAAAGAAAAAAACAAGAATCGAAAAAGAATTGAAAACAACAGTGAGATTCCAGAACCAGGAATCGGAATCGGACTCGATTCCAAAATTCTCGGAATCGAACAGCCCTAACGATCACACCAGTGTGATTCGAACGTTCAGCGCGTCATGTGATCAGCTGCTAAATTCAAATCTGCTTTGGCGCTTTGCCTGGCGCAGAGCAAGATCGGACGCACTGAGCGCTTGTCAAATTATCGCAACTATTCAGTTTTTTCAACTAAATGATGCTTGTTTTAGGTTCCAGACATTTAAGTACACATAAGTACTAGTAAAACAATGCATTTCTAGTTTGCAAAATACGCGCCGATGTCTACGGAAGCGGCAATAATGATCCTTACAAATGTTATCTGACGACATGTTTTATTGATATCATATACACATTGTGTAGGTAACTATAAAGTTTACTCTGCTCTTCTCCCAGCTCACCAGAGACTACTTTTTTCGGGAGGAGAGGATGAATTTGCATCTTGTAAATCCCACAACTCGGATTCAGCGCGAAATTAACATGCCGGCGCCCATCACTCGGCATGGATCAACTAAGGACTGGTTGGAAAACCACTGTTTTAGATCATCAAAGAGACCAAACATGGCAGGGGTGAGTTATACTACCAGTTACCAGCTAAAAGCCATCTCGGTCAAAAATGAGATAATGATACTGAGTGAATGCTCTTTCATTCATATATATATATATAATAATAATAAAGGCACATGATGAATCAGAGTTTGTCATAATTGATAATAAACAAGACCAATAATAGTAAATAGATTGTAGATAGTACATAGATGGTCATGCAAACAAGATAAAAACACCATCTAGGTAAAACACATGACTGAAATATAGCAATAAACATTAACAAAATAACATAAATTGCAACACAAAACCCCCTACTGGTTACAGAATTGAGAATAAACTAAATTCACATGTTTTATTTTTTGGGGTTTGTTTGTTTGTTTTTTTTAGTGTTTTTCACAGTATTGTATGATAATTTATAGTTTTTACTTTCAAGAACCATACATTTGTATATGGAAATGTACCTTACAGGTAAACAATTAACAGGTTTTACTGTAACATTTTTAGACTTTTTTTTTTTTTTTAGAAAAATACAATGCATTTGTATTCAGTACACACCACACCCACACCTTTTTCCTAATATCACTATTTTTAGATATGTTTATCCTTGTTCACACAATATAACAGATATTTGATCTGTTTTCTCTTTGTGTCTTGTGTTTGTGGTATTTGGTAGATCAGGGCTAGTTTTCACACATTTCACTCCAGTGATTATTAGGGTCAGGTTAAATCTTGAAAGTCAATTTTCTGTTTCATTTTTTTTTTTTTTTTTTTTTTTTTCCTGTGCCCCTTTTTTGTGAATATGTGAGACTTCACATTCATTAGCCACTGTGTAAATAACTGTGTTGTGGCACAGAAAAAAACATCCTTTGTCACAACTTGCCCCAATGTTATTCCACTACAGGCAGTGATTCTTGATCCTGGTCCTTGTATATATACAGTATTTTTCTGAATTTCTTCCGTATAATACTGCATTTATATAAATATAAAGTTAAATTAATATAAACTGTCATATTTAAGGGATAAAATGATATATCTTGCAATATTTAATATTCAAAAGAAACACAATATTCTAAATTATAATCTATTGCATATATTATTTGGAGCTCAGTAAACTGGACCCTGTCAATCAGAACGCAGCTCAGTTCATGGAGATTCTCTTAAGGATGATGATCTGAATCAGGTGTGTCACATTGACACATACAAAATGCACCAGGACTGGAAATGAGACTGTTAAGTTGTCACAATGTTAAATCTGTCATAACTGACACAACCGACACACCTTGGCCCACTGACAAGTGAGCAAACATTTTTTAATGGTATCAGTACCAAGAATCCTTTGGTCATGATGGAGGAGGAACAAATATGGTCAACTGTGACATAAGTTTGTGCATTCAGATCTCTCATTGTGATCTGACCGCACGTCCAAAGGAGTGTTCTGCTTTTCATAAATGTTCACTAAAAGCAAAAAAGCCACCTGTGTAAATGTTCAAATACTGAAGATTGCGTAGGAGGTTGTGATACTGTCGAAACGACTTGGAACTGGGTTTCTGACATGCAACTTTGATGTCAAACCAGCCTCATTCATGTGTAGGAGAATAGAGAAGTTTCATGAATTTATTTCCTTTTTTTCATTTGTTGCAAGCAAACTTACAACAGCTTGAATAGATGGCAGGACAAACATTGGAAAGACAGAGTTTTCAGCCTTTTCTATACCATCTATTTGAATACTACAAACAGGTTTATTACATAAAGCGTACAGTGCCCTAGAAAGTATTTAAAGTTAAAGGAGAAGTCCACTCCCAGAACAACAATTCACAAATAATTTCCTCACTCCCTTGTCATCCAAGATGTTTATGACTTTCTGTCTTCAGTCATAAAGAAATTATGTTTTTTAAGGAAAGCATTTCAGGATTTTTCTCCATATAATGGACTTCATTGGTGCCCCGATTTTGAACTTCCAAAATGTAGTTTAAATGCAGCTTCAAAGGGCTCTAAATGATCCCAGCTGAGGAAGAAGGGTCTTATCTGGCAAAACGATCGGTCATTTAAAAAAAATAAAAAATAAAAATTTTTACTTTGTAAGCACAAAAGCTACGTACAGTACTGTTGAATCACGTCGAAAGGTCACGCGGAACTACAGACCCAGTGTTTACAAAGCGAACGTGCAAAGACAAAGAAAGTACAAGTCAAACGCTGTTTACAAACAAAAAGGTACAACGATGTCGGACGATTCTGAAGTTGTAGGAGAAAATAAGATGGAGTTTTTCGACATACTCCACCTTTTTGAGCCGGAGTACACAGATGATGAACTTAGTGATTCGTAGTAGTGATGGGAAGTTTGGATCATTTTACCGACTCGGACCTTTGAGTTTTGTTCAGTAAAATAAACAAATCTTTTTCGAGTCATTTCGTTCATTTTGTTCATTTTAGCATGTTACATGTTCCTTCCCTAACACATCTACTGCTTACACAAACGTTGATCACACTACAAACAATACAAAACTATAATGCTATAAGAAACAGAAAAGATTAATTCATTGGGTCTTTAGTCTATGATTAGCTCACTCTTATCTGACAAGTTTTTGGGTTTGAGTCGTTTGTTTATCATGTGACAGCCCCATAAGATGAATGAACGACTCGAAAAACCCGAAGACTCGAAACAGGTGAACTAATTCCAGTGACTGAACGAATCACTCCCCGAGATGACTCATTCTTCCCGAGTCACATTAAAGATTTGTTCAAAATGAACGAATCGTTCAAGAACGACCCATCACTAATTCATAGCATCGTGGACGCACATTCCAGAGCCGCTGCTGCACAAGCTTTTGTGCTTAAAAAGTACACAAAATTTTATTTTTTGAAAAAAATGACTGATTGTTCCGCTAGATAAGACCCTTCTTCCTCGGCTGGGATCGTTTAGAGCCCTTTGAAGCTGCATTTATACTATATTTTGAAAGTTCAAAATCGGGATACCAATTAAGTCCATTATATGGAGAAAAATGAAATGTTTTCCTCAAAAACCATAATTTCTTTATGACTGAAGACAGAAAGACATGAACATCTTGGATGACAAGGGGGTGAGGAAATTATTTGTAAACTGTTGTTCTGGAAGTGGACTTCTCCTTTAAGTCATACTTTAAAATGTTAGCATTTTATTGCATTAGATAATAGAATATCAAATAAATATGTGCTCAAATGCTGCTAGATGCTTTTTTCAGAACAAACCTCTTGTTTCTAAGCTATTTTTGCATGACTTGCATACTCATTTTTATGTTTCTTAAGTTTTAAAACACTTTAGGGTCTTAGTGTATCGCATAACTGCTTTGAAAAAAAAATGCATATAAAGACAATGTAATACAGTTCACCTTTGTTAAAGATTGTTGGTTCATTGTCAGTTTCATAATCTTAGGCTTTCTTTTTTCATATCGTGCTGTGTGATAAAATTAATTGCACTGAATGATGTGTCAGTCCAGCTCATTTCTATTCGTATAACTGTGTAATCTGTATCTTAACAACATCCATATCCAAACACAATACATACAAAGAGAGCATAGCCACAAAATATAAACTGTGCAAGCAAACTAAACCTATTGACATCTTCCTTGTTTCGGATTCCTGGACAGGGAAACCACAAGAAATGAAAGTGTCTGATCAGGACACGTGAGTGTGCAATGAGTGCTGAGGTATTGAGGACTTTGTTTGCTTTTCTACAAACAAGATGATGAAGCTCAAACAAGGCAAGAGTACAAAGTTGTAAAATTTGAATTAGATTGCATGTGAAAATATGCTCAAAATGACGAGCAAACAAAGCACCAAATCCAACTGAGTGAAATTTCAGAGAAAGGATCAGAGGACCACCGGCAGAGCATTTCAGTGGACACAGGTCAGGACACATCTGAAATATGAAAAATTATTCAGGATTTAGCATTTGCTGCAAAATAGCAATGACCTGCCATGATGCAACCTGTGCTTCAGGTCATCTGTCAAAGAAACACATAATTTATTACAAATAACTGTCATTAATATTCATATCACATGTAAGACAAGTTCAAAGACAGCAGAACTGATGAGCAGACAAAAACGGCTCTGCCCTACAGGCCAACCCATACACACCTGTGGAGAAAACTCAATCTACAACGTGACTGGAGAAACCTGTCATCTTCTTAAGCTTATACGTACTTCATGTATCTGAATGGATGGATAGATGATAGATAGATGAATACATTATACATATTGTGTAATTCTACATATGAAACGTGTACTTTCCATACCTGTTACACTAGGTCATTGCATGGTAGATGCTAAGATTTCAACACACTGCCCCAAATCAATAGAGGTCAATGCTGTTACTATGATAATAATAATCTTTCAGTTTCTGTAAAAAGAAAAACGCTGATGTACCATCAACAATATGAATGAATGAGTATTTTTTGAAACACTAAGGGTGGACATATTTAAGTAAGGTGCTAAGGTGCATTCGATTTTCTAAATAAAATATTCATTTATGACCAAAATCCAAATTCTGTGTTGGATGACTTGAACATCATGTTGAAAAGATAAACGCACGCTGTGTGCTTTATGCCTCTCAATTCTGAAACCATTCTTATTTGGATACATAAATCCTTCAGTGTTGCAATGTTATTTCCATTTCAGATGCTGACCTTAAACAAATGGGTGAGGCTCTCTTTGGAATGGAAAAGTGCTTGCCAAAGATTCACACGTTTATGTGAACACCTGGATTCTTGCTCCTTCTTGTTTCCTCTGCTTAGGGTACATCTGCTCCTAAAAGTTACAAGTTGACTCAAAGAGAGTTTATGTGGCAGACTGTAACCAGTGCTACCTAAGCCAAAGCTTACACCTGGATTTAAAATTATAGTAGACAACAAACGTCCTTGCAAATTCAACTCACATCTCAACAAGCACCTAAAAAAAAAATTCTTTCTAAAACTAGATGGCCTGAAGTAAATTTCAGCAGTGCTTGCCTGTGTAAAACTTGCCACCAGAAAGTTCGCCAGTTGCCAGTTGTCTTAAAGGGACCGTGCACCAAAAATGAAAATTTACTCATCCTAAGGCCATTCAAGATCTAGATGACTTTTTTTTTTGCAGGAGAACAGAAAAATGTTACGAATTTTGTCTGTGGTCTTTCGTCCGCTTGCCACCAGAAGTCGCCTTTGCACCATAATGACTCTCACACTACACAAACTATTACATGACACCCTGGACTACATTTCCCATTTTTCATTGCACTGATTACACACTCACCTGTAGCCAATTACACACACCATAACTCTCCTATTGATAGCAACATTACAGAGCCATTTTAGTCTAGTTTAGTCTTGTTCTTTGCCTGTCTACCCGAGTTTTGTATCCTAGCTTGTTTATCTCATCTTGTCATTCTGCTTCCTGACTTGGAATTACTGCCTGTCTTGGATTAACCCTTTGTCTTGCCATTTCGGACTCTGCTTGCCCATCATTTGGACTCTAGCCTGTCTTGTGGATTACCCATTTACCTTTCCGCCTGGATTATGTTAGCCGTCGATTGACCCTTGACTGTCCCTGGATTGCTCTCTGTCTTGCCTGTGTTATATCTGTTTGCCGGTGTTTGACCCTGCCTGTTCTGACCATGTCTTTGAATAAAGCTTTGCATTTGGATCCGCACGCCTGACGTGGTGATTCATTAAATAAAAGCTAGTGGCTTCCCATTTTTTAAAATAAAAAAAAAGCATATCAGGGAACACAAAGCGAATACCCATGGCTTCTCTATATGCATTTTATTCAGCTACAGCGATAACAGGATTAGAGATTTCTGGGAGCGTCGCCAGTACTATTACTTCTGCTATAAAGCATATGTGGAGTTTCTGTGCAAGGGCGCCCTCTGGCTTCCAGTGAATTAAACAGTCATTAAATTGAACATGTGTACTAAGTTATGCTCAATTTTGGGTAAAAATAGGAAAAATAATAATTTTCTCTAAAGAAACAGGATTCCCTGAATTATCGTCATTGATATCATTATCGCAATTATACCAGAAATTATCGTGATCATTTTTTATCGCCCATCCCTACATAGGATCATATATGACAGCAATTTGGCACATTTCCAGTCAGACTGACTGTCAGGCATCTGAAAGAATCAGTATTTTGACTGAGTAACTTGTAAATCTGTGCTGCTCAAGCTACGAACTGTTTCAGATGGTTCAGTCTTACCCTTTTTCCACTAAGGCAGTTTGAGTGCTGGTTCGGAGCCAAAGCTTAGTTTCAAATTGTTTCTTTGTCTTTCGACACCCAAAGCACCAGCTCAGAAAGTGTTTCGTAAGTAGCACCAAAACATTGCTTGTCTAGAAGTAAGAACCGCTTGATGGGCTGGGGATGGGGTTATCATGACCAACAAGAAGAGACTTTTGACCAGGCTTAAAAAAAAAAAGAGCAGGTCATATGGTATTTTAAAGTGTCCTAATATTGTGTTGAGTCCACTACAACAGGTTTACATGCATCTAAGGTCAGAAAACATTATAATTAACGGCCAATATATTAATAATATGCATG
Source organism: Labeo catla (assembly GCA_012976165.1). Lineage (NCBI taxonomy): Eukaryota > Metazoa > Chordata > Actinopteri > Cypriniformes > Cyprinidae > Labeo > Labeo catla. The sequence continues at coordinate 390,191 of VONZ01000038.1, forward strand.
CTAATAAGTAACTAGTTAATAGTGAGAATTGTTCCCTATATTAAAGTGTTACCACACTGAATATTATAGTCCTTTCTCAATGATTTAGAAACAATTTGTTTTCGTGCTCAAGGTTTGTAAACCCCTCCCTTCCATAAGCCTTCTCTGCTCTAATTGGTCAGCTGGCCAAGTCTGTTGTGATTGGTCTTTCCGTATACAATGCATGTCGAAAACGAAATGGCCATTACCATAATTAATGTTTTGTCCGAGGGTTACTTGTAAACAAAGATGCAATAAGGTTTTGAAAATCTGCGTCGTAAGTTTAACTTTGTATGTGGTACGAATTGTATTGCTGTGTTATCCTGGGGGAAAAAATTAATTTTAACCACTGATTCTTCACATCATCATCTATCACTAGTGTTCAAAATTTTAAAAATTCAAAAATATGATGACTCGTTAAGGCGGCTCTGTGTCGACTCTTTCTTTTGAGAGACAATATCTTTAGTCATCATGTACTTTTCTATTCTGATAAAGTTGATTAACAACTTTGCAGACTGTTTACTTTGAAGGATAGCTTAAAAAGACACGTACATATTGGATGGACTGAAGGTGTGTAAATTAACAGCAAATTTCCGTATTTGGGTCACCTACTTCTTTAAGAACTAGACTGACCAATTAGCATTGACCCAGGTAGCAGTGATGCTTGCCTTAGCAAAGTACAACTGCATGCTGCCTACAGCACAATTACCAAAATCTAATAATGCAGAATTATGGTGTATAAACTATAAAGCATTTATACTAGGGATAGAAAAACCTCCACTTTCGTCCAAAACAGAAGCAGATCCTGCTAAACTGTATTGAGAGTTTAAAGGGGAAGCTGCTGTGGGCTACACCTCCAGATCAGGCCCCTTTTCCTCTGCTGGACCGTTAACCGCAGCACGGACCCCCGCCTGACACCCCTCCAGAGAACAAAGGCCTGCTGCCCACTTATATACGCTATGCTAGAAATTGAGCACAGATGTCAAACAGTTTGCGAGAAGCCCAAAATCCTCTTTTATGGCCACATAAATTTATCACGACCCATGTGTTTGAAGTAATGTTGAGAAGTACGTGCGTTATACGCCGACATACGCCTGCACTTTGAAGTTGATCTGGGATGATCCTGATATCTTTAAAAGCATATCTGATGACATCAGTGACTTGATTTATGCACCAAGAGTTTATGATTCTCCACAGAAGGCTCTGGTCTGAAACGATGTGATTAGACTACTGTTTGGAGCTGGTTAGAGCCATTTACTAAGGCAGGCATCACTATTACGATTCTTCATACTTAGGATCAAGGATTTCAGAAAACCTCTAAACCTACTGGAAATAAACAATTATGAGAGTAAGCAACAACTTAGAAACCACCAACTTGAAAAAAAAAAGAAGACGAAGAAGCGCACTTAATTGTAGTTAATGTGCACTTATATTGTACTTTAAATCTTAAAATTATGTTTTATAAAAAAATAAACTACACTTGCAGATAATATTAATATAATAAAATTACATCCACTGTATACTTAGGGAAAATGCACTTCCATGACTGTTTCTAAACACACTTAAGTATATTTGTTAAAAGGTACTTAAGGTTTTATGTTTTAATAATTTTTTTTAGTTAGGGCTGTCAGTTTAACTTAATTCAGTAGTTATGAAAAATAATACGATATATATATATATATATATATATATATATATATATATTTTTTTTTTTAAAGACCTGTACATCACCTTATATTTCATAGAGGTTCAATTCAAGATATTGGTGCAACTGGTGCAAAAAAAAAGCCCCTGTATGTGTTTTGTCTCATATTTTTATATATCACATATCACACCATGTCACACAGGCAGCAAGAGCAATATGACACGAGTGCTGTGATTTTATACAACAGTTCAGTAAATAAGAAGTTGATATTGTGTTATATGTTAAGCACTGTATTATGTGTTTTTGCTCAATTTTGCAGAGAACATATGTGACCCTGGACCACAAAACCAGTCTTAAGTCGCTGGGGGCAATTGTAGCAATAGCCAAAAATACATTGTAGGGGTCAAAATTATTGATTTTTCTTTTATGCCAAAAATCATTAGAAAATTAAATAAAGATCATGTTTCATGAGGATATTTTGTAAAATTCCTACTGTAAATATATCAAAACTTAATTTTGATTAGTATTACGCATTATTAAGAACTTCATTTGGACAACTTTAAAGGCGATTTTCTTAATATTTTGATTTTTTTGCACCCTCAGATTCCATATATTCAAATATTGTCCTATCCTATCAAACCATCCATCAATGGAAAGCTTATTTATTCAGCTTTTAGATAATGTATAAGGCTCAGTTTCCTAAAATTGACTCTTATGACTTTGTGGTCAAGGGTCACATCCTTTGAAGCCATAGCAGAGTTGTTGCGTGTCCCAGAGTTTAGTTTCTGAATGGATCTGCATTTTGAACGAATCGTGTGAATCAATGATTCAAAGGCCCATTCAAAAAGAGAGCCATTTACTTCATTCCTGAATGAATCAGCTGTTTCAAATCAAAAACTCATAAAGATATTTTTTTTTTTTTTTTATTAAGAGTATCATTTCATTAAAAAAAAAATGAATGATAATAATACAGTAATAATAATAATAATAATAATAATAATAATAAACATTAAAGGGATAGTTCACCCAAAAAAAAAAAGTAAATTCTGTCATCATTAACTCACCCTCATGCCGTTTCAAACCTTTCTTTGTGGAACATAAAAGAATAAAAGAAATTATTTTGAAGAGCTGTTTTGGTTACCATGATTTTCATTATATGAACAAAAAATACTGAGATGTTTCTCAGATTATCTTGTGTTATGTTCCATAGTTTATGTTTATAAACTAATGTTTATATGTAATAAATTTTATGGTGAATCAAATAAAAGATTTCTTTCTAAAGCTACAATTTGTAAAGCTACGTTCTCATTTAACACAAAAATAGCTTTAAATAATTTTTTGTGAATATTTTCACAGTCAAATTTATTTTGTGATTTAATCAATTGTCAGCCCTAGTTTTAATATGTTTTAATATATTTTAATAATCCTTTGTCATGCTTTAAGGAAGTACATTTATTCTGATGTGCTGACTAACATGGCCCATGTACTTATAATTAATAATGTGTGGTATTTGATAAAACATTTAAAGGTAATATATTTTAAATGTACTAAATCCCAGCTTCACCTTTACAAATGTGTAATTGCAAATTTAAATGCATGACATACAAGTTTGTATATATGTAATTAAATCCTACTTAAGTAGGATTGCTCTAAAGTTCCGCTAATTGCATTTAACATATATTCAAACTGTAATAAAATAAATTTTTATTGTAATTAATTTGCAATTCATTGTTAGAAAACATTGGGTTTTTAAGTTTTAGTATTATTTTTTCTGTAATAAGTTTTTAAAAGTATGCTGAAGTGTATTAATTTTTACAATGACTTAGCAAGAACCCAGAATAACATGCTAAAACAGTAATGCAGTAAACATAAAAATATTTTTACAGACAAATATTCAGTTATATTGCTAAAGGAAATTTCACTAACAGATGATAAGCGTATAACTTAAATAACAACGTAAAATACAGGTTGACATCTTAGGTTAGACAGTGTAATGCCTCTTGGCAGTGAGTTTTGTAATTACAACATAAACACGGGCATAAATCTCATTAATGTGCTGAAATTTACATGGAGACTGTGGTTTGTGGAGGGTGGTCTCGCCCCTGCAGGGGGACACTTTCACATTAAACAGTCTGTAATCTCCGCTACATGGCTTTGAGCTCCTCATTCATCATCTCTACCTGCCAGCACACATCAAAACAGCACAAGGATGGCAACAACATGCTTTTATTCCTAAATCATACCAGGGCTTTAGAGGTTATTACTTTCATCCATCAGAGCAATGCCACAATGACTTGGTTAATGTTGCATGTAGGACTTGTGTTGAGCTGTGTGACGAATTGAACAACCCAGAATGTTTGTATTACATAACATGACGTTTGTTCCTATAAATTAATATGTAAGAAGTGGATTTTCCCTATAGTTATAAACCCTGTGTAAATAAAGCTTTATACAGACTCTTTTCATTAATATCAGAACATTACTCCAAGAGAACAAGTCAAATAACGATTTTTATAATACGTTTATGGTGCATCTTATTTTGTGGGAACTTGATTTAAAGATTTCTATATACCTCCAATCTATATAACCCTTCCCAGAGCAAAGTGATTGAAAAGACATAGTGAAAAGACATAGTAAACAGTTAAACTGCCCGCTGTTCTTCAGAAAAATCCTTCAGGTCCCACAAATTTGTTGGTTTTTCAGCATTTTTGTGTATTTGATCCCTTTCCAACAATGACTGTTTGATTTTGAGATCCATCTTTTCACACTGAGGACAACTGAGGGACTCATATGCAACTATTACAGAAGGTTCAAATACTCACTGATGCTTCAGAAGGAAACACAACGCATTAAGAGTCAGGGGTGTGAAAACTTTTGAAGAAAATGATGCTGTGTACATTTTTCTTATTTTGCCTAAATGTCATTTTTTTTTTTCATTTAGTACTGTCCTTCAGAAGCTACAGAAGATACTCAATGTTTCTCAAAAGACAAAATAAGTTAAATTTACCCTGATCTTGAAATTCAAAAAGTTTTCACCCCCGGGCCCTTAATGCATCGTTTTTTCTTCTGGAGCATCAGTGAGTGTTTGAACCTTCTGTAATAGTTGCATATGAGTCCCTCAGTTGTCCTCAGTGTGAAAAGATGGATCTCAAAATCATACTATCATTGTTGGAAAGGGTTCAAATACACAAAAATACTAAAAAATCAAAGAATTTGTGGGACCTGAAGGATTTTTCTGAAGAACAGCAGGCAGTTTAACTGTTCAAGACAAACAAGGGACTCGTGAACAACTATCATTAAACAAAAAACACAGCTGTGGATCATTCAGGTAACAACACAGTATTAATAATCAAGTGTCTGTAAACTTTTTAACAGGGTCATTTTTATAAATTCAACTATTATTTTCTCTTGTGGACCATATGTAAATGTCTTTTATGTGAAATGTCTTATTCAGGTCAGTACTAAATAAAATTAAAAAAAAAAAAAATTAAAATTTTTGTATGATCCCTCTTATTTTGGTAAAATACTTAACATTTTGCAAATTCTGCAATGTGTATGTAAACTTTTGACCTCAACTGTACATTAATAATAAAATAAAATAAAATAAATGGTTCGACTGACTAATCATATTCATGTATTCCAGAAAATCCACAGATTTGCAAATCAAGATCCATTATTAACCCTCATACTGTGTTCTGGTCATTACGACTGGGAGAGGGTTTCATTTTTTTCCCGAAGTGCTATTTAATTTTATTGCATTTGGACTAAGATTTTGCTTACACAGGGTACAGAACTTTCCCAAAAATTTAGCCAAAATTTGTGTACTTTCCTGTGATTTTTTTCCTCCACCTTGCAGTGTTTCCAAAATTGCTTATTTTTGCAGAGGTTTTGTATTTCTTTTTTGAACTGATTGATTGCATGCGTCATTGATCTCATCTAATGCACGTCAGTTTTTGAGTGAATATTGCCAAACTTATTCACAAATAAACAGTGGGGTTTTATAAGCCCAGATCAATAAGGCCTATGATCAATCAACTCCAAAAAGAAACAAAACCTGCGCTATTTGAACAAAAAAAGTTAATGAAAAGACTGAATACTAGATTTGGCAATAATATAGCATAACATGAGATTTACAACCATTTTTTTTAAAAAGGCAGATTATTTTTGACCAGACTGGGTGAAGTATTTTCATCACAGCACAAGGGATAAAAATGATTCAAGAAAACTGCACAACACTGCATAGCTTGCATTATTCACACAACAGTAAATGGCAATTTATGTATATGAAATATGCGTTTTGGAATGAAAGTGCTAACAGAATTAATGACTTGGTAAATGTTTATACAATTATACAAGTTGAAGCTCAACTGTGTGATCTTTATTGAACACAAACACTATGTTAGTGAAAAAGACACCAAGGCTTCTGTTTTAGCATTAGGAGCTGTATTGAGCAACAAACATAAATGTATTGAGCCAGAAATGATGATCTAAAACATAACAAATTGTCACATTTCTGCCAAATAAATGTTTTTAAATATTCTACTGCATCATCAGACTCTGGAAACAATTACTAAGAGTTCCCTGGTGGATGAAAAGTGATGTTTTGATCAGCGGTAAACCACATTTTTACCGCCACCATAACTTGCCACAGATATAATGACCTTGCTCGCAAAGCTGATTCAGAGGTTTTCCACGCAGATTTGCTGGAGACCCCCTCTCCCCGGGCTTCCCTCGGGGCACGGGGACCTATCTGAAGCTTGTGGGAGAGAAGGAGCTTTATGTGTCTCATGGTGAGTCATTTGAGTGTAAAACCTTCCACTGCTGGAGACCACAGTCTGCTGACAGCTCACTTTTCAGTCTGTAATGAACCCACTTTCTCCACAGATGTAGAACAATTCTGACCGTAAGCTTAAAGGAAAAGTTCACCCAAAAATGAAGACTGTCACCAGTTACTCAGTCTCATGTTATTCCAAACCTGTAATACTTTTTTCCTTCTGAAAGTTATACAAAAAAGTTTGGAAAAATGTTCACTGCTCTTTTCCAAACAGTGAAAACAGACAGTGACCAGAAGTTGTCGACTTTCAAAAAGGTACTATAAAAATACCATACAAAAATCTTTCAGTGCTACTGAATATTTCCTGAATCCTGTAATAGTTCTGTTGCTTTGTGAATTTAACCCTACTATTAAAACGGAGAACATCTTTGTGTTGCATGCAGTGTTGAAGGTAACCCATTATAAGTAACGTGAGTTACGTGATCAGATTACTTTTGTCAAGTAACTAGTAAAGTAACACATTTATTGACTGACAGCTCTCCAGTGGCACTTCCTTCATACTTTTGGTGTGAAAGGGCTTGTACATTTGCCAAATATACAACTTTTGAGTTTTTTTGCTATTAAAAAACTAAAAAGCAATCCCAGCCCAGGTGACAAAATGTCACTTTTTTATGAGGTAATCCAATATTGTAATGGATTACTTTTAAAAGTAACTTTTCCCAATACTGGTTGGCGGTCAGTTTGACCTGCAGTGGTTTGCATGCAATTTTGCCATGAAAAACACTAAAGATTTATGAAAAAGCAGCAAACCTCTATTGTAGCTTAAATATATATATATATATATATAATATGTGAGAAATGTAATAATGCTCATATATTTTTGTTGTTATTTCTATTGTGTTAGGGGTTCATTTGGCCCCCTTTTTTATTTTACTTATTATAACATTATTTTCTCTGCCTTTTTGTTGTGTATGGTTCTCAAACCCTTGTGAGGGTAAAATGGGTTTCTAACACTTTTTTCAGTGATATTTTAGTCTGCTAATTGACTAAAAAAAACTAACAATATAAAATTATCTTCGACAGATTTTTTTTTGACTGTAAAGTAGAGCTGTCAGACGATTAATTGTGATGAATCGCATCCAAAATAAGTTTTGTTTGCATAACATTTTTGTCTGTACTGCGTTCATTCATTATTTATATATAAATACACACACATGCATATATATATATATCTAAGAAAAATTTTATGTTTATATTAGAGTTGAAGATCTTTGCCTGAACCCGACAGGACCCGACGGGTTCGGTCAGGTTCGGCCTTAATTTATATCATTTTACACGGGCTCAGGCCTTGCGCTCAGGTTTGCGCTCCGGCTTGCACTGTAAATGAGCGGTCATGTGATGCGTTTCGATTAGCGCGAGAAATATACAAAAATGGATGTTAAGGAGGTGAAACGGAGGCTTGCCTCTGGCGATTACGTTTTGGCAAAATTTACAAAACTTGCAAAATTAGCCAAATCAGTACTATGCATCCCGGCCAGTAGCAGCAGCAGTGAAAGGGTGTTCAGTGCTGCTGGACGCACCATCAGTGAGCGCAGGACCGCACTAAAGCCATCTACGGTGGATTCAATAAATTTCCTCCACAAAAACATGTAGCCTAATCTTGGTGAGTAAATGTTTTTCAAATTATAACTAAATATTAATTGAGTCTTAAATGCATAATGTAGACAGAGTATATAGGCTAATGTTGGCATTATTATTTTATTAAATTTCAGCTGCTATTCACCGTCGCGTTGAGGCCGGATTGTGGAGAGAAGTAGCAAAGCAAATCCCGTGGAGCCTTTATCTTAATTTCGTTATTGCCAAATACCCATCTTAATTTAGAATTTATCTTAATTTAATTTGTTAAGAAAGACTCATTTTTATTGGCACGTTGGCCTAGTGTATGCCTAGGCCTATTTAGAGTGCTGAGATGTTACAGAGGACTTATTTTATTTATTTGTTCCAACTTCCAAGTGGCCTATAGCCTAAGTTAGTCATGAATAAATTATGTTAAAACATGTATAAATGACTGATTCTTGACAAAAGGCAAAAGAGCTGTGTGTTTACGTACATTATAATACTGTCGGGCAGTAAACGGGTTTGGGCTTTTAAAAAGCTGTCAATCAAAATGTACTTGTTGGGCTCGGGCCGAATTCTGTCGGGCACGGGCACTGTCGGGCCTAACTTTTAAGGCCCGATTACAGCTCTAGTTTATATATTAAAGAGGTCATCAGATGCAAAGTTAACTTTTACATGTTATTTGAACATAAATGTGTGTTGGCAGTGTGTGTACACAACCACCCTATAATGATAAAAAAACCCACTCAGTGTTTTTTATTTAAACTGTAAAAATAATTTCCCCTTTTTTAAATGAAGCCATTCTCAGAAGCTTATCTGTGTGACGTCACACTGACAGAGGCCACACCCACAATAGTTGATTGATACGGCCGTCTTACCTTAGACCCGCCCTGATGAGCTGTAACAGTCCGATCTGCATTGTCTCGATGCCAGAACAGGGACGTAGACAAGAATGGCTCCTAAGCGATTGAGGTGTTCTGTTGCTGGATGTAATAATGAACATAGACGTCGTCATTTACTCCGGACATCTGAGCCGCTGAAGATGCAGTGGATTATGTTTGTTTGTGAAGGGAATGCGCCTCCCGTTCCACATAAATGCATCTATGTTTGCACAAATCATTCGTGATCCAGCTTCACTTACAGCAGAAGTGAGTATAAGGTTTTTTGTTTTTTGTTTTATTTTATGAATCTTTGCAATTGCCCTTTCTAATAACGTGCTAGTTAGCAAGCTTCGTGGCTAAACACGGCTAAATGCGGCTAAAGTAAACAGGCTCGTCACTCTACAGAGAGAAGAGAGGGGCGGGGCGAGCAGAGCTCATTAACATTTAAAGCAACATCAACCAGAACAGGTTGATTTTTGCAGAGCTGATTTTGACAAGATAAAAGTGTATTTTTTACACTACCATTGAGAAATTTTAACCAAAGAATGTTATAGACTTTTCATTAAGACCCTAAAGAATCACATCAGCTTGTGGAAAATGGGCATCCGATGACCCCTTTTAAAAATACTTATATCAATCAATTAAATGAGTATAAATATATACAGATAAATATATGAATATTTTCAAAATATATACTGTATGTGTGTGTATTTATATACATAATAAATATACCCATAATACACATTTATTATGTAAACAAAAACTTTTATTTTGGATGAGATTAATCACGATTAATCATTAGCACTACTGTAAGTAATAGTAAATTTTCCTGATTTAGAAGATGAGTCTTCAATTTTAAAGGGGTTATCAGATGCCCAATTTAACATTAGAACAGTCTTCTATTTGTGCCGCCTTCATTTACTCACTCATTTTCATCACTTTGGCTTTAGAGAAAGTTCTCACTCACGCCAACAAGAGCCGACGTGTGGAACACACCAAACTAGCCCAACAGATGCTGCCCGACAGCCGGTTCAAATATATCAATGGTAGTGTAAAAACAACACACTTTTTACCATGTCAAAAACAGCTCTGTTCACAGTAACCTGTTTAGGTGCATGTCGCTTTAAATGCTAATGAGCTCTGCTCAGAACGCCCCTCTCTTCCATAAGGTGACGAGTCATTCTCTGAGAGATTGTAAACTTTAGCCGCAGAACTTGCTAACTAGCACTTTATTAGGAAAGGCGATTGATTCATAAAACCCCTTATACTCACTTCTTCTATAGGTGAGGCTGGATCATATGCTATGTTCATTTTTAGATCCAACAACAGAACACTTCAGTCTCTTAAGAGACATTCTTGTCTACACCCACTCAGGTGTCAAAACAGTGGCGGTCAGACTAAGGTAAAACGCCAATGTCAATCAACTATCATGGAAGGGGCCTGTACAGAACTACGTCATTCTGCCAAGAGTTTCTGAACAGCCTGATATGAGAAAGTGATTATTATTATTGGGGATTAAAAAAATAAATAAATAAAATAAAATCATTATAGGATTTTAGTCATTATAGGGTGGTTGTGTACACACAATGCCAACACATTTGTGTCCAAACAACATGTAAAAGTGAATTTTGCATCTAATGACACCTTTAAGTAAAGATCTACACCACCATTTTCAGTCCTATCGAAATTTCATTCAGATCAAGCACAGTCAGATTGATTGAGGTGTTTACATAAAAGTTTTTCACTCTGGTTGAGCATTGATCTAATTATAAACAGATTATCTAGCTACTGTCCTCTTTTCACATGCGTCCCCAACTTCTGTTCACGCTAGCATGTAGTTATAGCCCTCATTCTTCTCCATCTTCATATTTTCAGTGTGAACTCACACAAAAGCTAACAAAACAAAGAAAAACCGATTGAACAAAAGCAGGCGATATAAGATGCCACCCTTCACTGTGACTGAAACTTTAGTTCCCACTCAGCAGTGCAACACAACAAAGGAGAACGGTCTGGATCATTTCAATGGATGTTATCAAGCAAGACTATAGGCAGAGGATCAAATGAAGCCTCTGTCAGAAAGCAGTGACCCAGCAAACCTGTGGAGCCTGAAGAGCGGGCAGGTGGGGTTCCCTAGAGAGCATCAGCCTTGGGCACTCAGTGACATCACGTACATCTTTTATGAACACACTGACACTAATAAACAGGCTATGAAATAGCTCCAGGTCTGTAGACTACATTACAGTTTCATTTCACTGCAGCAAAATCTGAACTCCAAATGGCCAAACAGCTAGCCAAGAGAATGACAAACAATTTAGATTTTAACCTAATATATAATGATTAGAATAAATATCTTCAACGCAGTGGTGTGTGGTGGTGCACTGAAATGAGGCGAAGTCCTCAATTTTTTTATTTTTTTTTTAAATAAAAGGGATTTACCGCATGAACCAATCACTGCTGATCATAACCAGTCATATCACTGCTGATCATAACCATGCTGATCATAATCAATCATATCGCAATGACATAAATTTCCCCCATTCATTCTCTATTACCCCCTGCCAAATGCACAGCATGCTTTAGGGCTCTTGAGAGGCGAGAGAAATATGGACTCCTGCTGTAACTTCACATGCTGTTTTCAATGCTTGCCTCCTCGGAGGAAACACCCCTGCTTCACAGATATATAATACAAAGATTAGACATGAATATGGCAATTTCAGCATTTGAAAAAAAAAAAATCAGAATAGGGCAACTGACCAGGTGATGGTACTGTAATTATATGAAAGATTCTGAATCAGTTGCAAGAGGAAGACTGTTTTAGAGAAACTTTATTAAAGGTGTCATTGGATGCTTATTTTCCACAAGATGATATGTTTATTTCTTCTGTCTGTGGAGTGACAAGCCTGTTTACTTTAGCCACATTTAGTCACGTTTAGCCGCTAAACTTGCTAACTAGCACGTTATTAGGAAAAGCGATTGCAGAGATTCATAATAAACCCCTTATACTCACTTTTGCTGTAGGTGAAGCTGGATCACAAATGATTTGCACGAACATAGACGCATTTATGTAGATCGGGAAGTGCATTCCCTTCACAAACAAATGTAATCCACTGCATCTTCAGCGGCTCAGATGTCGGGAGTAAATGATGATCACTGTGTTCATTATTACATCCAGCAACACAACACCTCAATCGCTCAATCAGTCTAATTTATGGAGGTTGGACTGTTACAGCTGATCTGAGGTAAGACACTCATGTCAATCAATTATAGTGGGAGCAGCCTCTGTCGGTGTAACGTGACACTGACAGGCATCTGAGAATGGCTTGATTTGGATAATCAGCGACTTGCCGTGCATTAAAGAATTTTAAATGCATGACGTGGAGGCTAAGAACACCCGACGCGAAGCATTAAAGGCATTTAAAACCATTTAAAATCCTTTAATGCACGGCAAGCCATTGATTATCCCACTTATTTCATGGTCATTTGCCAATTTATAGACAAGTTAAAAGTAGCACTGCTCTTTGCAGTCTAATATTTGACTGAATGGGTAAAAAAGACAGTTATTTTTGTCAGTTATGACATGCAGCTCTGACAGAGAGATGAAATAGTGCGGTAAGATCACATTTGTTTGAATGAATTATAGCATTTATTTCCATAAATTATCGATCAACCACCAGAGAAGGCGAGAAAGAGCGAAAGAGAGAGATGTGCGTGTCCATGAATCCATGCTTTCATGTTGGTTATGCCAGTCATAGCCTAATGGTTAGAGAGTCGGATTTGTAACCCAAATGTCATGGGTTTGAGTCTTAGTACCAGCAGGGATTGTAGTTGGGGGGGGAGTGAATAACCAGCGCTCTCTACCACCATCTATCCCACAGTGAAACCCTTGAGCAAGCCACTGAACCCCCAACTGCTCCCTGGGGGCCACAGCACAGATGGCTGCCCACCATACTTGGCTATACATAATGTCACTTTCAAATTCTGACTCTACCATCTGAATGTTGCAGCAGAAATGGAGACTCATCAGACCTGGCAACCTTCTTCCAGTCTTCTGTGTCCAATATTGGTGAGCCGTGTGAATTGTAACTCAGTTTCTTGCTCTTAGTTGACAAGATTGGCACCCAGTGTGATCTTCTGCTGCTGAAGCCCATCTGCTTCAAGGTTTGACGTGTTGTATGTTCAGAGCTGCTCTTCTACATACAGAACCTCAATTGTAACAAGTGGTAACTTGAGTTACTGTTACCTTTCTATCAGTTTGAACCAGTCCGGCCATTCTCCTCTGACCATTTTCAGGGCATTTTCACCCATAGAACTGATGCTCACTGGATATCTTCTCTTTTTCAGACCATTCTCTGTAAACCCTAAAGATGGTAAGATCAACCGTTTCTGAAATATATAGATCATCCCATCTGTCACCAACAATCATGCCACATTCAAAGTCACTAAGGCTATGTTCACACTGCAAGAAAATGTATCCCAAATCCAGTTTTTTTGCTCACATGTGACTCAGTCATATTGGAATTCATATTGGAAACTCGGTCCTGGAGGGCCGGTGTCCTGCAAAGTTTAGCTCCAACTTGTTTAGCTCCAAAGTTGCTAGTATGCCTAATAAGAGCTTGATTAGCTGATTCAGGTGTGTCTAATTGGGGTTGGAGCTAAACTCTGCAGGACACCGGCCCTCCAGGACCGAGTTTGGGCACCGCTGACCTAGATCAACATTTGTCATGATCTCTGCTCTCTTTCAGTGGCTTCTGTGACAGATCACATGAAAAATAAACGCATAATTATTTACTTTATGTCCTCCGTGTTTACTTTTCTCATGACAGTGCACTGTGCAAGTGTTGCTTTTTCTAATGTGCTTCTTCTGTCAGGTTGGGGTGAGAATTGATTCGGGTCAATTTGGGTTGGGTATGGATTTAAGGCCCAGAAAAGACCTCTACTTTACATATCAGACTTAAAGATTGTGCTTCTAAATTTTCACAAAAGATGAACCAAGCTCTTCTCAAAAAGAAAACCCAAAATAATGATTCTAACACAAATTAAAGCTGCAAGCAGCATTGAAAGGTGGCTTTAGGAAAGCACAAATGGTGGGCAAAATGCATTTAAAGTGGTAAATATAAGTGTCATTTATATGTATCAAACATCCTGCCACCAGCTGGTGGTGCTATGACCATAATTGAATATTGGCATGCAGATGTCTTCAGGCCAAGACTTTTATCAAGCATATGAAGTTTGACATATATATTGACACATATTGAACATGGTATGTTTATGACATATCCTGTTGCCAACAGGTGGCGCTATGATTATAACGGAATATTGGCCTTTAGATGTCTTCAGGCCAGGACTCTTACCAAACATATGAAGTTTGGTGCAGATCGGACATTGCATGTTTAAGTTAGTGTGAAGTCATTTCCTGTTGCCAGCAGGTGGCGCTATGATTATTATGGGATATTATGGCCTTTAAATGTGTTTAAGCCAGGACTCTTATCAAGTATGTGAAGTTTGGGACAGATCAGAAATTGTATGGCTGAGTTAAAGCAACTTCTATTCCCATGGCGAAACATCGAGCGTTGTCAGGCCGCCACGGACACGCCCTTCAACGAAAATTTAAGATCTTCGCAGTTTAACATTGCAAAGGGCTTTAGATTACACTGGCCAAATTTGGTGTTGATCTGTTTAAATCTCTAGGAGGAGTTTGTTTAAAAACAATGCCTGAGAATGACAAAAAGGACACAAAACGTGCAGAGAAAATTCAAAATAAGTGACTTTCTGTTCGGTTTTGGACTTTTTTGTAGGTATTCGTACATTTATGTGCATTTACACAGCTCAAGGGGCACTTCATTGAAATTTTATAGGTGGTGTTATCGAGCCATTTTGCCCCTTCTGAAACCCATTTCAGACATACAGTGCCCTCCACTAATATTGGCACCTTTGGTAAATATGAGCAAAGGTGGCTGTAAGAATAAATCTGCATTGTTTATCTTTTTAATATTTAATTCAAAAAATTTACAATATTTTAACCTATCATTTAAGTAAAACTGTGGAAATCAGGGGGAAAATCTCATTATGAAATAAATGTTTTTCTGTAGTTCATGTTGACCACAATTATTGGCACCCAATTATTGCAACGTCCTTTATTCAGGATGACAGCTCTTTTCTTCTTTAATGCCTGAAGAGTTTGGAGAACACCTGACAAGAGATCAGAGACCATTCCTTCATACAGAAACTCTTCAGATCCTTTAGTTTCCCAGCTCCATGCTGGTGCTTCTTCTCTTCAGTTCACCTCACGCATTTTCTATAGGGTTCAGGTCAGGCAACTGGGACGGCCATGGCAGAAGCTTCATTTTATGCTCAGTGACACATTTTTGTGTTGATTTTGATGTTTGATTTGGATCACTGTCCTGATGGAAGATCCAACCACAGCTCATTATAGAACTTCTAACAGATGCAGTCAGGTTTACACATTTTATCTGTTGGTATTTGCTAGAATCCATGATGCCATGTATCTGAACAAGATGTCCAGGACCTCTAGCAGGAAAATAAGCCCACAACATTAAAGATCCAGCAGTATATTTAACAGTATATTTTTTGTTTCATCTGACCACAGAAGCCATTCCCATTTGATATTCAAGTTGTGTCTGACAACTGAATATGCTGGAGTTTGTTTTTGGATGAGCAAGGAGGATTTTTCTTGAAACCCTCCTGAATAACATGTGGTGACGTAGGGGCTGTTTGAATTTTTTTTTTAATCTTTTGACCCCAAGACTCAACTAATCTCTGTAATTCTCCTACTGTGATCCTTGGAGAGTCTTTGGACACTTAAACTCTCCTCTTCACCATGCATTAGGACGATATAGACACACGTCCTTTTCCAGGCAGATTTGTAACATCTT
Organism: Labeo catla; assembly: GCA_012976165.1. Lineage (NCBI taxonomy): Eukaryota > Metazoa > Chordata > Actinopteri > Cypriniformes > Cyprinidae > Labeo > Labeo catla. Next base: position 406,019 of record VONZ01000038.1, read on the forward strand.
TAGTTTAATTTGAATTCTTAATTATTGTCCTAATTATGGAAATTGGGATTTTCAATGCTTTAGCTCTTTTCTTACAGCCATTTTCTATTTTGTGAAGCTCAACAATCTTGTTCTGCACATCAGAACTATATTATTTGGTTTTATTCCTTGTGATGGATGATTAAGGAAATTTGGCCTTTGTGCTCCTCATATTTATAATCCTGTGAAACAGGAAGTTATTGCTGGACAATATCATACTCCTAGTCATTCTAGTGTGCTAAATAAATGCAAATATGAATGGGAATATACTTCAGAGATATTTTACTCATTATAATTTCTAAGGGTGCCAATAATTGTGCCCAACATGCATATGAGAAAAACATTTATTTCATAACGTAAGTTTCCCCCCACTTTTAATTGTTTTACTTCAATGAAAGGTTAGCATTTTGTAAATTTTTTGAATGTAAGATCATAAAGATAAACAAAGCAGATTTATTTTCATAGCCGTCTTTGCTCATATTTACCAAGGGTGCCAATATTAGTGGAGGGCACTGTAAATGTTCACCACTTTTGGCTGGTTTGCAAAGTTTCATGAGTTTCTGAGCATGTTTAGGCCCTCAAAAATGGGATTAATTTTGGAGAAGAAGCAGAAACTGAGCAATTCCATTAGGGTCCTCACACCACCAGTGCTCGGGCTCTAATTATGGGATTATTTGCTCAATGATAAAATGGAAATGTTCTCTCAGTAGAGAGAATAAAAATCTTTTATTATTTATTTTTTACTAGACTCTTTGTCCATTAAAAAGGGATTTCAGTAGAACACATTCAACCCAACCTCACCTTTCTATCAACTACTGCGCAGGACCACCCACTTTCCTCACTTATACCTGATGTTGAACAGTGATGCAGGCAGGAGGTCTTTAACTGAGCGGCAGGAGGCTTCTGAGATGCTTGTAATGAATTTCTAGAGGCTTAATATGAGCAATCTAATGCAAAGACCTAAAGAAAAACAGTGTTCGAGCTTGAGTTGAAGGGGTTCAAGCCAGTAAAAAACCTCACCCACTCTTACACTGGACTCACGCGATTGCTGCCAACAGGGCATTCTGGGTATTGGTTAACTGAGTTCTCTGAATCCACTGTTTTTGTACTGATGCTCTGCCTGCCTGCAAGGTAACCGTTTCATGATGCTCAGACTCTCAGTCTTGCATAAGCACACTTCTGAATGTGGGAACAAAGTCTGGTTCACTTTGCAGCTTATTTTAGGTATGAACTGCTCATATAGACAAGAAGGCACCGTTGTGAACTAACCTGACATCCATGATACTAGGACACCTGTATTAAAACTCTATGACAACTATATTTCAAACATCAGATGTCATAAACTGCCAGCTTCATTACCTAGAATCACTTGATTGATCTATGCACTGTGAATCCTGGGAAACTGTGTTTGCCCATTCTTCTCAATTTTGTATGCATTAAAAAGATCACACAGTCAGGTCTGTGGCCTTTGGCTTAGACTGTGTGTCCTGTACTATATACACCACATTAAATACTAGTATAGTACATTTTTATTAGACAAAGAAAAACAGATTAGACACAGAGATGTCAAAAAGAAAATAAGGTACACGCCAGAGAGTAAAGTAGTAGCATCTAAAAATGAGAAACAGAGACGTGAGGATTGCGTTGGACGAGTTTTGTCAGTCCCGTCACACACCACCACAAGCATCTGCTGGAATTCCATCACAACAGAAGCTCTGAAGCCAGAGGTACGAAAATCACAGGGTGTGCATGAGAGCCTAGAGGAAAAGCTTAATCTCTTTTCCTGCCTCCCGTTCTCGGGTTTGCAGTTCTGAGAAGAGACGGCTACACGCACACACGTGCCTGCCATCACAGTTTCCATTCACATGCTATCTGGGAGCCGGCCACTGAATATTGACAAGGACGGGGAAAAGAGAAATGACAAGAAAACAGGAAAGTACTTATCTCATTTTAAAAGATGGACAGAAGCAGCGAGGGAATTGGTGCTATTGCCTTTAACTGGCTACAGAGTCCTTGACTGAGGTATGAAGTATCAGCCTGCCTTCAGAAACTGTTTGAAACTGACTCCAGTGACAGTTTTCAGAAGCAGCAGAGTTGTCACTGTGGGCTATGGTGAATGCATATGTGCATTAAAAGTCCCAGACACAAATTAATCCACCATTCTAGTCAGGAGATTGTCAGACAAGTGCATATGGAGAAACAATCACATAAAAATATCACAGACAACCATTAAAATTCATCATGGATGGAAACTACTGCAACTATACTGTAACTATACTGTAACATCTATACATCACACTGCATCTAAGACCAATAGTGCTTATAATCCATTTTCATTCAACTGGGATTTGAATCTTATAAAAGCATGATCTATTCAGAACATCTCAGGCATTAAACAATGTTGTAACTTCAAAGGTAAATATTATGCTTCACATTGCAACGTAAAAAGATAACGAATATAAAAAGATAAAAAATTATGGGATAGTCCAGGTTGCCAAAGTAAATTTTACTACATTAATTAACCAAAGAATTGTACTGTAGCAGGTCTAGAGTTGTTCTGAATTTATCTAACATTGAAAAAATGTCCGTGAGTACTCGACGCCACGCCATCAATCTGTACCACTTGCTTGCCAAAGTATGTTACTATTGCCTTCCAGACTGGTATTTGGCAGTTTGAGATAAGCCAGGTATTTTCAAAGTGATACACACATGCCTGTGTGTTCAGCCCAGTTAACTTAAATATCCTTCACAATGTGCAAAGAAAAACAGAAGAGATTTTGCAGTTTAATTTATTCTGCATTAATTACCACTGGCAATAATAACCAGCAAAATAAATCATTATATTTACTGAATTACTTCATTTTATTGATCATAAAGGAAGCAATTTTTTTTAATTCTCTAATTTACTCAGCATACTATAATTGGCATATCAGACAAATTTCCGTGCATCTTCCAAACCGGTAGTTCTTTGTATGGTAGCGTGGATACTGGAGCCTGCTAGAGAAACTTGTAACAATATGTATTGTAAGTCTCAGGTGTCCCCAGAATGCATATGTGAAGTTTCCGCCACCTCAAAATACCCCACAGATCATTTATTATATCATTTTGAAAATGCCCATTTTGAGTGGAAGCAGAAACACACTGTTTTCGTGCATGTCTCTTTAAATGCAAATGAGCTGCTGCTCCTTGCCCACTTTTCCAGAATAGGGCTGTGCCTTTACAGCTAGTAACTCAGATACTCTGCCAAAAACATCTGTTTGGTTTTGATTTTCATATCTATCCCCCTAAATCATGCGTTTTAAACCATATTAGTTTAAACTTCTGATATAGTGTTTTCTGAGCGCACACATCCGAAGCGAACGCACAGAAAGCGACTGTCGCACACCATGTGAGAACTAAACTAAGTTCTCTTTCATGTCTTCTTGCACTTAAACTGTCAAATACACACAGGTTTATGTTAAAAACACACCGGAGTTACTAAAACAGTTGGTTATGTCTGTGAAGGTAAAAAGCTGGGGAAAAAACTCCCAGAACCCCGGTTTATATGTGACCCAGAATCACAAAGCCAGTCATAACAGTCTGTTTTTTTAAAATTAAGATTTATACATCATCTGAAAGCTGAATAAATAAGCTTTCTATGATGTATGGTTTGTTAGAATAGGACAATATTTGGCCAAGATACAACTAGTTGAAAATCTGGAATCTGAGATGCATATTACTAATCAAAAATTAAGTTTTGATATGTTTTACAGTAAGAAATTTACAAAATATCTTCATGGAACATGATTTTTACTTAATATCCTAATGATTTTTGGCTTAAAAGAAAAATCTATAATTTTAACCTATACAATGCATTTTTGGCTATTACAAATACACCTGTGATGCGCTCATTTTTTCACATGCTTACCAAAACAAAGTTAATGAGCTGTCCTTTTTTACATATTCTGGGTTGGTAGATGCATTAACCCGATAGCATCTGATTTTCATGATTTCACCTTTAAAATATTTGTTTTATGCAAATATTTATGTATGTATGTATGTATGTATGTATGCATGCATTTATATATGTATGTCAGAGATGGAAACTCGAGTCTGCAACTTGGACTCGAGTCACACTTAAGTCGCAAAAGAAAAAAATTGACTTGCGACTTGACTTGGAGTCGTGAATAACTGACCCTAGACTTGACTTTCAGTCTTATAGGCAACAGGCTTGAGACACTATTTGAAATTTTGACACCTCATTTCAAAAGCATTGCTCATGCTGTGAGACACTGAATAAACCTGAGATGCAACACAATGACCAAAGTTCATAATCCATCTGATGATATATATGCAAAGACTAGCAAACAAAAAAAATAATAATGCTGCAAGAACTGCAAGCATAGTGAAAATGCACCTACATGCACATACAGTTTTTTGGGCATCTATACATTTTCCCTTTGACGGTGCGCAGTGAGATCTTGCTTTTCAGTGCCTCCATCAACAAACTTATTAACCATAGAATCAGTTTTGCTTCTCTCTGTTTTTATTTGAAGCTTTTCTGTTCAGGAAAGAGTGAGAATGCGACATAGATCATTTAGATTGATTACGTGGTCTTTGTTTGATTACTTTTTTTGATGTCAGTCTCTTGATTCTTGATTAAAAACACCAAATCGGTACCATAAAATTGATATGACTCGCGTGCTTTATTCCAAGTCTTCTGAAGTCATTTGATAGCTCATTGTTTTTACTCACTTATAATCTTTTCCTCTAACTCAAGAACTATAATCACATCTGATTTGCAAATGAGTCAGTCTGATTATAAACCAAATAAACCAGTTCATTGAAATGAACAATTTCCTCGCTACACAATATTTGGCCCTGTTGCACAAACAAAAGTCATACAGATTTGGACTGACGTAAATAATGACAGAAACATAATTTTTGGGGTGAACCTTTTAGCTACCAAAGCTATATTTTATCACTTCTCAAAGGGATTTCTTTTTCTCTAGCAAACTCAATAAATGCTTGGCGTTCATACATCCTGTGTGTCCTGAATTTTTCCCTTTAAGCTTCTGGAACTAACTCATAACTCATGCAATGTGCCCGTCCTTCACATATTCACACAGCTTTGTTAACTTTTGAGCTCTAACCTTTTTAACTCAAGCTACGCCTGCCTATACTTTAAACTTAAAATCCTGCACCTTAAGCTTCTGTTGTTTCACTTGTAAATCAAAGTGTACGTGAACTGAAGCTGGAGTCACATATGGACAATCAGGGGAGAAAATGCAGAAAGTCTTCGCACTTAATTCCAGTCCAGCATATGAAGAGCTCAGGGTCAAACGTCATGGAGTTGTGAGAGATGGATAGCACTCCCAGTCTTCTCACCTCAGTGTTGTTGAAGTGTTTCACATGATGTCAGAGTAAACAGACGTGGATCTGGGAGCATCTCTGCTGCATTTCCAACAAAGAAAACAAGGCACTTTTCCAAGAGAAGATTCTTGGAAAATACCAGTCAAGGCCAAAGATAAGCGAAACAGATGAAATCCGTCATAAAATGGTAGTAAAATGTGAAACAACTGTGAATTTGATTGAAGCTGACTGATCTTCCAGACATGAAAAGCTGCAGAAAAGTGCCTTTCAAGAGGCCAAAGCATCACTGAAGGCTGCAGAACTGAGAATGCATTACGGGCACAGTGAGGAATGGTGGTGACAGCGTCATGCTTTGGGAATCTTCTCTGTCACCAGAACTTGGAAACCCATAAAGAAAGAAGAATGGATGAATCTAAGTGCTGAAAAATCCAATAAAAATGCGCAGAATTCCACAGGAGCACTGGGACTTGGAAGATTATTCATTTTCCAACAGGACAGCGACCCATGATGCTTTAAAAACATCACATTAGTGACCTGGAACGGTCCAGTTTAAGAACAGATCACTCAAACTGAACATCTGTGGAATGACTTTAAAAAAAATACTATTTCAGTTTCCATTCATTGAAGCTTGAGCAGCTTTGCAGCAAATATTCCAGTGAGAAATGATTATAAAGTCTAATCCAGAGAGACCTAATCCTGATATGCTTAATGCTATCCTATCATTTTACACTATTGTTACAACATTTGGAAAATTAGAATTAATGCCTAATTATAGAAGAATTAATCCTGGTTGTTTCCTGGTGTAAATATGAAAGTGGTATCATATCTGTTCCCCTAGTGGCATTAAATACAATTACACAAACCTTAAATGTAAACTTCCCCCAAAGCTCATGATTTTCACACCTCACATGACCAAACATCATGTTATTCCAGGTTTGTGTCATCTGCACTCTTAAAAATAAAGACGCTTTAAAAGGTTCTTCACAGCGATGCCATAGAAGAACCATTTTTGGTTCCACAAAGAACCATTCAGTCAAAGGTTCTTTAAAGAACCATCTCTTTCTTACCTTTTCATAATCTGAAGAACCTTCTTTTACCACAAAGAACCTTTTGTGAAACAGAAAGCTTGTTCAGATGTTAAAGGTTCTTTATGGAACCATCTATGGCATCATGAAGCACCTTCATGCTGAGTGTATATATGAGTGTGTGTATAAATATTTTCTTTCTTTTGGACACTGACCCAGCTACTAATCCATGGAAAACTCAGAATCTGACCTGCAGGTCTCCAAAAGACAAAAATACATCCTGAGTTTAGAATACGCCTGTTTGACTACTTTATAGTCGTCCCACAATATACAGTTGAGGTCAAAAGTTGACATACACCTTGCAGAATCTGAAATATCTTAATTATTTTACCAAAATAAGAGAGACCATACAAAATGCATGTTTGTTTGTTTTTTTTAATTTATTACTGACCAGAGTAAGATATTTCACATAAAAGTTTACATGTAGTCCAAAAGAGAAAGTAATAGCTGAATTTATAAAAATGTAAATGTCATTAATGTGAAATATTTTATTCAGGTCAGTGCTAAATAAAAAACAACATCCATTTTGTACGATCAACTGTGTAGCCAAGACTAATATATCAGTAAATATTTGCACTTATTAAACCATTGCCATTTCTGTTTAGCTGGTAAGTGCTTGTAGCAGGACTTCTATTTTGACGTTACTTGAATTCAGATACACAGGAGCTCCAACTCCCATTAGTTTTCCTAATGAAAATAATTAATAATAATTAATAATAAGTCATAAATGTTGAACAAAAATAGCAAACAGTATATGAAAAAGTGATATTCTATTCATTCTATTCTATTCATATTCTATTTCAAGTATAAATCTGAAAATTTTACAAGTGTGTTTTTTCACGATCGTTTCTTTCAAGCTTATTGTGATTATCAAATTAAAAGGTTTAACAGGCATTGTGGGAATACTTTTGGGAATGTGCTTAGTTCAATTTATTTACACATTCACACAATTTCCAACAATGGGCCTCAGGATCTCATCACGGTGTCTCTGTGCATTCAAAATGCCATCAATAAAATGCACCTGTGTTCATTGTCCATAACATATACCTGCCCATACCATAACCCCACCGCCACCATGGGCCACTCAATCCACAGCGTTGACATCAGCAAACCGCTCACCCACACGACGCCATACACACTGTCTGCTATCAGCCCTGTACAGTGAAAACATCCGTGAAGAGAACACTTATTTATTGCCAATTTATTCAGCCCTCTATCAGAGAACCATTAATATTTTAAATATTAAAATATGACAATCTAAGTGGGTACTTCAAGTAAATATCTTTGTGGTTTGGCTGACAAAAAGTTAGGAAACAACTGCTCTAAGATATTGGCAACTGTCATTAAAAAAATAATTAATTTTAAAAAAAATGTAAATAAATCTACCACTTCTACTTTTGTGCATCACAGAGATGGTAGAAACATTTTCCGTCTAATGAGTCACACACGGACAGACTGAAGTATTTTAGAAAAGAGCATCATTTCCATGATTTCCCACAAAATCACATTTTACAGTGTTTTCTATGAGTGTGGGAACCCTGAATACTAAGGAGGCCGTGACACAGACTTTCACACAGTTCTGTGTCTCTGCTTTCACTGCAGCCACAGGCAGCCAGACAGAAAGGGCAGTTCACACACTGTCCAGCCCCAGAGAGACATAATGTACCACATCTCCAAACACACCCCAGATACATGTGACTGTTCCACTGGCCCTGCAAATCAGCCCTCTGAGGCCAGAACCCGGCCCACAAACAGCCAGAATCATTCCTACCTGATGTGTACTTACGACTGACATGGTGAACACACTGCCTCCATTTCATCTTCTCAGACACACACGTGATACTCAAAGGCACTTTATCACATCAAAAGCGTACATTGTTTTTGATCAATTTTTTTGTAACATGCTCGGGCAAGACCGGAGTAACGTGAGCCGCGGCGAGGAGTGCATAGTAAATTGTGTTGAAAAGCTGTGACCCGGAGCTCCGTCGCCCAGACAAAGGTGCCTCTCATGTGCCCCAGACGTGGGATATCCCTCTCATCTCATACCAGCCAGCCACACGAGCGCAACCCCCCATCTGGCTGCTCTCCAAACCCATATTTATTTTTCTAAAGAGCACATAAATGCTTCAGAGTCGCTTTTTTCCTCTTCCATTGTCCCTCATCTGACAAACAGGAGGAGAATTTGCGGCATGTGGAGTGGGGAGAGAGTTAAGATCTTATTGCAGGAGATTACTTACAAATTGTAGTCTGTTACTGATTACAGATTTCACAATGACAATTGAAAGTAGTCTAGATTACTCACAGCATACTGACTACTTTTGGATTACATTTAATGTAACTTGTTTATGCAAGATCAAAAATGTAAAATTAAAATATGCTCAATGCATTTTGATTACTTTTGGATTACATTTGATTTATGTAAAAACTTGTTTATGTAAAATCAGTGTAAAATTAAAATATGTAAACTGAAGTCTGTTACTGATTACAATTTTCATTATAAAAATTCGGACTACTTTTGGATTACTTTTGACGTAACTTGTTTATGTAAAACCAAAAATGTAAAATTAAAATACATAAATTGTAGTCTGTTACAGATTAAATGATGAACATTGTAATTAGTAATCCAGATTACTCAATGTATTCTGACTAATTTTGGATTACTTTTGGATTACATTTGAAGTAACTTTTTATGTAAACATATATGTTACTGATTACAATTTTCATTATAAAAATTCGGACTACTTTTGGATTACTTTTGACGTAACTTGTTTATGTAAAACCAAAAATGTAAAATTAAAATACATAAATTGTAGTCTGTTACAGATTAAATGATGAACATTGTAATTAGTAATCCAGATTACTCAATGTATTCTGACTAATTTTGGATTACTTTTGGATTACATTTGAAGTAACTTTTTATGTAAAACCAAAAATGTAAAATTAAAATACATAAAGTGTAGTCTGTTACAGATTAAAATTACATGATGAAAATTGTAATTAGTAATCCAGATTACTCAATGCATTCTGACTAATTTTGGATTACATTTGAAGTAACATTTTTATGTAAAACCAAAAATGTAAAATTAAATTATGTAAATTGTAGTCTGTGACAGATTAAATTACATGATGAAAATTGTAATTAGTAATCCAGATTACTCAATGCATTCTGACTAATTTTGGATTACTTTTGGATTACATGTAAAGTAACTTTTTTATGTAAAACCAAAACTGTAAGATTAAAATATGCAAATTATAGTCTGTTACATCTTAAAATTACATGATGAAAATTGTAATTAGTACTCCATATTACTACTTATAAATTCAAATATGTAAATTATTAAAAAAAAAAAAACACTTGAACACTTGAGTAAATATTGTACATCAAATGAGTTTGACTGACATTTGGGAGTCCCTGCATAACATGAATAAACATGAATAAAAAAGAAAACTGCAATGACATGGTCAAAGTCTTCCAGGATTAAAACATTTTTGTCAGTTACACATTGACTTGCATAATTACTTTGTAATCATGTTGTAACACTGTCACACAAGAGACGTGTTTTACCGCTCTGTTTATTGCAATGGTTTTACGTATAATAGAGTTTTAACTGGTTTACATGTTTTCTTGTATTTCGTGTATGTCTTTAAGAAATGCATGGTTGGCCTGTCATGTGACCAGTCACATGATAAGAAGCAGGACCTGTATAAAAAGCAGCATGGCCAACAAACACTAACAGTTACAATACACACCTGGATTGTGGAGTTTGCTTTTGTGGACTTACCTTTTCAGATTCACTTGCAGCAAATTGGATTATCACTCATTTTGGATTGTACATACACTGGTGGACTCACTTTGGGACTTTTTTTTTTTAGCACACTAGGATTCTTGGGCTGTTTTAGTGTATGGTGTGATTAACTGCATGCTTTTAACAGACTGAGTTTTCCTGGTTTTATTGTGTTGTTTTAAAGTCTTTGTAAATACACTGTTCTTAAACTTATTTCTGTTTTATGTCATTCATCATTAACACCTAAAAATCTCTCACATAGTAGAATCTGACCCAATTTTAAACCCTGTAACCCAGCCTGATAGGCTGACCGTTACAATGTAATCCATAAAAAAGTAACTGTAATCAGATTATGAGCAGATTATGTCCTTTAATCTAATTACAAGCACAAAATTTTGTAATCTTGTTACATAATCTAGATTACATGTAAACATTTACTACCCAGCGCTTCTTGTTAGCAATGTTAACAAGAGCTACAGGGCACAAGCACGCTGCTTAGAAAACTCTAACCCACAACGCAATGCGACTGACTTGAGTTTCTATTTCTAGTATGAAATATCTGATTAATTTGGAAAAATAAAAACATTTGCACAAGCACACTCACATGGGAAGAAGACTCCAGTAAAGTTGTGCCATTATCTATATATGTTTTTGTATCTGTTGCAAAGACAAAGTTGTCTGTTTTAGTATTTCTATTCAGACAGGATTGGATATGGACGGGGCTTAAATATAAAATGCTAAACATAGACTAAACAAACTACACTATGGTCGCTTGATTTTAGCGTGACCACCGTCGAGTTTCCGCCAACTCTTTTAGTCTTTATTTAAAAACATTTTCCCTGAGTTAGAGTAATTTGCAAGAGCGCAATTACAAATACAATGAGGCTTTGAGAAAGCGACTAGCGAGTAAATGAGCTTTCCTGTTCAGTGTGTTTAATGTCGCAGACAAGCTCAGTTGTCCCATTTAGACACGGTTGTGTATTGTTGATGTCACAGAATATAATTTGTGTGGTATCTACAGACCTTATTTCAGGCACCAACTATTGATCGATGTGCATAATAATATTTTAAAATATGCACATGCACTTTGTTTGTATGTCTAATATGTCGAAAACAAAGCGTTTTTTTCTCGTCACATTCAGTATAGGAATTAAACACATAATGATACCCTATTTTAAATTATTATTATTATTATGTGTTTGACCAATTATGTAAGAGAGAGCAACTTGTAGAAACTGTAGAAACTTGCACACTGTAATCTCACATCTCTGTCTGGTTTGGTTTGGGTTTTCTTTTTCTTTTTTTTTTCTTCTTCTCCTTTTTTTTTAAGAGGCATGGGGGCCAGAAGGAGTGGTTCACCCAGCGCGCCAATCTGACACTGAAGTGCGCAATATACAGCAGGAGCAGCTATAGGTTAATATGGGTGAGGATGCCTCTATTAAGAGCTATGTGTATTTGCTTTAAATTGTAACATATTCAGATATAAGTTTAATATGTGCTGTATCAGCACCCTATGTATTATTAAGGAAAATAAATAGAAACATTTGATAATTTAGTTTTTTAAGCATACAATGAACAGTCAATGAGGGTAAGATGACCCCCCTACTTAGGGCAAGAAGTAACACTAGTAACAACATGCCACTTTGGGCCTTCTGTGCCAGTTTGGGAGAGCATCTTACCACAATTTTTACTCCACAAATCTAAAAAACACTGATGTGTCCACAAATACTTCATTACCAAAAAGACACAGAAGTATCATTATTTTTCAGAGGCACAAAATTAGATAAATTAACTTTAAAACTTTGAATTAATTAAAAAATAGCATAGTTATTCATTAAAAACACTGATGAGATTAGATTTTTTGTTGTCGATTGTCAAGAATAATTGTCAAGAGAGCATTTCATCTTCTGAAAATCTTTATAGAGCCCAATTAAGCTCTTGAAACACTAGCTGCATGGTCTTTTCCACTGTTCTGCACTGTCTTGTTTCTTCAAAAATAGCTGCAGAAGCTTAATGCATTTCCATCTTTGATTCAATTTCACTTTAATCACATGAAGTGAACAAATTGTGGCTGGCAAATTTAAATGAACGCAGCTCAAATCGCATGATAATGTGCTTGAATAATCTCCATGCATGACAGCTATTGCTGCTCTCCAGTTGGTATTGATTTTGGTTTTCCTGCTCTACAGTTTCATGTTGTAGTAGACGATATAATTGAAGAAAAAATGTGTTTACAGTGTTGCATTAATCACAAGTGATTGCCATCAAGTGGCAAAATGAGAAGGCTTATAAATACACTAAATGCTGCTTATTTAAAACTGAATGCAACATTGATTAAAATGATACTGTTACATATTCACATGACTTGATTATGTGGTTAATTCAAGGAGGAAGGAATAAAAATGCTTATTAATACAACATTGTGTAGAATTTTGTTAAGGTCAGATGGTAGGATCAAATAAGCAGTCACAAAACGTGTTAATATCAATATGATTGCTTCTAGTATATGTATCACACTGGAAATGGCCGAGTGCATTGCATTCAGTCGTGTATTCTATACAGAAAATCTGTAAGCTGCACACAGAATCGATTCTGGAGAAACATCTCTGTGCTAAATGCAACGTGAGTAAAACTTGAAACCACTTTTCCAAACGCAGTTCATATCAGATCTGTGAGTACACTGGAAAAACATGAAAATGTCTCAAATCAGTTCCAGAAGAAGCTAATAAAACGTTTTAATGATTTTAGAAACGTTTAGTGGGGAGTTTTTATTTATGATATGCAGTGATTTAATGATATAAATAACATAAAATATGTCCTCACTCGCTGTTGATATGAGATAAGCAAACGGAGCAACTATAAATAAACATTCCAGTGCGGTATTCCAACAGAGCAGTCTCCAGAGAAGTTGCATGGATCAAACTGTTTTCTTGGCACTCGCGTCTCATGAACTCAATTCAAATCCTCCTCCAGATGGATTTGGTAGATGCGCGCGCCATCTAGCGGTCACGCACGGCTGTGACGTACAAGATTCCAGACGGGGGAAACATGAGTCGAGTTCGTGTTAAGAAAGTCACTGGCAAACATTAGAGATTTAAATACTTCTTGTATTCTTTTTTTTTATTAATTAATTAATTCGTTTATTTATTTACATTTCTTAGACGCAGGTTTTTTGAACGGTTGTTAATGGACGCCAGGTGGCGCAGTTCCGCTACAGCAGAGAAAGCTCACAAAGCATCAGGACATTCAAATGAGCTCAACTTGACCTTGACCACTGTGATGAAGCGGAAGTGATATCATTTTAAGTGTCCCTGTCTTGACACTTTTTCATTTGACTACCAGAAGTTAATATTTTTACACAAAAATGTTCATATATAAATAATCATATTTACTTGTGCTATATAACGATGAGTTTATATGACAAGAGTGTAGTATAGTACTGTTCTGAACTGTTTAATGTTTTTGCATATTTATCCAGATAAAATTACACAGTATGATGACATTTCCTCTAGAAGCACATGGATGAAACACTAGAAGTTGTTCTCTCTCTTTCCCCTAATATTGGTTAAACTAGTGTTAAGGTTCACTGGACTGTCAACAGTGTTACACAAGTATTGTTGCTGCACATTTTAACAAGATAATTTAACTTAAACTTATGTTTTGTTTATGAAAATATATTTCTAAACATATCATATGCTTAGTAGTTCTAGGCTTCCATGTTGAGTACAGGCCCAAAACACTAAAAATGTCAACTAAGTTACCTGTCAACTGTGTTACCCAGTAAAGGTAACATGGTGGACAGTAGCAAACATAGATGGTATTTTATGCACATATTTCTACAGATCACCTTTATTTTTATAGCACTTTATACAATACAGATCGTTTCAAAGCATGTACGTAAGGTCATGTTTGGGTTTTTGGGAAACAGGAACACTTTTTTTCTTCACATTGTCAAATTTGAAATGTACCCCTAATTATAGAATGAAATATTAATGAAATAAAAGGGCATAAATGCTTAAATGAGAGTTCATGTTCAAGTTTTCTTGTTTTCATGTATACTTTTAAAAAATATAACTGTAAACTCTAATGCATTTTTATTGCAATTAACATAATTGCCTCAAGACATAACATTTAGTCTATATTTAGAGTGTATATTATTTCTGTAATACTATTTTTAAAAGTATGCTAAAGTGTACATCATTTACACAAGGGTTAATATACAGTAAGCTCGTATTCAGTTCTGATCACAGCCCTATACACTTTTAAATCCATAAATTCTAAATATCAGAATTGCCAAGTGATTTCTTTCTCTCACATAGTACAATAACAAGCTTCACTCATCTGAAGCACACTAGAAACTGTATGTGCTGTGCAAACAGTTCATTGTACACTGAACACACTGTATTGTAAACTCCATGTTTGATGTTTGTTAGGCAGCAGAATGTATGACAAACTCCAGACTGGCCTGTTAGATCTTTGTATTTATTTGTGCAAATGTTGCAGAGGTCTTGAGAAACAGAGGATCGGCATTCATAAATAACATTCAGTTTGCATATTAAGTCAAAACCTGGATAACAATACAACACCCACATTCCCATTTGTGTCCAAGTGTCCACGCATACAGTATCACGTGAGTCCATCGATGAAGAACTAAAACGTTACAGTATTGCTGCATTGAGAGTTAGTGCATCAAGACTCTTCCATTACTAATTACTGATAGACAGCAGTGGGTCAGGAATGCAACGCGAAGAACAGCAGACGTGACGAGGTTTAGAGAGAAACACCCAGATTAACCAGTTAACTTTTCAACTAGATCTTCAACACGGTGATCAGGGGAACTCGGAAGCTTCATCTCATCCACATTAGCAGGTACTTGTGCACACTTAATACCATGTTCAAACACCATATGTTACAAAATCATGCTGAAGTCCTTTGGAAGAAAATGAATTAATGGTGAGAAGATTCTTGTTCAAAATTATGGATCAGGGCTGCATGATAATGGTTAAACATTTGATCACTATTATTTTGTTTAAAAATGTAATCATAATTATTTTCTTTTAGTTTTTACATTTAATCAGAATTATTGCACTTACAAAGCAAATATTCGCATTGTGTTATCACTCTAGATTACTCACGGGATGTTTTTCGTGTAACTCACGTGAATAAAAACAAAGCGTAATAAGCTCTTCGCTGATTGGCTTGTGCGACGTGCAAATTTTCCGCTTGAGTTGACATTTTTATAGTGTGTTCACACCAAATGCGAATTTAGTTATTTGCCCGAGTAGATTACATGCAAAGTCAATGCAAAGATGCCAATAGAAGCAAATTCGTGCTGGGCGATGTGAACGACGCGAAATGCGCAACGCCTTAGATGCGAGAGTGCAATATTTGCCTCAATTGCGTCTTGCACACAATTGGAACATTTCAACTCGAGCTGTAAATTTGCATGACTCATTAGAGCCTATTGACACATCCGGTTGTATCAGAAAATGAATAGAGTATTATTGTAGCCCAAAATTTATGATATAGGTATCTGGAGCATAGAAAACAATTAAAGGGGTCATCGGATGTCCATTTTCCACAAGTTGATATGATTCTTTAGGGTCTTAATGAAAAGTCTGTAACATACTTCTTTTAAAAATTTTAAATGGTAGTGTAAAACAATACCGTTTTACCTCAAAATCAGCTCTGAAAAAAATCAACCCATTCTGTTGGATGTTCCTTTAAATGCAAATGAGCTCTGCTCGCCCCGCCACTCTCTTCTCTTTATGGAGTGACGAGCAGTGCTCTGAGAGACTGTTTACTTTAGCCGCAAAACTTTCTAACTAGTACGTTATTAGGAAAGGTGATCGCAAAGATTTAAAAAAATCCTTATACACACTTCTGCTGTAAGCAAAGCTGGATCAAGAATGATTCGCATGCACACAGACGCAGTTATGTCGATCGGGAAGCACGTTCCCTTCACAAACAAAAGTCTTAAGCGGCTCCGATGTCAGGAGTAAATGACGAATACTATGTTCATTATTACATCCAATAACAGAACACCTCAATTGTTTAAGAGCCATTGTCTTGTCTACATCCCTGCACCGGCATCGAGACAATGGAGATCGGACTGTTACAGCTCAGTCAGGGCGGGTCTAAGGTAAGATGCCAGTGTCAATCAATCTATTGTGAGAGCAGCCTCTGTCGGTGTGACGTCACACAGACAAGAAGCTGAGAATGGCTTGATTTGAAAAAAAGAGAAAATATTTTTACAGATTAAATAAGAACCATTGGGTGGATTTTTATCATTTTAGGATAGATTTGTACACACACTGCCAACACACATTTATGTTCAAACAACATCTAGATTACTCATGGGATGTTTTTCGAGTCATTCACGTGAATAACAACATCACACAATCAAACATGGTGGAGATAACTACGACTGCTGCTTTGTACTTGTTGTGGAAGCTCCAAATACGCCAGAAAGCCAAACATCAATATGTCATCCATCCAGACATGGATGAGTATTACTCCTGCATTAATTGTTACATTAAATGTGTTTAATGTGTTACATTATACTACTGTATATACACTGATATTTTTTTAATGGATAGCAGCATCTCTCTAGCCATGCTAATAAAATGTGACTACCACTACAACTTATTTTAATTGTTTTCTATGCTTTTTATATCACAAATTTCAGTCTACAATAATGCTCTTTTCCATTTTCTGATACAACCAGATGTGACAATAAGCTCTTAGCTGATTCATGAGAATGCGTCATGCAAATTTTCCACTTGAGTTGAAATTTTTCAACTTGCGCCGAAGACACAATTGAGGCAAATATCGCACATTCGTGGCAAGCGCATTGCCCGACGCAAATTTGTCTCTATTTGTCTCTTTGTATTGGCTTTGTATGTAATCTATTTGCGCACATAATTAAATTTGCGTTTGCCGTGAACACACCATAATCTAGAGCAAATGACACAATGTGCGTATTCGCTGCGCGTTGGTGTGAACACCATTAAACTTCAGCAGAAGACGCGGTTGAGGCGAATATCATGGGTCCGTGGCAATCGCGTCACCTAGTTCATGTCATTCGTGTTGCTGGCGTGAATTTGCATCTTTGCATTGACACGGTAAGCAATATATTTATACGAATAATTAAATTTGCATTTGGTGTGAACACCATAATCTAGAGCGAGTGACGCAGTGCAGGTATTCACTTCGTGTTTGGTGTGAACACACCATTAAACTTTAGCGGAACACATGGTTGAGGCATATATTGCACGTTCGTGGCAATTGTGTTATCCAATTCATGTCATTCGTGTTCCTGCCATGAATTTGCTTCTTTGCATTGACTTTGTATGTAATCTATTTGTCCAAATTATTAAATTTGCATTTGGTGTGAACACACCATAATCTAGAGCAAATGACGCAATGCGTGTATTTGCTTCGTGTTTTGTGTGAACACACCATTAAACCTCAGCGGAAGGCGCAGTTGAGGTGAATATCATGCGTTCGTGGCAATCACCTCACCCAGTTCATGTCATTTATGTCGCCTTAACTTGGCATTAACTTGGTAAGTAATATATTTGTGCAAATAATTAAATTTGCGTTTGGTGTGAACACACCACCATCTAGAGTGAGTGAGGCAGTGCACGTATTCGCTTCGCATTTGGTGTGAGCACACCATTAAACTTAAGCGGAAGATGCGGTTGAGGCATATATTGCACGTTCGCGGCAATCGTGTCACCCAATTTACGTCATTCGCCGGCATGAATTTGCATCTTTGCATTGAATTTGTATGTAATCTACTCACACGAATGATTAAATTCACTTTTGTTGTGCAAACACCATTATACTTTAATTTGAGCAGAATCTCAACTGAGATCATTAAACTCCAATTTACACATTTGCCTGTGTTTTCACTCATCAGAGCTTTTTTCTTAATGTTGAGAGACTGCGTGCGAATGGTTGCCAAGTTGGGAAGAATAGCATTGCCAACTATTTTTTAAATGAAAGTAGTCTCAGAAAGTAGCTAAAGTTTGTTCAATATGGTCTGAAAATGTGCTCAACACTAATTAAGTAAACCACTGGGAAGAAAGAGTATTAATTCATGAAAGAAGCTATGACTGGAAGATTTAAACATTTGACATCTGGCAACCACAACTATGAACGCTTGTGGAGGCCTGATATCAATGCAAAATAATGCGAATGACAAATTAAACTGAAATGCTTTCAGGACAAATTACCAGTGGGCAAATATCACAGACTTAAAAAATGCTTAAAAATCGAGAGAATCAGAAAGCGTGATCACGATTAAAATACGATTCATCGTGCAGCCCTATGATGGATGAAGAATGATTGTGAGCTATATTCTCCAGGCATGCTCTTATTTTTTGCATAAAGAAGATTGGTTCTTTGCTTATTGAAGCTCGACCAATGCATCCCCAATGAGACCTAAAAGAGGCCAGAGAAATGGATCCCAGAGTTCACGTCCACAGCGAGGACGACAGTGTTCTTGTTCCATTATTGCTGCTCTGATGAAGCTCATTTTGGAACTCACTGTTAAGATTGACAATTGTCTTAAAGGCAATTGCTCTGCAGTTCACTCTTGAGACCTTTGTGCTTGTCTTTATGGAAACACTTTACAAAGTTTTCCATTCATCGTGTTAGCGGAAGTCCATACTTCATACTTGCTCTCCAGGTTGCAGAGTTGATAGTATTCCTCTACAGGGCAGTCATACGGCCGCCAGTTTACTAAACCTGGAGGTTTTTCTGGAAACATCAAATCTGTTTGCTCAAAGTCACAACCAAAATCCTATGAATCAATCAATCTCACAAGAACAAATTCAAATAATCCACGAAACGCCTCAACATGCAGGTTCAGAGTCCGATTGCTCAGCGCAGAGAGCTGAATTTTGGATCTCTGTTCTTGGAGTCTTTCCGTCTGGAGCCGTGGCTGTGATGGGGTCTTGGAGAGGAGTTGGATGTCTTGTGGGTGGGGTTGTGGGTGTGATGAGTGCTTTGCTTTGCCTTGGATCTGTGGTGGGAGTGATGTTTGTGAGGGGTGTTTGTGGACTGGCGTCCTCCAGCGGTCTTGGGTGGCTCTGGGGCAGGTGACGGGACGATCTCTGGAAGAGTCTCCAAGACGGCCGGCGCGGCTTGAGGTTTGGCCTGCGGACAGGAGCTCGTGAGCAGAGGAGATCGAGAGGCTGTTTCCAGCAGACCTTTGGTTCCCTGTGTGCACTGCGGAGGAAGATGTGAAAGATGATGGAAATGAAGAACCAGGGATGAGGGAATGGGTGTGACAAAGACAAAAAAGGAAATAGTTCAAGTTAGAAACAGTGAAAGTACTTTGAGGTGGTTTAAAAGGAAAAGTTAAATAGCTGAGCAGTAAAGCCACAGCCAATCAGATATCAGCGTCACTGATGACTCATGCAGATGATTCTTCTTCTTCTGCTACATGGAATTGAATATGACCAACTGAGTCATATTAAAGTGCTCGTATAAACTCTGCTAGGAGAGAACAATGAAAATTAACAGCAAAATCATGAGAATTACAGATAGGGAGTCAAATTAGAACAGGTTGCACAAAATACCATCTTAAAGGGAGGTTCACTAAAAAAATCTAAATTCTGCAGTTATGTACTCACCCTCAAGTTGTTTAAAACCCATTTGACTTTTTATTTCCTGTACACTGAAAAAGATGTTAGCAGTACTTCAAGCTGCTTCAAGTAGGTGGGCTGCCATATTCAAAGCAAATGGGCAAATGACGCAATGCGCGTATTTGCTTCACGTTTGGTGTGAACACACCATTAAACTTCAGCGGAAGGCGCAGTTGAGGCGAATATTATGCGTTCGTGGCAATCACCTCACCCAGTTCATGTCATTCATGTCACCCGACGTGAAGTCGCAACTTTGCATTGACTTGGTAAGTAATATATTTGTGCAAATAATTAAATTTGCATTTGGTGTGAACACACCATCATCTAGAGCGAGTGACACAATGCACGTATTCGCTTCGCGTTTGGTGTGAGCACCCCATTAAACTTCAGCAGAAGATGCGGTTGAGGCATATATTGCACGTTCGCGGCAATCGTGTCACCCAATTCACATCATTCGCCGGCGTGAATTTGCATCTTTGCATTGACTTTGTATGTAATCTACTCACACGAATTATTAAATTCGCTTTTGTTGTGCAAACACCATTACACTTTAATTTGAGCAGAATCTCAACTGAGGTCATTAAACTCCAATTTACACATTTGCCTGTTTTTTCACTCATCAGAGCTTTTTTCTTAATGTTGAGAGACCGCATGTGAATTTTTTTTGGCTGCCGTATTTCAAAACTAACTGTGACTAAATAGCTGCAAATGCGCTTCAGTGTCTCCTACTGCACGCAACAAGAAGCACCACACGAGCCGCGCATGTCCGATTCATGCACAGGTGATTCTTGCTGTTGCTGTTGGTAAACATTTATACTTGCCCTTCCCCATGGGTGGGACACAGTCAGAAGCATGACATTATCAGCATTGCAAGGTTGGGTGGTTTTACATTTGATAATGCAGTGCTTTGGGGCAGGTGGACAAAATGTGGTGTTTTTTAACATTTACATTTTTATAATCGAATAACAAATTAATTATTAAACAAAACCCATGTGTGCATGTACTCCAAATTCAATTAGTCTTGAGGTATGGTGTTATTTTAATAACAAGTGTCCAGAGTGCATTATTGTAGCGCAAAAGTAGATTAATATAACACGCAAGCGCGAATCTCAAAAAAGCATATTATTTTTAAAGTTCATGTGGTCATACATGTGTACTTGGGTTGAAATATATATAGAAAAATATCTTCAGATTTAAGTCAAAACTTTTTCGTTTAGGGTCAGATGCACTATTCCCTAAATACTTAAGATGCGGAGACCAAATATAACACTAATGAATTTCTCATATTTGTCATAAAATCACTACATTTTATTTTAATGCATATAGGTTTAATGCATTTGCAGACAATGCAATTACCTGTAACTGTCATATAACTGTATATACACTATACTCTATATGTGAGAGTGTAGTGGGTTTTCATGAAAAAAACAAACAAACAAAAAAACCCCCCACTAAAATAAAAACTGAAACACTGCCCAAAAAATAAATAAATAAAATAATAATAATAATAATAATAACTTAAAAAATGCAGTAAATGTCCAAAGAGCGATTCTATCAGAGCATTTATTGTTGTGATCGTATTTTTCATTATTTACATCTATTTTTGCCTTTGATGTTGATTTGATAGGAATTGTTACATATTATTATTGTCATCATGAGAATTTATTGCAATTATTTTAATATATCTGACATAATATGACATAACAGTGATCTTTTAATCTACTTTCGCACTACAATAATGCGCTCTCGACATTTGTCATTAAAATAACGCCATATTTGAGGACATTACTAAACACACATCCAGCTGTTACGCTGTGTGCTTGAGAGTGTGAAAGACGAGTGTATGTTAACCCAAAAAGTGAGCTTGTTATACTAAACACATTGCTTATTCTGATCAAAAATACTAGGTTTTCAGGCAGTGGACCGAGTGGAATTAAACTACTTTAACACTGTTGCCACTGGTTGTTTTTCCATGTCCGCAGGTGGAAGCGACCCCAATAATGTGATATTTATTCCTTTTTCCAGAGGTACCCTGCCTAAAACGTGTATTTTACTCCACGAAACTCAATTTTTAATGGGGGAACCTCCAAAATGTGATTGGGCTAGTTTTAAGTAACAATTGGGTGGATTTTGTTGTGAAAACCTGGCAACCCTGATTTTTGGTCTGTATTTGAATCACTTTTTCTTGAAGTTGACATTGAAAACGACGCTTGAAGTCTGTTCACTTGCCTGACTGCCACTTGCAACTATTTTACATACTTCAGTAGTTGTTGTTGTTCTTTCTTTTTTTTTTCTTTTTTTTGGCATTTGCTCATTTTCTTTAACAATATTTGCCATTTTGTGGTTTCTTTTCCTGTTGTATTGTTATCTTGTCTGGAAAATTGATTTTTTTTTTTAGTTTTAGGGAGGTAAAAACGGTCTTTATCAACTGTTGTTGACTTGGCAATGAAATTCTATCACATTCTTTTAGCTGTTAATTTTTTGGGCAGGTTTTAGAGAGCTTTTGGGCTAGAAATCATAGACAATCTGGCAACACTGGACATCATATCAGTTGCCAAAGCACACACAGACCAGACTCAAGAGACTACCTGCAGGAAGATCAGGGATAAGCTATTTTGACCTTTTTCCTCAAATATCGTGTTTATCATGCAGAAACTTAAAGCCTAGTGAGTCTCTTAGTCTGACTCTGTTACTGAACTACTAAATTTTGTTACGTCCAAAATTTAAAATAACCAGAAAATGGCATATATCAGTCTATTTACATGGCAGTGCTGTCTGCTGGCAGTAACTTAATGACAACACATAAAGATGCATATTGCAATAATAATGAATCAATAAAAATATTGACCTGAAGTGCTTCTACAAAAAATTAGTGTGACTAAGATTGTTTTGTTCTTGTTCCTCATCCACGGCCTCAAAATATAGATCACACTGACATACTGAATTGATTTTGATGACAATTTTATAGGGAACAGGGACTGTGAAGCTCCTGCATGCATTCATTGTATGGAAAACAACAGCTTGGACATTCTGCTTAACAGCTCCTTTGGCATCCACAGAAGTCATATGGGTTTAGAACAACATGAGCACATAAAAAGGGCGTTTCTCTGTTTGGATGAATTATCCCTTTAAGATTTTGGTCCATGACATGACACTACAGCTTAACCAGAAAGTATAAAAATCAAAGTCAGAGCATATATACACAAACGAAACATGAAATAGTGGTTAGTGGTCAGAATGGGAGGAGGAGGAGCAGTGCTGACCGTGTGCTGATGCTGTAAAACATCAGCCGTCGTGCATCAGCACTATTAGCCCTGGCAGCAGCGGTCATTCAGGCAGCATGCAGGCCAAAAGCACGTGGAGCCAATTTGACGCCACCTACAGGAATCTATCAGTGTGCCCCAAAACACCCGCCTGAGTCTTACCAACCTCCCCACAGTCCCCTACTTCTGCCCACTGAACCATCAGCCGGCACAAGACAGGGCGAAATCCAGGCAATCTTTCTCCTAAACACACATGCACACACACATAGAGGACAAGGGTTAATGTGCTAAGACCGGTACGTGTAACAGCACTAATGTGCACTAATGCATCAGAACATGCCAGGAAACACACACACACACACACAGACGACTGTGAGTAAACAAACAACTCGCCCTACATACTCAAATCAACAAATATGCATGCAGGACAGGAATTCTGTAGTTTAGTTTGAAAAATATTTATTTAACAATAAAATGCATTTTTAATATATACAAGCACAAATATGTTTAAAAAGTACAAAATGTCAGGAATGTTCTTCATTTTAAAAAAAGATCAGGGATTTAAACCCATGCATTCGTGATACATAAAATCCCATAGGGAAATGTCCATGTCACATGCAACTATTTCACAACATATACACATGCACACAGACACAATCACAAGTGTGATTCCCTACATTACTGCTGTAACAGTGAACAGTGCGTCAGTGCAAAGATGCATTAGCATCTTGTTAACCTGCATTTTTCCTGCAAATCAAACTGATATTTTCCAGAGTTTAATAGAAGTCATATTTACCATAGCTATTTTGCTTAGGACTTTACAAAATGACACGGAGCTTCCCGCAAAGTTACGACCAGAGAAATGCACACAGACACGAGCGTCGTTAGTGGTTTGTTTGTTTGTTCACTGACGTGATGAGAGGCACTTTTGTTTTGGTGACACGGTCAACATCTGAGTATAAACCAAAAAGATCTGAGAGAACTTCAAGGCACATTCAAGTTGATAAACAGCCATAAGAAGATACAAAAACTAAAAACACAAAATAAAATAAAACAAGTTGCCTGTTTGTTTGAACCAAACAACCTACATTATACAAACAAACAGCTCGAGTTGTTTTAAATGCTCAGATTCTAACAAAAACTTGAATAAATGAATGAAAAATAAACATTTGTGAGAGGTGTTTGCTTATACTCAGATGTTTTTTTAAGAGCACCATTGTGCGTCATAATTGCGCAAACCTTTGAACCCTTCAATAAAGAGCTTCAAAAATAAACCATCACCTGAAACTAGTGTCTTTCCTGCTCACAAACTGTGAATTCCACCTAATGTCACAGGAAGCCAGAAGTTTCATTTCCTTTTTTAGAATAAGAAAATGCACAGTTGTGCAACGTAACACGTCGGCTACACCCATTGCTCTGTGAAGCGTATACACTCCAACCCACTGATCTACAAGGGAGCCAAACCACAGAGAATGAGTCCGTAAACATTTATTTCCCTTTCAAACTCAAAGTAAACAACACAAATCTCATCTGTATGTGTGACTTTGACCGAGGCGGCACAGCCGTAACGGCTCTCCCCAACACCAAACAAATCCGAGACAGCCGCACTTGGCTGCGGCCCAGCGAGCCCAACGCTGTCTGACATCTAAACGAAGGGTGCGACCCATGCCAAAACGCATCAAGCAACACCGCAAGAGGGGGAAATGCTGGCTTTCGATCAGACACAGGAAGTCAGGCTGTTGAGTGGCTCTGAATGGAGATGGCAGGTTGCTGTAGGGTTACGACCGGGGGTGGAGGAGGAGGAGGTCGGCCTGAGGTGACTGCTCGTCCTACCATGTTTATGTCGTTTTTAGCAGCCGGGAGTTCGATTTCCACAGGACTGGTCTGGACGGAGTCATCGGAGGGCACAAAGCCTCGCCTGTCAATCAAACTGACAAGACAAGAGACGAGGCAAAAGAATTACACTAAAGCCACAGTGATAAATAGAGGCTTCACACTGTGGGTGTAGTTATGCATGCTGGAGACAACATTCACTCATCTAAACGCATCTCACCTGGGCGGCATGGGTCCACAGAGCACAGAACAGCAGTTTTTGATAATGCTGTTGTAACTGTAAGGATTTCCAGCATCCTCATTTCCACTTTTCCCTGACCAGGAACCTTTAATCTGTAATACGGGCACAAAAATAAACATACATGAAATATTTAGGCCTAAATATTTTAGAACAATAATAAAAACGTATTTGTATGTATTTTCTACGGTGTTGCAACTTCACAAAACACGTGCAAATTAATAAAACAACATAATCAGTTTGAAAACACATGCTGCAAATACTCACAACTAATACAGAAAAACAATGCGGGTAGCACATACCACAACGGAAATGTTTCAAGGAGACCCCAAGTTAGATAGATAGTGAAAGTTAGATAGCCAGCTTACATATTGTTTCACAGTTACAGTAATTGTGTATTTCAACAGCTTATTAGAATAATAATATCTGAAAAGTTGAGGAATCACATGATGAGAATGTTCAATTAAAAACATCACATTTCAGGTCATTGACAACACTAATGAAGATTACACACTGAACAATAAGCATGTCCCAGCCAGGTTCATCACTTACATTCCCTTAAAACATTTCTGTTGTGGTCTGTGCATATTTGCAGTTTGTTTTTGTACTTGGCTGTTGTGAATATTTGCAGCGCATTTTTTGTTTTTGCAACCTGTTTCTGTATTTGGTTGTGTTGTATTTGCAGCGCGTTTCTGTATTTGGTTGCTTTGTGAGTATTTGTGAGGTTTCTGTATTTGGTTGTGTTGTAGGCATGTGTAGCATGTTTCCGTATTTGGTTGTGAGTATTTGCAGTGTGTTTTTCTATACTTGGTTGTGTTGTGAGTATTTGTATCACGTTTCTGTGTTTGGTTGTGTTGTGAGCATTTGTAGCATGTTTCTGTATTTGAGTATTTGCAGCGCATTTCTGTACTTGGTTGTGAGTATTTGCAGTGTGTTTCTATACTTAGTTGTGTTGTGAATATTTGTAAGGTTTCTGTATTTGGTTGTGTTGTGAGTATTTGTAGCACATTTCTGTGTTTGGTTGTGTTGTGAGCATTTGTAGCATGTTTCTGTACTTGGTTGTGAGTATTTGTAAGGTTTCTGTGTTTGGTTGTGTTGTAGGCAGTGTAGCATGTTTCTGTACTTGGTTGTGAGTATTTGCAGTGTGTTTCTATACTTAGTTGTGTTGTGAATATTTGTAAGGTTTCTGTATTTGGTTGTGTTGTGAGTATTTGTAGCACATTTCTGTGTTTGGTTGTGTTGTGAGCATTTGTAGCATGTTTCTGTACTTGGTTGTGAGTATTTGTAAGGTTTCTGTATTTGGTTGTGTTGTAGGCACGTGTAGCATGTTTCCGTATTTGGTTGTGAGTATTTGCAGTGTGTTTCTATACTTAGTTGTGTTGTGAATATTTGCAGCACGTTTCTGTATTTACTTGCTTTGTGAGTATTCAAAGCGTATTTCTGTATTTGGTTGAGTATTTGCAGTGCATTTCTGTATTTAGTTGTGTTGTATTTGTATTTACGTGTGTGATTTCATTCACGGCGTGTTATCTTGGCCACCATAATTTTCTCCATAAAATTCCATTTATTTGGATTACACAGTTTTACCTGATAAACTTAATATGACATATATTTGTCAGTCATACATAAATAAAAATGTTACAACTTATGTAATAGTAGTGTTGTCAAAAGCCTTTTTGGTACTAAAATTTTAAAAACGTCCATTTCTCGCTCTCCTTTGAGCGCTGTTGAGCCAATTCTTAACATTATGGCCAACCAGCGATGTTTAAGAATCGGCTCAGCAGTGCTCAAAGGAAAGCGAAAAACTAGACGTTTCCGTACACCCACAGTAAATTTCAGTAACGATTGGTACCGAAGTCAGTACTTTTGACAACACTATGTAATAGCCCTAATAAATGTGTTTTCAATACAAACTAACCAGATTTATATATTTAATGCAAATCAGTAAGTCCAGTTTATTTCAATCTCATCAATTTAGTCTCATTAATTTAGTTTGACAACTAGCCATATTTTAAGCATGTTCACACTCTTTTACTGAATGAATTTAATTGCTTTCACAATTAACAGATTTATGCTGATACGCAGCAATTTAAATAATTATTTGGATATATGTTCATTTAGGAAAAATCAAACAGATGTGAATACTTAAACTATGCCATGATTTCTTTTTCCATTTATGTATGACTGACAAATAAACATCACATTAAGTTTATTAAATTTATGACAAAACAGAGTAGAAGTTTTACGTGCAATTCAAATACATAAATCTTACATTTAGACCCAAACTGTTGAGTGTATTAGAGAGAAAAAGAACTTTTACACATCTTAAGTTATGAAAAGAAAACACTCACATCCTCATTGGTAGTAAGATTTGCAGCCACCAGGTAAGTATGGAAGCCTGAGAGGCCCAAAATGGACCAAACTGAAAAGAAGCAGACCACTAACTCAAGAGCAGTGGACAGAAGTCAAGGAAAACTTCAGAATTTACACAAATAAGGAATATAAATAGCAGAAAGTACCAGAATATTCTGGGTTAAGTATAACTTCATCAACAGCATCATGTTGACTTGTTCCTTGGTTTGTACAAACAAACAGAATATTGAATTAGGATTAGGAATTCCTTCCCTCGTTTTAGCTAAATCAAGGCCACAGTTTAACTATATTAAAGGGAGTGAATTAATACAATGTGGCCATGAAGAAGTACCCAAAATGAAGAAACTAATTAAGTCATGGAAACAATCTTAACTAAAACGAAAGAAACATACACTGTGGCCATCATAAATATATATATTTTTTTTTCCCACACATATCATATGCAGTTCTCTATGCAGAAGTGTTTAAAAGCAGAAATGTGACATTTTGGGTGCGGCAAACAATTCAACTCACATGCACTCAAAAGTGTGCAATATAAAAACCACTACAGCTATACTAGCTATACTATACTATCAAAACCTCTGTATTTTAAGGTTTATTCAAGTGCAGTGTCTTGTCCTGTAGCTTTCCAAGTGCATTACAGCAAACTACATTTTTGTTTTTGTTTTTATAAAATGATGGACAAGTTGAAATTATTTTCTGTGTCACAGATGCTGTTCATAACCCAGCACATTCCTTTACGGCAATAACAGACTTTGTTTCTGATATCAAACAACATTAAATTAAAGGATATCTGGCAGGACTCGCTTGGAGAGCGAAAACCAGCCCCTTTCCTCCTTGTGACCCTATTAAAAAAAAAGAAAAAAAAAAGCATTAGTCACTAAAAGCTTTTATCAGATCTTAAGCCATTCAAGTCCAATAAGAGATTCACATGGCCTCTCACCGGCTCATTTGGCATCTGTGTTTGGCTTTATAAATACAGCATAGTGCAAACAAACCAACACTGATTAAAAAAAAAAGAGCTGATGTAAACACTACCAGTTAATTATCTGGACACATCTGACTAAATTTAATGGTTTATGCTTAAAAATTGGAAATTGGTTTTGTCTCAAGTGTTCCAATTTGGAACAACGTTACATTTTATTTTTAAAACTGAAAAAAATAGTGACGTTAAAGCAACCAACAGATGTCCAGCATACAAATTCAATGCTGTTCAAACGCATCCCATGATGCACCTCATGAAGTAAATGTATCTTTTATATGCTATTATATGTATCTCTGTTATATGGCTCTCCTGCTCACCAAGGCTGCTCACCAATTTTGTGGAAAGCATGATTTAATTTTTACGATTCTTGAACAAAGTTCAAAAGAACAGCATTTATTTGAAACAGAAATGTAGCATTTTTGAGCAACTTGATGCATCCAACAACTTAACGTTACTTCATGGCAGGGGAAACAGAAACAAAACTACATTCACACAAATATTACATTCACACACCACTCAGCGATGCATATATTTGTTTCAGGCTTACATATACAGAAACCGTTGGCAAGGAAAATAAAATGACACATACTTAGAGCAAGATGTGTGGTTACACAACCGAAGATGAAGGCCGTGAGGAAAGACAGCGAGACGATGAAGGTGTAGAAGAAGCGATAGTTTCGTTTTCCCACACAGTTGCCGACCCAGGGGCAGTGATGATCGAAGCGTTCTGCCAAAAACACAAGACAGCAGGCTGTCACACAGCTCGTGATTTATTACAGTAGGAATTAAAAAGTCTGCTGGCTTAAGAACAAGTGAGAACTTCACAGATCAAACCAAAACCCAGACCGCTTCAAACCGGCTTCATAAACCTAATACTATAAATAACACAGCTAAATCTGAGACAGATAACATCCTACATGTACTCATAAGCAGAGGAGTGTAAAACTGCATGCAATAAATGTACTGGCAAGTAAATTGCATAGTTACATTTTCTGAGTGGTGTCTGCTTATACGCTGAGGTCATTTTCGAAGGAACTGTCCCAGTAAAAAAAAAAACCATGTAAAGTCCCCTATACGTTTAGGGACCAATACTAATAGCAGCTCCAGACAAAGTAAGCATCACTTGTTTGTTTTTTCAAAATGCCTTTCTGAAAGAGCTTTGTCGCTCTGAATGTTGCTAAAGCTACAATTGTCTCTGCTTATGTTCACTGATGCTGCCGTAAATAGTGGTAGTTTAAAATTGCATATGAAAGCAATGTGAAGTCGACCACCTGAATTTGTTGAGCTCAATCACAAGTGGGACTTATAAAGTTTGTGATAGCACACAATGGCATGTTATCATTTTTAATCGTGACATGCTCCCTGTCTGTGTAATTCATAAATGTGCATTTATTATGCACAGCACAATCAGATGACTGGCTTTTAAACTCATTAGAGTTTGAACATATAAGGCTGAACACTTTCAGACTGTGTGTGAAATTGTTCTGTTTTGGCCTGTTCTTGAAGCTCCGCCCTCTTCTGAAAAGGGGGCCGGAAGCACCAGCTCATTTGCATTTAAAGAGACAAACATAAAACGGTGCGTTTTGCAGAATAAAGATTTACAGATAATGTACTCACCCCCTTGTCATCCAAGATGTTCATGTCTTTCTTTCTTCAGTTGTAAAGAAATTATGTTTTTTGAGGAAAACATTTCAGCATTTTTCTCCATATAATGGACTGATATGGTGCCCCGAGTTTGAACTTCCAAAATGTAGTTTAAATGCAGCTTCAAACGATCACAAATGCAGTTGTAAATGCTCCCAGCCAAGGAAAAAAGGCCTTTCATAAAAATAATACAATTTATATACTTTTTAATGTCAAACACTCGTCTTGTCTTACTCTGTCTGGACTGTTTTTGTTCTGGTTCATGACAGTTGGGGTATGTCGAAAAACTCCCATCTCATGTTCTCCCTCAACTTCAAAATCATCCTATATCACTGTTTTACCTTTTTTGTTAAGGCTGTTTGATCTTCTTTGCATGTTCACTTTGTCGGTACTTCTGCAGCGATGTAGGATGATTTTGAAATGATTTTTGAAGTTGAGGGAGAAAATACGATTGGAGTTTTTCCACATACCCTAACTGTCTTGAACCAGAACACACAGAGTTCAGGGAGAGAAAGACAAGACGAGCACTAAATAGTATTTAAATTGTATTATTTTTAAGAAAATAACCAATCGTTTCTCTAGATCAGACCCTTCTTTCTCGGCTGGGATCGTTTACAACTGCATTTGGGATTGTTTGAAGCTGCATTTAAACTACATTTCGGAAGTTCAAAATCGGGGGCACCATATAAGTCCATTATATGGAGAAAAATGCTGAAATGTTTTCCTCAAAAAACAATTTCTTTACACCTGAAGAAAAAAAAGACATGAACATCTTGGATAACAAGGGGGTGAGTACATTATCTGTAAATGTTTGTTTTGGAAGTGGACTTCTCCTTTAAAAGTAGCAATTTTAACTTAACTTAACATACACACTCTGGGGACATCAAAAACTTATTTTACATCTTGTAAAAAGGGCAATTTGCATTTAATAACAGAACTCCTGGTGAAAACTACTATACCCATGATTAAGAACTGTCAAAATGGCTAAAAATGTAATTTGATTTTTGTACTTAAATATTATCAAAATTCAAATTATATTAAAATTTAAAATGCATAATTTCAGTTGGGGTGAAAAAAAAAGCTTTTGGCTTCCTGAGGCCATGTGAGGGCGCATCGAGCAAAACACTACTAATGCATGTTTATTAAAAGCAATAAAATAACATGACTATCTGTGAAAAAAAATTGCATAATGTTTGAAATAATGTTTACAAACCAGTTACAATTAATTAAGTTGCTTAAACAACTATAAACAAAACAGCATCATGTATGTATGTATGTATGTATAAGTTTAATACAATGGACTGAAAGCCAATCACACGGAGTACTTTTCTCATTTAAAAACATGAGACGCAGTGGGATGGGGGGAAAAAACCTCTTGAGATAAAGTCTCGAGATATGTTTTTTCGAAGTTGAACTTGCATCAATTTTACATGGCTTTCTAAACTTGCCTCTAAACAAACTTGTGCGAGACGTAAGTGAAACTGTGTTAGACGTCCCTCTAGAAAATGTGTGAAACAATGCATTCTGTGTGAATGGCTTAGTTAGACATAATCAAGATGTTCACCGTATTGATGTTCTCTTTTTCCACAATATCTTTAAAGAACAACGCAGCAGCGCCGCATCTAGTGGCCTCAAGTGGAAAGGCTAATAAAAACATTATAATGCAACAACAATTACATCATCACCAAATCTTGTGCGCCACTGATAAGGGTTTTTATTTTAAATTTGACAAGTATTCGAAATTCTTTTTTTTTTTTTTTTGACAGCCCTACCCATGATTTTGCAAAGATATCTCCACCAATCAGAGCAGACTTTGTCAATGACATTAGAGAGTCAGTCTCCCTGTGCTCTCAAACTACTACCTATATATGCACATTATGCAATTCACTTAAAATATGTGACCCATCAATGGAAAGCTTATTTATTTAAAAAAAAAAAAGAAAGAAAAGAACGCTGTGACTGGTCTTGTGGTCCAGGGTCACATATAAGGTTCCTATACACAATCAACTTTGAATAATTTCTCCATCGTTTTAAAATTCGATTGTGTCATTTGCAGTGCTTCATGGGATTGTACTTCTTTCCCTCATTAAAGTTGTACAAGTACACAGTTTTTAACCTTTGTTGAATTTTCAGATACTTAAAAGTATGTGGTTTTGGTAAACTTCAGATTAGGCAACATATTCACTTTTAACTAGTAGCAGGCTGGATTGGTTCATAGCATATAATGCTTTAAACAAAGACTTTTTAAAATCCCTATGGGAAAAATGAATGGGCGGAGAAAAAAAAAAAAAAAAAACCTCCAGAAATCATGACCACTAAAAAGGGGATAGGCAAAGTGCTGCACAATTTGAGTAAAAATCTAATTGTGATTTTGCTGATATAAATTGTGATCACAATATAAAATGCAACATGAAAATAAAGAAAGAAAAAAGCTGTACTTGTTTGTAGGGCTACACAGTTTGTGCAAAATTTATATTATACGTAGTAGTAGTAGTAGAAGTAGTAGTAGTATTACTACTACTACTAAAATATAAAAAAAATAAATAAATATATGAAATATTACAACTGTGATTTTACCGTAAAATGAGCATATAAGAAAAAAAAAAAATGTATTATTATGATGATGATGATGATGATGATGATATTACATTAAAACTGTAAAATTACAATACTAATGTTTATGGCTGTCTTCATTTTCAAATGTTAAACCATCGAACATGATGGAAAACAGCAGGGATCCTTTCAGCTCCTCTTTAGCTCATAAGCTCTTCTCATTGCATGTATAAGAACATGGTTGGTTGTTTGGTTTTGTTCCCAAATTCACATTAAAACAACCCAAACTCAGAGCAGATGCTGAGATGAGTTCATGTCACACCATATTTGTGACCACAAAACCAGTCACATGGTTTGTTATATGACATGACAATATTTGTCTGAGATACAACTATTTGAAAATCTGGAATCTGAGGGTGCAAAAAATAAATAAATAAATAAATAAAAAATTTGAGAAAATCACCTTTTAAAGTTGTCTAAACGAAGTTCTTAGCAATGCATATTACGAATCAAAAAGTTTTGACATATTTACGATAGGAAACTTACAAAATATCTTCATGGAACATGATCTATCCTAATGATTTTTGGCATAAAATAAAAACTTTAGTAATAAAAAATAAAAATTTTGACCCATACCACGTATTTTTGGCTATTGCTACAAATATACCCGTGCTACTTAAGGTTTTGTACTCCAGGGTCACATTTCTGGTTTTTATTTGGTTATTCGTGCAGTGTCGTAGCTCTAGTTATATGTGAGTGGCGTTCCTGCAGATCAAACAATTTGCAAATAATTTATTAAAATAATTTTGTCTTCAGTCATGAAGAAATTATGGGTTTTGAGGAAAACATTTCAGGATTTTTCTACATATAATGGACTTCATTGGTGCCCCAATTTTCCAAAATGTAGTTTAAATGAAGCTTCAAAGGGCTCTAAATGATCCCAGCTGAGGAAGAAGGGTCTTATCTAGCAAAACGATTGGTCATTTTTTGGAAAATGTTTTTTATACTTTTTAGCACAAAAGCTCGTGTAGCACAGGCTCTGGGATGCGCGTTCATGACGCTACGTACTATTGAATCACATCGAAAGGTCACATGGAACGTAGGCAGAACTACAGACCCAGTGTTTACAAAGTGAACACACAAAGACTAAGAAAGTGCAAGCAAGCTTGTAAACGCCATTTACAAAGAAAAAGTACAACAATGTCCTCCTCTCAAGTTGCAGGAGAAAATAAGATGGAGTTTTTCGCCATACTCAGTACACAGATGATGAACTTGTGATTCGTAGTAGTGATGGGAAGTTCGGATCATTTTACTGACTCAGACCTTTGAGTCTCGATCAGCAAAATGAACAAATCTTTTTGAGTCATTTCGTAAATTTTAGCAAAATATAATTAAAACGTTACGTGTTACTTCCCTAACACATCTACTGCTTACACAAACATTGATCACACTACAAACAAGACAAAACTATAATGCTATAAGAAACAGAAAAGATTCATTCATTGTTTACCTGGGTCTTTAGTCTATGATTAGCTCACCTCACCTCTTATCTGACAAGTTTCCGGGTTTGAGTCGTTCGTTCATCATGTGACAGCCCCATAAGATGAACGAATGACTCAAAAACCCGAAGACTCGAAACAGGTGAACTAATTCTAGTACAGAACCTAATAGGATGTTACGCATGCGCGACTGAACGAATCACTCCCCGAGACGAATCGTTCTTCCCGAGTCACATTAAAGATTCGTTCAAAATGAACGAATCGTTCAAGAACGACCCATCACTAATTTATAGCATCGTGGATGCGCATCCCAGAGCCTGTGCTACACAAGCTTTTGTGCTTAAAAAGTAAACAAAATTTTTTTTTTTCCGAAAAAAAATGACCGACCGTTTCACTAGATAGTTTCACCCAGCCGAGGAAGACCCTTCTGATCATTCAGAGTCCTTTGAAGCTGTATTTAAACTACATTTTAGAAGTTCAAAATCGGGGCACCAATGAAGTCCATTATATGGAGAAAAAACCTGAAATGCTTTCCTCAAATATAATTTCTTTACGACTAAAGACAGAAAGACGAGGGGGTGAGTAAATTATTTGTAAATTGTTGTTCTGGAAGTGGACTTCTCCTTTAATGCACTTAGACTGATAAACTGATATGAATTGATAATGTATACCTGCAGTGCAATGTAAGCAGCTTAAAAGCCTCTGCCAAATGCATAAATGTAAACTTATGTAACCTTTAGTATAATGACACTTGCATTAGCAATCGCCACTAATAATCATCATTAAAACGGCCTCAGATTTGTTTGGTGCGAGCGCTGCTGTACATTTCTCGAAGCTCATCTCACCCACACAGTTGTCACACAGGCTGCAGTGGGAGGTGCGCGGCGGCCGGAAGATCTTGCAGGTGAAGCAGTACTTGAGTTTAACCACCTGCTGATTGATGACGACCTCCTTCGTGCGCGGCGGGGGGCGGTAGGATGAGGACGAGCCCGTCGGGTTGTCTGCGAGAGAGAGAAAAACATTTCCAGCAGAGGATGAGATGTTAGGAAGGAATTTCAATAACAAACATAAAAGAAAACAACTGAACTCTTGCGGTTGGGATCACTTTGTTGAACAAAGTTTGCTCTAAACAGCTCGAACACTTCCTGTCTTTTGAAATTAGATGCACACACTTTGTATGTACTTTGTTGTAAGCTTGAAACAAATCCACAGTGTAATCAATAGAGCAATACATTATTTAGAGGTGCTACTTTCACCACTTCACATGAGGAAAAAAGTTAGTAATATGCTACATTAGTAATATGCTACATTAAAAGCATTAATAAAGGAGGAAATCAAAAAGCTTTGCCTCCGAATAAAAGATGTTTTGTAGTTGTATTATTCAGTGTAAGTCACAGGCTGATGATACATGGGGCAACTGTTGCTGGGCATCTGTTAAATGAATGCACACTGTCCCATTATGTTTCATACTGACCAAATAAATTTAAAACTCACTTCTTGTATTGACAGGGTAATATTTGTATGCTCCAGTTCATCAAAGCGGAGACTCACACCTACTCTAAATTTAATCTAACATGTGACTGTAAAATTATCAGCAGATCTAAGTAAATATGATCCCCTCAGTAAGCTGTAAACCACACTAACAGTTCAAAGACTTACAGTCTGTTCATGTAAAACAGGTTTTTGCATTAGACTGTGCTGATTTGCAGATTTTTCCACTGGATTTCCACTCCCTTATGTCTCACATTTTTTGCATTTAAAAAAACATGATATGCAGTGGTGTGGAATGGAAAACAAAAAAACACAACATAAAATTAAGGTCTATAGTTTTTTTTTGTTTTTTTTTTAGTAACTTTGAAGTAACAACTTTTAAGGCGAGACACAGTGAATAGGGTTATAAATAAATAAATAAATAATAGTTATCACCTTACTTACCCAGTTGATTGATTACACTGATAATTGCAAACATTTTTTGTATTACAAGTTCTCTAAAATGTTAGTTTTAAATATGGAATTAAGGCATTATTTAATTAAATATGTGCTAATTTGCATACATTTTTAGTACAAAAATCTAAACTCTGGATGTCAGTTTCAAAATTCTTGTTTATTTTTTAGTTTATTTATTTTTTTTTTTTTATTATAAATAAATAATTCTTGGTCTCATATTTTTGTCACTCCATAATTCAGAAAATACTTAGAACTGACAAAATTCTTTTTTTTTTTTACTATTTTGGGGGGAATAATATGTTGTATATAATATCACATAAGAGCAAATCCCTCTGTAAAAACCTTCAGAATATAGGCATAAAAATGTAAAGAGTGGTGTGTAAGCGCTACTGAAGTGGAGATTTATGGCTCAGCGTAGGAGAAAAAACTCATTTTCAGAAAACGGCCTTTAAAAATATGTATTGTAATTGACACAATAGATAAAGTGCAATAAAAGAAACACTTAAGTGTCCTTTGGATCTTTTCTTTCCACTAGTCTCAAAAACACTTTATGAAAAACCAAAAAGCCCAAAATCTCAAACTTGACAGGTTCATGAAAAAAACAGTTTTTGCCTGCAGTGTCTCCCCTTAATTTGAGGACACTGGAAAAGATGTGAGCACATACTCAAAGATGTCCATTTAGCAAAAAAATACAAAAAAAGACGTGTTGTGTGTGAATGACCCATTACTGTTTGTTCACACATGAGCTTTGCATTTAAAAACAAGACGCATGGCAGTGGAATGAAAAATAACTTAATTAAAATTTTAATTTAGAATTTTACTTGTTTTTGTATGTAAAAACACATATTGCATCATTTGCAGTGGAGTTCTAAAAACACAACAAAAGATGTTCAACTTGTTGAGGAAAACATTCCAAGATAGTGGACTTCAATGGGAGCCAATGTGCTGAAGGTCCAAATTGCAGTTTCAATTCAGCTTCAAAGCACTCTACAATCACATCTGTTAAATAAGGGTCTTAGTAGAAAATAACGTTGTTTTGCTATATAAGTAAATTAATAAATATCTATATATCTATATATCTATATATATATTTTTTTTTTACATCTATACTTTTTAACCATAAATGCTCGTCTTGCACTAGCTCTGCGATGCACGTCTATGCCTTCATGCATTACATAATCAAGTTGGTCATGTGCATTTGGTTCTTCATCTGTGTACGTCAGTTCAAAAAGGCCGTGTACGGCAAAAAACCTCGCTTTTTCTCTTTCAACTTCAAAATCGTCCAACATTGTTGTTTTATAGTTTTATTGCCCTTTTATTGTAAAGGGCGTTTGACTTTCTTTGCACGCTCCCTTTGTAAACACTGGGTCGGTACTTCCACCTACCTCACACATGACCTTTCCAACATGATTATGTAATAAGTTGACCAAGTGCAAGACGATCATTTGTGATTAAAACGTATCAAATGACAGCTCGTTTTGCTAGATAAGACCCTTATTCCTCAGCTGGGATCGTGTAGAGCCCTTTGAAGCTGCATTGAAAGTGCAATTTGAACCTTTAACACATTGTCTTCCAGTGAAGTCCACTATATGAAATTTTTTCATCAAAAACATCAAAAAAAAAGACATGAACATCTTGGATGACAGGAGGGGAAACGATCAGGACATTTTTGTTCCGGAACTAATCCTTTAATGTCCACAGATAATATTTTAATTTAAAATAGATTCTTTTATTTAGAAAACTACATTTTTGCAAAGCTACCAAAGATGTGACAAGTCAGTGCATTCATGCATTTAAAACCGCACAAAGCCTAGAGAAAAATAAATGTTCTAGAGACACGTTCCTCAAAAGCTGAACTTATTTGAACTTCAGCTGCATGTTTTTAGAAGGACTAGTCATGCGACACCACAAAAAAACAAAACACAAGGCTAACAGTCATAGACAGACATTTTTTGCATGTTTACACAGAAAAACAAATGAAAAAGCAGTGCAATGGTATGCAAAAACACATTCTGTGATGCTTCGTCTGTGCACTAGAATTTCATTTGTTTTCTTGCATGCTTGATTTCAACCCATTCAACCACATCAACTATACCCTACAAAGTAACTGATCCTCAGACGCTCTTAAAAACAAACACTGATTAATATCTGGCACCAGGACTTTCATTCTGACTTAATTCTTCGACTTAAACATTACTGCCGACTATGAAATGTCAAATTTGCAGGTCAGAAATAACATGCATTACTGATGTAAAACATGACAGCTACACACACCCAAAGCCTTTATTCCAGGAACAGCCTGCGGTGAAGGTCAGAAGGGCGAAAGTAAAACAGATAGCTATACATTTCTCTTGAACCAGAAAAAAACTGTTACAGAAAATGATACATCACACACTTCTCCATTTCCCAGTTCCTCACAAACACATCAGTTTGAACCGCTTGAGCAGAAATTCTATTATTGTGATTATTTTTATTATTATTATTATTAAAACTAATAACTCTCTGACTGGCAGATTATGTTCTTGTTTGGAGGACATCACAATAATGGATGAGTCTGCATGGATGAAAATGCACCGCGATCATGTGACCTTGTTCAGAGACAAACAAACGTCTCACTGCAACAACCAGACAAGAACGTGCGGCTACTGAGCAGGTGAAGATCTCATTTTGAGTCCTGGGGGAGACAGAGTTCATGACAATCATCCTGTCATATGACAGTCATCATGTCAGCGCTGTCCTCTGTAATTAGGACAGAATGTCCTCTAATTTGTCATGGAGATGAAGTGATGGCGGCACATCCAGAAACTTCAAAGGCTTATTCGGGGCCTTGGGATGCAGCTTTCTCTGTTAGAAGCCAAAATCATCCCAGTTTAGGCTCATCCTCTCAAACAATGTTATCATTTACATTTATGCATTTAGTAGACACTTTTATCTAAAGTGACAAAGCAACAAAGCAAT
Organism: Labeo catla; assembly: GCA_012976165.1. NCBI lineage: Eukaryota > Metazoa > Chordata > Actinopteri > Cypriniformes > Cyprinidae > Labeo > Labeo catla. Next base: position 445,208 of record VONZ01000038.1, read on the forward strand.
TCGTCAAAGAGCCAACAATATTCATAGCACACGATGGCAGGTTTATTAGACAAGGTTATTATAGATTTGCTTTCAAAATGTCTCAAAGTGGTCACATTAGCAAAAAATATGCAAAATTTAACAAACAAAGAAGGTCTATTTTCCATTATTATTAATGTAGCAATGAATGAAACACCACAACTGAGAGATCACCTCCAAAATAAGCAGCTTTATATTGGTCAATACAGCAAATTAAGCGTTAAAATTTCAATAATCTAGAATCCGATGTCAAATCCATGGGGGGATTTGCAGGCCGGTCCCCACAATGTCAAAAATTTCAGGTTTTACTATCCTTGTGGGGACATTTGGTCCCCACAATGTAGCAAAAACAAGTACAGACACACACACACACACACACACACACACACACACACACACAAATGTTGTGTTTACATGTTTTATGGGGACATTCCATAGGCGTAATGGTTTTTATACTGTACAAACCGTATTTTCTATCGCCCTACACCTAAACCTAACCCTCACAGGAGACTTTGCACACTTTTACTTTCTCAAAAAAACTCATTCTGCATGATTTATAAGCCTGTTTCCTCATGGGGACCTCACAAATGTCCCCACAAGGTCAAAATTTACTGGTATTACTATCCTTGTGGGGACATTTGGTCCCCATAACATGATAAATACCAGGTGCACACACACACACACACACACACACAAAGGAGAGAGATTTGAAGATTATGCAGGTTTTGATGTCTTAAGATGGGGTCACATGAGTGAAGTGATAAAACAGGTCAACTGTCTGTTGTTAAAAGAGAAGTCCACTTCCAGACAGGGCTGGGCGACATGGGCAAAAAATGATCACGATATATATATATTTTTCATGTCAGTCAATATTGATAATTATCACGATAAAGTTTAAAGGCAGATATTTGCTACAGTGTGAAAGTTGTAAAAACCAGACGGTTAAAATTGGCTTTAAAATATTGTTTAGGGTCAGAACATGACAAACACTTCATATTTTTTTTAATTCTTCACATTTTTTTCCAGTCATTTTTCCTTAAAAAAAAATATCTTAATTAAAAAAAAGATTATTAGTTTTGCATGCTTTAATGAGTAATATTATTTCAAATCAACAAACAGGTTTGTGTTACCTGATAAAATAAATAATAATAATAATAATAATAATAATCTAACATTTTTGTCTCTTAAAAATACACATTTGATAGTAGCTTGAGTTTGGATGCAGATGCAGATTTATGTTCATTATCAAAATCAGTAATATCTGTACAAATTGTAGCAACCTCATTTTTATATGGTGAAATTTAACTGAGTTTTTGTTGTTGTTGTTTTAATTATTGTTAGTGCTACTACCGTAAAATCTATGGTAAATGATGGCGATTTGTAGATTAAAAAGCCTTCTAACTGTGTCGTTCGCACACAGCGTTTCTCCCTTTTGTCAGCGCTGTTTCATCTGGTTTTAAACCGAGTCATTTGTGTTCTTCACTGAATTCAAGCTCTTCACACTGACGCTGTTTAGTGACCGAGACTCAACGTCAGCAAATGAACGCATCTGCTCAAGTAAGTTCACGCCATGCTGGCATTTGAACTTTGATCCGAGCGGATAAACGGTCCAAGTTGCGCACTTTGACTAGCGCTCTTTTGTTCCGCCTTTGCCGCATAAACATTATATCGAACATTTATCGAACTCTATCGAGGAAATTCATATCACGCAATAATTATCGTTATCAATTTATCGCCCAGCCCTACTTCCAGAAGAACAATTTACAGATAATGTCCTTACTCCCTTGTCATCCAAGATGTTCATGTCTTTCTTTCTTCAGTCGTAAAGAAACTGTGGAAAACGTTTTTCTCCATATAAACAACTGTCCCAGTCTTTGCAAAGTGAACATTTAAAGAAGATCAAACACCCTTAACAAAAAGGTAAAACAGTGATATAGGACGATTTTGAAGTTGAAGAAGAAAATACGATGGGAGTTTTTCCACATACCCTAACTATCTTGAGGCAGAATACACAGAGTTCAGGGAGAGAAAGACAAGACAAGCGTTTGAGATTAAAAAGTATTTAAATTGTTTTATTTTTATGAAAATAACCGATCGTTTCACTAGATAAGACCCTTCTTCCTCGGCTGGGATCATTTACAACCGTATTTGGGATCGTTTGAAGCTGCATTTAAACTGCATTTTGGAAAGTCAAAATTGGGGCACCATATCAGTCCATTATATGGAGAAAAGTAATTATATGTTTTCCTCAAAAAACTATTTCTTTACGATTGAAGACAGAAAGACATGAACATCTTGGACGACAAGGGGGTGAGTACATTATCTGTAAACTGTTGTTCTGGAAGTGAACTTCTCCTTTAATAGGTAAGTGATGTATGGAGTTTGCACAGAAGTCCCTTTTAAACCAAACAGCTTTCTGATGGTCAGTGCAGCACATCCAAATCTGTGGTTAACTTGAACCCAAAGTGAAATCTGCATTAGGACATTTTTCTTCCTTATGCAAAATTTTTAATGCATAAGGATTCTTTACCTCTCCACAGAAACTGTCAGATAATAAAAAAATTATTCAATTTCAAAAACTTTAATTTTAGTTTGTTTTGTTTTTCAACCAATGCCTTTAATTCTGTTCATAGTTTTGCATTTAAAAATGAGATCTATATAGCAATGGAAAGAAAAAAAAAAAAAACAAGGAACAAGGAACAAGTCTAGAGATGTGTTGTTTTAAATGTTGAACTTATTTTATCTTGAGCGGCACATTTTTAGAAGGGCAGGTCATATGATATATGCTACAAATGACACAAACACAACAGTCAAAGACATACATCTTGCGCATGTTTACAAAGAGGTGCAGTGGAATACAAATGCATCAAATAACTAACAAAAATTGAATTTCAAGAACTACTTAGATTCATTTTTTAACCACTGTTTTTATTTCTGTTCTAACACTGTAGAAAAATGTGTTTGTGCTGCCTTAAAGGGGTCATCGGATGCCCATTTTCCACAAGTTGATATGATTCTTTAGGGTCTTAATAAAAAGTCTCTATTATACTTTGATTAAAAATTCTCAATGGTTTTGTAAAACAACACCCTTTTTACCTTGTCAAAATCAGCTCTGCAAAAATCATCTCATTCTAAGGGGCTGTTCCTTTAAATGCAAATGAGCTCTGCTCACCCCGCCCCTCTCTTCTCTCTGTTTACATTAGCCGCATTTAGCCACGTTTAGCCGCTAAACGTCCTAACTACCACGTTATAAGGAAAGGCGATCGCAAAGATTCATAAAAAAAACCTTATACTCACTTCTGCTGTAAGTGAAGCTGGATCACGAATGATTCGTGCGAACATAGATGGATATATGTAGATCGGGAGGTGCATTCCCTTCACAAACAAACGTAATCTACTGCATCTTCAGCGGCTCAGATGTCGGGAGTAAATGACGACCACTATGTTCATTATTACATCCAGCAACACAACACCTCAATCACTCAATCTGAGATATTCTTGTTTAACTTACACCCCTGCTCCGGCATCGAAACAATGGAAAGTTACTGGACTGTGACAGCTGATCTGAGGTAAGACGCTCATGTCAATCAACTATTGTGGGAGCGGCCTCTGTCGGTGTGACGCCACACTGACAGGCATCTGAGAACGGCTCAATTTGAAAAAGGGGATATTATTTTTACAGATTAATTAAAAACCACTGCATGGATTTTTATCATTATAGGGTAGATTTGTACATACACTCCCAACACACATTAATGTTCAAACAACATGAAAAAGTGAACTTAGCATCCGATGACCCCTTTAAATTTTTAAGTTTAGTCAACTTGAAATATTAAGTTGTACTAGGGGTGTGTGATATCGCAATTTTTGATCACAGACAACTGTAGTCTCTACAATCTGCTTTTAAAGAAAAATTGTGTCGTGTTTGTTTACCCACATTCTTCAAAATAACATTTAATTTCAACTGCAGAAACTCACTCAGGTTTAAAACAACTTGATATTGAGTAAATGACGACAATGAATTTTCTTGTTTGGGTGAACTATCCCTTTATGCTAATAAAACAAAACACAACGAGAACAATCATTCACTGAAGAACTTTAATAAAGTTGCTTTAATAAGAATCAATGTATAATTTATATAGTGAAGGGAATATAGTGTTTAACTTGAATGCTACTGCTAAATACACCTACCATACCAAAATAAAGCACCATTTGTTTTATTTGTATATTATTATTTATTTGTAATGTGTATCTTATTTAATGTTATTATTATTACTATTATATATATATATATATATATATTTTTTTTTTTGCTACATTACCCACCCCTAAATTGCATGAAAACTAAAACTAAAGCATGAACACTAAGTTTAAAACAGCAATTTTTACAGTGTAGTTTATTTATTAGTTTCATTCAAAAGCTTATATTTGCTCTTTTTTTATTCTCAGTTTTAAAGTTGACCATTTGGAATATGGAGGATCTAATACATTTACCAAAATGTAGCAGCAACAAAGCACACTTCACTGAATCCTCTATCCCATAATGCAATGCCCTAGACTTGACCTTACATTTCCAGGGTGACAAATGAACCAGAAGCAAAATCCAACGTCTCATTCTTAGCTCATTATATAATCAACTGTCAAAAGACATTTTGGCCAAACATAGATTAAAAATGCAAAGTAATCCAGTTTAATTCTGTTGCTGATAAGTGATGTATGCAGTATACAACATATACACTCTTAAAAATAAAGAAGAATGATTTTTGGTTCCAAAAAGAATCTTTCAGTGACAGTTTGAAGAACATTCTAAAAATCTAAATATAAAGAACCTTTTGTCAAATTAAAAAGTTCCATGGATGTCATCATAGATTCCAATAAAGAACCTTTTTTTTTTTTATGTGTACAGTGCATTACACAGGAAGCAGTGCACTAGTAATGTGAACACGTGTAGATGAGATGCGTGTTCCTCACCGATCTGTTTCTCGATGTCTGCGGCCTCCTCCGGTGTGGCCCGGGGCAGAATCCCCGGATCTGTGAAGCTGGTCTGGAGGAGAGAGATGATCACAAACACAAACAGGACCCCTCCGATGGCCGGGATGCAGCTGGTGAGGTGCTTCACCAGGAACGGGCAGCTGGAACCACACAACGGCTCAATTAGGAAAACATCGATTGTGGAACAAGGAGGCTTTAAAACACTGCACTGCTCCATTAAACTGTTCCATTCCCTGCAGCTCTGCAGATGCCCAATCTGACATCTAACACTAAACAAATGCCCTATAAAGAGAACAACTGAGAGGATCCAAACAAGAGCTAATGTCTGTGTTGCAGTGCATTGAAAATAAATAACATACGCCTAATGATTTGAAATATAGCATTAAACTTAATCTCTACTTAATGTGCGGCATCCACAGGGATCTGCTTTAAAATGAACGGATGATTAACACCAAAATTAAATGAGCCACTTTTAAGTAACCATACATCATTAATTAAGTCCCTAAAAGTGGCCTCAATACAAATAATGTCCTGAGAGACACAGCACATTTCACATGGAGATTCATGCTACGGTCTCTATTTCTATATAAATACAGAAGTGTAGTTACACATTTCATTCTCAGCTTGTAGTAATAATCTTGCCTACTGAATATTTCCAGTTAGTTATTATTATAAATGGAACAATTATGATACTGCATATAGGTTAACAAACACTTTTTAACATAGAAATGAGCTATACTGGGGGGCTGTACTGCTACGCTAGCAGGGCATGTTGTCACATAAAGGGGGCAAGTTGTCACAATGCAAACCTACTGTTTATCTTGCAGTTGCAGTTCAATAGTATCTTCATTATGCAGTTTATGCTTGACTTAAAATAAGAAAAATCTTTCATTTGTTTCCATTTCTTTTTCTGTGAACACAAAATAAGATTTCTTGAAGAATGTTGGTAACCAGTGCTGGGTAGTTACTGATTACATGTAATCTGGATTATGTAATCAGATTTTTAGAAATTAGTTTGATAATAAATAAAAGGTGTTTGTAATTAAAGTAAATTACATTTTAAAATACTACAGACAACAATTATTATTTTTTTTTTTTATGAATTACATGATTATATATTTACACAATAGCTATAAATCATTCTTAATTATTTTCTTTGAATGATCACTCAGAGGATTATTTAACCATGTATTATGTCTTTTGCCTTTTAAACTCACTACATTTACTTTCAGTACCCCTGAGATTTTGAAATAAATATTTTAATTATTAAGTATCACATTTGCATGTTCACGGTTCTCTGACATTGATTAATGGTCATATGGTGTGCAGGCAAACATTTATTAAAATATTTCATCCTTTTAGTAAGTGTTTTATTTTGATAGGTCAAAAGTAATCAAAAATTATATCAAAAAGTAGTCTGATTTTATTACCTAAGATTGTGTTACTAACTACAATTTTTGTCACGTAATTTGGAATCAGTAATGGATTACGATTACGTAATCTACACAGCTCTGGTAGTAATTGATTACATATAATCTGGATTACATAATCAGACTCCAAAAATTAGCAGTCAGTGGTTGCAATCAGATTACATTACAACAAAATACTCGTATTTACATGATTATTCACACAATAACAATACATTATTCAAAATGTATTGATTCTCCTTAATTCTTTTTCAATTTTTCAATTTTAAAAAATTCAAAGGTAATCCAAAAATAATCAAAAAGTATTCTGATTATATTACCTAAACAGTGTAATGCATTACGTTACTATTTACAATTTTTGTCATGTAATTTGGAATCAGTAATGGATTACAATTTGTAAGTGATCTACCCAGCTCTGGTAGTAACTGATTACATGTAATCTGGACTATGTAATCAGACTCTAAAAATTAGTAGTCAGTAGTTGTAATCAGATTATATTTAAAAAAAAAACACTTGTATTTACTTGATTATTTAAACAATAGCAATACGCAATTATGTATTATTTAGACTACACAATAGCAATAAATTATTCATAATGCACTGATTCTACTTAATCCTTTTTTTTCATCTTTTAACTTTTAAAAAGTCAAAGGTAATCCAAAAGTAATCAAAAAGTAGTCTGATTAGGTTACCTAAAAAGCGTAATGCATTACGTTATATGTACAATTTTGTCATGTCATTTGGATTCAGTAATGGATTACAATTTGTAGTAGTAGAAGTAATCTACCCAGCACTGGTAGTAACTGAATACATGTAATCTGGACTACCTAATCAGACTCCAAATATTAGTAGTCAGTAGTTGGAATCAGATTATCTTACAAAAAAAAAAAAAAAAACGATTATTCACACAAAAATCCGCAATACGCAATTGCATGTGTGACCTTGGACCACAGAACCAGTCATAAGGGTCCATTGTTTTGAAATTGAGATTTATACATCATCTGAAAGATAATCATTTGAATAAATAAATTTTCCATTGATGTGTGGCTTGTTAGGATAGGACAATATTTGTCAGAGATGCAACTATTTGAAAATCTGGAATCTGAAGGTGCAAAAAATATTGAGAAAATCACCTTTAAAGTTGTCCAAATTAAGTTCTTAGCAAAGAATGTTACTAATCAAAAATTAAGTTTGGATATGTTTACAGTAGGAAATTCACTAAATATCTTCATGGAACATGATCTTTACTATCCTAATGAATTTTGGCATAAAAGAAAAATCCATACAATGCCATTGCTAGAAATAAATCTGTGCTACTTACGACTGGTTTTGTGGTCCAGGATCACATTATTATTTATTCAGTAGCAATACATTACTCATAAGGCATTGATTCTCCTTAATTATCCTTTTTCAAGTTTTAAGTTTTAAAAAGTCAAAGGTAATCCAAAAGTAATCAAAAAGTAATCTGATTAGATTACCTAAAAAGTGCAATGCATTACGTTACTACTTACAATCTTTGTAATGTAGTTTGGAATCAGTAACGGGTCTAAGTAATCTACCCAGCACTGTTAGTAACCAAACAGGTTTAGACAAATAAATAAATATTTCGGGCAGTTTTATAACGACATGAGCGAAAAAATGACACTTTTCCTGAGTGAACTGTCCTTTTAATTAATAAGCACGTTTTAATTCAAAAGCACTTTGAAGCAGGTGTGTAAATGTGACATGTTCTACTCAAAATCCGAGATGCACCTGTGACTTTCCTAGGCCTATATCGTAGTGTTCCTCACGCTTTCACACAGCACTTCTCGCTTAGATGCTCTTTAACACCCGCCGGGCGAGTGACCATGCTGTACTCCAGCCAAAGGCAGCAGACTTACTCGAATATAAAGAAGAGTCCGCTGGTGAGCAGGATGAGTCCCAGTGTGAGCGGCAGCACGCCGCTCTGACGCGCCACGATGATGCGACCGTCACAGTAGAAGCGGTTCTTCCCGGGAAACACCTCCCATTTTCTCCGGGCTCGCTTGGGCTTGTGCTCGGGCAGAGGTCGCGGTGGAGGTGTCGGGGTAGGTGTCGCGAGTGCCTGAGGATCTATTTGCTGATACTCGCGGGTTTTCATCCTTCACGGCGGTGAAATCAAGCCGCTCCGCGCTCAGTGTCCATCAAACATCAGCTGCTGCCCGACGGTGTCATTCCGCGTCCCGCTTTATTAGCAAACAGATCGCAATCCAATCGGCGCACGACGAAACGCGACGGATTTACCAGCATGTGACGTAACGCGATATGCAGCGGCGACGTCACAAATGCGTCCCTCGCTACATGTTTTAATAAAGCAGCGGCTTTGCTTTGGTTGTTTGGTGTAATAACGCAAACGCACGCTTCTTGTTTGAATGTAAACGCTGCCGTTCCGCTTTCACTCGTCGCTGAATGATGGACGCAAAGGTATTTACATGAAGAGCACAATGAATGATGCTGATCTGCTGCACATATTCATAGTCATAGCGCCGCACAGATGATGGTTGGTATACAGGATGTGACGCTTCAGTCCTCAGATGCTCTTCACATGGCTGCGTAATAGTCGCTCATGTCATAATCTTTTGAAAGCTCCTCATGTATTAGCCATCGATGGCGTTCGGCGTGTCTTTCTGTGAAAACACACTGGCTGTGGACTGATTAAAGCACTGGTATACGAATGACAGATCAGTTCAGTGACATCTATCTATTGATTTGAAAAGTCATGTATGATTAGTTCTTGTTCGAATTATGGTTGATTGGGATAGTTTTGAAACTCCGCCTTATGCAAGGTTTCTTGCCATAAATTTAAAACATCAGTCCAACACATTATATATTTCTGTAAAACTGAAGATGTTAACTACCCATTTGAGGAGGAAACACTGTTATATTAGAATGAAAGGTTGTGTGGCATGCACTTTTCTGTAAACTGAGCCAAAAAGATTTTTTTTTGTAACATTTGGGTTATTGGGACACAAGGTTTGGGTGATTGAGACAGCACATTTTTTCATTGATTTAGTGTAAGAATATTTACTGTATTGCACAAGTTTACTTTATATATACTTTGATATAATTTTATATGCAATATTTTCTTTTCTGTTCATCATTAAGCGCCCATTTTTATTTCGGTTTAACTTTATTTCTCAGTTGATAAATCTATCCAAAATTCACACAATACAACACATGTAACTGAGGTAAAAGAAGTCCAAAAGTCATTGAAAACATTTAAAAATCAAATAGACAAGAACAAAAATTAAAAAAACTTAAGGTCTAAAAATATATATATTTTGGGTGGCCCTTATCACCAATTAACAAACACATTTAACCTGCACAAACCTTTAACAGAAACATGAATATGGTTTATTACTACAACAGAAACATATTATATATATATATATATATATATATGATGCTTCTATTTTCAAAATGGTTCTATTTCTGAAATGTTATTTTGGCAAAAATCTAGCCATGAATATTTTTGTGGTTGATTATGGCTTGCACAAATAAAAAGGATGGAAACCATTGATTTAGGGCACAGACAACATATACAATGGTTCTCTATTACAAGGTCAATCATTTTCTTAATTAGCAAAGCCTTTAAGCACTGTAAAATAAAAACAACCTAATTCGGAAAATAAAAAATATGATATTAACACTTTTTTTTTTTTTTTTACTGATTTTGTAGAAGTAGTGCATCACATTTTTGTTTCCATCAAAAGTTGTATAATATAATAGCTATAATAATTAAAACAACAGTTTACAAATAATTTCCTCACCCCCTTGTCATCCAAGATGTTCATGTCTTTCTGTCTTCAGTCGTAAAGAAATTATGGTTTTTGAGGAAAACATTTCAGGATTTTTCTTCACATAATGGACTTGATTGGTGCCAAAATGTAGTTTAAATGCAGCTTCAAAGGCTCTAAACGATCCCAGCCGAGGAAGAAGGGTCTTATTTAGTGAAACGATCTGTCATTTTTAAAAAAAAAAAAATAAAAATACAATTTTGTATACTTTTTAAGAACAAAAGCTCATGTAGCACAGGCTCTGGGATGCGCGTCCACGATGCTACGAATTAGTGATGGGTCGTTCTTGAACGATTTGTTCATTTTGAACAAATCTTTAATGTGACTCGGGAAGAGTGATTCGTTCAGTCACACATGCGCAACATCCTATTAGGTTCTGTGCTGGAATTAGTTCACCTGTTTTGAGTCTTCGGGTTTTTCGAGTCGTTCGTTCATCTTATGGGGCTGTCACATGATGAACGAACGTCTCGAACCCGAAAACTTGTAAGATAAGAGGTGAGGTGAGCTAATCATAGACTAAAGACCCTGTTAAAGACCCTTGTTTGTAGTGTGATCAACGTTTGTGTAAGCAGTAGATGTGTTAGGGAAGTAACACGTAACATTTTAATTATATTTTGCTAAAATGAACGAAATGACTCAAAAAGATTCGTTCATTTTGCTGAACGAGACTCAAAGGTCCGAGTTGGTAAAATCATCCGAACTTCCCATCACTACTACGAATCACATCTAAGTTCATCGTCAGTGTACTCCGGCTCAAAAAGGTAGAGTATGGCGAAGAACTCCATCTTATTTTCTCCTACAACTTCAGAATTGTCCGACATTGTTGTACCTTTTTGTCTGTAAACAGCATTTGATTTACTTGCACTTTCTTAGTCTTTGCGCGTTCACATTTGTAAACACTGGGTCTGTAGTTCCACGTGACCTTTCAGCATGATTCAATAGTACGTAGCGTCGTGAACGCACACCCCAGAGCTACACAAGCTTTTTTGCTTAAAAAGTATAAAATTTTTTATTTTCTGAAAAAAATGACCAATCGTTTCACTAGATAAGACCCTTCTTCCTCGGCTGGGATCGTTTAGAGCCTTTGAAGCTGCATTTAAACTACATTTTGGCACCAATCAAGTCCATTATGTGAAGAAAAATGCTGAAATGTTTTCCTCAAAAACCATAATTTCTTCACGACTGAAGACAGAAAGTCATGAACATCTTGGATGACAAGGGGGTAAGTAAATTATTAGTGAATTGCTGTTCTGGAAGTGGAGTTCACCTTTAATTCACCCTAGTACAAAGATAATTGTAGAAATGTCTTTTAACCTCTTTTAATCTGTCACTGTAACCCTTTAAAGAAAAATATATATAACATCATCACAGTTGCTGTAAACCTGTTCTATTTCAATAAATACTGTTCTTTTGAGAATTTGAGAATTTATCCTAAAAAAGATTTCACAAAATAAATGAATTTCACATTGTTATTAATCAAAAATCAGCAGCAAATTAGAATGCTTTCTGAAGGATCCACCAAAGACTACACAATCATGGGGAAGACTGCTGATCTGACAGTTGTCCCGAAGACAATCATTGACACCCTTCACAAGGAGGGTAAGCCACAAACATTCATTGCCAAAGAAGCTGGCTGTTCACAGAGTGCTGTATCCAAGCATGTTAACAGAAAGTTGAGTAGAAGAAAAAGATGCACAACCAACCGAGAGAACCGCAGCCTTGAGAGGCTTGTCATACAAAATCAAATCAAGAATTTGGGTGAACTTCACAAGGAATGGACTGAGGCTGGGGTCAAGGCATCAAGAGCCACCACACACAAACGTGTCAAGGAATTTGGCTACAGTTGTTGTATTCCTCTTGTTAAGCCACTCCTGAACCACAGACAACGTCAGAGGCGTCTTACCTGGGCTAAGGAGAAGAAAAATTAATTAAGTAATTTCAACTGACGCATTTCAACTGGATATTCACGGAGACTGAGAAGACTGAAAGGACATCTTGTATATTTTCTTTATTTACAAAAAACACAAACATTTGTTGATATGTTGAGCGTACACAAATAAAAGTAAACTTTCTACAGATTCAGGTGATGTATTACTTTTATGTGTCCAATCAAAACTGAGGGACCAATTCAAGTTCTTTTTGCTGTCATCTGGAAAATATGCGAGTGCTCCCACTGGCGCCATAGCCGACCCCAGGGCGTTAAAGCAAAAGGAGCCCCTACCAAGTATTGATTACATATACAGTAAATGAACATACTTTCCAGAAGGCACTTAACTTTTCCACAACATTCTAATTTATTGAGATGCACCTGTAGTAATTGTGCAGTTAATTCTCATAATGTATTTTCAGAAAGTTTTGGAATATTTTTCCTCTCCCCAAATTTGTCACTACCAAAACACAGCAATATATAATTTAATTAGAAGGGTTATATTGACCTATTAAGATTTTGCTGACATCTTTCTTGTAAATATATTGTTTTGCTATTTTATTAAAAAGTTTTAAAAGGGAAAACAATAATTACAATTTTAACCATATTTCAAGTGTGATTTGTGAGATTTGTTGTATTTTGAATCCAATTTTTCTTTGTAAAAGGCAAAAAGTTGATCATACTGATTTCCAATTTAAGGATTCATTGGTTTGAATAAACACTGAATCAAACTCCACCATAACATCTTAGTTGATTATTCAATATACTTAATTTTTGACAAAACATCCCATGTTTTGGTAATGACCACATCACATTACACAATTTTAACTTGCATACTAAAACACTACTAAAACATACTAAAATACTAAAAAATGTAACTATACTAAAATTGTGTTTATTTCCCCAAAATAAAGGATTATGTGTTTCCTTTTGTCACTATACTGAAACAATGATGACATGTTTTGATTGTGACTGTTTTGGTAGTGAAAATTTTATGGAATAACCCAAAAAAACAAAGATGTCACTAACTTTCCCAAATGTTTCGGTTGTGATTGTTTCGTCAGTGACAATTTTATATACTTTTAAAGCTAGCTCAAAGATGCTAATCAGCACATGGTTAGCTAGCACAGTTATGAACAGTGGTACACATATAAAAAACTACGTTATTTAATAACTTCCAAAAAAGTGTGTTTAATTATAGTAAACTGGTGTTCGGTAGTGACATTCTTTAAAGTTGCATACAGATTTTTCATACTTTTGAACACATTTACATCAAAATGATGGGTATCTACTCACCATGTATCTATGCGAGAGAGAGACACAGGGATATTTCCTGATCATAAATGTAGGGGTGTAGTTAAAATCTCAATCAATGGACTAAAACATGCACTGCTGTGACATGAAAATGTAGGACACTCTTTTTTTACATAAATTTTAATAATTTACAAAGAAAATATAAAATATGTATTAAAATATATATATAAATTATTTCAATCACATTTTCATGAGTTAATATTTAGGGGGTTAGGGTTTGGGACAGCCACCTCCCAAATGCAAGTACCCAGTAAATGATGATTTGATATATATTAAGCTTACTGATATTTTAAATATTATTGTGGGTTTTAAATACATAATAGAAGGAACTTAATCAACATCTAATATCTGAATAATTACCTGTGTTTTAAATGTGTTTTTGGTTGTGGGACAGCAGTTTGGGCCAATTCTGTAGAATGGCCTATAAATGTTTTTGTGTTCCCATTCTCACATAATAGCTTTCACTATTTGATGTACATATATTTCAAAACCATCATTTCAACACAACATAACTTGGTGTACTATAATACATTATTAATATAATAAATATAGAAGATAAAGAAACAAAGTTATATGTTAACTTACAGTAATTGACAGCGGTGTTGAGTTGTTCTGCTTGGTTTTTTTTAAGTGTTGCACAGTCTTTTGCATCCTGTTGTACTTCTGAAAAACAGACAGAGTTTGAATATCAGTGTGTTAAGGAAATGCATTTTAAAGCATGTCATGAAGGTCAATAAGCTAAATTGCAACAACAGAATATTTTTCAGGTTAAAATGGATAACTATCATTAGATTAGTTCTAAAGACAAATACATCGGCTACTGTCAGTTTGTGCCTTTACAGCCTGTGCACAGAGAATAAAATGAAGAACTATAACAGGAATCAGAAGGAAGATACACAGATGAATATGATAAAAAGAAAACAGATCACAAAGAATATGAAGAAAACATTACTCAGTATGATGCAGCAGGGTTACAATAGTTGTGCTGCTGGATTATGCATGTCACAGGCATGACATTTCCATAGTGCACACACTTTAGAAATTCACACTGAGCAATATATGTAGGACAGTAGCTAGTTAACCATCTAACCATGCAATTATAAATGAAAGAGTAAACACTGAAGGGCCATTCCACTGAATGGGTGCTATTTACTTCCAAAACAAACAAAAAAACTATTTAACTATTCAAAATCTGTGTTTGTTTATCTCACTTTATTGAACTGTTTTAAATGGAAGATGGATGCATTTGTTTTTTTTTGTTTTTTTTTTGTAGTGCATTTTTCAGTCCTGTTATCCAGCCTGGTCTCATTGTTTACACGTAGGTATTTGTACGTAACGTTTGGAGGCACAAAATGTACATTTTTGTACGTTTTTATTGATGCTAAAACGTACAATTTAGATGTATTTCAATGCTTTTAAACGTACAAATCGCTACGTAATTTTAGTTGAAAACGTAAAATATTTACATATCTTTTATTTCATTCGTATCGATGCCTTTTTGTCATTTTATTAAGCGATTTAGATTTGCAACCCCCTTAACCTACCCCCAAACCTAAACCTACCCATTTTATAGCGAATATAAAAATATATAAAACGTAACTGATCAAAATATGCAGGGAAATTATCATTTTGGTAACAATGCAGAATTAAAATAATTTTATAGTCACTAATCCCACTCCTACCTCTAAACCTAACGTTAATCATAACTCTCTCTGTGCAAAAACATGGTAGACAGAAAAGTGCACTCACATTCATTTATTTTTTTTTGCAAAAACGTACAGTAGTACCAAAAGTAATCCAACTGACGATGCGTTGCAGCCACAGTCCTCTCTGGCGGAATACAGTAGGTTTGTTTGAGGTGCAGAGCAAAATTTAAATAGTTAATCGGTGAAAATATCATCCAAATTATTATCCTGATCCAGAAGAAGGCGCCCGCGCATCTTTCAAACACTTCCCACCAGAAACCCGGCATGTCGTAATTTGTGGCAGGCGAGAGCCAATGAGCGTTCGATTTTCCTGCCGTAAAACCTGTCGTTTCTTGATGCGGCGGTATTTGAATTTGTAAAATGCACTTCAGCGCGGGTTTATTTGCCGTTGCTACTGCACTCACTGCTCGGATGGAGATGAAGATAAAGAAGGATAAAGGCTTGAATTTGGGTCTGTCCCTCGCAATCGTATGGATTCTGAAGATCTGGATTATAGCTCACAAATAAAATTGTTTCATTTTGTAATTATGATGCGTGTTCGGTGTGTTTTATGGTTCTGTTTTTAGTCACAACATGTCAGAGAAAACGTCTTTTATGTCCCACCACAGCAAAGTAAGTAAATATTACATGGATGGTTAAACGATTTCAGAAATGTTATTTATTTTAAGGGTTTAAAGTGTAGTCTTGTTTAACATTATGTATACCTATCCTTGGAAACGTACTGGCAGCAGAAATCACACAGAACAGAATGAAGTGTTAGAATTTCATATTAAATAAACTATTTAAAAGTGCAACTGAAAACATAAGGCCATTGGTATGACAACTAAAAACAATAATAATGAAATTAATGCAGCGATTTCAATATTCATATGGATTCGTTTTTAGGTGTCCTCAATACGTCAGTTTTGTACGTTTAAATGTTAAAAATACGTAAGTATTTGTACGTTTAGATGCTGAAAATACGTCAGTATTGTACGTTTTACTGCCTGTAAAAACGTAAGTAAATGCACGTTTTGTGGAACCACATTTTACGTAAAATACATACGAATTATCATGAGATCACGTTGTGTTATCAAAACTCTCTTGTCTTTTAAAAAACATGTTTTAAAAATACGTCAACAAATTTCCCCTCAGACAGGTGTGTATTTTAAAGAAATTGTTGGCTTCATGGTCAAAAACAATTTATCATTTGATTACATTTATCATCTTAGAAAACCACTATTTATCTACTCAAGGTGTATTTGTAAGTACACAAACCATGAAGCTTATCAATTTTCTATTATGCAATTTATTAAACAATGAGATAAATGATGGACCAAACTTAATTGTACAAAATAGTGGTTTAACTTCTTTTTTTTTTTTCTTTTTTTTCTATTTAGTAACAGGAATGAAACTGGGTAACGGGAATGAGTATCCAGGTCTGACTGCACATGTGAGGTGTTAATGCTCGCATTAATATAGTGAAGAGTGTTGAACATTAAAGAGAAGTCCACTTCCAAAACAAACATTCACATATAATGTACTCACCCCCTTGCCATCCAAGATGTTCATGTCTTTCTTTCTTCAGTCGTAAAGAAATTATGTTTTTTGAGGAAAACATTTTAGCATTTTTCTCCATATAATGGACTGATATGGTGCCACGAGTTTAAACTTCCAAAATGTAGTTTAAATGCAGTTGTAAACAGCCCAGCCGAGGAAGAAGGGTCTTATCTAGCGAAACGATCGGTTATTTTTATTTAAAAAAACACAATTTATATACTTTTTAATGTCAAATGCTCATCTTGTCTTACTCTGCCTGGACTGTTTTTGTTCCAGTTCATGACAGTTAGTGTATGTCGAAAAACTCCCATCTCATGTTCTCCCTCAACTTCAAAATCGTCCTATATCGCTGTTTTACCTTTTATGTTAAAGGTGTTTGATCTTCTTTGCATGTTCACCTTGCAAATACTGGGTCAATACTTCTGCAGTGACGTAGGATGATTTTGAAATGATTTTTGAAGTTGAGGGAGAAAATACGATTTTTTCAACATACCCTAACTGTTTTGAGCCAGAATACACAGAGTTCATAGAGAGAAAGACAAGACGGGCATTTAAGATTAAAAGTATATAAATTGTATTTTTTTAATTAAACTAACCAATCGTTTCACTAGATAAGACCCTTCTTCCTCGGCTGGGATCGTTTGAAGCTGCATTTAAACTGCATTTTGGAAGTTCAAAATTGTGGCACCATATCAGTCCATTATATGGAGAAAAATCCTGAAATTTTTCCCTCAAAAAACAATTTCTTTACAACTGAAGAAAGAAAGACATGAACATCTTGGATGACAAGGGGGTGAGTACATTATATGTAAATATTTATTTTGGAAGTGGACGACTTCTTTAAATCTAGAGGTCTGCAAAGGTTTTTTGTTGGGGTTATGTTTAGGGGTTGAGGACGGGTGATGTAAGAATAATAAAAATAATAAACTTAAACTTAAATAATGCCTAGTCTGATACATAATTGCCACAGGACAGAAACTGGAAGTACATTTTCTGTCATACTTGCAGGAATGTAATATAAAACAACCATGCAGGAGCAACCTCAAGTTTTCTGTGGGCAAAAACATGGTCTCAGTGTGAACAGAAGGCCAAAATGTTGAGAAAAAGATGTATTTTCAAATTTGGATGTAGCCTAATATTTACATTAATAAATCAGATGACACTATTCACTCCTGTTACTATTACTCACAAGTATATGATATATGAGTACATGAGTAACAGGACTGAAAGTAACAGGATTGAGATTTTAGGACAAAATTAGCAAATAAATATAATAGATCACGTTTTAGGTCATTTCATTGCCTTCAGAAGATCCAGATGTTCTAATATTAAGTTGAAAATGTCTTTTCCCAGTTTATTAGAGGGGGGAATGTGTTAGGGTAACAGGACTGAGTGAAAACCTAGGGACACTACTAAAATGTCTGTATTTTATCTAAAATATTATACATTTATTTTGAAATAACTGTATTTAAAGCACAGATGGGATATAGTACACAAAAATGCAAAATAAAAATGATTTCTGAAAGATTTTAAACATTATATTTCATGTTAAAATGTAGCGGTAGACACTGGGGACATGCACAAATGCTATATTTTGAGTGTTTTAGGTAGTTTTTATTATTTTTTAATGATATATTTTAAATTTGCAGTTAGATTAATGTGCAGGACACTTTGCTTAATATTAAAATATATTTTATAGTTCATTTTTATGCATATTTGTACATTTTATGGGGACAGAAATGGCACCCATTCAGTAGAATAGCCCTGAAATAATAATCAAATCAAACATTAAGTCCAAGTATTTTTTAATGAACATAAAATGGAAAGATGTGCACGCACACGTTGGAGTTTATTAAGATCATTCTTCCTCTAGAGGGCGCTTGAATCCTCCATTTAAAGGGACATTTTTGTGTTAAATGTCACACAGACATTCGTATAATTGCCAGGAATGTTTTCCTGACATGCAAAATCCTACCCTGGCTAAAATTGATGAAAATAAATAAAAAATTAAATTCCAGTTAATCTAGTTGTCACAGCGACTGCGATTAGTTCACCTCGACAAGCGCTGAGAAAATGAGAAAAGCAACAGCTACCACGTGACCCTTTTTATATGTTATTGCAGCAGTAGCGGTGTAAAGCAGAGCTTTAGTTACTTAATTGTTAAAAAGCAATGGAAATAATTACTACTACATCCATTCTACTTTAGAGACAATATCTATTGCGCTGTCCGATTTATTGTTGTCCGTGTATTAAATAACCAGTCATATTTTAGTGTTGTCATGTGCACCCTGCCGCTAGATGGAGCTGCGGGATTAAATATTGTAATACACATTCGGCCTGCTGCTTCCATTATTAACGGTCTGCTCTGATAAAGATTTTAATACAGCCACGTGTCTGCATGTTCATTATGATTCCAAAGTGCGTAACAGGTAAGCACGATGAATAAAACACAACTCCTTCAACGAAATAACAATCAGTGAGGTTTTGGTTTCTGCTCATGCCATAATTTTGTCCTTATTTAGGTTATTTTGTTTGTATGTCAAATTTATTGAGAGAGATAAACCTATAACAAAATGCATTGCTTTTTAAGCACTCATTACTGATAAAAGCAGGAAGCAGTTTTCCTGTATGCATGGAATGTGCACCTAATCCCGCAATGCAATGCGCTCGACTTGACCTTCACTTTCCCGCGTAATGAAGGAAGCGTAAGTAATTACAGCTACGATTTTACCATCTCTGAGACTGCAGTGGCCTATATTTGTGGAGTATGCAATTATTCCATTTCAAACAGCCTAGGTGTTTCCCTTTTGGTTGAACATCATTAATCTTGAGAACAAACTAACTTATGACTTGCAATTTGCAAGTGGTGCAATTTTTCATAGTGGAGTAAAGAAACAAATACCTGTAGAGTCAGACCTCCACCATACGCTACAACAGATAAAAACTAAAACATACCGATGCCAAATCAGCTGGTAAGTGTATAATTCGCACGTCCAACTCTATTAGCTGCATTTGTGGAGAATGCTAATTACTCCAGAAATGAATTCATTTTTAACTTAAAGTAATGCAGTGACCAATTAAACAGGGATATGCACTTCGAAAGTTTACCAGAAGAAATGTGAGATTAGAATTTGTATTTAAGCACTTACCTTGATTATAAAAACGCTGTTGGTTGTCCAAATCAGTTTTATGGTGGCACTATACTGTTTTAAGTAGTGATGTGCAACGATTAATCGCATTCAAAATAAAAGTTTTTGTTTACACAAAATGTGTATACTTACGTATATATAAATACACACACATACAGTATATATTTTTTAAAATATTTACACGTATAATTACGTATTTATACATTTTATTGGTATATAAAATTATACTTAATATTTAAACCGTTTCTTAAATATATGCATGCTTGTGTTTGTTTATATATACATTAATATACAATAGTACGCACACATTATGTCAACAAAAACTTATTTTGGATGCGATTAATCAATTGTTACGCAGCACTAGCTCTAAGGCAAACAAACATTAGTCGTGTCAATGTAATACGTGTTAGGATTTTGTCCTGTCAGATATCCTTGTGCATATGAATGTGTTGTTATTATTGGACAGCAACTATGCACATGTGGTTTGTGAGAGATTGCATCACAATAACTGAGCATGCATTACATTGAAGTCTTGTGGCTATACTTGCAAAACAGTGGCATTTGAACATTTAGCGTTTAATATTTTCTACGGTAATCAATGCAACAAATGCAGTCCGTAGAGCTTGACGTGTATTCAATTCATGGACTTCCAACGTCGTTATAAATGAATCAATCACAAGCGTTTTACCAAGATTTAATGTACATTTATTCTTAACACGTGGAACATATAGTATAAAGATTTCATACGGAATAAATGATATTCATTAAGCCAAAAAAGGGGAAAAAAGGAATTTACAACAAGTTTTTAGCTACATCATCTGAAATACAAATATGAATCCATAGCACTGGAATCGACTAAGGAAACCGCTGGGAAAGAGGGGAAACCAAACTCGTTTACTGTATCTGTTCCGGTGAATGATGATGAAATCAGTTGGAGTAATGGACTTGTCTGGTTTGATATATATTATATATATGCCTCTACAGCCTTAACGAAAGGAGCTGAAATGTTATGTGCATGGGATCGCGAGGGCAAAAGATTGCATCCCTACGGCCAGAGATGTGAGGAGAGGAAGGTGGTAAATAAACACATGGCAATGCGCAATGAGAGATCTGTTGAGTGAAACCTTTAATTCGTCAAAGATTAAAAACGGTGAAGAGCGCCATAAGATGAGAGAGAGAGAGAAAGAAAAAGAGCAAAGTGTAATTTACAACATCATTATATACACTGCAGCCTGGACTGCATCTAGAGCTCAAGACCAGTCCTAAGAGGTGATTTCTTTAAGGGTCAAGTCATACAATCGAGGGACAAAGAAGAGGTCGGGGTGTTGTAGGTTCACGTTACTTTGGGGGGAAAGCCATTTTTTCCTCTCTCAACATGAACTAAAATCATCATTTTTAAAAACTACAGTTTTCCTGCTGCCAAGCCAGCATCATCTCAGTGTGAAACAGTATTGTTACAGTATGTTTACAGTTTTAAGGTGTACAGTACAGAAAAAAGTCCTACAATCTACTGCACAGGCCTTCCATTTACATATCTGTTCACAGCCAACGACCTGGTTCCTTTAGGGCTAAGTATATATATAATCCAAGTTACAGCAATTTATACCACACACCAGAGTCTGAGAGTCCATTTAGCCTCCAAGAACCAGATAATGGTCGTCTCCGTGCCCGTCCTCACCCGGAAGGTGAACACGGGCACGTTTTTTCCCCAAACTCACTGTAAACGTAACAGCAACTTTGGTTACAGTTTTGTTGTTTGTTTTTTTTTTTGTGTGTCTTTTTGTCATTTTATTTTTCATTACAAAAAAAAGTCCAAAGGGCAGCGCACTCTTGCACGCGAGGATCTCGATCGGCACATCCGTGTTAGTTTAATTCGTATCCGTACGTGTTAAATCCATCGCGACTTACATCCGTCCTTGAGAGCGAAGCAAGGGTAGACAAGGATAGACAGTGGAATCTGAGGTGATTTTGCATAAATTAAAAAAATGAACATACAGTCAGTCAGTCAGTTTCGCTGTTAAATCATCTCCACTCACGCAGACACACACACATTAAAAAAAACGAGTGGGGAAAAACATGATCGCCCCCACGGCTGTCATGACTGGCCGATCAGAAAAAGTACGTCACAGATTACATGGGACACCAAGGAGTTCATGAGCGGGGACACCGATATGTCCAGTAGCCGTGACTCGTACAGCGTGAACTCCGAGTGGTTCTCTTCCACTTTGGCAAGGGCGTGCAGGGCACGAGCTGCCCGCCGCATCATGTCCACACTAGTGGGCTCGAAGTGCGCACCTTGTAAGTGCATCAACGAGCCCTGACTCTGTTGAAACTGGGTTGCTGCAAGACTGTCCTCCAAGAAGCCAAGAAGGTTCCCAACACTGCCTTTCTGCACGGCGATAGCCCGGGCCGCGACGCTGTCGCCTTGCGCCAAGTTAGCTAGCAGCACCACCGCCATCTCCCGGCAGACGGGCACTTTGCGGTCGCCCACCATGCGCACGAGGAAGCCGTAGAGCTTCTCCAAGCGGCTGAAAGGCGGCGTAGCCAGAATGAGGTCAACATTGTTATCCTGGATGCTTAGCTTGCTGAGGGTTTCCAGGACGAGTCTCTGCGGAGACAGCGTCCCGTTGAGTCCCAGCGTGGGGAAGGGGTCGATCGCTTCCGCCGAAGGGCACACAGCCCAGTGGAGCAGGCCGTCCAGCAGCGGCAGGCAAATACTTTCAGGGTAGATGGACAAGTCCAGCTGGCCTGAGATGTTCGCTAACGTGACCAAGCAGTTCTCCCGCAGAACCTCGAGACAGTCCCACCACCACTCGTCTCGCTCGCAGCTGACCCCTTCGTCTTCCTCCTCCTCCTTCTCGTAGGTAACCGGGGCTTGCTTGCGTTCAGGATGCCAGTGGTGCAACAGTACCAGCCGGCCAAGTAACAGCAAAAGTCCTGGATGCTTCGACATCTCCAGATCATTGCCGGGAATGAAGGAAAGACTGCGGACGATGTTGGAAATGCAGATGCAGCGGCGAGCGAGCGAGTCCTGCCAATCCGAGAGCGTACACAGCGGGGTCTCGTCCTTGCTGTGCGGCTCGTCCTCAAGGATCTTGATGTTGCGACTCTGTTGCGCGAGATCGATGCCTAAGAGAAATGCTTTCTTCTCCTTGTCGCAGTCCTGATTGCCTCGGACCGCTCCCTCCGTCACGGAGCCTTGCCGAGCCGACAGCACGTCATCGATGGTGGCCGTTATGCTCGTCGACGTGCTTGCCGTTGTAGTGCTTTTACCTTCGGACGATGGTTGGTCTGGGGACGGCTGAGGTTGCTGCTCTTCGTTTGTCTGAGCCTTCCCAGCCTCCTCCATAACAGTCTCCACTACTTGAGACGCCTTCTTACGTGGCTCGACGTTCACCGGCACCCGTTTCCGATGCTTCAAGAGCTCCATCCTGCTCTCAAAATGGGTTTGTATGTGCTCTGTGGTGTCACCACCACCTACACTCCAATGGATAAGACCGCTATCAAAGGCTTGTCGCCGACCCAATTTACTAGTGCGCCCAATCACGAATGGGTCTTTTTTCCTCAATATCTTGATGGGAAGCCTGTCGAATTTACTAGCCTGCTTTGGCCTCTCCTGGGAGGCACTGGTGTCCTGCAATGGGGTGGATGATCTGAGATGATCTTTGCATGAAATATCCTCGCCTTCCTTCTCTTCTACATCAGTCTTGTCATTGGTTTTTTGGACCTGCATACACTCCTCTTTCTCTTGCTTGACCTGGACAAGTGACGTCTGCACAGTGTTGCTCTCTACATCTTCATCGTCATCGTCATCCTCTTCTTCCATCTGCTCTGCCTCTGGCCCTTCCTCATCAGACATCTCAGGGTCAATGGCGTCTGGGTCAATTAGAGTACGCTGCCCAGGATCGCCAACCTCATACTCTTTCAAGATGCCAAAGATCTCAATGAGGCACCTTCGGAAATACTCAACAACAAGCTCAAGGAAGCCAGGAAGCTGCAATTGAAAGATAAAGATAAATTAGTCACATTAGTTGACCAACCTAACTCTTCCCTAGTCATACGGTCTATACCTCAGATATTCAGCCCTGCTATTGGGGACCCACTGTCCTGCAGAGCATAGCTCCAACCCTAATCAAACACACCTGAACCAGCTAATCAAGGTCTTCAAGATCACTTGAAAAGTCACAGGCCAGGTGTGCTGAAGCAGGGCACTGGGTCCCCAGGAGCAGAGTTTAAGACCTATGGTCTATACAATCTACTCACCTGGTTCAGATTAAAGTTAGAAATGCTGTTGTCATCATAAAGAAGAATATTAATGGTATCCAAAGCCCAAGTGCTCTCGGCTAACAAGCCTGATTTGAGGGACATCATGACTCTCCAGGCCTCTGGTGTTCCTGAAACAGAAGCCACTTTTACACCACCCCACTAACAGATCGAGACAAGAGTATTTATGGGAACAATGGTATGAGATTCTTACCAATATCCTTCATGGTAAGCCGCCGACGCGGTTTCAGAATGGGCTGCGTGGCCTCTGTTGAACCTGGTGGGAACGCCACGTCTCTCCGAATCAGAGGGGGCTGCACTGGCGGCTGGGCAATGTGCGATGCAGGAACTGGAGGTCCAGCCTTCTGGATTTTCATCCCCGTGTGCATGTATGGAGACTTACTGGGTGAGGTCCTGTTCTCCATTGGTCTTGGCATGGGTGCAGGGCTGGACACTTGTGGAATGTGGTTCTGGGAGGACTGATAGTTGGACTGAAGAGGTCTGGACATCGGCGGCCCAGACGCTCCAGGCCCGTATGGGGGCTGCCGCTGGTTAACATGGCCAGCCCAAGGTCCCTCGTGGTTCATGCGCTGATCTGAAGGCATCATGTCTTCGGAACGATTCATGCCGTGGTAGCCTTGACTTTGGGATGGGACACCAGGGGGGCCCTGGCGGTTATGATAGTTTGGGTAGTTCATCTCGTTACGCCCGGGCCACATGGGACCTTGGGGACCATCGGGGACTGAAGGCATGGAGCCACTCATGGAGCTACCCATCATCTGTGGTGGCATGGAGGGCTGGGAGTTTGGACCACCAGCGTTAGGTCCTCGCTCTCGCCCGAAACCAAAAGGAAACTGGCTCTGTGGGCCAGGTGGGCGTCTGTCGGAGCCTGGATAGGCGTTATACTGATTATACATATCTGGTTGGGACTGAGGTCCACCTGGGGCCTGGGGTCCCTGCTGCTGACCACTGAAAGCGTACATTTCCCCCTCATGACGCTTTGCAGGAGGACCGTAAACACCATCAACTGGTCTCTTCTGTGTGTAATTCTGTATTTGGGAAATTTTAGATTTTAGGCAATGACACACTAATTACCAATACAAGGATATTAAACCTGTTGTGTTGCACTTACCGGTTGCTGTTGTGGATACATTCCTGACTGTTGGTTTGGGTATGGTCCACTAGGGGGAGCACCTTGGCCAGGGTATTGATTACTGTAAGAATCAAGCCTGCAAACCAAAACATACATACAGTTTCAGAAAGGCCCAAAAAGCATGGATGTTCAACAGCGAGTTGCAAACGTGCAAACGATAGCAATTAGCATGTGTGAAAATTTTAAGTGTATTTAAATAAAAGCTAACCTCTGTTGCTGTGGGGGCCGATTTGGTGAGTACATCCCTGCATCTGAAGGCATCATGTTAGGCTGTGGACCCATACTGCCATCTGGGCCCATACTTGAATCTGGTCTGTAAGGACAGCATTTGAGAAACATCAACTGAAGTTGGTGCTCTTTGGTTGGGTTGCATGTTTAATTGTGAAAATCCATTTCAAAGCTACCAATATTAACACTTAACTGATTTCTGTATTAACTGATTGCAATAAGCACCTTAATATAAAGGTAAACACTTGGAATAAATGCTCTCACCTTCTGTCATATCCTGGACCATATGGATACTGTTGTCTTTGACCCATCGGCATATTTCCCATAGGTCCTGGGGGGCCTCGGTTATATTGTTCACCCATGCCACTATTTGGGCCTTGACTTGGGCTCATGAACTGCTCACCTGCTGAAAATGTAAGCAGAGAGTCACACTGAATGTCCTAAATTATATACTTAAATATTATATTCAACTTGTGATGCTTATTCGGTGAGTTATTTACTACATGCCAAATCATTAGAAGCACAATCTATATGTAGAAATATAACTAGTAAATAACATCTGTTTAAAACAATGTTTCTTGAGTATTCTTGTGGCAAATTAGTCACTGGGATAAGAATCGTGGATTATGGATAGTCACCTTTTCTCATACCACCAAACGGGTCTTTATTGGGCTCATAAGGCCCCATGCGGCCCATCATGTCTGGTCCACCCATACCAGGCTGAAATCCTGAATTAGGGGTCACAGAGTTACGTCTGGAAAAAGCAGGATCCCCACCATCAGCAAACGGGTCCTGCAAATTCACACTGCTCCTGTGTGAAACAGATAATGTTAGATATACTCTGGCTCTTGAAAGTCATTCTGTTCCAAAACTGAGACACACAGCGTTGAGATGTACCTAGGACCAGGCATGGGCGGCATCTGACTGTGCGGTGTTGATGCAGGTGTAGGGGGCTTCAGGTCTCCACCTTCGGCCATAGAACTGCTGGTCGACTGCGGCGTCTGAGGACCCTGTAACGATCCTGATCCAGCTGGGGGTGGGGGGGGGAAATAGGATCGGATCTATCAGTCAGCAAATTCTAAAGGAGGTTTAGGCAACGTCATATTGTGTGTAGTAAACACTGTGTGCTTTATTAAGAACCACAGACCAGAAAACCCAAATCCCTGTCCACACGGTTGTAATTTAAACATCAAATGCGTTCTGACTGCCTGCGATCATTGCTTTCGCAGCACTTTCACTGTCAGTGTGGACAGACAGCGTGCCAACACGCAGCGACACACTTTCGAGGAAATGCGCTGAGCTCGGCTCATTTGGCAACCTTCCCCTGCCTGAAATCACGCTGCTTTTCATGGTGCTTAATCTCATTTGAGGACTTTCCCCCACCGGTGACACAGGGAGAGGTGCTCTGCCAGCTAAGTGCTCAGAGAGTATCATCGTTAGGTTTTAGGCTCCATATCCCAGCATGACAGAGTCTCCATTACTACCACTCAACCAGCAGCTAACAACACTTACCACACAGCTAAGTGCTTAGTCATGTGCTGAAGAAGAGATGAGGTAATCGGCTTAAGTCTGACGTCACGCGTCACCGTTTCTGTGTCAGATGCCAAAAGCAAAGAACACACGGCGCTAATATACACTCACGGTTTGCTGTAATACTAACCCTTATCTACACACTGAAATCTCAGATGGCTAGACTGTGAATCATCAGAGCCCGGGGACCAGTGTTGGGGTAAAGCATTACAAATAATGTGAGCTGCATAATCAGATGACTGTTTTCAAGTAACTAATAAAGTAGCACATTACTCTTTATTTTAAAAGAATATATTAGAGTTACTTTTTCAAATAAGTAATGCCAAATACTGTTTTTCCATTTATTGACTGACAGCTCCCTGTCCCCATGTTGAGAGAAATCAGGAGTAAGTGCAGAAGCGTTGTGTGCGCTGTGTGAATGTTACTGTAGTACTAGACTAAATGTGAACATGCATGCAACATGCATGCATCCTCAAAATGAATAAGAGAAAAGTGCAAACAGAAAAATGCAAAGTCTGAATATAACACAAACCTGCAATAATTAAATATGCAATCCAGAATGGCAGCACAGCTGAAAGGTTGAGTGTGAATTTACATTTCCTTCAGACTGAGGGAATGAAGGGAGTTTTGCAAATGCCAAAAATATTTTTTAATATATATTAAAAACAAACAATCAAGCCCAGCCCAGACGAGAAAAAGTAACGCAGAAGTAATGTAATGCATTACTTTCCGTAAAAAGTAACTAACGCTATCAGTTACTTTTTTAGGGAGTAGCGCATTATTGTAAATGACATTACTTTCAAAAATAACTGTCCCCAACACTGCTGGAGACTGTAGTACTGTAAAAGCCTAGCTTTAGTGTGATATGCATAAACAGTGCTCAAAAATAGCTACTGAGATAATATTTTCAGTTAAAACATGTAGTGACTTCAACCTGGAAACAGTTTTCCTTATGCCACGACTGAAAGTGCTGCAAATGATTTCTGAGGAACACTGTTAAAAATTTAAATCAACACCTAAACAAACAGTTGTGAGCTGTCTGTTCTGTGTGTGTGCTTTTAAAAAAAAAAAAAAAGGTGTTTGTACATAGTTCTGCTCATGTAAATAGGAAAGAACCGAATGTGATTGGAGCAATCAGACCAAGCTCCACAACACTCTTGTAGCCAATCAGCAATAGGGGCCATTTACATTCATGATTGGTTGGAGAAAGAGTCAGCAAGCTGAAGATTTGTAGAAAGACTGCAGAAAGAGAGATGGCCTAGACATTAGGGCTGAACAATAAATCAAAATGAAATCGCAGTTAAAAAAAGCAGCGATTTATTTCAAACACTTGACTGACATTATGAAGTGAGTTGAGTTATTAAATGTGGTATTTTCACATGCTTTCAGATGTAGCAGCTGTAGTTCACAGAGAAGCTACGCAAACAGCTGTCATTATCGCGAACGATTTCTTTCGATTTCATAATTGCACAATTAAATCATCTGCAATAATGAATGCAATATAGTGTAGCTTTTCAGTGAATTACGGCTCTGTGTTGTAAATGCTGCTACATCTGAAAGCACGTGCTGGAGATTTACTACCGATTACACAACAGCTTTACTGAAAACATTTGCATGACAATCGCCTTCGATTAATCGTGCAGCCCTACTAGACATTACCTAAGAGGACAAGGTTCAAGGAAGATAACTGGAAAAAGAAGGAACGACCTAGGACTTCCAGCGCTGGATGTTAGAGAGCGGGAAGGACTGTAAACGGATGCTAAGTTTGCTTTGTTTCTGCTCGAAACATGAGTAAAATTGGCATTGCAGTTTCTCAGAACCAAGATATGCTGTTGTTGTAATATGTGTCCCTGGACCACAAAACCAGTCATAAGGGTCAATTTTACGCTGTAAATGAGCTTTCCATTGACGCATGTTTTGTTAGAAAATCTGACTGTGCAAAAAAATAAAATGAAATAAATAAAACTGAGAAAATCACTTTTAAAGTTGTCTAAATAAAGTTCTGAGCAATGCATATTACTAATCAAAAATTAAGTTGTGATATTTTTACGTTAAGGAATTCACAAAACATCTTCATTGAACATGATCTTTACTTAATATCCTAATGATTTTTGCCATAAAAGAAAAATGGATAATTTCGACCCATATGATGCATTTTGCGCTTCTGCTACAAATATACCCGTGCTACTGAAGACTGGTTTTGTGGTCCAGGGTCGCATATTAGCTATAGAACAAGGACTGATTCATTCATAGTTGTGTGAGCTGTTAGTCGTTGCCAGTGTTGCACTGTGTTCGTGAAGGCTAAGCAATGAAGGCAAGAGTGTTTTTCTTTTGGGTAGCGCTGTATTTGTTTGGGTGTTGTCTTTAAATATCAACAATGTTTCACAAATTGCTTACTGCACCTTGGTCAGGTTGCTCACTTGAGCACTCAACAGGCCGAATACTCATAATATTACATATAAGGCCCCATTTTCCACATTCCTGAGCAAACTTTACTGTTACTTCAAGTCCTTGAGTGCTCGTGCCCATCCCACCAACGTGATTACTATGAGGCCACGTGCTTCATTTAAAGCAGACATGAGGCAACGTGTATGTGTGTAAGAGACAAAAATGTGTGTGGATGAACAGCATGTTTACGCGCCACATGTTGCGGCTCATCTTGCGGCCAGCGAGAGGACGATTACTACTGGCACGCCTGTCCGATGACTCATGCTTCCATTCATTAACTCGTACACAGACTGGGGTCACCGGCAGGTCAGACATATCCGTATCTCGCACTTCACACATGCTCCTTAACACACACACGCGGCACAATACCTCAGCCTCCCTCCTCCGGGCAAGGATATCCCTCTAACGCAGATAAAGAGAGGGGGAGGGTGGGAAAGAAAAAAGATGAGGAAGAAAAACCCAGCTTGACTTTACATACCACCACCCCCTTCGTTTTTTTGTTTTTTTTTTTTCCTTTCCCCATTCATCTTTTTCTGGCTTGATTCAGCCCTCCAGGGGTTTGCCTCTGAATCCTAAGGCCAGGAAAAAGCCGTCTGCAGCAGGGAAAAAAAAAAAAGCAGTCAGCCTGGAGCACCTGACCCGGTGCCAAGCAGACATGCTCTACATCACAGGGGATCCCCTTTAACTCGCCCCATTTCTCTTGTAATCTCAGTCGCTCTCTAGTGAACTCACTGTCTGGCTCAGAGAGTCTTTTACATGGGACGTGTTTTCGGATTGAAAAGCAGCTGGATGGAGCGAAACGGAGAGCAGTGCATAAGCCAGCGGTCTCCTTAAGCGCATTTAACACTCAGGCTTTTTGCCAGTTTCATACAATAGGCCAAAGACACTGCCATTGTTGCAAACAAACACTGTGCTTGCTACAGTAAATACACTTGTGATGCCTGCCTGATGCACAGCTGCTTCTTCTGATTGATGCATTTAAAAATAATAATAATATTCATGTGATGCATAACAGTTGAGATTTTTTAACAAGACATTCCATCTTTAAAAAAAATTGCATGAGGCAATTTTCAACCTTTTCTACCATTTTAAACAACAATTGCAGTTATATTTTCAAAATATCTTCACTGAATGAACAATTGGAAAAAATAAGCATTTTGGTTTATATGCACCGATATATACATCTTAAGAGGAAAACAAAAGTGTAAAAAAAAAAAAATGCATCAAATATTCAGCAAAAAAAGTATTATTAAATAAATAATCAGCCAGTAAAATAAAATAAAATTTTGGGCCGAAATAATTTGAGGGCTGAAACCACTGACCAAAACAATAGCGCTTAAATAGTAATAGTGCTTCCTTTTGATTGTCAAAAAGCATTGCACTTCATGTGCACAATGTAGATACAGCTAAGGTCAAAAGATTACATCCCCTTTTCAGAATCATTACAAATGTAAATTTTTACCAAAATAAGAGGGATCATACAAAATGCACGTTATTGTTTATTTAGTACTGACCTGAATAAGATATTTTACATAAAAGATATTTACATATATTCCACAACAGAAAATAGTTGAATTTATAAAAATGAGTTTATATGCGCTTAATTCTTGATTGTTACCTGAATGATCCACAGCTGTGTTTAACTTAAGCTGTGGATCATTCAGGTAACAACACAGTATTAACAATCAAGCGTATGTAAACTTCTGAACTAAACTATTTTCTCTTGTGGACTACATGTAAACAATCTTTACGTGAAATATCTTATTCAGGTCAGTACTAAAACAATAACATGCATTTCCCTCTTATTTTGGTAAAAAATAAATTTTTAATAATTTTGAAAAGGATGGTGTAAACTCATGACCTCAACTGTAAACTACAACAGGTAAACATGCCAGCTCTGTGAACACACTTCATGCCAAAAACAATACGCAAAATGTGTTTGTCTGAAATCGGAGGCGGCTCGTTGCCAAAAAAAAAAATAAAAAAATTACTTTGACTTGTTGAATTTATCATCTGAGAAAACGACACCCTGAACAGTACACCGAGTTACCCAAGTACCCTAATATAACCATCCAAATTTCATCTCTTTAGCTTCGATGTTTAGCTAAATGAAAATGGTCACATTTTCAGTACTTCTGTGATGATTGTAGACTGATGGTGCAAACAAATAACAACATGAATGTTTTTAATCAACTCTAACTCTGAACTGAACAATCTGACATCAAACACTCAGAAATGTTGAACTTACAAAGTAGTGTTTGCTTTCTCTTAACTCTTAAAAGATCAATCCCAACACACTCATATTCACTAGTGATAAACTTAATAGCGAAATAAAAAGTGCATTAAAAATCACAATATTAATAATGTTGTTGATATCGGCTGCAAAATTCATTAATATGTCCCAGCCCTACTCTGAACACAGAAGGGCATAAATAAGCAATGCTATCCCAGCAGAACAGAGCGGCGTGGTAGCTAGCAGTACCGTAAATCACTATAAACGACACGAGGAATGAACGTCAAATGTTGGCGTACAAACATTACCAGCTGTACTAAACCACATCAAAGCGAAATTCCATTAAAACAAGACATGCACACTATAAAGATTCACATTTACAATCACATTAATCTCGCTGTTATAGGTGCATTATCAGGGCAATGGGAAATGGTTTATGTCAAGGCAGTTAACGTCTTTCAAGTCTGATTAATTCAGCTTTTCTGGACATCATGAACACATTGTACCTGCATTTGGGAAACTGACTCAGAATAATACCTTTCCTTCAATTCATCTCAACTTGCTACTGCACCAGAAGAAGAAATGCTGAAAGAAAGCACCAAATCTCAAAACTAGTCAGAAGATATTTGATGTTTTATACACATCTCTCTGGAGATGAGTTGTGGACAAATACGAATGCAAAAAGACAGAGCTAGTGCAATAGCTTAGTGCAATAAAGACTGAAGAACTAACACTAAAAAGTGGCCTTTTGCATCACATCTGGCAAAGACATGGGATTGGGTTTAGTTTTATATAAAAGAGATGTCTGCACTGACCTGGTGAAGGAGGCTGGACCTTGGCCTGGTTCTTTTTAGGATCATTGTTGAAGAAGTCAGGCGGCGGGTCTTCCCCTCGCTCGATCTTGCACTCGAAGGCGTACAGACACTGGATGTACTGTTTCTTCAGAGAGCTGGCAGCACTGCTGGATGTGCCCACATTCAGGTTAGTGGCTATTTCCCTCCACTTCTTATTCTTGTTCACCTGATAACAGCAGACAGACAGAATTAATGACTGAGGAGACCTTCAGTGGATTCAAACCCAGCACACACTGTAAAAACCCCCCAAAAAAACTAAATAAAATGACTAGAAAGTCAACAGGAAATCATAAATGACCCTATAAAACCTGCGTAATGTTCTTGGACTTACTGTGCATATCATAATATTTCATCAAAATGTTTCCACTTTTGCAACTACATTTTTACTAATGTAACCAAGGCTGTGTCGACAGCAAAAACAATATGAACCAGTAATATTATAGCACACATTTTAGTGATCATTTCCAGTTTTTATTTCTTATTTCAGTTTTTTCTAGCTGACTATTGAGTTTATGGACTAGTTGATCGCCTTATCTGAGGTAACTAATGTTTAGGGCTGCCCTCAACTAAAGATTTTTGTGGTCAACTAGTCGTCGTTCATTTTAAGCATTAGTCGACTATTTGTCGCATGTTTATTATTAAACCACATAAATCATAATAATGAGCCTTTAACTACCTACATAGCCTAATAAGCACTCACCGGCAGATATAATAATTATGAAAGTGTCAGGGAAAAACAGTAAATAAACTGCATTAACATTTTAATAATTTATTGATAAACTAGCGCTTGCTTTGTTTTCAGTTTAGGAGATAAAGTCGGCGACACTGACTGGTCATGTCCATCTAGTGATGCATGTTTCATACAGATTACACAATCTGAGGATATGTGTGTTCTCGATTTGAATTGGTTCATTTGAAAGTAGATATTTCGCTCTCTATAGATATACTTTTCAGATCTGTAAGACAAGTATACACTGAGTTTTGAAGTTTCACAGAGTGACACTAGTTGACATGGCAGAACTGTTTTGCTTTTACTTTACAAAAGTGCAACGTTTTGTTGTTATTATGAGTGCACACAAATGAACAGAGAATTTACAGATTCGAAAGATGTATTACTTTTATCTGTATGACCAAAAATGACAGTATTTTAAGCAAGTGACCACACCGGTGCCTCCATCTGTCATGCAGTAAGTGCGCTACTGTTCAGTCTCCACACAGACACTTAAATAGTGCACATTTTTCTAAAATAACATTAGATTGAGCTGCCATGTAAAGTTGCTACTACTTACATATTTCAGATGAAAAGCCATATTTAAGGTTGATGAATGACTTTGCAGCTTCCAGTAGAATTTTTTTCTGCAACTAAGTGACTAATAAAATCAACCAACAACCAACCAAGCCTCTTTTTCACCGAATAAGTTAGTCAACTATTAGGGGGCAGCCCTGCTAATGTTACATGTTGTTTTCGAGCCGTTTTATTAATGTCTTTCTACAGTTAAAACACTAACTTAGTGATTACATGAGACAACACATTTCTGTGCAAGTTTCTTACAACACACCTGATGTTCATTCTTGCTTATTTTGTGCAGCAACTAGTAGTAAAGAGAAAACTATTGATTCATGTGCCACTTAAACTGAGCTGGCAAGCCACATCAAAAAGCATCAAAACCACATGTATTGTTTGTATTGCATTGTAAAACTGACAGAATTTGAAAGCTGAGACTGTTTTATAATATAGATTTTATATTTTATATTAATACACTGCCCTCCAAAAGTTTGGAAACGCCCTAGAAAAGTGGGGTTTTGGACAATATTGGCATGAATCCTTTTTAATTTGTGATAATTTTCCACTGATAAGGGACAACACAAACTACGAAAACATATTTTATTACATAAACAGTTTATAATAGAAAAAAACTTAAATTTTCGATTCATCAAAATATCCAGCATTAGCAGCTATTACAGCTCTGCATAATCTGGGCCTAAATTCATTATTCTTAATTTGAACTTAATTGGCAATCAATTGATGAATCTATTAAGGTGTGCTGACCCAAAAATCTTTTAAAAACCTGGGCCAAGTTTAAACCAGTAACCAGGCATCACAGCTGGCAAAGGGGCATGTCTGACTTTGACATGTATATATTGCCATTATCATGTAATCAAAATGAAAATTATTATTGCTGGTCAATGATAATGTCAAGTTACTTTAATGTATTTGCACTAAAAAATGATAAGGATTTATGCTGATATCATCCGAAACCACACTTTGCCAGGGGTGTGGTTTTGGAGGGCAGTGTATATAGAAGAGTTGTTTTTCCCACCCTGCTTCTCAGACTCAACACTCACATAAGTTGCCAGATTGAGGACAATGGAAGGCAACAAGCTTACTGAGGTTTTTTTTAGGTCGGGTAGAATTTGCAATCTCTGACCCAGTTCATTTGTTAGCTTCCATGGCTGCAATATGTGGCGTTTTCTACCAACTAGCAACCAGTGGGTGGTGTCAAAATACTACTGGATAAACTGGCAGTGGACGGACAACCAGTCAACCAGACCAAAACAAAAACAGACATTCTGACACGGAACACACATTTCAAAACAGAATTGTACCATTGTTTTTCAGAGAAACGAGTATGTGAACTTAGCATTTGTCCTAAATATCTGCTAAAAATTGTATTTTTATGCTTTAGAACAGTCAAAAAAGACATACAGCCCCTTTAAAAGTAAAGCACAAAGCTTACAAGATTATTGACTGCCAGATCACATGCTACAAATAACGTTCAGTGATGTTCACGCATTAACAGAATCCAGCATAGACTAAAAGATTGATCTTAAGATTTAAGAAGTCTTCTCAGTATTGATTAAAAACGATAAATCAATATTGTACATCAACATCCAACCTTAACATCCTCAGCTGACATGTTAGACTGTTGTAGTTTATCCATGTTGTGTGCATGAAACAGACACTGACACACTTTATCTATTGAAGCGGCAATAAATAAACATCACCGTTTCGGTCAATGATTTCAGACCTCCAAAATTGTTTAGGCCGATACCAGAAGTTGCTTTTTTAGAAGAATATTTTTGGTTGACAAAATTTTGGTGCGTCACTACACATTTCTAATCTACAATCTAAACTACAAACTCTACCTAAATAATCTTATCTACTCGAAAACTACTACTGTCATTTTGACATCCTAAAAGCTTTTTTATTGGGATATTCACCCAAACATGAAGATTCTGTTATCAATTACTCAGCCTCATGATTTTCTTTCATCTGCTGTGCAGAAAACATATTTTGAACACTGCTGGTAACCAACAAGTTTGTGGTAGCCATTGATTTCCATTGTATTTTTTCCCCATTCTATAGAAGTCAACAGCTACCAGCAACTCTTTGGTTACCCTCATTTCTTAAAATATCTTTTTATGTTCCACAGCACAAAGTCAATCATACAGGTTTGGAACAACATGAGGCTGAGTAAATTATGCAGAATTTTAACTATTGGGTGAACTATCCCCTTTAACGTCATGTCATGTGCAATAATAGCTTCTAAAAAAGCCTTTTTCATGTCACACCTGAGTGAGGCCGCCAATCTCTTTGACGGACACGTAGAGGCGGAAGAGGTCGAGGGGCTTGCGTCCCACCGCGGGGAGATTGTTCATGCCCATGGCTTTCTCCTCAGCAAACGCAAGGTAACGATCCACCCACATTTTGCGCTCCGGTTCTGGACCCAGCTCGTACAGCCGGGTTATCTTCTCATTAGTGGTGGTAGAGGAACTGGACTTCTGCAAGGACAAAAATAAGGAGCAAAAACATGGTAAAACGCACCCAAGTTTCAGATTCCTGCTGTTTAGCTATGAGGGGTAACAATTCCCCCATGCAGTTTTAATAAACAAGAAGCACACTAGCGGGTATATCAATGCACCGTATACGTACAATGCGCATTTCAGCGGAAAAGCATTTTCATTAATGATGTATAAAGCAAAGACTGCAGGGAGCAATTTCAAAAGCCCTGAATGTGCGTTACTCCTCCTGTACATTCTCCGGCTATCACAACTCTCCATACAGATGATCAGTCAAGCGCTGTTCACAGGGCCCCGCGTCCTTCAGCTTAAGAGAGGCACGCCGGCCTGCAACAGCACGGACCCATTTAAATATTAATAGCTCTTCACCTTTTTCGATTCGGTCTTAGGCGTCCCGTCCACTTTGTTATTCAGCTTCTGAGATTGGTTGAGCTTGTCCATGCCAAACTCTGGACTGGGAGCCATGCCTACGAGAAAAAATGCAAACACTTTGGTCACTGTGTGCGCCAAAAAAGCATTTCATTAAATTCAAAGATTCACTATTAGCAAAAAAAAAAGTCCAAGCAAGCAAGTTCAGCACTTACCGGCAGAGTTATTGGACATGTTCCCGGGCATGGGGTAGGGTCCCGCTTGATTCATCATACCCTGCATGCTGTTCATGGGCGGGGCATACGGAGACCCGGCTCCCATCATTCCCTGGTTCATGTTGGGATATCCAGGCGGTCTGGGAGAGAAATAGTATGAATTTGAACACACTGCCTTCAATCATACTGTTCTGATCTGATTTTCATCTCCCACAGTGTGATCAGACTGAATCCAGCTGTGCTCGGCAGGACTGTAAAATCTCTGCTGTAAGTCTGAGTCTATCGGCAGACCCTTCAGGATTTCACAAAGAATTTAAATATAAAATCAAGCTTGCATTTAAGTCATATTCCCACATTTCTCCCCTAATAAAAACACTGGCTAATACTGCTTCCGAGCCTCAGGTTAATCAAAATCCATAATTCTGAGCACAAACAAATTAATCAATAAATGTACACATGTTCTGCCGTCAGCACAGTCAGGTTTATATACAAGTGTTTAAAAGAAAAGATCCGATAGAAGACAGATCCATTAGAGCAACGGAGAGGTACTTAATATTTCTTATCGAGTCATCATGATATACGCTTGTCTATTTCAAACCTGTTCACTTCCAAACGGCGTGAGAGAGATGCAGCTGCGTCTCTCTGGAGAATACTCTGTATGTCTAAAATCTGTATATTAGTCTTCATCAGGGTCAGAAATGCACAAAAATGCCACCAAAATGAACAAACACCCCACAAAAGGGAAAAACATGCTCAATTAAACAACGTATTACAGCTGACATGATTAAAATAAAATGTGAAAATTAAGTGTTGATTTGCAGAATTATGTTTAGATTCATTCACACTGCATTAGTTTGCATTTGCGTGCTGTTTTGTGCATCGCTCTGCATTATAACCAATCAAACGCATTTTTGTTGAACGTAAGAATGCACTGGCCAATCAGAGGAGCTTAGAGCAGTCAGTGCTGAAAACACTTGAGTGCGCAAGCTTGCAAATTCTCTCATCATAAACAACAGGATGTAAATAAAAGATTAATTTTGCAGCTACAGTAGTTTTTCTGCAACTTGTGCTAGACTAGGCTAACGTCATGGACCTACATGTCCGAAACGAAACAAAAACATTTCATATTGTTTTCTATATTGATATTAATAGTCATTATTACAATTTAAAAATCAATAATCTACAATAACTTTTTCAATAATTTTTATCAAAGTATCGCAGACCTATGAGCTCCTGTTTTTGTGTGTATAATTTAGACACAATTTTAGATACAGTCTATTGTTATTGATAAGTTTAAAATATTGATCGAAACAATTGGGTAAATTTAAGTAGGCATTATTATATTTGACATTAAAGACAACATAGTATGGTTCTTAGAATAATAAGGTGATTATAAAAATTGCTCTCACAAATGTAAAAAAAAAAAACAAAAAAAAAACCTGGAAATCAATTTCAGGGGCAAATATTGCACCTTAATTAAAAAAAAATAAAAAAATAAAATAAAATAAAATAAAATAAAAATACAATTTTAGGCCAAAATAATTTGAGGGCTGAAACCACTGACCAAAACAGTAGTGCTTCCTTTTGATTGTCAAAAAGCATTGCATTTCATGTGCACAATGTAGATACAGTTGATGTCAAAAGTTTACATCCCCCGTTCAGAATCATTAAAAATGTAATTTTTTACCAAAATAAGAGGGATCAAACAAAATGCATGTTATTGTTAAACAAAATAAAATAAAAGAAAAAATAAAATAAAAAAACAAAAAATAAAATACAATTAAATTAAATTAAATTAACTAAAATAAAAGGAGCAATTCCAATAGGGTCCTAACTATAAAATAAATAAAAAATAAAATAAATTGATGGAAAAAATGCAAAATCAATATTACAATAATAGACAGTAATCAAAATATTAAATTGTAAAAACAAACATCAAACAAGAGTTTAAAATGTACACTCCATATTCAGGGTGACAGTATTTGCTGAAAACACAGAAATGTGTTCAACAATAACTTGCACACTGATGCTGAATCAGTAAGTACAATTATGAGTATTTCTCTGCTGGTGAATCGGAAACCAGGATCACAAAATCGCTTCATTTACACCTTATTTAGACAATGAGAGCTCCAGTGACTCCATCTAATGATTAAACTAAAAGTGAAAGTGAAAGTCGTGACGTATTGTCAAGTATGGTGACCCATACTCGAAATTGGTGCTCTGCCTTTAACCCATCCAAGTGCACACACATCAGCACTGGCAATCAGTGGAATGGACTTTTGTTTCCATGCTAAAAAAATTTACATTCTCAGATCCAATCTAACTTTTTCCCAGTGCAAGAGGACCTGGATTCTGTACAGGCTTGTTTCACATGTGGATTGTACCTGTGTATGGAGTTGGTTGGGCCGTGGTGCATCCCCGCTGCTGCGGGATCCTGAGGCTTTCTGTTCATCCCGGGCGGCGGACACATTCCTGACGCCACCTGAGGAGGCATGCCGCCCATGTTGGGGCCCATGCCAGGGCCGTACGGCCTCGTACCCATCTGCCCCGGAGCCATGCGTCCAGGAGGCATCCCTCCATACGGCCCCCCTCCACCCTGCCCTGCCATAGGGTTCATGGAGCCGCTCATGCCAGGACCACCGGGATAGTTAGCGTTTGGCATGCCTCCGTAACCTGGCGGCCTTGGGTAACCTGTGCAACAGATTTTGAGGTTAATGTATGCTAGGCTTTGATGTTCTTTAAAAGCATCAGTGTTCAGTCAAATCGAAGCTTCTCACCTTGTGGTCCGTACTGGCCACTCTGCGGCCCATAGTTGCCCATGGAGTTGTTTTGCGGGAAGGAACCCATCCCACTATGCATTTGGCCTCCAGATGACTGTCGCGGGGATAAAGTCGACCCGGGTTGAGGAGAGCCGTACGGCATCTGAGGGTTCCTCATGTATACTGTAGAAAGCAGACAGAGTTATGCCACAGTAAACCACCCTTGAGGTAATGCTTTCATGCTAGAAGATTTGGTGTGAATCCAGGAGAGTTTGGCTGCTGTGAAAGCAGCTTTTCTGAACTCAGACTCACAGCATAGAGTAGATGCATCACAGTAAATGTGAAAATGGTGGTCTGGGGTACAGCTTGCGTAGAGTTCAAAAAGCAATATGGTCAAATATGCATAAGCGAACCACAATTTATGATGCATAATTACAGACTCTACAGAAACTGCCTTTTGGGGAGCTGCTTTTTTGGCATTATTATTCCAGGGCATATCAGGAAGCGCACAGGCAATTTATGGCTGCAGATTAAAGGTATAATTGTGATTTTTCTAGGAAAAAAATCCTGGTTTGCAGTGCTTTGCTTGTAGAGCTGCACAATAAGGCCAAAATGATTAAAAAAGTTCATGAAAAGCAAAATTGAATATGTAAATAATATTTATTTAATATTTTTTATGTAAAAAAAAATACAAAAATAAAAATGAAAATGCTATTGCTTTCAGTAACTGCATTACTATTTTCAAACGTAAAATAACATTTAATTTTGATTTTTTAAAAAAAACTTTGTCAATATGGCTACAAATAGTAATTAATAGTTTAAATGAAATAAAACTGAAATTACAATATGGCATAGTGCAATGATTTATGAGTTCTGAGTTTTAATAAAAAAAAAAAAAAAAAAAAACATACATATTATATACATATTTATACATATATATTTTGTATAATACATACATGTTTAATGCCATCTTTTTTTACGACTGAAGGCAAGTATCATTGATTTTTTTTCCTAATATTTAACCATTGACTATAGCCATTCAACATTACAGTATAACTGAGAGCTATCACTTTATCATATATTAGACTTCAAAAAAAAAAACTTCTAATTCAAGTGAACTTAAAAAAATCTTCACATAAACCTATTATAATAAACGTCATAAACGTGCCCTTCAGCAAGAAAATATAGCCTAACTTAATAGTTATCAAACACTAAATTATATAAAATTCTAAATTACATTATAAAGATAAAGCTTAAAAATACAGAAGTTACTGATTTCTCTTTTAAATTTTGTTAATTTTTGAATAACAGACATCACAGCATCTGGTTATTAGAATATTTTGGCTGCTGTAATAAATATAATTATATAAAATATATATATATATATATATATATATATATATATATATATATATATATATATATATATTTTTTTTAAACTCAGAAATCCATATTGCAATTTCAGTTATATTTCAATTAATCAAGCAGCACAGTCTAAGTGTAAACATTTATCAAATGTCGAGACTCACCTCTATCCTGTCCAATGGAGGAATGTAACATACCATCCGACTGGACACTTGAGGGTCTGGGGGGCATCTGGTTACCTGTAAGAGGGGTAAACACCAGAATTTTTAAAAGTGGGCAACTTATGACAATGTTATTCTTTTAAAAAAATAATAATAATAATAAAAAAATAAAAAAATACTTCATATCTACGTACTTTAGCATCTCCATCTACACTAAACTACACTACTAGTGCAAATAATTGTGAAGTAATTATATAAATGAGAGTCTCACCAGGCATGGTTCCGGGCGAGAGGGGTCCTGTGCGTGAGGCCGGGCCGCTGGCGGGTGAGCCCACAGGTGAAGGTGATGGGCCACGGATCCCGGGCAGGTGAGGGGAGGTGTGGGGCGAGAAGGGCGACTGTGCGGGGTTGCTCTGTTCTCCCTGACTGCTGGAAACTCCTGATGTGCTGACGCCCGGACTCAATGCACCCTCTGTGCCCGTTGGGAGATCATCGATGGAGCCTGACAGATCCTGAACGGGACAACCAGATGAACAAAAACGTGTTAGTGGTGTTTGATAAGGCATGCCTCACTGTTACTGCTGCTTGTTCACAGCGACACAAGCCCACGAGTACTCGTCCCACTGCGTTTGTGTTACAGACGTGAATGAGAGCTCAAATCATGTGATCTACTGAGGAGACGCGTCCTGGTAGTTTTTACAGAAGCCCTAAGGGGACACACTGATGGAAAAAATATGAGATGAGAGGAAAAATTATTTCAGTGCTTATGTTCATTTGCTAAACTTTTGCGTTCGCTTTCAGAAGTTTTGCTGGTGATGGAAATATGAGATGGGAGAAAAATGTATATTTCTATGCTTTCATAAAGTTTCTCTGGGGAGCGCAATACTTCTGTGAGTGAAGGAGTGAAGTTACTCCAAAGAAAATGAAAGTTTTGCAAGTGAGCTCACAAACATCTCATTTTTCCTATAGGGACTCTGCTTAAGTAAGGAAAGAAAGAAAGAAGAATGGAAAGGAAGGAAGGATGGATGGATGGAAGGGAGTAAGGAAGCTCACACGGAAATAAGAAAGGATGAATGGAAGATGTAAGGAAGTATATAAGGAAGCAAGGAAGGGAGTAAAGGAGGTAAACAAGCAAGGAAGTAAGGTGAAGGAAGGAAGGAAGGAAGGTGTAAGAAAGGGAGTAAGCAAGCAAGGAAGGAAGAAAATGAAGTAAGAAAGGAAGGAAAGAAGCAAGAAAGAAAGGAAGGACGGAAGGAAGGAAGGGGTTAAGGGAGTAAGCAAGCAGTGAATAAGAAAAGAAAGGGAGTAAGGAAGTAAGAGAGGAAGGAAGAAAGAAAGGAAGTGAGTAAAGAGGAAGTAATGAAGGAAGCAAGGATGTAAGAAAGTAAGGAAGGAAGGAAAGATGTAAAGTAGTAAGGAAGGAAGCAAGGAAGGAAGTGGTTAAGGGAGCAAGGGACGAAGAGTAAGGGAGTAAACAAGCAAGGAAGGAAGGATGGAGACAAGATGTAAGG
Organism: Labeo catla; assembly: GCA_012976165.1. NCBI lineage: Eukaryota > Metazoa > Chordata > Actinopteri > Cypriniformes > Cyprinidae > Labeo > Labeo catla. The sequence goes on from VONZ01000038.1 coordinate 487,985, forward strand.
AAGGAAGGGGTTAAGGGAGTAAGAGTAAGGAAGGAAGTGAGTAAGGAAGAAAGGAAGTAATTAAAGGAAGAAAGGAAGCAATTAAGCAAGGAAGGAGGAGTAAGGAAGGAAGCGAGGAAGGAAGGAAGCAATGAAGGAAGGAAGATGTAAGAGAGTAGGTAAGCAAGGAAAAAAGGAAGGAAGGAAGGAGTTAAGGGAGTAAGAGAGTGTAATGAAGGAAGTGAGTAAGGAGGAAAGGAAGTAAGTAAAGAAGGAAGCAAGCAAGCAAGTAAGGAAGGAAAGAAGGGGTTAAGGAAGGAAGGAAGAAAAGGAAGAGAGTAAGAGAGTAAGAAAGCACAGAAGGAATGAATGAAGCAAGCAAGAAATAATTAGGGTTGCAAAGGGGTGGAAAATTTCAAGTAACTTTCCAAAAATCCCAGGAAGATTCCAAAAAAAAAAATCCCGGAAAGTTTCCACCTATTTGCAACCCTAGAAAGATTCAAATTGTGGATGATAAAATGAGCAATTACTGAACAGATTTTCACTGAAGGAGTAACTTGAACCATGTCTACAAACCAAGAGACTATAACAACTTGAAAACAGACTCTTTTGACTTTTATAAACAAGCAACTAGCCAGAAACTACTCCGAAAACCCTAACAACCACAAGCAACAATTCAAAGGTGTGTCAAAGATGAAAGAAGTCTTTAAGTTTATTCACCACACGAGTATGAGTAAACAATGACAATTTTCATGCTTTGAGTGCACTAACCCTTTAAAGCCATCACTAGTAGAGCTAACCAAGTGTTGGACGAACTAGTTGACCTAAACAACACAAAGCAACCTAATATTGCTGCATCAAGTTTAGCACAGGCAAACACTGCTCACAATTTCATTATAAAATAAATCCAGTTGACCGAGTGACAAGTTGTCATAAAGCACAGCAAACATCAGTGACATTTACACAGACGGCGCATTACAAATACAACACGACACGTATAACACAACAGAAACACAGGGCAAACACATCTTGCATGTGGTGACAACATGAGCAGCACATTTTGGAGAAAAACAGTGCAATAAACTACTAGAAGATCAGAAAATGTTCACTCGATATATGAAGCAAATATGGATATTTTGCACTACCATGCGTCTTTGATTATTGATGGCTTTGCCATTACAGAACACAGGCTGCCTGAAAACAAGCCTGAGCGAAATGAGCAGCGAGTCCATATGGGGTGTGATGCTGAAATCAATCTGGCAGTCAGTCATAAAGCCTCCCAGCGGAGGAGTGTGTGCGTGTGTGCGTGTGTGTGTGGGAATATTTACACACTCAACTCGCGTCACGTGGAGCGCATGTGTTCGGTGAAAATTTGCAAGCTCATCTGCCAGTCAGATCAGAGAGGGAAAGGGAAAAAAAGTGGGAGTGGATCGAGAAACACGCACGCACACACATATAGTGAGAGGCCGACTGGAGCATGGCCAAGTATTCCCATAGAAATCTCACACTCACAGACTGGCTGCGGCCCCAAAGTCGGCGGTTTTGCACTTGAAACGGCGCCCGCTGCTATTTTTGGGCCGTGACCTGCTGGAGGAACCCCAGAGGGAGAGACAGGAGGAGGACGCTGATTCAGGCTCCTGTTTTAACTGCCACACACACGCGCACGCTCGGCGTCTACATGACCCAGCTCTGCTCTCCTAACAGGAAACAATCCTCGGTGGATTAGTGTTTATGTTGGCATGTGTGCGTCTAATAGGACATTCCTGTGTGTGACCCATGAGGAAGGTGTTTATTACCCGAGAGTGTGGCGTAAACCCAGAGCCTTAATGCCTGTGCATTTGTGAGCACAACATGACGCAACGGCACTTGGGAACGTGATCTCAAAGCATCACTGATCCCAAAGTGAGGGCATTAATTAATGAAGAGACTCTGAGGACTGAGACTCTGTGTGTGTGTGTGTGTGTGTGTATACAAACCCAGTAATACAAATTCATTTTTCAGTCTGTTCAAACACTTGAGTTGACATCACAAAACTCTGCATCTTCCTGATTAATGTCAATGTTCACAAAGGACCAAAAATGCAAGGCTTTTCAAAAAGCATGATGTTGACACATGTATTATGTAACCACAAACTTTTATTTTGTAAATAAATTATTTTGTAAAATATAAAAATAGACATTAGATATATTTCTTAAATATATGCATGCATGTATTTATATACATACAAATATACACAGTACATGCATATATTATTTAACAACAAATATTTATTCTGAAAACGATTAACTGCGATTAATCGATTTTTACAGCCCTAGTTAATTCGTCACTGGAGATGAAATATAATACATTTTAAGCCAATTTCAGACCACAATTTTTATTTGTCTTATGAAAACTAAAAAATTAAAAGCCTAGGTTGGTTGGCTGGTCTTAGCTGGTTTAAGCTGGAAGTAGCTGGTTTTTAATCTGGTTTCCCAGGCCTATTCATGGCACATTAGCATATATATTAAGCTCACACAAAAAACAGAAACTCTAAAAATGTTCAAGGACTTTGGAGTTCATTAAGTATTATAACTATTATAACTTCATTTAATGCATTTTACCATGCATGCATTGATAGAAATGCTTAATTTTCCTCCAAAATCCAAACTGAAAATGCACAAATAATAATAATAAATTTGAGCAAATATTTTAACTTATGTCATAATAGATTTATATTTCAAATAATTACTGTTCCTTTTAAATTTACATTCAAAGAATCATAAATAGCATGATTTTAACAAAAAATAAGCAACACAACCGTTTTCAACACTGATAATAAATGTTTCTTGAGCATCAAGAAATATGTATATTAGAGTGATTTCTGAAGAAGCGTGTGACACTGAAGACTGGAGTAATGATGCTCACATCATTACTCCAGTCTTTGCATCACAGGAATAAATTACATTTTAAAATATATTTACATAGAAAACATTTTTTTTTAATTGCAATAATTGTACACAAGTTTAATGTCTTGTACTGTATTTTTGATCAAATGAGTTTGTAAATCTATTGAATAAAATTCAATAATGTAGTGTAAGCATAACTTTGCTGATTTTCAAATAGCTTTATATTGTTACAACGTCAGTAGTACATGCACATTACAGTAGTTTACGGAAATGAACAATTATTTGTTGGCAAAAGTCTGTCAGATGAAGCAAAATTGCCATTGCAGACAAATATATGTTGCACGTAACAAAGAAAACATTGTTCATTTACATAATCTACTGACAGTAACGATACAAAACTGGCTGAAAATCTGCAAAGTTGTTTTGTAAATGTAAGTGCTGGAATGCTAGATTATTGTGACCTTAATATTTAATCTGAAGAGAGTTCAAACAAACTGAGAAAACTGAGACGTCCAATTAAAAGCAGAACTTCACAGCTTCACTGATAAATAATGAAAAAAAAAAAACCCTGTTTAAATCCAGAGTGCTCGTCACACTGACTGTTTTGCTGTGGTTTCGCACTGCTATCATAAGACCAGTCATCTGACCGACGGCTGAGGGTTTATCTTAACCCCTTCTGTCCCGACAGGAGCGTCACATGAACCTGTCTGACCCCGTGATCTCTAGAGGTCAGGAAGTCACAAGCGGTCAGTCGGGACTCTCCTGATGACACAAAGGTCAAGAGCAGCGTCTCAGGTCAGGCCATAAGAGCAACACTGAGCAACACATTACACTGTCTGACCAGAGCAATACATCACACCGCCGCACGTTTACAGACAGAGCCCGCGGGCTTCACCGCCGCTTATCCTTCTCTCTATCAGTCGCTTTGGCTGAGTTTCAAAACAAATGCACAAATGTGCTTCTTAAAGCTGGAATACACTGCATGACTTTTGCCCTGAATTACAGTCAGGAGAAGAAGTTGACAGAGTCAGTCTGCATATTTTGGTCAGTCTGAGTTGACATTTCACAGTAAATCACACATTCTAATACTTCAACCTCCAGACTCTGAGCTCATTCTAGGGCTATACAATCGATTAATTGCTTTAAAAACATAAATACATATAACAAATATATTGTGTAAGTATTTATATATACATATAAACATAATATTATCATTATATATTATATATTTCTTAAATGCACATCTACGTGCATGTATTTACATATAAATACACAGTACACACACGTATTAAGTTATCACAAACCTTTATTTTGGAAGCAATTTATTGTGATTAATCACGCTCGAAAATAAAAATATACATATAAATATTATAAATATTTCTTATATATACACATGTATGTGTGTATGTACACAATATACACATAAATATACACAGTACACACACATGTATTATGTAACCACAAACTTTAATTTTGGAAATGATTAATCGTGATTAATCGCTTCTAAAAAATAAAAATATATTTTTCTTAAATCTATGCACATGTATGTGTATGCATTTATATAAATAGAAACACACACACACTATGTACCCACAAACATTTATTTCAGAAGGAATTAATCACTTCCAAAAATACAAATATACATAACGTATATTTCTGAAATATATACACATGTATGTGTGTGTATTTATATATACATAAATATACACAGTACACACAAATATATTATGTAACCACACACTTTAATTTTGGAAATGATTTATTGTGATTAATCATGATTAATCGCTTCCAAAAATAAAAAAATATATATACTTTTTTCTTCTTAAATATATTCACATGTATGTTTATGTATTTATATATACATATAAATATAGACAGTACACACACATATGTATATAAAAATATATATGATACGTATATATTTTAAAAAAATATATGCAATGCACTTAATCACGATTAATCGCTTTCAAAAATATACATATATATTTCTTACTTATATACATGTGTGTGTATGTATTTATATATACACATAAATATACACAGCACACACATATTATGTAAACACAAACATTTATTTTGTTTATGCAATATAAATGTACTTTTTTGTTTTTGGCGGCGATTAAAAAAAGTACTTAAAATACATAAACCTACGTGTGTGTATTCATATGCATACAATGCGATTAATTGCAACTAACTGATTTTACAGCCGCTGGAAATTAAACATTATATTTGGAGCCAATTTCAGAACACTATTTTCATTTGTCTTCTGAAAAGTAAAACAAATAAATAGCCTAGGTTGGTTGGCTGGTATTAGCTGGTTTAAGCTGGTTTCCCAGGCCTAGCCAAGCTGGTTTAAGCCTAACGAGCTAAATAAGTGGTCAAAACCAGCCTTCAAACCAGCTATGACCAGGTTGGATGACCAGTTTCTTCTGACGGCTAGGGTTTGAAAATATGTTCAGACTTTAAAATCTGTGTGTATTCCAGCTTAAACACGATCTTAAGGAGATCCCATAATGTATAATATTGTAATACAGTATTTATGCCGACATAACTATACAATGCTAATGTCTGTCAGTAGCAACAGCCACATTCTGCTGAGCAACAACAAAAACTCTCAAACACAAACTTGTGAAACATTTTAACAGTTCACTGTTAGCTTAGCACAAAGCTGCTAAATTACAGCCCCTGACAGCACATAATTCACGAATGCAGCCAAAAGTTCATCCTAAAATATAACTGACAAAGAAAACAGCACTGAACATACTCAATGTCTCTTAAAATACTATAAGAGAGACTATTCTGGTATCTGCACGGCAGCCATTTTATGCTCAAATTAGCGCCGGTGCTAGTCTGTCTGTCAGCTCTCAAAACGGAGAAACTCTAGTCTGCTTAAAACACTTTTGCGGTTCTAGCAAGATTAGCAGAAGCGAACGACTTCGGTTACTCTCCTCTTCTGTCATAAAACAGGCCAGTGAGTTGTGAGGAATATTAATAGAGTCACTACGGCAGCCATGTTGTTTCACAGACACCACAGTGGGAAACTCAAAAGGCTGGAGTGGTTTATAAACTCCACTGTGATGTGAGAAACACCGTTTGTGATTGTTTGATTAACGCCGCTCACGATGAGCTAAAAGGAAATCCTGTCAGAAGTACGACCACGTGCGGAGGGGATCTACGGTTCAGAACGCAGACTCTGTGTGACCCTCGTCGGCTCGGGACGCCTTTCTCCTGCTCTCACACACACATTCACACCCATTCATCTGCTGCCAAAACGGCAGAATGAGGAAAAGCAGAGCGGGAGGGAGGAAAGGAGGACAGGAACACACACACACACACACACACACACACACGTGCAGCTGCATCTGTGAGGTTGCCATAGCAACTGTCTCCACGTGCTTGACACATTAGTGCAAAGTGGAAACGCCCCTCCCCCCGCGCTGAGGTCACGGCGCAGTCACACACGGCATCACCGCCACAGACGTCAATCAGCTATTACCGCTGAAGCAAAGCGACACCAGGCCAGATGCATTCACACACATATAGTAGATATTCGTACGATTACATTTTTGCACTTCACACCTAAATCAGAGCAGGATTTCTGCTAGAAACGTCCCCTATGTAGTGAGCAGCGGCTGTGCAGATGTCAGCCATGAGGGGGAGCTACCAGCCCACTGACTGTGAGAGTGATGGGAGAGGAGCTGCCTCAACCAGCGGCCATTTCTGCCTCCCTCTCAGCACATACACACGCTGCTCCAGCAAAAGCAGGCATCGCTGTGACTGCTGCTTGTGTTAGGGTTAGGGATGTGAACAAAGCATGCAATCAGGCTCCGTGGGTCCATCTTTGATTGGCATACATTGAAGGTCTGGTCATGTTCTAGAGAGAAGAGAAGTGTATGGATTTATGGGTGGGATCTTTGGACTTGTGTTTGTAAGCATCCATGTGAAAAGCACCCAGAACAACCTAGCAACCGCCTACAACACACTAGCAACCGTCAAGCAGTGGCAACCGTCCACAGCATTGTGACGGTGACATTTTAACGGGCAGATTGGGGAAATTTGAAAATAAAAAATGTGATTAAAAAAAAAAAAATCCAAGTTTGCTATGCTTGTTTGTAGGTCATAATAATAATAATAATAATAATAAAATATTATAAACAAAAGATAATACTATTGAAATATTTTAACAAAAATCTTAGTAAGAAAAAATAATAATAATAATAATAATAATAATAATAAATATATTTTTTTTTTAAATGCACTGCAATTCATTTACTACATTTACTATAAAATAATTTATTTTACAGTACAGCTGGCTGTGATGTTTGCATGGGCAAGCACTATTAATCCAAAATAAATAAATAAATAAATAAAATCTAATTGCAATTATTAATACAAATTGCAATTACAATAAAAATATATATTAATAATAATAATAATAATAATAATAATAATAATAATAATAATATATATATTAGCATTAAACAGAAGACAATACTATTGCTGTAATATTTCATAAAAATAAATTCAGTAATAATAATAATAATAATAATAATAAATAAATATTAAACAAGATAATACTGTTGCAATATTTTTTTACTGTAAAATAAATCTAATAATACAAATAATGAACAACTATAATAATAATAATAATAATAATAATAATAAATTAATTATATTATAAAAATATTAAAAACATTAACATTATAGCCAATACCATTGTAATATTTCACTAAAATAAATGTTGTAATAAAATAATACTATTGCAATCTCACTGTAAAATAAATATAGTAAACAAAAAATGAATAACTTTAAATAATAATAATAATAATAATAATAATATAAAACTTGTAAACAAAACTAGTTGCAATTAATGATACAGATTCCAATTATGATTTTAAATTAAAAAAAAAATAAATAAATAATAATAATAATAATAATAATAATAATAAACAATGTAAATAATGTGAAACCAAAAACTAGTAAACTAAAAACCTAGTTGCAATTAAAGATACAAATTGCAATCATGATTAAAAAAGAAATAAATAAATAAACAAACAAGACAACACTACTGTAATCTTCTGCTGTAAAATAAATCCATTACAAACCAACAAAAACAACAATAAACAACAACAACAACAACAACAAACAACAAGTAAACCAAAAAAAAAAAATCTGACCAAAAAAAAACCATCTAGTTACAATTAAAGATATAAACTGAAATCACGATTTTAAACACCACCACCACAAAAAAAAAAATAAATAAATATGGCTTAATTTATTTTAAAATATTAATCCATCAAGTTTTTTTTTGGCCAGTTTCTTACAAATTTGGAAAGATAGTTAATGCATGCTTAATTTCCAAATGTTCCCAAACCCAAACCCACATGTGGCTGTGAACAGATGAGAGATACTGAAAACACCTGATGGTGAGCTTCCTGCGTGTACAGTGCCAGGCTTCACTCTGAAACACACAGCACACGTCACTAAATCACAGTCAAGACATCTCATGACTTCTCATCGCTTCTCTCAGTTGTGACCGCATCAGCTAAGCCGAAACCGTAGTGATAAGTTGAACATCAAACTGAAGCTGTTAAACAGTGAAGACTCTTCCAAGGCGGCTGTGTCTCCTTTCACACTCAGGGTCTCATTCTCACATCACCCGAGACTAAGAAGACTAGGGTAATTTTCTCGACTCAAGATGCTCAGCAGATAAACTGGCTGTTGCATTGCATCTAATTTTTTTCCAAGTTATAAATACTCCTATTAAATAATGCTTTTTAAAAAAGCATTTGAAGACCTCTGTGGTCTTGGCGCGGTGTCTAACGCGTCCTGTGTGAACGCCCCCCTAATCTCCTCTGGAATGCTGCCCCGGACTCAAAGTCACCATGAAGAGCGCTGATGCAAAATTGCTTTCCGATGAATCACAAATAAAATAATAAGCCTCGTTTTGGCACATCTGTGTGAAGTCGTTAATGAATTTCAATCAATGCTTAAGTAATACAAAAATCATGGAATTGTGTGATTAATCATAGTGGTAAATTCTGAGTACTGATGCCCACCCGTCCCATAGCCAGAACGCTAACAGATTTGAAGATACTTGTAATATGACTAAACAACCATGGAGTTAATATTGTGCATCTCAGAGCAGTCTTAAAGGAGAAGTCCACTTCCAAAACAAAGATTCACATACAAATGTTATTTGATGTTATAACATACAAATGTTATAAGACAATGTTATCTGACAAGTACATTATTTGTAAATTATTGTTCTGGAAGTGGAGTTTTCCTTTAAGGAAAGTTACTTTTAAAAGTAATCCATTACAATATTGAGTTACTCCATAAAAAAAGTAACTAAGTAACGCTATTAGTTACTTTTAAAAGCATTACATTACTTTTACATTACTTGCTGCATTTGTCACCTGGGCTGTTCTTGCTTTTTTTTAAATAACAAAAATACCCAAGAGTTATATTTTTGGCAACTGTAAAAGCCATAAACCAAACCAACAACAAGCTCAGAGATCAATCACACCTTAACATTTTATTCAAAGTAGGACTGTGACTAATTAATGTTTTGATAATGATTATTTCTTCAATGAATCGGATTAAAATTGCAATTTTTAAAGCACGAGCACCAGTGCTGCAGGAACCCTATTGGAATTGCTGTTTCTTGTTCTTCTCCAAAAAGAATCGCATTTTTTGAGGTCCTAAAACTCACGAAACTTTGCACACGTGTCAAAAGTGGTGAAAATTTACATCTGATATGGGTTTCAGAAGTGGGTGTGGCAAAACGGCTCAATAGCGCCACCTACAAATTTTCAACGAAGTGCCCCTCGTGCTACGTTTCAAGTTTTGGCGTTGTATTTAAACAAACTCCTCCTAGAGATTTAAAAAGATCAACACCACATTTGGCCAGTGTAATCTAAAGCCCTTTGTAACATTAAATTGCGAAGAACTTTATTGAAGAGTTTTTATTGAAGGGCGTGTCCGTTGCAGCCTGACAAACTTCGATGTTTCGCCATGGAACAGGAAGTTGCTACAATTCAGGGATACAATGTCTGATCTGCACCAAAATTCAAGTTTGGTAAGAGTCCCGTCCTCTTGCCCATGTTCATATTCAGTTATAGCCATAGCGCCACCTGCTGGCAACAGGAAGAAACTTAATGACAACAACATTGTATTTGGTCAGTCTACTCTAAAGGCCTTTGAAATGTTAAATTCTGAAGATCTTGAGTTTTCGTTAAAGGGCATGTCCGTGGTGCCCAAACAAATTTCAATGTTTCGCCATGGAAAATGTAGTTGTAACTCAGCCATACAATCTCTGATCTGCACCAAAATTCATTCGACAAGAGTCCTGACCTGAACAAATCTACATGCCAATATTCAGTTATAGGCATAGCGCTACCAGCTTAAAATTGCTATTATGCTACTACTTTTGGCGCAGTGTTTCCAGGGCAACAGTGACCTCCTGATTGGTGGATTTTTCTTCAGCATTATGGGTAATGTAGTTCTTCGCTTAGAATTCTGAAATTTAGCACAGTTGTAGACAGTTTTTTTTTTCTTCCCCCCCCAAAAATATTCTTCAGCAAGCTGAAATCACACTGACTACAGGCTTTTACAGAAACATACATCATCACTTAACCTCAGAGCTCTTGGCGTGTCTTGAAACCTCTTCCACATTAATCACTACAACTCAATTTATCCATGGGGAAAATGAATGGGATTTTTCCGGAAACCGACTGTTGCGCTATATGCAACGGTCACTCTCTCTGAGAGTGATTGAATGTCTCTGATTGGATTTAGCAGTAAACCAATCAAAGCTGGAGCCGCCGAGCCAAAGTCTGACGAACGCTTTCCGTGTCTTTTGGCATTTCTCATCGTTTTTTGCGTAATAATAAATGCATTGAATCAAATGTGTTCAAACGTCTGTAAAGACTGAGGGTTTCCACAAGTAAAAATATCCTTCGCTGACACGCCGAGTAATTTCCCAAGCCAAACGCGATCGCATCATACAGGCAGAGCTGTAAATAAAAACATCTATTCAGAGGCATCTGGACGGATCTCTGGTGTTTGATGCGGGCGGGGAGGGGTTCTCTGTGTGACTGCATTGGGGGTCTATTGTGTGGGTCACAATAGTAGCGGGAACCACAGATGCTTCTGTGAGGGAGGCTGCCGCCCCGTCTGGGTGGAAACAGAGGGAGAGAGAAGGGAGGAGAGCTGGATACTGGGGGGCTGGGTGCCTGACACAGAAAAAAAAAAAAAAGCAGGAAAAAAAAGTCTGCCTCCTCTTCTCCAGAGCAACGCCCCTCCCACAGCAGAACAGCCCCAGAGCCAGAGCGCGGGGCCGCAGACACGAGCGCGCAAAAACTGCTGGAGCTGCAGCCTGAGCATAAGAGACCAGAGAACTCAGATCTGCAAATAGGGATGGAAAACATAAGGGGTTTTAAATGGGATTCTGGTTACAATTCCACTAAACGATTTGTATTTCGTAACTATTCTTTTAGTACTTACTGCACAGTTGAAAGCCCCAAGGGTTTACTCAGTTTTTAGTAAATTTGCAGTTTCTTTTCATGCTCCTTAGGTTTAGAATGAATTGCAAAATGTACTCCGATTACACCTTTGAACTATTTTAAATGTCTTTGCAAACGGGAAAACTAATTGTTTTTCTTGATTTAACGTTTGGTGACCGTATGAGTTGTTTTTAATGATTTGTTTGGTGTAAAACTTATTGTGCTGCTGTCTTGACCAGGTCTCTCTGGAAGAGGAGATTGTAATATCTCAACAGGATTTTCCTGGTGAAATAACGGAAGTAATTATTCTTTTAGTACAAAGAAAAACAACAGAAAAAAATGACATACAAGTATGTTTTACGAGCATTTTAATGCGATGCGCCGTCTGCGTTTTCTAAGGGAAAAAAAAAAAAAAGAAAGAAAAAAAGAGTCACATTTACATTTTATATCAAAATAGTTATTTTTCAGAGAAAGTTAATTTTGACTTTCAGGGAAAGTTGACTTTTATTCATCCGTCAATTAAAAACTTTACAAATGAAAGGTACTTTATCTCATTTACTCATTTTGTTCAGAACTCGTTAGATAAGATTAGATTATTTGCAATATGACTAAAGGTGCAGTCACATTTTCCACTGCTTTAGCAAATTTTGGTGGGAGGAATCTGGTAATTTCAAAAAGAAACCATGCAATATGAAAATGTGCGACGGTGACATATTTATATGCAGATTTTGCAATATTTGCGTTGGTCACAAGGATTTGCAACTGATTTGAAAGTGGCTTATGTGTGAATGGCACTTCATGCACTGCAACATTATTAACAACAGACCATGCATCTTTGCAAATTTTGTTAGTACGACTAATGCATAAATTGAACGGGTGCATTCAGCAGTGCAAATTATTATTAGCATCAGAAGTTAAAATACTACAAAGTCTCCAATCAGTTTCTAAATCAACTTTTATATCAATAATAGGATTTTTTTTTTTTTTTTTACATTTAATTATTCAGTTCTGTAGTATTTTTCACAACATTAATTGTACCTACCATAGCTGAAAATCTTAAGTTTAGTTTAATTTCTTTCTTTGTGCAAATGTATTTGTCCTACTGTTTGCAATTTGTTTGTTTTAAACAAAAATGAAACAATATCATGATCATTGTGAAATACAATGTCTAAAATCATAAAATAGGATTTGGTCATATTGCCCAACCCACAACCTAAGCCAACCAACTACAAACATGTGAAACCCTTTCTAGTCCCAGAAAAAAAATTAAAGTTTATTCCAAATTGCAATTCAGAGTTAACATCTTGCAATTCTCAAAGAAAAAAAATTCCCCTCAATTTCAAACATATACTTCAAATATCTGAGGGAAAAAAAAAAAAGTGCCAAAAAAAGTGCCAAAAAATATAAAATAAAATAATATAATCACAAAATGTTAAGTACATACTGTGTAATATAAATATATATATATATATATATATATATATATATATATATATATATAGTGGAAATTATAAATAAACATGTGTGTATATATATATATATATATATATATACACACATATACATATATATATATACATATATTTAATATTTATATATTTTTATATATTTATATTTATTTTTCCTCAAATATCCCCAAAAAAAGGTCTCCTGTCGGTAAAACAATAGAAATCGGCATATTTTAAAGCCATTTAAAAATGGCAAACACAAGCACCAATAGCATTTCAGCACTGCAACTTACACAGGCACATGAAAAACATTCATTGTATTCATAGACTACACTGGAAATGTGTCCGTCTGCATCACACTGTAGTCGTCTGCTTGCCGCTTGATTTAAATTACACAACAGATATACACAGAGGTGTAAACAGCACAGCAGAATCTTCCAGTTGACATTTCTACCATCACATGGTACATTTTGCCACAACATCTACCCGTTTAAAAAAAAAAAACACTAACTAAACACCAGGAAAATAATGGATGACGGCGTCATTTTAAAAATGGAAAGTGTTCTAACAAAGACACATTCTAAATTCTAAACCTTATCTGTGAACCTACAAGAGAAGAAAAAAAAAAAAGTGAATAAAAACACCAGATTGATGCAATTCAGAAAAGTATGCGAGAGGAAAGAGGAGGAAAAACAGGAATAATGGGAGAGGCAGTGGAGGGAAAGAGAGAGAGAGAGAGAGAGCGAGTGCTGCAGTGAGACACGGCCTTTGTGCTGCCGTCAGCCGAGCAGGAGCGCTGAGAGAGAGAGGGGAGAGAGAGAGAGAGAGAGGGAGAGAGAGAGAGAGAGAGAGAGAGGGAGAGGAGGGGGTGGGGGGCTGGAGGGCTGAGAGTGGGTGTGTGAACGAGAGCGAGCGAGAGACAGACAGCGAAGGGAGGACAGGAGAACACGAAAAGACCAACAAAAAACTATATGAAATGTATTTGATGCATGAATCCTTAAGAAGTACAGCTTTTCTTGCATCCTGCTTGATTAAACTAACGCATAGGACGAGGGGAAAAACTGTGTGCAACTGAGAGCGCATGAACGAGAGCAACGGCCCCTGAACCTGAATAAGCCACGCGCACACAGGAAGACCCAGAATAGCAACAGGAAACACGCCCCAGACTCTGAATACTGCAACGGCACAGCCACGCAAAACAGCCCGAGAGCTGCGCTGAACCGCTGCCTTCAACAGCATTCAGATCACACGGAAAAACGATCAATTTACAGTTCAAAAGAGACAGTGTTATTAAGAGCACGCAGCAGAAAAATACACTTATGAAATTAGATTACATTTCAAACTGTGAATAATGCATGTTAACATGCAAAACGGCACTACAGTGTTAGGATGCTGTGAGTAATTGCCAGAACATTGCATTGTAAGTGCCATGGTGAGTTTATCACATTGTTAGCTTCCAATCTAATAAGATGCAAGAGGCAATCTGATGATATATTGTGGTTGATGGTATAAAGTGCCAATCAGGGATTTTATATTGTGGTATGCAGCTGACATGCATCATGTTTTATAGAGTTATTAAGCACAATAAGCTGTCAAAATAGCACTCAATGCTCAGTGCATGACACGTGGAGTATTCATGCAAACACAGTCGGTTATGTCTTAAGTCAATGGAAACACTGAAACAAACAATGGTAGAAAACAAAAAATGCATGATTAGAACTGTGCATTAGGTCAGACTAATATTTTCTGCTGCTGTCAGTGGCATTAATGTTAATCGAACAACAAAAAAAAAAGAAAAGTCACTCACTGCTCGATTGATTAACTTTTGTATCAATCAAATTATATTTCATTTCTACAGTGAAGACTAGGCAAAGTTGTTGTTTTTTTACATTCGATTGTCTACATTCGATTTTTCAATTTTGTAATATTTCTTGATTCTTCTTCTCCAAAATGAATCGCATTTGAAGGCCTAAACGTATTCAAACTCCTGCACGCCAGAAGTGGTGAAAATGAAGAGTTTAGATGCAAAACCAGCTAAATCCATCTAACGTCTTTCTTTAAAAAATGCATTTTTATCAGGCTCAGATGTATAGGTTTCTATGTAAGTACCGGTACTTCTGATTGGGCTGAGGCTGGAATTTTAGCGAGTTTGAAGAAAAATTATTTGATGGACGTATAATGTATCGAGAGCATTCACTCAGTAACATTATCTCATTTTTGACTGAGATGGCTCTTAGCTGGTTTTGCATCTGAACTCTTCAAATGTACATCTGATATGGGTTTCAGAAGTGGGTGTGGCAAAATGGCTCGATAGCGCCACCTATTAAATTTCAGTGCATTCGAGCTATGTTTCACATGTACGAAATTCAGTAGACACATGTAAAAACCAATACCTACAAAAAAAAAGTCGCTCATTACAAAGTCCGAAACCCAACAGGAAGTCTGTTATTTTGAATTTTCTCTGCAAGTTTTGTGCCATTTTTGCTATTTTCAGGTGTTGTATTTTAACAAACTCCTAGAGATTTAAATAGATCAACACCAAATTTAGTTAGCGTTATTTAAAGCCCTTTTTGACATTAAATTGCGAAGATCTTGAGTTTTCGTTGGAGGGCGTGTCCGTGGCGGCCTGACAAACTTTAATGTTTTACCATGAAACAGGAAGTCGTTACAATTCAGACAAACAATGTCTGATCTGCACCAAAATTCACGTTTGATAAGAGTCCTGTCCTGAACACATGCCCATGCTCATATTCAGTTATAGACATAGCGCCACCTTCTGGCAACAAGAAGAGATTTAATGAAAACACCATTATATTTGGTCAGTCTACTCTAAAGGCCTTTACGATTTTAAATTGAAAAGATCTTGAGTTTTCAATGAAGGGCGTGTCCATGGCGGCCTGACAAACTCAGTGTTACGCCATGAAAAAAGGAAGTTGGTATAAGTTGTTATCAGGCATGCAATGTCTAATCTGCACAATGAACACATGCCCATATTCAATTATAGTAATAGCGGCACCTGTTGGCAACAGGAAGTGACATGTTTTAAATCTCCTCAGAGATTTAATGACATCAACATTATATTTGGTCAGTCTAATCTAAAGGTCTTTGCGATGTTGTTGGCAACAGGAAATGACTTCTTGTACACTAACTTAAACATGCAATGCCCAATCTGCACCAAAACTTCACCTGTTCGATAAGAGTCCTGGCCTGAACACATCTAAAGGCCAATATTCAGTTATTATCATAGCGCCACCTGTTGGCAACAGGACACGTCATGCTTCGCACTAACTCAAACATACCATGTTCAATCGGCGCCAAACTTCATGTTTGATAAAAGTCCTAGCCTGAACACATCTACATGCTAATATCCAGTTTTAGTCATTTTTTTGGTCAGGAAGTTTGGCACGTATAATAACTTTGACATATTCCTCCTATATTTACCACTTTAAATGCATATTGCCCACTGTTTGCTGTTTTTCTAAAGCCACCAGGTGGTTTTTAACTTTAATTTCATTTGTTTCTTTGTTTAGTTGTATTTGTCCTTCTGTTTGCAATTCGGCAAGTTTAACTATCTCACAATCCTAAGTGTGTCTATCGCAAATTCAGAGTTAACATCTTGCAATTCTGCTTTTTTTCCTCAATTTCAAATTTATATTGCAAATTTCTGAGGGAATGTTTCAAAATGTTAAGCAAAAATTGTGCAATACGAAGTCAGAACTGTGAGATAAAAAGTCACTTTTTTAATTCTATAGTGAAAACGGCTTCAGGCAAAAACCTTAAGTCTGATTACTACTGTATTTTAGTCAAATATTATCACTTCTTCTCAAACCACATTGTCTGAGGCATCATTCATGTAGCACAAACAGTGCAGGAATGAGCGATGGTTGTTAAAATCACTAACCCTAAGTATGCGCAAGTACAACAGTCATGCTTGCCTTAGCAAACACTATTAATAAATATAAAAGCTACAGGACAAAAAAAGAGAAGCATAAATAAGCCACTCTCGGCAAGCAGACAGCACAACAAAGAGAGAGCAAGAAAAACAGGGAACCGCAACAAGGACAAAGCTGTTAGATGGGAAACTAAGTGAAAAGGAACAGGGCAGAAAGGGAGAGGAAAGACGGATGGAAAGAGTCGCAGACATCTGACAGGACTGGAGCACTTGGCAATAGCGCTCTGTCAGGGTGGGAGTGCAGGGGAAAAATGCGGGTGGTCTTGAAATGATGTCAGCCGCTGGGGTTCCTGTGTGAAAATGGCTCAGTGTCTCACTCGCTCGCTCGCCCGCCCGCCCAGCACACTTCTCCTCTCTTCCCTTCCATTTCCTTCTTTCATCCTCAATATCCTGCCTCAATCCATCCTGACGTCCTCTTTCCCCACTAAATAACCATCTGCTTTCAGCACAGGGTTTCCTACAAAACTCCATTTTTGCAGTTTCAACTAAAACTAGTTTTAGTGAACTTTATTAACTCTTTCCCTGCCACTGGCGAAATTTTCAGAGCTACCGTAATGTTGAAGTAAGTAAAATATACAAACTGTTTCCGATTAAAACATTGATCGATGTCATAAAATCATGAGTACACTGTAAAAAGTTTTACCCAGTTTCAACTTAAAAACTTAAGTTTAGCAAAGGCCGTAAAATTAAGTTAAATCAACATAAGTACAAGTCATTTTAACACACTTTATTGCAGTGAGTTGAAATGACTTGTAGTTTTAAGTTGATTTAACTTAATGTTAAGGCAGCTGCTGAACTAAAGTTTTAAGTTGAAACTTTTTTTTTTTTTTTTTTTTTTTTTTTACAGTGTATGTTTAGAGTTAAATGTCATAAGCTTTAACTTACATGATCCAAAAAAAATGTTAAATCTTAAAATGTTAAGGTTACCACTGCATTTTTCTGAAAGGGGAAAAAAAGCAGCGATTGATATTATTTATAGTTATTTTCAAAGCTTCAGTGTACTGTCAGTATAAGAGAACTTAATTATTGTTTATTTAATTCTAACAAATAAGTTCTTGTTAAAAATGTAAAAAATTTGCTTGTTATTTCCACACAGGAGAGACTTGGTATTGTTTCCAAACAAAAAGAAATGTTGTTTTTGGCACTGGCAGCTAAAAAGAGTTGAAAAATATTAGCATATCAGATATTGCAAAAATACAATATAGTGCATTCCTAATCAAAACATTAAATGCGATATTAGGGCTGTCAAGATTCCTTGAGAATAGAGTACTTACTGCTATTATACAAGTCATTTTGAGTCTATTGTTCTATTTTATTAACACATACAAAAAATAAATAAATAAATAAATAAAAATACTCTGTTAATCACCAGAATAAATCGCCTGATTACTCTATTACCAAAATAATAGTTAGTGACAGCCAAACCACATATAAATCAACCACAGTTACTGTTATTATACAAGCCATTTTGAAGTCCATTGTTCCATTTTATTACCACATACAAAAAAAATACTCTATTAATCATCAGAATAAATCAGCCGTTACTAAAACAATCATTAACCTCAGCCAAACCACATATGAGTCAAAACTACCTAAAGTTATTAAATGAAATGTCAATCCAGGAAGTGCTGAATCCAATCCGGATGTAGTCTTTGACAAAAACATGATTTTCTTAGCTTTCTGTTCAAAATTTAGCTTTATGACACTCGCCCACATTCAAGTGTTGATTAAAAAGAATGCATGAAGCTAGAATAAAACTTTTAATTTGTTTTGCTTAAAAGCAGAGGCTCTGTTCTTTTGACATACTGCGTTCAGACATTCATACAACAATTTTCTGGGGGGCTATGAAAATATTTTGAAAAATGATCAAAAATGCTGACGGGGAAAGGATTAAAATATATTTGCACAAACCAATTTTGAGAATATATATTAAACTAGACTTTGTAAAAATCCTTTTAAATTAGAAAGATTGTTTCAAAATGATAATCTGAGAGTTTTTGGACTGTTTTGTTAAAAATAAAATAAACAGTTGGCTCATAGGGGCAGAAAATGTTGGCCTGATGGGCATTAAATAATTGTATATTTATATATTTTTTCACATGTGAAAGAGAGCTTGTAATTTTGATAGAGTGACGCATCACAATCACTCCATTATATTCCAGTCCCTTTTTCTCTTAGCATCTCTCTTGCGTTCCCAACGGGCCGGCCCCTCTGAGTCAGAATTACTACTCCATAAAACCTTTCCATCCACCGGGAGAGAACTAGAAGCGTGTGACTAACATGTGACCTTCCCCTCCAGGCCCGAGCACGCTGACTTAATATGCATCTCGGAGTAAGATGCCGCCAAAAGATTACAGACAAAAGTTTAAGTGACGACTCAAACGGAGCACTTACAGGACACTGAGGATATTGACTTAGAGAGAGAGGGTGTGAGAGAGATATAAAAGCAGCGGGGGAAGCGAGGGGCTGAGGGTGACGGACCCCTGAAGTCACAGCGGAGTACAGAGGGGAGGCGGATACTGCTCGGGATTAGCCGCACTTTGAGGAAGGGCCACAAAAGGCTGTTAAAAAAGAACTGGAGGAGATTAGAAACGACTGGAGGGAGCGTTCGTGTTCTCTCACACACACAGAGGATATATCACTTCCAGGGCGTCCCACAATTGAAATCCCAGGCTATTGGAAATCTCCCCGCGCCAGATCTCCGTCGCTGGTATACGGCGGACATAAACACCATTATCATCAACCAAATGGAAGAGGATTTGATTTGATCCTCGACTGATATGAACCGCACTGCATTGAGATTAATTTGGGAAATGAAAAAGAAAAAACATAATTCAAAACTAATTAATCAGGATCACGGCAAAAGATGCCCAGTCTTTCTGCCGACGAAGACGCAATCTGGGGAATCGTTTTTTTTTTTTGGATTCAGATCCTCCCCAGAACCCGATCGGCTCCAGCTTTCTGTCCTTCTCCGTCTTGGCGCGCATCAGCGTACATATGACAGAGACATTATGGTAAACCAGAGCGCGTCTACGCAGGACTATGCCAAATGGGTATTAAGTAAGACAAATGCAAGCTCATGAAAAGCTGTCTGAAGGTAGAGTGTTGCCAACAAAAACCCACAAGTCCAATTATTTTTGTTGTCAATATAATTGCCAATCACAGAATGTGGCTTCTCATTTACAGCAGTAAGGCTTGTTTTAAAAGCATCAGCGTGCCAGGTTTTATAGGGGACAGTGGTTGTGCAGTGTACCGGTAAAATAAAAGGATGGGTGCCTCTTTAACACAGTGGTTTATTAAAACAGCGGGGTCAGGGCCAAAGTGGTCAAGGATGACTTAACGGCATAGCTGAAAGTAGTTGAAAGACAGTTGTCAGTTTACTCACCCTCATGTTGTTCCACACTCATATAAATTTGTATCTTCCGTTGAACACAAAGAAAATATTTTTAAAGACTGTTGGTAACCAAACACTTGCCATTGGTAGCCATTGACTTCCACAGTATTTTTCCCCCCAATTTTTGAAGAATTTTAGCAACCAAACATTTACTGGCAGCCACTGACTTGCGTCGTTTCTTCTTTGTTTTTCTCCATTTTTTGAAGAATGTTGGTAACCAAAACAGTTGCGGGTAGCCATTGACTTTTATACCTTTTTTTTTCCTCCCCCATTTTTGAAGAATGTTGGTAACCAAACATTTTCTGGCAGCAACTGACTTCTATAATACATTTAATTTGTTTCCCCATTTTTAAAAAATGTTGGTAACATCCATCCATCCAACCATCCTTCATTTTCTAAATGAAGTTGGTAACCAAAACAGTTGCTGGTAGCCATCGACTTTAGTTGATGGCCTTTTAGTTAGTTAGTTAGTTAGTTAGTCTTTGTTTTTTTTTTCTTCATTTTTGAAGATTGCTGGTAACCAAAATAGTTGCTGGTAGCCATTGACTTGTAGTATTTTTTTCCCCCACTTTTGAAGAATTTATTTAAATTAATTTTATTTTATTTTATTTTTTATTTATTTATTTATTTTTTGTTTGTTTGTTTGTTTGTTTGTCATTTTTGAAATATGTTGGCAACCAAAACAGCTGCTGGTAGCCATTGACTTGTATTTTTTTTCCGTATTTTTGAAGAATTTATTAATGCATTTTATTTTTTATTTATTTATTTATTTATTGTTTGTCATTTTTGAAATATGTTGGTAACCAAAACAGTTGCTGGTAGCCTTTGACTTGTAGTATTTTTTTTTTCTCCCCCATTTTTGAAGAATATATTTATTTTTTTATTTTTATTTTTTATTTTGTTTGTTTGTTTGTCATTTTTGAAATATGTTGGTAACCAAAAACAGTTGCTTGTAGCCATTGACTTGCAGTATTTTTTCTCCCCCATTTTTTATTTTATTTATTTATTTATTTATTTATTTATTTATTTTTTAAATATGTTGGTAACCAAAACAACTGCTGGTAGCCATCAACTTCTATAGTATTTTTTTTCTCCCCCATTTATGATGAATTTTGAAGAATTTTGGTAACTAAACATTCGCTGGCAGCCATTGACTTCATAGATTATTTATTTATTTATTTTATTTTTTTGGAAGAATATTGATAAAGCAGTTGTTGGCAGCCACTGGCTTACATAGTATTTTTTTCCTACTATAGAAATCAGTGGCTACCAGCAACCGTATAGTTTCCAACAGTCTCCAACAGTCCTTAAAGCAAATATATTGTGTTCAACCAAAGAAAGAAACTCAGGAATGGAACAACATGAGTGAATTAGAACCATTTAAATATTTAGGGGGAACCATTTCTTTTAAAAGTTTTTAAATTAATAAATTATTTTTAACACATTAAAATAAAAAAAACAAACAAACATTAATTTTCCTTCAGTTACTATTTTTCCCTCTAATAACTATTTGATTTTTTAAATTTTTTTTAAATAACATTTTTGTTGAAGAACACAGTTCTGGAATCACAAAATGAATTGTGGTTCAAAAAAAAAAAAACCACTGAGTTTCTGTTGATTAAAAAATATAGCTTTGCCTTGACTACAGCAGAAATATCTAAAATATCTTACACTTAATATAGTAAGAGGGGCCTTCAAATATTTTGAACATTTTAGGGCCTTCAAGTACAAAAAGACTGAGGACATGCTTTAACATCTACAACTGAGCCAACATCACTAACAGAAAGCACACAACATACAGCCGTTATCAACTATCGCTCTAATAAAACGTAAGTGTTCGACTGCTTAAGATTTTAGAAAAGCACTAGTACCATCATCCCTGCATGTTATCAGTGTATGTGTGTGGCCTCAGTGACGTCAGACCAAAGAGAAAATGCATTCATAGGTGGAGCAAGTTACATTTAACAAGATTAACTTCTGTTTACTTTATCAGTGTGCATATTTAATTCTGACTTTACAAAGCACCAAATTAGTTTTACAGATAACACGCACAAAACAAAACGCCGCCTTTATAAATGTAGCTACAGCAGGCACAACCAAATCAAATGGTCAGGAATGCCAGCACAACACGCATGAGAACAAACAGTTCACAGAGAGCTGACAAAGTGTACGGTTGCTAGATGTGTTCATTCGTTGTGGTGTGAAGCAACGATTATCAGGAAACAAGCTCAACCAGTCAAACTGGTCCCTATTCACTCGCTGGAAAGTCTCTGCAGTTGGCAGCTTTAATCCACAACGTTCATGAAATCAGTCCACAAAACCCAACAGATGAAGACTTGCTCTAAAAGATCCACAACTATATTTTCATATCGGAACGTAATACTTGTAGACTTCAAAGCAGCAAGGAGTAGCATATGCAGACCCCAAAAACAAATAAACCCTTTAAAAGTACGTATACACCCAGAATTGCTTCTCTGCATGGTAGTACCATTAAGCCTCTAGTAGTTTTTGTCGCGCAGCTGGATAACTCGCTCGCAGGTCAGGTAGTGATTTGGAGGCGTTTTACCTTTGGTGTCGACCGGGCTAAAGTTAGCAGTAGGGGCTAATCTACCATGAGAGCAGAGCATGAGGGAAACGTTGGTGGTAGAAGGGGTCAATCGAGGGCTACATTATTGCCTTTCCCGCAGGCAACCGTGGGGATTCCTGGGATTGAATAAAATCTCGGCCAATCTCAGTCACTGGCTACGTAAGAGCAAAATATATAAATAAAGAAAGAAATAAGAGGAAATCACATCCTGAGGGCATCCCCCGCTGGCACAGACTGAACGATCTGGGTTCTCTCACTCACTCGTCTCTCTTTTACCTTCTCCAGCCCTCCAGCTCCAGTCATTTGCCAGCGCTCTATGAGACACCTCTCCCTCTCTCTCATTAATTATCGCAGCTCATTTGGAAATTTCGGAGGCACTGTTGCTCTGAATGAGCTATTTGTATCTGCTAACCTATAAACACACACACACACAACAATATCCTGAATGTTTTTCACCGTGACAGATGATGTGCACACCTTCGCTTTTCACTGACCTGGTTTCCAAAAGCAACTAATCTCACGTAGCCGACTTTTGGCATGCATGTTTATCTCAGACTGGAAATAACCTTGTGACCAACATGCGGCATGATATAAGGTTTATGCTGGGTAAATTAAGACAAAGCAGCAGCACCACCACAACATTCAGATGCAGAAGTGTTTTCAAAGAGTGCTGCAATAGTTTTCACACCAACAGGGAATCTAGTAGGGCTGTAGCAATCGATTAATTTAGTAATCAAGTACACTGTAAAAAATAAAAAACACAATTTGTTGAGTCATCTTAAAATAATTTGTTACCCTGCTGCCTTCAAATTTTAAGTTGAGTCAACTAAAATAAGTTTAGTCAACTTGAAATATTAAGTTGTACTAAGTAACAACTTAGATATTTGTGTTTGCTAAAACTGAACAGATGGGTAAATAACCCAGCTGCCTTAAAATTTTAAGTTGATTCAACTCAAATATCTAAGTTGTCACTTAGTATAATTTAACATTTCAAGTTGAATAAACTTTTTTTGAATTGACTAAACTTAAAATTAAGGCAGCCATGTTACAAATTATTTTAAGTTGACTCAACAAATTGTTTTTTTTTTTTTTTTGTTGTTACAGTGTATTCTACCGAGTATTCGATGGGTTTCTTAAAATAAACTACTAATTTGTTTCCTTTTTAGAAAAATTTACATTTTTATTGCTGAAATTGCATACATTAACCATTAAAACTAAACCCATTTAATGCATTTTTTTTTTGGCCAAATTAAGCTAAAAATGCAAATACAAATATATCAATAATATATACATATAAATAAAAATATAAATGAATAAAAATTCAAAAATTATTTCACACTACTTTAGAAAAAGGTAAACATTAAAACCTAAAACAAAGGCATAAATAAAGAAATTAAGGCATTTAGATGTAGGCCTATTTACCCACTAATTAATTCAACTCAAGGGGACATAAATGCATTTAACTTGCAGTTACAAATGCATAAATAAACATGTCCAGCTTTTAACGGTTTGTGCGTCAGTAATATGTCACAATGTTCCGTGTGTAGTTACAGTAAATGGACTAAACGAAGCCTCGATTTTTTTGTATTCGAGTTACTCGAGTTACTTGAGGAATCGTTTCAGCCCTAGAATCTAGTAAAGGAAGTCCAAACTTGTATCTGGAGGGCCACTGTCCCATAGTGTTCAGCTCCTACTCTAATTAAACACACCTGAACTAGCTCATCAAGGTCTTCCGACTTGAAACTTCCAGGCGAGTGCGTTTAAGCTAGTTGGAGCTACACTCTGCAAGACTGGACACCCCTGATCTAGTAGTGCAGACTCTGTGGTCAAAATTTCCATCTATCCAAAGGTAATAATTACATCATAGATGTGGCCTGGCAGGTAGTGTTTGTGCTATGTGATGCTTAAGTGCGGTTGACGCCCGTTCACATCTGACTCATTTGATGCACTTAGAGCAAAGGTGTCCAGTTCTACTCTTGGAGGACCAATGCTCTGCAGAGTTTAGCTCTGTGCACTCCAACACACTTATGGGGCGTTTACACAGAATGCGTTTTTCCATTCCAATGTGCTACTTTTGCTTTGTTTTCCGACCATTGCTCACGTCTCGCCGTGTCAAGTTAAAAGAATTTTAACTACCGCTCAATGTCAGTTGCAAAACAGTGGACCAATCAGAAGACCCCGGAGGTGGGGTAGGCACTGCTTGTTTACAGAAGCAAGTTAGCATGGCAACTGTTATATTTGATGGCATCATGGCCTTAGATATAAAATATGTATAGATTCCCCATTCAACCACTCCAAGCACGTGGATGCGTCCGCCATCTTGGAACGGTGAACTTGACATCATGGCATGATCATGGCATGCTTTGCACTTTTTTTTTTTTAAAGAGGTCACATGGGTTTTTGAAAAATATCTTCTTTGCAGTTTGTAATGTAGCTATCCTTAAATGTAAACAGTCTGCAAAGTTATTAATCAAAACAGTGACAGTCTTCTGCCTGTTACTGATGTGTGTCACTCGGTAACATGTTTGCATAATCCCGGTACACTTCCGCTAGTTAGTGTGTTCACATGTCGAGAAGACGCTGAGTTCTGCAGTGTGAAAGCATGTTTGTTTTGTTTTCATTGCCGAAAGATGATGATGTGAAAAATCAGTGGTTCAAATTCATTTTTTCCATGATACCACAACAATACAATTCGAACCTTTTGTTGTGTGCTCGTCATTTTACAGAGGACTGCTCGTCTAATCTTGGCTTTTATCTTCATTGGCTTCTTTATTGTCTTTAACAAGCGTCTCCGAACCACAACACAACTGTAAGTACAATTGATATGTTAGGTGTACATTTTCAATTACGTGCTCATAATACCAAGGTTTTTTTGTGCTAATATGTGATGTACACCTAGCGCAGCTTTAGGTTTCCAGGTAAACCACAATATTTCTGTCTTTCTGAAATGGTTCTGATAATTCACTATGAACTCACTATTTCCCAAGAAGTAATTTTTGTAATAATAATAAAGAACATAACTGGTTTTATAAACAGTCTTGTTTCATCAGTTTGTCACGTTAGCACTCAGCTAACATATCCACCATTATTGTTTTCTGTGTTTATGGTTTAGCAGCTAAACTTTAGCTGTGGGCAAGATTCGCTTGCAAAAAGTGTTAAACAAAATGTTTTTAATGTCGTTGTTTTAAGAATGGATTGGAGCACTATATTGTTTTATATAAAGGTAGTGCTCGCTAACTTGCTCAAGTACTCCTCTCTGTGCCAATCAAAAGAGACATCAGAGCAGAGCAGACTTATAGAAGGGAGGGGTTTACAGACAAGCTGCTTCAAAAGATCCGTTTTGAAATGACTCTAATATTAAATGTATACTCTGAGAAACTTGCAATGTTTTCTGACCTTAGATGCATTTAAACTTCTTGTAGGGGACTCCGAAACAATATTAGGACATTGTCATGACATGACCTGCTCTTTAAAACCATTCCTGAGCGCTGAGTCTCACGTTTTTAAATGCAAAGGCTTTCTGTGTGAACAGCCCCTTACCTGTAAGTTTCCAGTAATTCTGAAGACCTTGATTAGCTAATTCAGTTCCGTTTAATCAAGACTAGAGATAAACTATCTAAGACAGTAGCCCTTTAGCAGCAGGACTGGACACCATTGACATTCCATTTGAACTCAGAAGTCGGAACTTTTAACTGGAATGCCCTCCCAAGTCAGAATTCCAATTCGGAATCTCAAAGGAATCGCAACAACTCCAACTTCAGAATCCAATATGGCTACTCAATGAATCAACAGAAGAGAAACAGTAGTAGTATACAGTTTATTAGCACTTACGTTTGTCTGTCTCAAACTATGTGGTGCAACACAGCACTATCCAACCCTTATTTGTAGACATGATACAACTGCATTTTCTGTGCAAAATACCTCTTTTTGTGTGTTTTTAACCAACTGGTATTGCTAACAATGGACACGTCCATTCTGGTTTTCTGACTTCTCTACTTGGATTTGACGACATTCCCACCTGACCCAAAACTAATGAATCTCTCAAAAGTTCAATACCAGTAACCATGTAAACTACCTTAGAGCCACAGAGTTAAACTTGAAGTAAACCTTTACTCTCCCAATCCAAACCCCATTTGCACCCAAGCAGTACACACTTTCCATTCCAAGTGTTAGAGTCCCACCTGAAGATCTGATGCTGGATTAGCAGGAGTTCAAAAATTGGGAAGCCTCCAGAAACAGGGTTTTGAAACACTTCTGTATAGGTTTATGTATGACTACAGTCATCCAACCAATTACGATCCCAAAGAACAAGACAAACAACCCAAGGCCTCATTAGCCAAGTCGTCCAGTGATTTGAGGACTGGCAAGTTTTCGCATGTTAAGGCAAAAAAAGCATATGCTTGCAGAGGTGGTCAACTAAAGATATTCCTTTGAACAACTAAAGCACTTGAGCACTAAAGCATAGAGTCAATCCTTGTCAGGAATGAGTTACCGCTACAAAACCAATTCCCTCATCAAGAGAGCTCATCTGAAAGCTAGCATGGCACGAGGTCAATCAGGTTTGAAATTTTCATGGGACTCACAGGCAGGCTGGAAGGTCGTCCTTGCAAGTTCTCCTCCGGACCGCCCTTCCCGGACACCATGGGCTGATTGGAGGAAGGAGCCGAAGACTGAGAGCTGAAGGAGTCTTGAGACAGCTCCTGAGGAATAAAGCAACGAAAACAAAATGTAGAAGCTCTTCTGAAAGGAAAAAACGATTACAACCCGTAGTACTGTTGTTACCTGAGGTGGCGGAGGAAAACGCTGGAAGGGTGACTGCTGCTGCTGCTGTTGTTGAGGCTGCAGTGGAGGGGTTTGGGAGTACGGTGAGGGCTGACCCTGTCCTGAAGCTTGCTGGGATGACTGTGGGGGCGCCGAGCTGGGCGGCTGTGACTGTGGCGGGGCCTGCTGCTGTTGTGAGGGTCCCTGTTGCTGAGGAGGCTGCCCTGGACCAGAAGATGGTTGCGAGTATCCGGGCTGCGCCCCTTGCTGGCCCTGAGACGGACCCTGTGACTGAGGGGGACCCTGGGACTGGGTGTAGGGAGGCTGTCCTGACTGTGACTGGGGAGTCTGGGAGTATGGCGGCTGGCCCTGAGGGGGGCCGTGGGGGCCCTGAGGTTGCCCGTAAGGGGGCCCGCTCTGGCCATGGGGAGGACCAGGGGGTTGCTGGGAGTAAGGGGGCTGAGAGGCCGCTCCAGTGGAGGGCTGCTGGGGGTATGGAGACTGCTGGGGGCCTCCGTGAGGTGTCGGGCCCTGTTGTCCGTAGTAGGCGCCTTGGTTCTGACCATAACCACCTGGGCCATGCTGTCCATAGCTCATCTATGGAGAAAACACAGCAGGAAACAGTCCATCAATTAGCAAGCAAACTATTTTACAAACTTCAAACTACAGACCTTGTGAGACATCTGTAATTGTTGGTGTATATTTTAATTCCTGCAAACTAAAGCTGGCTATTGCCACTGATTTGCTGATTTGATTCAGATTCACAAACTATCAGTTTCACCTTGATATCATATAGGATTATCTCCTGTCACACAATTATTTAATATTACAATGAAACCGAAACGGCAACAGATCTTTTCTTTTGTAGTGTACCGTACATCTAAGTTGATTGCATTTTTGATTGTATTGGCCGTTGCACTCAAAAACTGAATGCGCAATTGCAGTAGACTGTGAAAGAGGTTATGTGCACTAAATAACTGGAGAAGTATTGCATATGTCTTATGCACAGACTTATGCGCAGATGAATCATTCACAATAATGCATATAACGTGCATCTACAAGATGGTTAGGGTTCATTTTATGATTAGCATTTTACTGTTTCTTTCAAGAAAAACTATCGCCATAATACCTCATAAATCTGTCAAAATAAACATTTGTTTTAACTTGAAGAAACTGTGACAGAAATATTACTTAATGTAGCTCTAATATTCATCAAATGATTAGTTATTAAATTATTATTAAAACATTTTTAAGGAGTATTTACCAGAAAAATTTACCAGAATTTATTTACCAGAAAAATGTAAATAGACAGTATTTCTAGGGAAAAAAGAAAATAAAAAAAATTATATATATATATATATATATATATATATTTTCTGTTAATCAGAAAAACAACAAAAAAACTTTTGAATTTGAGGGGTGGGAAAAAAAAAAAAAAAAACATTTCATAGGGCCTTAATAATGCAATCTTTGTTGCTGTTAAATGGTGCAATGGTGCAAGTTTCATGATTTCAATTAATTAGACATGCTTTAAGTGTTTTTTGTTTTGTTTTGTTTTGTTTTTAATACATTTACCCATTAAAACGGGGTCTAGAGAAGAGAAAAAAAAAAAAAAAAGTACAAAAAATAAAACAGGAAAAAAAAAAATTTAACGAATTTTCATCTGGCCCTACTCTTATTTAATTATTATTATTTAAGTTTTAATATATTTACAGTATTACAAATTTACAAAATATCATCATGGAACATGATCTTTACTTAATTCCCTAATGATTTTTGGCATAAAGGAAAAAGCAATCATTTTGACCCATACAATGTATTGTTGGCTATTGCTATAAATGTACCCGGTCTACTTGTGGTCCAGGTAGGGCCCCATGATTTCCGCGATGTGGAAAACGTGGACGGAATTGTGGAATCCAGTCATAAAAATGGAATTTACTGAATAACGCGGAATGTCACGGAATTTGTCAAAGTTTGAATGAATGAATCAAAAGTAGGTCATTACACTTAAATCAAACTGCAATATGGACTAGCATCTGTAAATATTACACCGCAAAAATACCATTTAAATGTGAATCCTGCATGTTCTGTGTGTCTCTGTTTTAATAAATGGAGCAGACGAGCGGTTTTGTTTACTACATACACTGAAGCTCACGTGATGCTCGCAGTGATTTCAGCATCTGTCGTCTCACTAAATGAGGACATAAACACATGAAAAATATCTGCTGTCACTTCGTGAGCATCTGACCGTTCTATTTTAGGAAAACTAATGTTATAACTTAAAGACATTGTGCCAGATATATACTACTACTACTACTACAACATTTTTTAAAGGTATAATCACACAACATCTCTTCCATGTTTTAATTTTAATAGTAAATTCCCATTTGTTTGCAAAAAATTGCTTAATTTTTAATTAATAAAATAAATTAAATTAATGTTTTATGCCTTCATTTAATAACCAGAACATCTTAAATACACAACACAGAATTTCTGAGGATTAAAAAAAAAAAAAACACTTTCATAAGGCCTCTTTAAGAATATATTTGAATAAATTAAGTATGCATTCAAATAATTAGACATGCTAAAACACAGAATTTGATGATAATAAAATATGGTGAGAAAAAAACATTTCATAGGGCCCCAAACATGTCTTTTTTGTTAAACCTTTAGAAAATATGTGAAATTGTATAAGTTTCATGATTTTTAATTATTTAGACATGCTCTTTGATTTATAAAATTTAATTTAACCATTAAAAAGGAGAAATTAAAAACGTGAAAAAACGGAATTGGGAAAAAAATAAAACGGATTTCATAGGGCTCTATCCAGGGTCACATTTGATACTCAACATGATCTTTTTAAAATGACGTCTAGATAATCAAATGAACCAAAGTCCAGTAAGTGTTAGGGTTACCGTTATTTTAACAGTACAGAGTTAAATGAAACTACAGCATTTCTCCAGATTTGTAATAAGCATGTTGTAAATATCAACTTCACACAAAACTTCAAAGTTCTTACTTCATGCTAAATGATTTTAAAAATACTAAGAATTTTAGAAAATGAGGCGTTTAGTTAATTTAGCAGTATTATTAATGCTGAAAGTAGACGTTTCCTAGCTTCTAAACATTTTTCACCGTTATTTTCACAAATATTTCTCACTATTAAATCATCAGTTTGTTTACATGGTTTCACGATTTCTGATTAAAGTGCTTTTCACTCCAGCTTCTCTCATGGGCGTGTGGGCAGACAGCCAGACGATAGCAGCAGAAGGCAGAGGAGGTGACAGGGAGGAAAGTACAGCGTGGGGAAAAAGTTACCCGCCAGGACACTGTTTACTTTCAGTGAAAGGGATGAACTGACACTCGATTTAGAGTCAGCGTAACCCATAAATAAAACCCAAACAGATGAGTGTAAGAGCTGTACAGCGTGTGTCTGTGCAGGGCCAATCTGCAACCAGTCACCACAAACAAAAACACCTTCACTGGCTATTTAAATGGTATAATAATAATCCCCAATGCCTTTTTTAAAAAAATAAACAAGACGACAAAGCATGAAGTCATAACATCACTCATGATTCGTTATGAGTCATATTTTCATGTTTACTGGTATCAACTGAAACCCATTTATGGGAATCAACTTAAAATAGGAGTTAATGTAACTGCACTGAGATGTTGTGTTTGCATTTCACACTCTTTGAAAAGACCCACAGTAGCAGCGAAGAGACATATTTTAGGTTTCAGGAGGACTGAGGTCAGTGCTTTTTACCGTTTGAAGGACCGGCGTGCACGCGGGCTTTCACGGAAATGCTTGAATTTCATTACTTTCAGTCGGCATACAAAAAAATGTGACCTTGCTGGAGAGTGTACTGTGTGACACAAAAGCCTGATGGTGACAAGCTGGGCACTTTCCCTCTCAAGGAGAAAGGAAATATAAAAATGGGGAAGAAAAACGCCTCTGACAGAGAGGTTTAATAAAAACAACCTGAAGTGCATGTTCTATGCCAAGCTACAAATGGATGGCACTCCAGCGCATCTGCTTACTCGACACGAGCACAATGGGGCACCCGGCGCAGACAACGGGAGGAAGAAAGGCAGGCACTTGAAGGCTGCCACGTACTAAACTTCAGACGCGCGAGGAAATCCCCACGCGACAAACCTGAGCCTCGCTGTGACCTCATAACCACCTTCTTTGAAAGCATAGATGAAAAGAGCTATGAGCTCATGCTGCTATGATCAAGAACGTCTTAAGACTGTCAGAAGCCTTCAGGTTCAAGCTGAGACTCTGAAAAACAAAAATCTGGCAGCAGAGTCAAGGTCTGCCCACTGTGTAAATGAACAGAATAGCTGGACCTGAATTCTACTGTATGGAGCTAAACTAGTCTCATTTTGACCATTTTCTGGCACTAATTTAACTCCATAGTTGTTTTTTTTGTTTTTTGGTTTTTTTTACTCCACATGTTGAAAGAATGCAAGTTTAGGTGAACCCTACTGAACATCATTTTAGCCCATGCAGATACTTTTATAGCTACCATACAACTGACTATGGAAACCTGTTTTTGCCATAAAAGGAGGAAAAAAAAAATAATTGAGAGATACAAACTCACTATTGCATGTTATAAAGTCAGAATTGCAAGATATAAACTCAGTTGTGACTTTTTCAAAATTGCGAGTTTATTTCCCACAATTATAACTTTTTTCCTCAGAATTGTGAGTTATCAAGTCAGAATTGTGAGATATAAACTCACAATTCTGAGAACACAGTCTTTTTTCCCCTCAAAACTGGACTTTATAACTTGCAATTGCGAGTTTAGACCTCAATTCATCTTGCAATTCTGACTTTATTTCTTGCAATTGTGAATTCATACCACGAAATTCTGAGAAATAAAAGGTGTAAAAGAAGTTAAGAGTAAGTCAGAATAGTGAAAGTCGCAATTAACTTTTATTTTTTATTCATCCCAGAAATGGGCTTCCATAACTGACCATTTTGCTTTCAAGAAAAACATCCCAAAACAAAATTATCTAATAATCATTTAATTTCACTATCCTTGCAAAATTTGCTGAATCTAGCTTTAACCTCTTCAAAATAATATTATAATTAAAAATAATAATAAATAAAAAGAATCAAGTTGCATCTATATAGATCTCTTTATTTTATATAATAAATAATTATATTATATAATTTAATTTATAATTTAGTAAATCTCTAAAAAGTAGGGTAACACTTTACAATATGGTTTCATAAGTTAACTACATTAGTTAATATGAACTAAGAATGAACAATACTTCTACAGCATTTATCAACCTTAGTTAATGTATTAAAATCAAAAGTTGTCTGTTAACATTAATGCACTAACATAAACTAACAATTAACAACTATTTTCATTAACTAACATTAAAAAAAAATATATATATATATATATATATATATATATAATAATTATTATTATATAATAATAATTATATATATATATATATATATATGCGCAAACTTGGCAAATTCTTACTGTAATTTTTAACAAATCATTTATTTATGAAAAATACTAGAAGTCATCTAAATAAATACCTTTATTTTACCAAATTCCAATTATTTTCTCATATTTATTCACTTTCAAATCATAACATTTAATAGATACATAAAATATAGATTTAATTTCAGCAGTTGTTATGCATGTGTTTTTTATTATTTTATTATTTTAATTTTTTTTATTAAATATTGTAATAACATACATAGCTGCAATAACATGCTTCCAACATTGTTAATAAATCAGCATATTGAGAATAAATTTCTGAAACATCAAGTGACACTGGAGACTGAAAATTCAGTTTTGCACCACCGAAATGAATTACCTTTTAAAATTTATTAAAACCATTATTTTCATTTTTTAATAATGTTTCCCAATCTAAAAAGTTATTTTCATTATTAAAAAAAAAAAAAATTATATATATATATAGATATATATATATAAAATCTTCATCACAAACTTTTGAACGGCAATGTATATTGACTTTATAAATCGCACCCTGCTCTCTAAATTGCTCTCGCATCAGCAACTCAAAAACTAAAAACAACCCAAAACGTGTTCATCTGACCTGTTGGCCATACTGCATCCCGCTCATACTTCCAGGAGTTCGGCCCTGCATGCCCATGGGATACCTCTGGGGTCCCGGGGGCCCGTAACCCTGTCCTGGGTAGGGAGTACCCTGCTGGGAGCCAGGGGAAGGCCCCTGCTGCTGAGAGTAGGGGTTTCCACCTCCATAGTGCTGCCCTCGAATTTTCCCCACCTGGTCCATGGGGCCTGGAGGCTGAAAAAGAGAAAGAGGACGAGGGTAAGCGCTAATAATTCAGCGGCACAGTTTAAAACCAGCGAACGTCATACAGGAGGTGAAACTATTGCGGTACGTTTCGGTTCCCTACAGCATCGAGCCGACTGAACGGCAAGCGTTCGGGTCATTAATTTTCTGAAAGCATTCACTTAGGCATCTCTGGTTAAGATGAAGTCAATAGTGATCAATATCAAAAGAGGCTCGTTTCCACCGTTAAGATTGAAAACAAATCACAATGGAGTATTAGCCGGAGCACGGCAGAGGCACACCACCCCGAATCAAAAATAGATCTGTATGCTTCAAACACGCTGCCAGCGAAGGGAGGGGAAATTGGCAGTGAATGAATGAGAGAATGAAAGCAGCGGTTCAATCTGCCAGGCCGTCCCGAGTGCCAGGGGCTGAGACTGGATGAACAGTCAACTTCCCTTTGAAAGCAGACAAGAGGAAACAAATGTGTACGGTGACTGGAGCGTGACCCGAACATCACACGACACCGAGACGGAGAATTACACACACAGATCAGAATAAAAAAGTCTTTGGGACGACGGGACTGGAATGCGGTGCGCGGGAATTACGCGAGGGACAGGATCTGAGATCGTGAACTTAAATCTGACGATGAACTGCCCTTTTTTCTGTTTGTAAAAAGACAGCACTCGCTTTCAAGTGCTCTGATACTGAAGTTGTTTTATGAGACTTGAAATGAATAGTGAAGTAACATGAGATTCAGAAAGAAAAACTAGATTTAGAAACAAAACTACATTGGTTCAGATTATAAATCAGCAAAGCTGTCTACACTATAAGCGATTAGGGCCTCACAATTAATTGCATTAAATTTCTCTTGATTATCCTGAATTAACAAGTTTAAAATCGACCAATCAGAGCTTTTTTTAGCTTACTTTTTTAAATCTCCCCAGTGTTTTAATTTTCCCAATCTAGCAACCATGCACTCTCTCAAACACTAAAAAAAAAATAATAATAATAATAATAATAATAATAATAAGATCGGAAAACACTAACAAATATGATGTGAATAAATTCAAAAATGCCTTCCATTTTCATTAAGATAATTTGGAATAGTTACTGGAATAGTAAAAAAAAAAAAATGCATTTCAGCTTTTGAGACGAATGTTTCAAAAAGGTCAAAACTGATTCAAATGGTAAATATAGTAAATCAGTAAACTACATCAATTATTGTTTAGCCCTACAAGTGAAAGTTTTTTTTGTGTGCAAGTCTGTTGTTTTCAACTGAAGTGTAGCAAAAAAACTGATGGTTTAGCAAAAAAAAAAAATAAATAATGAAAACTGTAATTTGTGTCACAAAATAGTATATTCTGAAGAATGTTGGTAATAAAACAGTTGCTGGTAGCCATGGAGAAAACAACCCTACGGTCAAACTTTCTTCAAAGAATCTCATATAAGGCCCTATGATTTCACAGAATCCTGTCATAACGATGGAATTTACTGTATAACGCAGAATGTCTTGAAATTTGCCCAGTTTGGGATAATTAAATCAAAAGTAGGTGAGAACACTTAAATCAAAACGTCTGTGAATATTAAGCCACAAAATACTATTTAAATACAAAACTGCATTTTCTGTGATTTTCCGTATAAATGAATGGCGAAGTTGCGCGGTTCAATTTGCTACACAAACATACTGAAGCGTGCACGATGTTAGTGCGGTTTTCAGCCTCTGCCGCCTCAATATGAGACACTTTACTGTTTCTTCTGAAAAAGACAGAAACTTAACGTTCTTCAAGCAACCAATCAAAATAAAAGTTCGGTTTAACTTAAAGAAACAGTGACAGAAATACATTACTTAACGTAATGATAGTACTACTAACAATATAATTACTCTTACAGCATCTTTTTTTTTAAAGAATATTTACCAGAAAAAAAAATATATATTTCCCAAAATTCTAGAAAAATGTAAATACACAGTATTTCTAAAAAAATAAATAAATAACATAAAATAATTATAAATTAATTATTTAGCAAATAAATTAATTAGACATGCTTTTGATTATTAAAAATTTAATTAAAAGAAAATCCAGAAAATTAATGGAAAACACTGAATTTGTTAAACAGAATTTGACTTAAAAAAAATATGAATTAAAAACACGCATTTCATACAGCTTTACAATTTTAATTTTTGTTAAAATTTTAGTTAATTGCTGTTAAATTGTGTAGCTTTTATTATTTCAATTAATTGGAAATGCTTTTTATTCATACTAGAAAAGTTAAAGCGGAAAAAACAACTGAATAAAGAAAAATGAAAACAGAAAAGAACAGAATTTGGAAAAAAAAAATGGAATCAGGGGAAAAACTAAACAGATTTCATAAGGCCCTACTTATGTGTTAAATAGAAGAAATAAGTTTTTCATTTTTGATGAACTATGCCTCAAAAAAAAAAAAAATTGTAAAGCATTTTAAAGTAATTAAGGATATATGTACATTCACAATTTCAGGGGGAATAAAATGTTGTATATAACCAAGCAAATTATATATATGAACAAATCCCTCTGTAAAAACCATCTGGATATAGACAGGATTAAAAATGTAAACTAAGTGGAGATTTATGGCTCAATGTAAGAGAAAAAACAGCCTTTAAAAATATGTATTGTAATTGAAATGTATTGACATACAGATAAAGTGCAATAAAAAGTGCAATAAAAAGAAAAAACATTCTTTTGAATGTTTTCTTTCCTTTAGTCTGGAGAAAAAAAAAAAACTCTAAAAAGAAAAAAGAAAGCCCAAAATCTCAAACTTGACAGGTGCATGGAAAAACTGTTTTTCTCCCCTTAAAACAGAAAAAAATTGAATTTGGAGGAAGAAAAATAAATAAATACAATGGAATCTGGGAAGAAAAAAAATAAATAAAATAAAAAAAACTAAATAGATTTCATGGGGCCCTACTTAAATGTTCAACAGCAGAAAGAAACGTTTCATTTTTGATTTGTTGATGTACTATGCCTTAAAAAAAAAAAAAAAAAAAGTAAGTATTTTGAATGACCGAAAACAACACGTTCAGAATTTCCATCAAAAAAAGTATAATATAAAATGCAAATATACTGTGTTGCTTACTGTTATCATGAATAATTTACTCACACTGTGATATAATATTTTGTTCACGCTGTCACCGCCCACCCCTCGTTGCAACTTTGAAACTTACTAAACTGTTTGAAAACACCCACTGGACTCCTGCAGTCCTCTGAGAATCACAAACACACTCGCTTTCCCACTTCTTAAAGATCACTAGAAGCGGTAAAGGCACAGAGACACAGGACAGGACTCTTGAAATGGTAACGGGTCCCATCTGCCACCAGCACTGCTCCTCCAGCAGCTGTAATAAGCCTCTCTGGACAACTGATGGCAAACTGAACACTTTCTACCATCAATATGAGGAAGAAACATGATATTTTGAAATGCATTTCAGATGGATGAGAGCCGTGGGCTGCAACCACTGCTTCTAGTGTGAACAGCTCAGCTGATTCATGGAAAAAAAACATAGTTTTGTAGCTCAAACGTACAGCACAAAGACAGTGTTAAGTGTACATCTGACAATACATAGACAGACAGACAGAACGACTAATGGAATTCACCAAATGTTGAATTAATAACTCAAAAAGTAAGTCGGTACAATTAAAATAAATTGCAATATGGACCAGTGCTTGTGAGTATTTAAAAAAAAACTAAATGTCATAAACACACACAAATCTCTTCAGAGCAACCTGTCAAAATAAAAGTTTGGTTTAACTTGAAGAAATTGTGACAAATGCATTACTATTGTACAGAAGAACGTACAATTTAGTACTAATGCTACTGAAATTTGTATTAAAACTTTATTTGACAAATAATTACTCCTAATTAATAATTTTTGTTCTTCCAAATAAAGAAAGATAGGGTCTGTTTCATTTTCATTTTATTAAAAGTTAAAAATTAGTGCTGTCAAACGAATAATCACATCCAAAATAAAAGTTTGTTTACAGAGTTTGTGTGTGCGCACTGTATATTTATATTTTAATTATATAATCATCTTTATTAAAAAAAAAAAAATTAAAATAAAAAAATTTTGTAAGAAAGAAAGAAAGAGAAAGAAAGAAAGAAAGAAAGAAAGAGACAGACAGAGAAAGACAGAAAGAAATAAAAACAGAAAGACAAAGACAGAGAAATACAGAAAAAGACAGAAATACAGAGAAAGAGAAAGACAGACAGAAAGAAAAACAAAGACAGAAAGAAAAAAAAGAGACAAAGAAAGAGACAGAAATACAGAGAAAGAGAAAGATAGACAGAAAGAAAAAAGACAGAAAAAAGAGACAAAAAAGAGAGAGAAATACGGAGAAAGACAAAGAAAGAAAGAAAGAAAGAAAAAGAAAGAAAGAAAAAAGAAAGAGACAGAGAAAGACAGAAAGAAATAAAAACAGAAAGAAAGACAAAGACAGAGAAATACAGAAAGAGACAGAAATACAGAGAAAGAGAAAGACAGACAGAAAGAAAGAAAGAGACAGAAATACAGAGAAAGACAAAGAAAGAAAAAAGAAAGAAAGACAAGAGACAGACAGAAATACAGAGAAAGAAAGAAAGAAAGAAAGAAAGAAAGAAAGAAAGAAAGAAAGAAAGAAAGAAAGAAAGAAAGAAAGAAAGAAAGAAATACAGAAAGAAAGACAAAGAAAGACAGACAGAAATATGAAAGACAGAAAGAAAAAAAGACAAAAAGAGAAACAGAAAGAAAGACAGACAGAAATACAGAAAGAAAGACAGACAGAAAGATGAAAGAAAGAAAAAAAGACAGACAAAAAGAGAAACAGAAAGAAAGACAGACAGACATAGACGAAAGACAGAAATACAGAGAAAGAAAGACAAAGAAAAAAGAATTTGAGAGAAAATAAAACTGGTTTTATTGAACCCTAAAAAAAGATTTCTGTTGCACTTTTAAT
This sequence comes from Labeo catla, assembly GCA_012976165.1. NCBI lineage: Eukaryota > Metazoa > Chordata > Actinopteri > Cypriniformes > Cyprinidae > Labeo > Labeo catla. The sequence goes on from VONZ01000038.1 coordinate 526,756, forward strand.
AAAACTTTTAATAAACTGCTACACTAATAAACTGTTGCACTTTTAAGTTAACTTGTATAAGATCTTACTTAGACTGTTCAATAAATACAATTATTTATTTATTTAAATATAACATTTTTGAGGAATTTGGAAATAAAATGGCATTTGGGAAAAAATAAACAGATTTTATAGAACCATAAATACAGCAGTGTTTATAAGAATAGTAGGTGCTTTATCTCGTCTACATGCAGCGATAAAGCCGTCCAGACAAGGTTATGGCTGAGATCAGTGAAGCCTTTGCCCGAAAGGGTAATGGAAGCGGATGAAGAAGAAGAATTATGCTTGAACAAAGATCAGAGCAAACCTCTGACCTCAGGTTGCCATCTCCATTTATAGTCTTGGGATTTTACATGGTTAGAATAAATAAGATTTAATGCCTCTGCATTAAGAACATGTCCAGTGAAAACTATTACTTCAACAACAAATTAATTTTCGTACGTCCCCTTGAAGGGCCGACCCACAAATCAAGACAGCAAGCCAACGGACGTCTGATTTCTCTTTCTGCTCGAGACGGTGGTAAACATGCAGCTGTAGGCACGTTCCCGCATCCCGTCTGAAAAGCGCTGAGGTTGCTTTCACACAGTATTATGTACATGAATTTCCCCCGGGCTCCCTTAAGTACGGGAATGAGGGCGGGACGTGGCGGCGAGAGACAGAATGACAGTTGTTCAGAAATGAAGTGCTTTTAATTCATCCTCGGGCAAGGTCAAAGATAAGCAGCAGCGTATCTCGCCGTCTCTCGCTTTTAAATAGACAGACGTACTTTATTGATCCCTGAGGGGAATTCAAGGATTTCCCGCCGCAGTATTACTCGCTGAGGGCCAGAACTTCCCCTTTCACTTTTTAATGAATCACACTAGTTAAGAGCAACGATAACAATGAGCCAGTCGTGGGATTTTCTCCTGAAACACCCCTGGCTGTTCCTGAAAACAAGACCTTGCAGAAACCGAAATCAATTCGAAACGACGGCTATTTGAAACTGGATACTTAAGGAGAAATAAATGAGGGTGGGAATTACTTCTTAGCAATTGACTGAATCGAGATAAAAATAATGCTAGAAAGAACATTTTGCACATCTTTCAAAAAAGCTCAAAGTTACTCAGTAAAAACAAAAGAAAGACAGGAAAGATGAAAAAATATAAAATAAAAGTAATTGTTAAATAATGACAACAACAACAACAAAAAAAACCTAAATATTGTAATTTAACGACTGCCTTAAATTTATCCATTAAATCATAATGTACATTGAATAATCCCCAAAAATAGGCACTATCAGACAATAAATTAAAAAATAAATAAATAAAAATAAAAGAGGAAGAGGTGGTTATTATAGTTCAGTTAAACAAAACTTTCTCTGGGGACAAAAAGTACATGGGGTTGGTATTTTAAATTTTATATATTTTAAAAAAGGAAAACCGTATAAAAATAAATAATTAATGACGACTAAAAAGAACTAAATATTTTAAAATCAATAATAACTTTAATTTATGGCATTAAATCATGGTGTAGATTTAATAATCACCAGAAATAGGCAACATCAGACAAAAATAAATAAATAAATAAAAAAGATGAAGAGAAGATTATTATAATTCAAATAAACAACTTTCTCAACATAGGGTTGGTTTATATAAAGCAAAAAAAGTGTTAAAATAATTAATTAATGACAATTAAAAAGAACAAAATATTTTAATTCAAGAATGACTTTAATTTATAGCATTAAATTATGGTGTACATTTGATAATCCTCCAAAAATAGGCCAAAAATTATAAAATAAAGTTAAAATAAAGTTAAAATAAAATAAAATAATTGTATTTCAATTAAACAATAAAAGGGACAAAAAGCACACAGGGTTGGTACTTACATATATGAATAAATAAATAAATATTGTATAAATGACTAATTTATGGCATTAAATCATGGTGCAGATTTAATAATCCTCAAAAATAGGTGACTTTTTTTTTTTAATGTTTTGTGAAAAAGTCTGCTATGCTCACCTAGACTCCATTTATTTAATTTAAAATTCAGTAAAAACAGTAATAATGTGATATAATATTACAGTTAATAACTGTTTTCTATTGTAATATATTCTAAAATGTATTTTATTCCTGTGATCAAAGCTGAATTTTCAGCATCATTTGCTCAAGAAACATTTTCTATTATCATGACTGCTGAACAAAGTGCTTAATTTTTATTATTTTTTTTTTTTTTTTCAAAACCCATGGAACTTTTTTCTTCAGAATTCTTTAATTTAATAAAAAGTTCCAAATTTTGAAGTAGAATTCCAATCGAATTTAAAATATTTTTGTAACATCTTTACTGTCACTTGTGATCAATGTGATCCATCCCTGTTGTGTAAAAGTACTAATTTCTTTACATTTTGAATGTAGTGTACGCAGAGTTTATTGTGATTCCATGTAGACTTTAAATACTCAAATACAATCACTAGCGTCTGTGAATCATTGGCCGTAGCAGCTCTGCTCTGCTGAAGTAATGTTGAGGCTCAGAGAAACTCATGCGATTTGGCTCGACTCTCACAACCCCTCCTCCTCCTCATCCACCAATCAATCGCTCGTCCATGGCTGATTTCCTTCCTCTCTCACTCCCTCTCCAAAAAAGGAGGGAAAAAAAAATAAATAACTGCAATTAGCACATGGCTAATCTGCATAGAGGAAAGCCAAGCGCTCTTGGCAGAGGAGGTTACACCGGGTGGAATGTCTCACTGTCTGTTGGGGAAGCGGGACGGGTGTGTGTGTGTGTGAGTGTGAGAGAGAGAGGTCGGGCCGTTGGAGTGAAGTATGATAGCACAGATAGCGCCGGCTCTACTGAGCCAGACAGATGGATTGGGTACGGACGATAAACAACTGCTGCTAATTTAATCCTCCACACGGACAAACGCTCCAGGCCTACAGCACAGGACTATTGTTGTGCCAAAACACCAACACACACTAATACAAATCACAGCACCCGCGTGTACGTTTATCCGCGAGCGTACGCGTGGAGCAGTTAGCGCTGAACACGTACAGGGACGCCGAAATCAAGACGATTTCCACTTGGAACGAGACGGAAAGATGTTCACAGTGGTAAGTAAGAGTAAATAATATTTGGACCACAAAACCAGTCATAAGGGTCAGATTTTTGAAATTGAGATTTATACGTCATCTGAAAGCTGATAAATTATCTTTCCATTGATGTATGGATTGTTAGACATAGGACAATATTTGGCTGAGATACAACTATTTGAAAATCTGGAACCTGAGGGTGCCAAAAAAAAAAATAATAATAAAAAAATAAAAACCTTGAGAAAAATCGCCTTTAAAGTTGTCCAAATTAAGCTTTTAGCAATGCATATTACTAATCAAAAATTAAGTTATTTTAAATTTACAAAATATCATCATGTAACATGATCTTTACTTAATATCCTAATGATTTTTGGCATAAAAGAAAAATCGGTAATTTTGCCCCATACAATGTATTGTTGGCTATTGCTACAAATGACTGGTTGTGTGGTCCAGGGTCACATATTTGGTCCTTTTTTTTTTTTTTATGGCACTAAAATAAAAATCAAGGTATGAATGATGCTCCCTTTTAAATTAAATGTTTGGGTTATATTGTTTTCATTTTAATTTTATGGTGAAATGAGAAATCACAAGCTTACATTTTTAAAACTGTGTTTCATAGATATACATTTTTCTCCTCATATCATACAAAAATCAAGATTCATCACAATATTCATTTACATTCAATATTCATCACATTCATGGAAATGCTTTCATGTTCGTTAGATCTTTAGAATGAATATAAACATGTCCTTTGTGTTTATTTTTATAGTCATGTTAAGGTCCCATATATATATATTTTATATATATATATTTTTTTTACTCAATTTAATTTAATTTAATTTAATTTAAATTTTATTTTATTTTAATTATTTTACTACATTAAACATTTTTTTCAGGATTCTTTAATTCTTTAAGTTCAAATTTATTTGAAATTTACATGTGTAATTCAATTTTTTGTAACATTATCACTTTTTTTTACAGTTACTTTTGATAAATTAAAAAAAAAATTAAAACTATTTAATTTCCCTTTTTTTGTTGTTTTACATGAAAGAACTTTTTTCAGGATTCTTTAAATTTAACAGAAAGTTTAAATTTATTAGAAATTTGAATCTAGAATTGAAATTGAATTTATTTGAAACTGATTTTTTGTAACAATGTTTTTACTGTCACTTTTGATTAATTTAATCCATCCCTTTGGAATAAAAGTATTCATTTCTTTAATAAAATATTCAGATTCATCACAATATTTATTTACATTCAATATTCATCACATATTTCATTCATAAAAATGCTTTCCACATGTTGGTTAGCTCTTTAGAATGAATATAAACATTTGTGTTTATTTTCAATGGTCCAATTTAGGGTCTTATATATCCAATTTATTTTTACCAAAATTTTATTTTATTTTATTTTATTTCATTTTATTTCATTTTTAAATGGAAAAAAAAACTTTTTCGGGATTCTTTAAATTTAAATCAAAAATTTAAATTTATTTGAAATCTGAATTTATAATTTAAACTGAATTTATCTGAAATGGAACTTTTTTATAACATTAATGTCACTACACTTTTCCTTTTGATCAATTTGACCCATCCCTGTGAAATTAAAGTATTAATTTCTTTCATTAAATATTGAGATTCATCACAATATTCATTTACATTCAATATTCATCACATCATTTCATTTACAGAAAAGCTTTTCATATTTATTAGATGTTTGAAATGGATATAAACATTATATCCAATTTATTCTCCCCTTAATTCTTTATTTTATTTTTTTTTATTTTATTTTATTTTATTTCTAAATTATGTTTTATGGTTTAATACAAATTTATTATTAAAAAAAAGGAGCAATAATGGTAAAATAAAATAATAAATAAAATAATGGTAAAATAAATGCATTTTTAAATTGCTTAAACTAAAATTAAATGTAATCAATCTTTTACAATTTACACTGCATTTATTATTTATTATTATTATTATTATTATTATTTTTTTTTTTATTATCTCTGAGAAACACATTTAGCATCCAATAGTAATGTCTTTCCATACTGTCAAGTTAAAACAAACTTTTTTGGCAGTTTGTCGTGATGATCTCTAATGAAATGGTGAAAAGCTGTTGAAGTGACACTCAAAGCAGCTCTGGATATTCTTGTGTTTATGTCCTCGTATATTGAGACGGGAGATGTTGAAAACACTCGTGTGTTTGAATTTACCTATCAGACAAAACGCCATTCATTCAAACAGAGACACAGAACATGCAGAGTTAGCTTATTAGCGATGGCTGCTGTCACGTTTATTTCTGCTGTGTAATTGGCTATTTGACCCATCCATATAGACTAAAAACATCCAGAGCTTATCATTACTGACAAACTGTATTGTGATCTTGCTAAAATTGTTCTCAGAATTCTTCAAAATTTCATGTGTACAAAGTGGCCCATGTGTAGCGTTTACTGTCTGCGGTCAAGCGTCAGTGAAAACACAGTCAGAAGCGATGCTTTCAACTCATCCGTCCCCTGATTTTCTCCACAAACGGGCGTGCGACTCCAAATGAGATTCGGTCCTCGCTTACACAACTCTCATCTTCTCAACAGCAATTTAAACAGCAAATTCTCTTCATTTGTTGAGTAAAGGACTCGCTGAAGGAGAGAGCCGTACTCCCTCAATTCTCAATTACACCTCACCGGCCTGAGGAATATCGAAGATATAAATTGAGAAAACGACCACCGGTGGCGACCCGGGAAAGAGGAATTATTAGAGACTTTTACAGTCAACAAGCTTTTCCATGCGCTCCACTCGCGTAATGGGACGACAGATGACACATTCACAGATAAACTCAACAGCCCTGACGCTCCTCCAACTCTCCTGATGAACTACACAGAACCGGAGCAAAGGAAGACGCTTGTTACACACCCTCACAAATTCTGACCCACTGATCTTCACATCCAGCATTGGATCCGATGATTTCCAGTATGTGAATCCGGTTATGAAAATGGAATTTGCAGTATAACTCAGAGTGTCATGGAATTTGTAAAATTTGAATAAGTCAAAAGTAGGTCATTACACTTAAATCAAATGGCAATATAGACTAGTATCTGTGAATAGTAAATCACAAAATGACTATTTAAATATGAATCACATCTGCCATCTCACTGTATGAAGACAAATGCATGAACAATTTCTCTAGAGCTGCTCTGAAAGTCACTTCATGAGCATTTGATCATTTCATTTGAGGAAAAACTGTTGTCATATCACAAACAAAACTCTTCATGGCAACCCGTCAAAATAAAAGTTCAGTTGAACTTGAAGAAACTGTGACAAATGTTACTTTGTAACAGTACAGTAGAATGTCTGTCGCAATGCAATAATTAAAAACGCCTACGGAATCTCAGAATCCAGTCAAAAAAAAACAGAATTTACTGTATAACGCGGAATTTCACGGAATTTGCCAAAGTTTGGATGAATTTACCAAAAGTAGGCTGTTACACTTAAATCAAATCACAATATGAACCATCTCTAGGTATTAAGCAAAAAGACTATTTAAACAGGAATCATTTATTTTCAGTGAGGACATAAATACACCAAGTTTTTTTCATGAGCAGTTTACCGTTTATATTGTACTGTGAGCAGTATACAGTTTATAAAATATTGTCATATCATATACACAGAAATGTAAAGGTATTCACAGCAACCCGTCAAAATAAAAGTTTTAACTTGAAGACATATTACTACTGTTTAGTAGAATGTACATAATACTACTAATATTATTACTAATATTTTTAATAAAGTCTGTTTAATTTTCATCAATTCATATTTTGTCTTCATTTGATAACCAGAAAATGTTAAATATTGTAAAAATAAACATTTCGTAGGGCTATAAAGTTGCAATTTTTGATCAACTTTTAATAAGTTGAAGTTAAATTGTATGTTTTATAATTTTAATTACACTTGCTTTTTAATTAAAAAAAAAAATAAATAAATAAATAAAATAATTCAATTTGGGAAAACATAATAACTAATTTCACAGGACCCTAAATAATACAATTATTAAAACAATTGTTCAGGAATAAGTCACATTATGTCATTTCTTTTCCAGAAAGAAAGAAAGAAAAAAAAAAAAAAAAAAAAAAGAAAAAGTAAAACACTGAATTTAGTAAAAATAACACAGAATTTGCTTTCATAGGGCCCTTAAAACGTAATTTGTGTTGAACTTTTAATAAATCGTTGTTAATGTGTGTATGTTTTTGAATTAATTAGACATGCTTTTTGATTTGGTATAATTTAATTTAAACATTAAAACTGAGTACAGAAATGTTAACGAAAAAAAGATCTAGAAAAATCAAAACAGAGAAAAAGAAAATAATTAAAATAATTTTTTGACTTATTCTGAGAAAAAAAAAAAAAAAAAAAATATATATATATATATATATATATATATATATATATATATATATATATATATATATATATATATATATATATATATATATATATATATATATATATGTTTTGCATCCACTCAAAACAGTAAAACACATTTTATAAAAATGTATAATTTAAACGCTAAATTAGTTCATGTTTTAAACTGCAAAAATCTATTTTTCTGCAACTGCAATATTTTCAGTCAGTGAGACAGAAATTGACTCATCACCAGTAGATAAATAAATAATAAAATGCGGTAAACCGTAACCTTATTTGTGCAACATCAGTACGTTTATGATTATGTTAAATTAAAATATAAAGCAGCATAATGAACTGTTTTTGTACAAAACAAATGGATATGAATGACACTGGAAGCCTCATACATTCCAGTCACATGCAATCTTAGGTTAAAAATAAGGCTGATACACACGCCTATGACCTCATATCATTTGAAATCTATTATGTAAATTATATTGCTACAGCACGTTTCCAGGCAGCTGTAAACAAACACGTTGTACTTAACCACTCCTTACGTCCAACCTCATTTGAGACGCATCCCACTCTCACATTACCCATGCTTCTTATCTCACTCTAGTGTAAATAAAGCAGAGTAAAGCAGTCCATCTAGCATGCTACAGCAAAATCTCTAGCAGCTGACAGATCTCCAGTGTCCAGTGCTAGCATACAACATGACCAGTGTGGGAGAATATGGAGTCACCATGTGATAAAGTGGCATGTGTTTCCAGCTGCATTCAGTCCATGTCAATCACAAGCTGTCCGAATAAGCATTCCTTCAGGAAATGCAACCTTGGCTGACTACACTGACAGCAGAGATGGCATATTTCTAGTTAGCCTGTTGATTTGGACATGTCAGCCATGCCGCTGTTCAGCCAGTGCTTGTGAAACATCAGGAGTAGGTGGTTAGCTTCACTGCTTTGTGGTGACAACTGAGATTTAGCGATGCCCTCAGCAAACTATTACAGGAAGAGATACTACAAAGACACAGTCTTGACGACAAAGTAATGCTTTTACAGGTAGTAGCGGACTGATATATTGCCATGGCTGACATCTTGGCTGGAATTTGCATCGGAATGGTCAAAGGTTGTTTTTTTAATTGCCTTTTATTTTGACATTGCACTGAACTTTTATTTTGACAGCACGGAGATATCAGCCAAATATACAGACATCAGCCATCAAAAAACATCCATATTGGTTGACCATTAGTTAGAGGACTTCACTAGCCTAAAGTTCAAAGTATACTTTGGTTTTTACGCATACGCAAGCGTGGGACACAATGTTCATCCCCAGAATAGTCCGCACGTACTGTATGGACACTACGCGATTTTTTTGCACGTTGTACATGCAGGTCGCACATGCACGTTGACTGTTTTGCACTAATCAGTTTTTCCACAAGGTGGCAACACTAGCCCAGGCTGTTGTTTCACAACTGTTGTTTTGCCCGTGTCGAGTAGTCACCAAAATACCGGAAGTGGCGCATTCCACATGTTAAAGATTTTATAATTCATTTATAAATCATAAAGCATAATGTTATTAGGAATTCACAAACGCTACGATTCAATTAAATAAAAACATGACCCTGGATCACTAAACCAGTCTTAAGTAGCACGGGTATATTTGTAGCAATAGCCAAAAATACATTGTATGGGTCAAAATTATTGATTTTTAAAAATCATTAGAATATTAAGTAAAGATTGTTCCATGAAAATATTTTGTAAATTCCCTACTGTAAATATATCAAAACTTAATTTTTGATTAGTAATATGCATTAAGAACTTAATTTGAACAACATCAAAGGTGATTTTCTCAATATTTAGGTTTTTTTGCACCCTCAGACTCCAGATGTTCAAATTGCATATCCGCAGAATATTTTCCTATCATAACAAACCACACATCAATGGAAAGCTTATTTATTCAGCTTTCAGATGATGTATTAATCTCAATTTTGAAAAATTGACCCTTACAACTGGTTTTATGGTCCAGGGTCACATGTACGCAATGCACGTTTAATGTATGAACTTTATTTACATGCGTGTAGGTTACGTATGATAAGATTGTATTCTCCTGTGCTGGTGTGGGTTTATAAATGATTTACCTTATAAATCTGATAGAATGGTGCACATTGTTCCCAAACGAACTTTAAAAGCAATAATGCATAAGCAAAGATGGGAGTTTGAGACGGTCCACGCACATACATGAAAACTGTTTGTGTGGAGCAGCATTTACTGTGAGTCGTAATCTACATGCATAGAAACAAAGCACATATTAAACCCGCAGCGCATATTTATTTAATTGAATCACAGTCTTTGTGAATTCACAATAGTATTAAGCTGTATTATGCTTTTTTTAATGGGTTTAATATATCATGCAGCCTCAGAAAACGGTCTAATAATGCGTTTCATGGAGTCTCGAAAAAAGAATGTGCCACGTCTGGTATTTTGTGGGTTACACTACACACAAGTAAAATGCAATCGAGGATTTTTATTAATTTTTTTTAAATCTAGTACTCTAACGTAATCAAGGAATTGTGACAACCTTAAAGAGATCCTTCAGAAAAGGCAGCATTCACACAAATAACGCTTGCCTGAAAAACAAATGTAGCACTGAAACAAAGCACATCAAAAAACATTTCAGACTACACACTGACAGATCATTCACGTTACTCTGCCAAAAAGTATGGCAGCGTTAACAATAGGTTTGTTTAACGGCTCCAGTCCTTTGCATAGTTCTCACACACCGTTGGATTGCGGGCATGCAAATCCTCAGGCCAGTGTTTATATGAACGGAAAAGCGCTGTAACTCCACATCAACAACATAAGAGCGCCGAAGACCTCGAAATCACCTTTAGTTCAGATGTACACCCTTTAGACGAGCAATAGTGCAGAAATAATCACAAGAGCCAAAAACTATCAAGTGTGCTTTCCAACAGCGAGACAAAAAGTCTTGAGACTGATCGATCATGCGCATTCACGGTTCACACTCAAAGCAAGAGTGTGATAACGACATTCACTGACAGACGACCAATAAAAAGACATAAAAGCAACTGGAGCCACACACAAGTATGGTACATGCACACATTTTGACAACCTAAAAAGCAGACAGGCAAATGAGGGTCTGAAACCACCTTTCCCACCGATTCTCAAGTCACGGTTTCGTATCACTAGGGTTTAGTGTGATTTGTGATTTATGTGTCTGACTGTAGTAAGCCGTAAAAGGTTAATGGCGTTCTCCACACACAACACACACATATATGTGTCATGTAAATGAAGCCTGCAGACTCCAGGACCATAAGTTTGAAGAAGGAAATTACTATGCTAATCTGCTACATTTTAAAAGTAAATGTCAAAAGAAAATACATTACCCTCACATTTCCAAACAGCCCTGTGGAATTGCTTAAATGTGACATTTCCCCAATCACACAGGAGAAAGGGAACACATCATCAACCGTACGCAACGGCAAATGATTAGCACTGGATTTCAAGCAATTGATTGCGCCAAGGTGGCCCTTAGATGGGCATCTGAGACTATTCTTCTCTGTATGCACATGCAGAACTTCCAACACAGAGGAAGAGAGGTAGAAGAGAAACAAACAAGAGACACAGAAAGAAAGTCAGTCAAGGTGCATGTTAATTTGCATGCGCTCAGTCCTAGATGGTATACACTTGGACTTGGTACAAACCACATAACATGTCAAAAATGGATTGTAGATTTGAAGTGGATTTTTAAAATATGCATCAATGCTTGGCTTTTTTTGCTTTGCAGCTGGCACTTCTCTTACAGCTTTTTTGGTTATGAAAAAAGACTAAAAATATGCATGGCTGAAGCTGCTAGGTGTATGAACTTAAAAGATCAAGATATTATAATAAAAGAAGTCTTTATGTAGTGCATACAAAGCATTACAATAAAATGAATGAACTACAATCAACATATTTAGATAGATACACAGGTGGCAACAACACTTTCTGATACACAGTAAATCAACACCATTACAGGATTTGCTTTTGCAGCTTTTGCTAAAAGAAAGAAAAAACAAAAGCACTTCAGCTTTTAAAGATATTTAATATAAATTACCACACTCCCATTTGTGCAACTGAAACCCACATTCACTTATTTATATTTGGATATAAATAAGTGAATGTGTCAGCAGAATATTAAAGCAAAACGCATTGCAACTTTGAGGATGTAGTTGCTCACCAGCGCACTAGCGAGCGTTTTATCCTGATTCTTCTTTGTTGAGTGTAATATTTTCACTGGCAGTGCTGTAATTAGTATGCTCACAGTGTGCTGTGCTTTAGCTGAGAGACCAGCGCTTTTCAGTCCTGGAAGTGGAGTACCACAAAACGGCACATTTTGGATGTCTCCTTTATTTAACACAGATTTTTTTTTTCTGATTATCTGGGGATGGCTGCACTAGCTGTGCACAAGTTAAATCGACGGCTAGTTGTGCCATAAATGGGCGTTAAGTTTCGATTTACGTAGTACTAAATATTTGAGCGTTGCACCATTAAAACAGCTGATGTATAAACTAAATTATGGTGTAAAAGGTGAAATAAAATAGCAGATTGATTACATCATCAAAAAGCTCACGTTTTCTCTGTCAGACCTCAGACCTTCAGACACAAATGATGTTGACATTATGCCCATTTGTTCAGACTTGTAGTTCGGTTCATTTGGTTTATCTGGTCCGGACCAAAAAGGAAAATGATACATCTGGTCCTGGTCCGCTTAGCGTTCACACTGGCATTTTTTGACAGCAAATCAAAAGATACCGAACCTAAAGGCATAGAGATACGTTCACAACATGACTGGTCGGGTTGAATGACGTACATTGTGACTGAACTCACCAAACACTCCAAACAAAAGGTGTGTTCGACTTCCTGTTTTTTTTTTTTTGTTTAAAAGTATTTGGTCCGTGTCATGCTCATATTTAATTCAAACCGCACCAGAGTTCTTTTGGAAGGGGACCGAGCCTCATCTTTTTAACAGTCTCAGTCCGCTTGTTTGGTGCACACCAGGGTTTGGATTGTAGCGTTCACACTTACTTAAGCGAACCGCACTAATAGAGAAATCCCACCAGAGTTTGTTTTAGGGTGTGTTCACACTTGTAGTTCAGTTTGTTTGCTACATTTGGACCAGACCAAAAAGGAAAATGATACATTTGGTCCTGGTCTGCATAGCGTTCACACTGGCATTTTTGATAGCAAACCCTAAAGGCAAAGTGATACAATTTCCAACCTGATTGGGCGGCTGAATGATGCACATTTCTTGCATCACGGAACTCACTGAACACTATAAACAAAAGGAAAAGGTGTGTTTGACTTAAAGCGGTGTACCCATTCACCGATCGGTCTGCTCAGCGCTGCTTTAAGTCAAATACACCGAATGTTGTCTGTTGGACTAAGCGCGCTCACTGTTGCATGGACATATGATTTTATTTTCACCACCTGTGAACTCCTAAAGAGCTCATAAAAGGACTTTACCTCCTCATTGCTCCACATTTTCCCTCTGCTCATTTTTTTTGGACACACTGCTTGTTCCCTACACGAAATCATGTCACATAGCATCGCATCTTGTCATTACTTCCTTTTTTGGTTTGTTCAGAAGTATTTGGTCCGTGTTGCGTTCATATTTCATTCAAATCGCACCAAAGTTCATTTAGAAGTGGACCGAGACCCATCTTTTTAACGGTCTCGGTCCGCTTGTTTGGTGTGCACCAGAGTTTGGATAGTAGCGTTTACACTTACTTAAACGAACCGCAGTAATAGAGAAATCCCACCAGAGTTCGTTTTAGGGTGTGTTCACATTTGTAGTTCAGTTTGTTTGCTTCATTTGGACAAGACCAAAAAGGAAAATGATACATTTGGTCCTGGTCCACGCAGCGTTCACATTGGCATTTTTGATAGCGAACACATCTTGTCAATTCACCATGTTTTTGGCTTGTTTAGAAGTATTTCGTCCTTGTTGCATTCATATTTCAATCGAACTGCATCAGAGTTCATTTGGAAGCAAACCGAGACTGCTAAAAAGGTGGGTTAGTTTGTTGTGCACCAGGGTTCAGGTGGCTGCGTTCACACTTACTCAAAAAGAACCACACTAACGGAACAAATCCACCAGAGTTCGTTTTAATCAAACCAAACATGACAAATGTTAACACATCCTAAGAGAGAAGATGATGTGAATAAATGACATGGAGCGGATCTAAATAGTGGGGTGGGAATCTTCTGTTACCTCAAAATCATATCAATGATTCATAATCAATTTTGGGGGTGACAAATACGTTTTTAATCGATTCTTGAAGTTAGGATTTAATTAAAAAAAATCTCCAATTTTGAATCAAATTTCGATTCAATAGATTGGCATAGATTTGATTCTAGTTTAATGCTTTGTGCTACTTTTCCTAGTCGTTAACAGGTTAAAGTGAGATTCACTGAATTTTAACAACTTCTAAGGCTGCTCCTGGATCACTGAAAGCAAATGTCATTATGCAACTACAGTCGGCCAGCATCTCTCGGACTAGTTTGTTTGGTGCGTTCCACACGTTGGCGGGAGATTGCCCGATTCAATGTGTCGGGGTCGTCAGGGTGAGTAGCAAATCTGATTGGATGAACGGAAAAGATACTTTACAAAATGAAAGTCACTGATTTAATTACTGAATCATTCATTCATTTGATTCATTCAAACAGCTGATTCATTCAGGAATAAAGCAAGTGACTTTTTATGTATGGGAAATTAAATCATTGAATCATTTAAAAGCGCACGCTGTGTTCAAATGGAGATGCGCAGTGGCTCAGTTGTGACTTGTTTCAAACTATTTTTGACGACAGAGCAAAAATCTGGCAATAGTGTTATAGTCAAACAATGTAAGTCACTTAATATTAACTTCTTGTTTATTGAACTGTTGTATTAAATCAATATCTCATTTACAAACTCACTTAAAAAGCATTAAAAGCTGTCACTCATCTTAGTTCACTGCGATCCCACAAAGTTCCATTACAATCAACAAAGCTCTCTACACTGCACAATCAATCTCTTATTTACACTCTCTCTGCACTTTGTTTATGAAAGGATTGGTGAGATAAGTCTTTGATACGTTACTCAACGTCGCAAAAACATGTAGAAACCTTAACAACTATGCTGATCGGGTCACTCCTAAATATTTTTCAAAATCGCTAGAAAGCGAGGTAATATTAAATGCGTATTTTGAAAAAACTAAAGTGTTTTTTGACCTTGCAAGCATGTAAACCTATTGTAAGAGACTCAAAAAACATTTAGAAACCTTAAAAATGGCATAATAGGGCACTTTAAGAAAAAATTAAATAAACTTTTGAATGGTTTGAGCAGCTCCATACAGATCATTAATAAGACTTGACCGAGCAATCATAGTACAGTTTGCACGGTAAAAACTCAGAAAAATGTGCACATTCAGGGTCAAATGGACTCAAAAAGCAGCCTAATAATATAAAGCTTCCTAAAGACCGACTAATCAACTAGTCGCTCAGGCAATCCAGCGAATAGTCCATTCTGAAAGCACATACTATTGCTTTATTTAACTCAAAAGTACGTAGTTTCCAATCACCAGCACGGTTTGATATATCTGGTACACCGCCAAACGCATACGGCCTGAGAAAGTGAAAAGAGACGAAGAGAGAAAATATAAGGAGTGGATGTTGTGTGCAGAAGCGTTCGAGGGCTACACGAGTGCTTTTGCGTGGGTAAAGCAAGCGTACGAGAGGCCAATTTGTGCCGAGTTTATTCGACCTAAACGCTCCTGAAGAGACGGACGGACGGATGGCCGGTGGCGCATGAAGCATGAGCGGGTCAGAGCGTTTCTGCCGGCGTCCGCTAACATGTGCACGCTCACACACCCACCCACATTCACAAGCGCACAGCTGTCACCGGCAGGCAGCAAAGGATCATTCACAAAAACACCCCCCTCCCGGCTCTGTTTCCCTAAGTATCTGTGACACACACTCACTCTCACACACACACATAAACACACAGAGTGAGGCAGCATGTGGAGATTCATTACTCAGCAGTGCAGACAGTGTGCTGTGGCAGCAACAGTTCACTCATTACCCCGCAGGCTACTGAGACCGTGCCCTTCACTCGAGGATGCTGGGATAGGATTCTCCCTCTCAAACAGAAACAAGCCTGCTCTCAGAGCAACCGGATGGGTCAGTGCCAAAGCCTGGGTCAGAAACACTGGGCTGGCATCCCGCTAATATTCAAACAGACCGGTAAAACTATAGTATCCTTGGAGCACCATGTAAATATTAGTCATTAAGTGCCATGTTAATAAACGATTCATTTCCATCTATTCAAACCATCTCAGTAAACACAACTCTTGACCAGCAATCCACATTATTCACTCAAAACATTCACAGATGTCTCTGGGAAATAAAAACAAAACAAAACAAAAACAAAAACAAAAACAAAACAAAACAAAAAGAAAAACAAAAAACAAAAAACAAAAAACGTTTTACAAATGTCTCCAGAAAAATAAAATAAAATAAGTTCACATATCTCTGAAAATAAAATAAAACAAAACAAAAACAAAACTCTTCACCAACAATCCACATTATTCACTCAAAACATTCACAGATGTCTCTGTAAAATAAAATAAAACAAAAAAACAACACACAAAACAAAACAAAAACAAAGTTTTAAAAATGTCTCTGAAAAAATAAATAAAATAAAATATATATATCTCTGGAAATAAAATAAAATGTTTACAAATGTCTCTGGAAAATAAAATAAGTTCACATATCTCTGAAAATAAAATAAAATAACAAAAAAAATAAAATAACGTAAAATAAAATAAAAAATAAAATAAACTAAAAAACATTTCTTGACAAACAATCCACATTATTTACTCAAAACATTCAAAGATGTCTCTGTATAAAAAAAAAAATAAAAAAAAAAAAAAAATAAAAAAAAAAAAAAAATCAATAAAATAAAACAAAGCAAAACAAAAAACAAAATACATTTTACAAATGTCTCCAGAAAAAATAAAAGTTCAAAGATATCTCTGGAAATAAAACAAAATAAAATGTTTACAAATTTCTCTGGAAAATAAAATAATTTCACATATCTCTGAAAAATAAAATAAAATAAAATACAATAAAATAAAATAAAAAAAATAAACAACTCTTGACCAACAATTCACATTATTCACTTAAAACATTCACAGATGTCTCTGTAAAATTTAAAATAAAATAAGATTGCAAATGTATTTGGAAAATTAAAAATAAATAAATAAATAAAATCAAGCAATATTGCGTGTACAAGTTATCATATTAGGTTTTAGTGAAAAACTGATAAAAAATAAAAAATAAAAATCTCTTCATATTACAATTACATTTAACACCACATTTTTTATATACCTAATCTACTTTTTAACATTTTGGGTTCAAATTATGGTGGTAGTATTTAAAGTGTCATTTGTTAACATTAGTTAATGTATTAACTAACATGAACCAACAGTGAACAATACATTTATGACAGTATTTATTAATCTTTAACGTTAGTTAATAAAAATAGTTCATTGTTCATGTTACAAGCATAATGTTAAACTATTAATTTTAATAATGCATTAGCAAATGATGAAATTAATATTAACTAAGATTAATAAATGCTTAGTTTATGTTAACTAAAGTAGTTAACTAATGTTAACAAATGAAAACTTACTGTAAAGTGTTACCATTATGGTTTCTTGAAATAAACTACATTTGCGCACACACCCCCACCCCCCCAAAAAAATACGAAAAATTATTATTATTATTATTTAAAAAGCTATTTTCTATATGGGTTAATACATAATTTGCATGGTTTTCCTTTTTTGCATTAAAGTAATATTTGCCAAACACAGACATTAATGCCCTAGTTTATGACTTCTAAATAATCGGCTAAAGAAAATCACTCCTGGCTTCTTCTCAAGGTTTTACTCATTTTATCTACAGGACATATTTATTTCTTGGCTAATTAATCTGACATGAAACAAGCTCACATGTGGGAAAAAATGAAAGATTAACATTACAAATAATAACTGCTAGTTTACTTTGGCTCTCAAAACTTACAGTTCTGGTATTTGTACACAAAACAGGCCTGCTTTAATATTAGCATAGATACGGACAAGGCTGGTTGCCTTTGAAAATTACACCATCATCAAGTTCAAGTTGTCCATCGCATCATTCATGCAAATCTGTGGTCTCAAAACCTTTAACGCCACACATTTCTCTTGCTTATAACTGGACCACAAATGTGAATCTTGGATTGAAAGCATAAATACAGTCATCTGTATAAAGCTATAACTAGATCCACACAGCCTGTCAGATTTCAACACATCTTCACATTCATTCAGTACGTTTATAATAACGTTTGCAGCGACCGACAAACATTCAAAGCTCAATCAGCACTCACAATATCATAAACATCCAAGAGTCACATCTACATTAAACCACCTGTTACATTGATCAAAATAAGACAATGCCACTTTAATTAGCCTGCACAAGCACATATTAACAGTGCAAAGATTTAAGTCCTGTTTCAAGCTCTTACCTAAAAATTAAAACACTCTAGACAAGAATAGATTGTCTGTATTAAGAAAAATACTCTTGTTTTCCCATCAAGGTTATTGCATAGCAAACACAGTAAGCAAATCTCTGCCTCTGAGGGTCATTAAAACACTTCATTTCCACAATGAGAGCACAGCAATCATGTCTTCAGGCATTAATCTCTCATTCAAAAACAAGACTCTCCAAACAGCACAGGCGTCTGAGCGTTCAGGAAAGGTGTGAGCCTGAGAAAGACAGAATATTACTGCTGATTATCACAGGATGGTAGTAAAACAGCAGTGACTCTTGGCTAACGCCTACACCGCTTGTAAACACACACACACACACAGTGAGTCTGAACAAACATGCGACTTTCAACATCACCTGTGCTGAGATCAGTGCTGAGAGACAATGTGTATAGTACGGATTCTCCCTGCCATTACATCGAATGTGTTGCAACCTGAAATTTAAACTCCAAGAACGCAGATAACATTCATAAACATCCCAAAATTACGATATAATTAGTCACTTTTTTTACAAATACTACACTGCTTTTATTGGACATTTCAGGCCATGCAAAAAAAAAAAAATATAAAAATATATGCGTAACAGAAATGTTAAGTCATCTTAATGACATGCATTTTGATACTAAATTTCATATCCAGAGATTCATACGACAGGTTCATAAATGTGACCCTGGACCACAAAACCAATCTTAAGTTACATTACAGGTATATTTGAAGCAATAGCCAACAATACATTGTATGGGTCAAAATGATCGATTTTTCTTTTAAGTCAAAAATCATTAGGGTATTAGGTAAAGATCATGTCCCATAAAGACATTTTATAAATTTCCTACTGGAAATATCAAAACTAAATTTTTAATTAGTAATATGCATTGCTGAGAACTTCATTTGGACAACTTTAAAGGTGATTTTCCCAATATTTTGATTTTTTTGCAACCTCAGATTGCAGATTTTCAAATAGCTGTATCTTGGCCAAATATTGTCTTATCTTAACAAAACCATACATTAATGGAAAGCTTATTTCTTCATCTTTTCAGATCTCAATTTCAATTTACCCTTATGACTGGTTTTGGGTGTAGGGTCACAAACTGAGAAAGAATTAAAGAAATAATTCACCCAAAATTATTTATCTTTCATTATTTCAATTATTTATCTTTCAAAAAAGTTACAATATCTTTCTTTCTTCAGATGGAGACAAATAAAGGTCTTCATAAGTAAATCAAATATATGTCATGCTTTCTTTGGTTCAGCCTGGTTTAATTCACAATGATTTCAGAAAGATTAGGCATGACATATGCATAAAGAACCAGCCTACTGTTGATGAGTTTGCTTGTGAATTTGTTGTTAATTTTTTTTATATTTTGGACCACTGGTGAGCACCCAACACTTGCATTAGATGAAGAAAAATCCTGAAATGTTTTTTCTCCAAAACCTTAATTTCTCATCAGTTGAATAAAGAAAGACCTACACATATTGGTATATAAATAATCAGGAAATTCTCATTTTTGGGTGAACTATTCCTTTAAGACTATAGGATGCTACACATATTAGGATGTCAAATTTAGCATAGCATTTCCGCATATCAGGAAAC
Source organism: Labeo catla (assembly GCA_012976165.1). Classification (NCBI taxonomy): domain Eukaryota; kingdom Metazoa; phylum Chordata; class Actinopteri; order Cypriniformes; family Cyprinidae; genus Labeo; species Labeo catla. The sequence goes on from VONZ01000038.1 coordinate 546,463, forward strand.
CTTGATGTGGACAACTTGGATTCAAATAAGCAAAGAGATGCAAACAGCACATCATTTACCCTAATTCATTAGCATAACTTTTATGAAATGCAAATACTTAGCATTGGATATTCCAAATCATGCACTAAAATTTGTCTGTATTGCAAGCATTTCAAAGTAAAGTCGCACTGTGTCAAACCAGACTAACTTAACTAACTAAATTAACAAAATATGATTATATATATATATATATATATATATATATATATATATATATATATATTTTAATGGACCATTTTAAATAAAACCTTAAATGTGTTAATCATTTTACCTGTCAAAAACAAAACAGACTTATGCATGGATGCTCTTTGTTTATAAAGTGCTGCAAAAATTAAATACAAGTGCAATATTATTTTACATGCTTAAATCGTGTTTAAAATTAAAAACAAATTAACTGTCTTATTAATTATCATAGTGCATTAATTCAAGACATGAAAATGCTTTAAAAAGCCTTTAAACTGTGTCTATGCTAACAGCACATCATGTAACCTAATTCATAAGGATAACTTTTTTTATGAAATGCAAATACTTAACATTGCACAGACCATGCACTAAAATGCGTCTGTATTGCATGCATTTCAAAGCAAAGTTGCACTGCATCAAACCAGACTAATTTAACTAAATAAACAAAATATGAGATGCATCACACTTAACTTTACTTGACTGCATGCACTGCATTATTTCAATGGACCATTTTAATTACAAACCTTACATTTTGTCAGTCATTTTAACTGTCAAAAACAAAAACTTATGCATGGATGCTCTTTGTTTATGAAATGCTACATAAAAGTAAATACAAGTGCTATATAAATGTGCATGCTTTTTATAGCAAACAGTTGTGCTTAAAATTATTGCTCATAATAATGCACAAATTCAAGAGGTGGAAATGTTCCATGCACATAGCACATCATGTAACCTAATTCATAAAGAATTTTTATGAAATGCAAATACTTAAAATTGGATATTTCAGACCATGCACTAAAATGTGTCTGCATTGCATGCATTTCAAATGAATGCATGGCATCAAAATAGACTAGTTTAATAAAATGAACAAAATATAAGATGTATTGTTTACAAAAACGATCACAATTATCTTTCTTGCCTGCATGCACTGAATTACGTCAATGGACCTTTTTGAAAAAAACCTTAAATTTTATCGCTCATTTTAACTGTCAAAAACAAAACAGACTTGCATGGCTGCTCTTTATTTATGAAATGCCACCGAGTAAATACAAGTGCTACATAAATTTGCATGCTTTTTATCGTGCTTAAAATTATTAAATCATCACAATGCACGAATTCAAGAGGTGAAAATGCTTTAAAAAGCCTTTAAACTGCGTCCATGCACACAGAGAGCGTAAGTGGAGCAGCTCGTCGGCGGGGCTCTTTGCTGCATTAGATGCAATTATAAATGGCCAGGCGCAGGAGATGAGGCAGCCAATCAGATTTGAGCTCGCGTGTCAACCTAAGACCAACTGTCTCCTGCCTTTGACAGAAGGATTTTACCTCCATAATTCAAATCCCAAAGCAAAGCAGCCCGCTGCACTTACTCACATCACCCAGCCTGTTTACACACAGACGCACGGTCGAAAAACGCCTCAAAACACACCCAAACGAGACGCGTTTCGACTCAAACCGAGCTGAACGCTTTGCGAGGCGTTAATGCTCACTTTTAGCCCCTGGATGGTAACATATTCGAGCTGAAGGGGTGTTTTTAGCATCGGTGACGAGTTAGTCTGATAGTCAGGGTGAGGGTGGGAATGAGCTAGCCAACTAGTGATAGCATTACGGAATAAACTTAAGCCATAACACGTCCTAAACTTTCCGACAAAGCTGTGCTTTTACGAACAGCATCTGTGCTGGTCTTTTTGCTGCCTGTACGCAGCGAGCCCTGCCTCGAAAATTAGCATTACTTCTCAATTTCCACATGCTAACTCGTGCCCCTCTCACCCCTGTCCGAGCTCTGGACGTGGCCTCGCACATCTAGCCCAAAAGTGAGACGATAAGGGACAGAACCACGGCTCGGCACAGCCAATAAAAGCTGCTTATATGGACTGTGTTCTCTAGGAAAAACACAGGCAGCCATTTTAGAGCAGACTGAGAAACAATGGCAGACTCTCTCTCTCTCTCACACACATACACACACACACACACAGCTCTAGCCGAGCGCTGAGTTAAGCAAAGTTTACCTGGGTCCTGTTGAGGGCTTGTCCAGTGTTTCCCGGGCTCATGGGAGGAGGGTGATGGCTTCTTTGTTGCCAGGCCGGATGGCCCCCACCGTACTGACTAGCGCTGCCCATGTCCCCCGGTCCCTTGGCAGCCCCTTCCTGGCTGCCGTACTCACTGGCCGGGTAGTTCTGGTAGCTCCTCGTGGAGCTGGGAGAGGTCAGGAGCTGGTTGAGCGTCGGGGTGGACGTGGGCTGAGGAGTTCCCATGTTATACCTCTGGTTGTTATAGGAAGCAGCCATCGGGGTAGCGTTAGTTCCTCCTGGCGGCGGCTGCTTGCCTGGCTGCCCCCCGGCCGCCGGCGGCTGGCTGTTTCGCGGCGAGTTCATGCCGTAGCCCTGGCCCTGGTGGTACGGAGTCCGGTTCGGGAAGGCGCTGTAGTTGTTGAAGTGGTTCGGGTAGCCGTGCTCGTGCGAATTGGGCGGGTATGGGTCCATCACCGCCGGCCCTGCCATGCCAGGGCTTTGTTGTCCGCCATGTTGATGAAAAGGGGGCCGGTTGTAGTGCTGGTTGTAGCTGTATGGAGGTGGAGGGAAGGCGCCCGTGTGGTGGGGAGCCATGCCGGGGTGGCTGTTCCCGTCGGAATCATTCTGGCTATTGTTATTGTTCACCCTGGACGGGTTCCCGTTGCCGTTCTTCATGTCAGGGTCGCCTCCTGCTCCTCCTCCCCCAGCAGCAGCAGCAGCATTTCCCACATCGGCCCCGTCTTGCAGCTCCTTCTGGCCCGGGGATCCGCCGTCGGCGCGGGGCTCCTTGCTTTCCTGCTGCTTCTCTCCGAGCACCGACTCGTCCTGCGGCTCCCGCTCCGGCTTCTTGAGTTCGGCGGGCGGGCTAGTGTTGAGAGTGGCGACCTGAGCGGCCATGATCTCTCTCTCTCTCGCTCTCTCTCTCTTTCACCGCGAGTCACTTTGAATATAAATACAACGCTCTTATAAAGACGTGCCCGTGTCCCGTATCATTCCTTCGACTTTCAGACCGAATTCGATCGGTCCTCTCTCCCGAACGCGACTCGAGTGCAAAAAGTTTCCTGGAGAATATAAATAAAGGTCCCGGGAATGAATTTAACCGACACAAATGTGTGTGAGTGTGTGTGTGGAGGGGGGGCCTCTTACAGAACGAGAGCGCGAGAGAGAAACCGATCAAACCAGCACGAGGCTCCGCGAGACACAGCCATTTTACCGAGGCGTGCGGTCACATGCAAAACGCGTCATGGAGCGCAGCCACGGCGCGGATCCGGATTCGGATCCGCAGCGAAGCGGGGAGGGGGGGAGGGGGGGAGGGAGGGAGGGAGGGAGAAGTGTGTCATCTCAAGGTACTTTGAAATAGTTTGGGTTCCAGTTCGTGGAACGACCACAAAACACGCCTGCGAGCCTAGGCTTTTATTGTGAAATTATCCATGAAATGTTTATCATATTATACTTTATAACTGAAACTGGAGTTTTTCCAGGATTTTTTATTTTTTATTTAAAAAAAATAGGTGGTGTGCAATTAAAAACTGAAACTGGATTTTCTTTGTAAAATGTTTAAAGTTACCGTTACAATGCAAGGGTGCTGTGGGTGGTTTCCAGGACATTATGCAGTTGCTATGGTGTTTAGGGTGTTTTGCTAGGTGGCTGCCAGGGTGTTTTGGGAGGTTACTAGGTGGTTGGGTGCCGCCCCACGTCCATGTGCTGATGATACTGTGTTTTTATGCATCCCTCTCATAGTCTAAGCCGGCATTTATTCACCCATTTATCGCCTGCCAAGTTAAAATATCACATTCCTGTCCACTGCCGAACGGTGTGACTTGAGCTTCACTTTAAAGGGGAAATGTGTCATTTCAGTACCACTATAGTGACACTAAACAGAAGTAATAATCCAAACTACTGACTGTTCTCAAACAGTTTTCATGAGCACTCCTCCTGTCAACTATTCGTCAGGCAAAAAGATAATCCCGCCCCAAAATAAAACCATTGGTTAAAATCATGATGAAACCAGTTATTTTAATGTTCTATATACTATTTATTCATATACTGAATTATAAATTATTTTTATATTTTTAGTTTTCATTTAAATTTATTTTAGTTTAATTCGGCTGTTCTGTTGTCATTTTTTTAAATTATATTTTTTAGCTTGTTTTATATTTTAAAGTTAACATTTTTCAATTAATGTTTATATTTTATACTATTTATACTACTATGTATACTACTGTTTATATTTAATTAAATATATATATATATATATATATATATATTCGTTTTTTATTTTAACTTTAGTAATTTTGCTGTGTTCTTTTGTCATTTTTATTAGCTTTTTTCTTTTAATATTTTATTTAGTTTTAATTAATATTTCAGTTCTATTTTACTACTTTCAACTTTATTTCAATGATTTGCCAAGGCAACATTTTTTATTTATTTTTAAGTTAATATATATATATATATATATAATTTTCAGTTTTCATTTTAGCTTATAAATTTGGTTGTGCTCGTCATTTTATTAGCTTTTGTTTTTTAAAATATTTTTATTTAGCTTTAATTTATATTTACTTCACTTTTTTATAGTTTTAGTACTTTCATCTTATTATTATTATTATTATTATTATTATTATTATTATTTTCAATTATTTGCCAAGGTAACATTTTTAATTTATTTTTTAAGGTTAATATTTTTCATCTGATGTTTATATTTATTATTATTTCAGGTTTATTTCAACAATATATGTATGTGTGTGTGTGTGTGTGTATATATATATATATATATATGTATATATAATTATTTTTTAGTAATTTTGTTGTGTTCATTTGTTGTTTTTAGCTTATATATATATATATATATATATATATATTAGGTTTAATTTATATTTATTTCAGTTTTAATAATTTTAGTACTTTCAACTTATTTTATTTTAATTATTTGCCAAGGCAACATTTTTATTGTTGTTTTCATTTTTATTATATTTGTTTTATTTAAACAAAAATATATATATATTTTCAGTTATTTATTTTAATGTTAGTAATTTTGTCATGTTCCTTTTTATTAGCTTTTAAAAATATTTTTATTTAGCTTTAATTTATATTTATTTCAATTTTATAGTCATTTTAGTACAATTTTAGTACAAATCACACATCTTTTTCATGTTAACTGTTCACCTAATTTTTATATTTCATTTTATTTTAGTTATTTAGAAAAGTTTTTACCTTAGTTAACAATAACAGCACTGCGACGAATAACAGTGCCATAGTGTTTACACTTTTCTAGGATTGTACTTCGGTGCTAATAATAAAATAAATGCAACAAATAATACCTAAACTATTCTTGTTCCATCATACTACAAAACTATCACATGAACATACAACAAAGCATGCTATATATACAAAACATAAACGAGTGTTTAGGCCCAAGTGTGTTCATGCATATTTCAGTCAGCAAATGAGAGGGTTTATTGCAGCAGCATTATGTTTGATCTGTGCAGAGGACAGCATGAAATTACAGCCTGTGTGCTAATGTGTATGTGCGCATGTGTTCAGACTCAGAGCGCGCGCGCGCGCATGAGAGAGAGAGAGAGAGAGAGAGGGATGGAAAGGGAAAGAGGATGGGGGATGGACCGAGAGCAGGAAGTGAAAATGAAAAAAAGTGAAATGCAGCGCAAGCCAGAGAGAAAAAAACTGCGTAGGCCGCAGCAATCAAATCTGGCACACCAAATCCAACCCCAAATTCAACAGCGCAACGTGTATTTGGTTTGGTAAAGAGATACCGGAGAGCTTAGGGAGACAGCACAAAGTAAATAACCAAATGGAAACAGCCATGCTCTTTCCCCCACTCAAACACTGCTGCTCTCTCCCCACCCCCTCTCATTCTCTCTGCCTGTCTGCTCTCTCTCTCTCTCTCTCTCTCTCTCTCTCTCGCGCAGCAGCGGCTGGCTCTGTGCTTGCAAAAGCAGCAGAACTTTGCTATCTGGCTGTGGGGGATGGGAGGCGCATGCACAGCGCCTCGCGCTACAATGCAGAACCTGCGCCTGCGAACGGCGCCAGGTAGCCTGACCTGTGTCGGTGCTGCTCACAAACTGGTTTTTACTGTTGTAAAGTAAAACAGAGTCAAAACGCTGTTTTAAATGCACTCTTTCGCTCGTGCGCGCGCGCGCGTGCGCGTGTGTGAGGAGGAGGGGGGGTCAGCCGCTGACTATATCAGCAGAACTGCGAGCGTTGTGCGGGTTGAATGTAGACAGGCAGGCAGCAGAGGGGGTTGGGAACTCTTTCCAGCGTTTTTGCATTTAAAATCAATTTAATGTCTGTTTCGAAGCAATTCTGCTGTTACGCTGGCAAATTAATATTACTGTTGCTGCTCAAAGTCAACGTGAAATCTAAATTGACCCCGTTTGCTTTCTCAATGCATGTTGTTAGTCATGTTTCGTGCAATTCAGTGGTTTGTATTTATACTCTTTTATCAGAGTCTTTCCTTAGATGGCACATGGCTGTTGGATAATGTTAACATGTATAGGAACATGTGTAATTAGTCTTTGTTTTAGCACACTGGCTGCATTCTATAATCAACACTTTTCTCACAATGCAAACAAGTCCCACCCTACACTTTTTCTTGGGGGATATGCCGCGATATGTGTCAAATTATGGAGCTAAAATGGCTTGCAAAGTGCAGTTCGCATTGACTTTTTAGTTTTGCACCAGATAAATTGAACTTGTGAAGGCGAAAGGTCATCAAACTAGTGATACACCATTTTTGCAGCACATTTTCCTTAGTCAAAAGTTTTTGAACAGTAAGATTTTCAATGCTTTTTTAAAGAAGTCTCTTCTGCTCACCAAGCCTGCATGTATTTGATCCAAAGTATAGCAAAAACAATAAAATTCTTAAATATTTTTACTGTTTCAAAACAGCTTTCTATGTGAATATATTGTAAAATGTAATTTATTCCTGTGATCAAAGCTACATTTTCAGCCTCATTAATCCAGTCTTTAATATCAAATGATCCTTCAGAAATCATTCTAACATGCTGATTTGCTGTACAAGAAACAGTTTTTATTATTATTATTATCAATATTTGAAACTGTTTTTTTTTTTTTCGGGATTTTTTGATGAATAGAAAGATCCAAAGATCAGCATTTATCTGAAATAATAAGCTTTTGTAACATTTTACACTATAACATTCAAAACCTTGGAGACAGTATTATAGAGATGAATACTTTTATTCAGCAAGGATGCTTTAAATTGATCAAAAGTAATGATTATAATGTTACAAAAGATTTCTATTTCAGATAAATGCTGCTCTTCTGAACTTTCTATTCATCAAAGAAACCTGAAAAAAATCTATTTAGCCGTTTTCAATATAATAGTAATAATAATAAATGTTTTTTTTGTTTTTGTTTTTTTTTTGAGCAGCAATTTAGAATATTAGAATGGTTTCTGAAGGATCATGTTACTGGAGTAATGATACTAAAAATTTGTCTTTGAAATCACAGAAATGAATTGCATTTTAAAATATATTTAGATAGAAAACAGTTATTTTACATAGTAAAAATATTTCAAAATTTTACTCTTTTTGCTGTACTTTACATTTGTTTTAACCCTTGTGAAAAAAGCACACTTAACAGTATTGAATGTGTACTTCAAATCTTAAGCATATATTTATAAAAAATGTCATTTCAAATTATTTATTACTAATTAAATTTAAAAACAATACAGTGTACTTAAAGAAAGTATGCTTTCATGTTTAGTGTGCTAACACACTTTAGTGCACTTTATAGTAATGTCAAAGTATACATTTTACTTTTGATTTGTTGACTAACATGCTAAAACATATATTTTTAGCTAAAATGTTTAAGATTTAGTATATTTGAATGTAGTAAATTGCAACTTTATCATTAGAAATGTAATATTACAAATATAAAATAAAAATACATTTAAACACATGACATAAAAGTTTCAACAGAAATTAGATTTAAGTATATTTTAGTTCACCATAAATGCTTGGCAGTACATTCAGCAGCACTTTAACCATATTCCAAAGACAATATGTGACACTGGACCACAAAATAAGTCATGAGAGTTGTTTAAACAATTTGAAACACCTTGAAGCTGAATAAATAATAAAGTAATAAAGTTTTTTATTGATGTATGGTTTGTTAGGGTAGAAATCTGGAACCTGAGTGTGCAAAAAACTCAAAATATTAAGAAAATCGCCTTTAAAGTTGTCCAAATTAGGTTTTTAGCAATGCATATTACTAATCAAAACTTAAGTTTTGATATATTTACAGTGGGAAATTTACAAAATATCCTCATGTAACATGATACTTAATATCCTAATGATTTTTGGCATAACAAAAAAATTATAATTTTGACCCATACAATGCATTTTTTGTCTGTTTCTACAAATATACCTGTATGACTTAAGAAATTGCATATAAATATATATTTAATTACTACATAAGTGGCTCAGAATAAATAAATAAAAAACAATAATAATAAAAACATTCAAAGGTCAGCTTATTGCATCTAATATGAATTTATAAGTATTGCATTGTAAATTACTATGTTGAATAATGTGTGTAGTGTTTTAAAGAAGTACACTTCTTTTGTTTTGTTGACTAATATACTAAAACACATTTTAAGTACCTGAATATATATTTTAACTGTAGTGTTATTCATGATTACATTTAAGGTTCATATTCATATACAAGTCAGTGAATTTAAATGGACTAAACTGCAACTTCATAAATACAAGCTGCAAAAATGACATTAAAGTATATTTTAGTTCATCATAAATCCTTGTCAGTACATTCAGAAGTACATATTTCAAAGACAATATAAGTATGAAATTACATATAAAGATATATTTAATTACTGCGTAAATAGATGCAAAAACACTAATTTAATATGAAGTATTTTAAGTACATAAGTACTCTTGTATGCTAAAGTGTGCTTCGTTTTCACAAGGTAAGATTAAGCTAAAATTTTGGTTAAATATGAGGTTCATGGACATGTTATTTGTCAGTACACACAAAAAATAAACCGTCAGCGGACTGTTGAAAAGCAAAGCCACATTTTAATGGCGCTTAAGCAGATAGGTAGTTGTAATGGGAAGATTTAGGTTGAATGCTAGGAATCCAGCACAAAGACCTTTAGTTCCAGAGCTCATTGAGCGTCATTGACTTTAGGGGCCACGCTCCTTTGAAACGTTTGGCTCCGGCCGCAGCTCCTGGGCTTTCAGACCGAGGGACCAGGTTGTATAGCAACAGAAATGCTTGGCCACCAGCTCTCCCCCACTTGAAAAGAATGAATCAGAGATCTTACCACCTACATGCAGTTCACATTCACTCTCTTAGTCATAGCCGTCCAAGGATAAACGAAGCGTTTGCACAAGTGTCTTTACCTCTAATTTCTGCTGCGAAACCCTTCCGATGAACTCGGATGAAAAGCTTTCTCAAAGTCAGATAGCAGCAGGCCTCTGGCTGCGATTCCCCCGCACGGGCAGCGTGACACAGCCCATCTGTGACAGCGCCGTGATCTACGACTGTTTACTCTGTCCCCCTCCACCAGCTACCCGTGAGTCTGAGCGTGATGCATCACCTGTGGTCCGCCGCCGAGGGCTCTCCCCGCTCTCCCCGCCGTGACGGGCCTGGAACCCAGCCAAAAGGAGCCTGGCCACAAATTCACTGCATTCGCAAGATTTACGCGACGTTACTTAAATATTAAGCACATCACCTTAAGAGTAAGTGGAAGCTGTTTATTACAACAACCTGTTGATAAGCGGTGAGCAGCCACTGATTGGAGATAAGAAGCTTAAAATGAAGATTTTAACCTTTGAATTAATTACAAGCCAACGTCTTTAACTGCAAAGATAATAACATTTAAAAGTCATTAAACAATGGCCAAAGTATTTGGAAAGTTATGTCACATTTGAAGTGCCATTACATGATGAAGAAATATGAAATCAAGTAGCTCAAATGATGCCACTAATTTTTTTAAAGGTCATAATATTAAGGTTTTTATTTATTTATTTATTTATTTACTGACTTGCTTGCTTGCTTATTTATTTAGATTTTTACATTTTTTTTTTTGGGGAATATTTAAATATCATGCTTTGTATATATACATATTTGCATATTTACAGTGTAGAGGATTTGATTCATGTTTCTGGGTCTTTTTTTTCTTCTTTTTTTTTTTGTTTGTGAAACCAATTGGTTTTGATGTGTTTTTTTTTTTTTTTTACAGATCTATGACATAAATTCCTTACAGGACATTAAAGTTCTTACAGGTGTCCATAAAGGAATTGCTTGTGTTTACTTTTTCATACATTTAAAAAGAGTAGTCTATTTATTACATAAATAATATACCTTAAAAGAATAAGTGTGTCCTGAATGTAATGTTTTTTGTATTACATGTAAATTGCAATTAAATTAAAATTAATATAGTTTACATATTAATTATTTATTTAGTCATTCATTCATTTACCTGTATTTTGATATATATATATATATATATATATATACTGTATATATTGAATATTTTTCTGTTTTGTATATTTTGAATTTATTTATTTACAGTGTAGGGGACTAGCTTAATGTTTCCTTTTTTTTTTTTTTTTGTGACACCAATTGATTTTGAGGTGATTTTTTGCAGATCTGTGAAGTAAATTTTTCTCAAGTTCTCAAAGGTGTCCATATAGGAAACCCTTGTGTTTATCATACTTTTAAAAAGACTATTCTTTATATATTTAAGTGTGTCTTGAATGTAATATTTGTGGATACTGTATTGCATGTTAATTGCAATTAAATTAAAATTAATATAGTCTACATTTATATTAAATGCAGTTATCTAGTGTTTTTGATACATTTAGGATTTTTTTTTTGTTCATTTAATTATTTATTTATTTTATTTATTTATGTACCTGTGTTTTGATTGTTTTACTTTTTTTTTAAGCAAGTGTAAAGGACTTCAAGTTTTATATCAATTTTTTGACACCATCTGGTTTTGAGGTGATTTTCATCAGATGTATGAATTAATTTCTTCTTAAGTTCTGTCCAATAGAAAACCTTTATGAAAAAGAAATACACTTTATCATACTTATCATCATATTTAAGTGTGTACTAAATGTAATGTTGTTGGACACTGTATTCTGTTAATTGCAGTTAAATTAAAATTAATATAGTTTACATTTATAATAAATGCAGGTTTTTTTTTTTGTTTTGTTTTTTTTTGTTTTTTTAATTTCATTTCATAATTACATCTATTGTCTTTAAAATATTAAAGTATACTGCCAATACTTAAATATGTAAACTAATATATACCCTAATATAATTTCTAATTACCTTGTATGTCATATAGTTAAATATGCTTCTAAATGTAATTTTTTTGTATCTTTTATGTCATTAATATATCTGTAAATACAGTTAAGGTGCATTGACTTTTTGTCCCTGTTTTGGAATTTGGATTTTTGAATATGCATATTGTTTTATCATGTAAAACAAACTTTTGTGGGAAAAAATTACATTCGTACAGTTTTAAGCATCCATATACTATTTTTCCAATTCAGTTTGAACAGTGTATTTATTGCTCCATCACTTCAAACCGAACTGGGATATTTTTTGTCAAATGTTCGCTTGAAAAGTGTTCTTGCGCTGACGTAATTTGTTGTCTAATCCAGTGACATTATATTCATTCATTTTTGAGCATGACTTAAACAGTTGTTACTATCACTGTTATTATGTTCACGGTCTAAAGGAAGGGAGGCAAAACAGGCCTAACCAACATTAATCAGTGTTACACACCAATCACTTTTTAAAAAGGTGTAACAAAGAGTGTGAAAGATTACAAACACCAGAGAGGTCATGGGTTCATGAAACGTCTGTCGGTTTAATGTCGACATTTGTCTTCCATATTATTCATTGCTTTCTAAGGACCAAATCTTGACCAAAACTCTCACTTTCCAAAAGGCAACAAATCACACTTTTTTTTTTCTAAGATGCCGAAAACCGCTTGTTGCTGACACGTTATAAACCACATTATGTTTATAGGGCTCTGAGGTGAAAGCCACAGGTTTTGATCCTAAACCAAAGGCATCTGAGGCTATAGCTTTGTCTTCGTAGCGTGACTCAACCACACAGCTTTGCATGCTTGCTACATTTGCAGTTTTTCTTCAACTGTACACTGTTAAAGTTCACTGAGAGGGTTTGTAACCACACTTGGGTTTTTCTTTTCTGCAAGAAAAAAGAGGTTTTAACTGCAAGAAAAGATAGAGCCAGTGTACCGTAAATTAATAATCATTTATGACCCAGTCAAAAGACAGTAAAACTGTCACGCATGAGAAAAAGAGTCCTCATGGCAGGTACTTTTTTCCCCATTTTTTCGTAAATCCCGTGGAATCCAGTCTGGGAATGGAGCCACTGGATTGTCAAGACAACTCAATAATCCAGACTGGAATTTTCTAACAAGAGTGGAGTCGGGTTTGGCATAGAAACACACACACACACACACACACACACACACGAGTTCACAACTGTGCTTTTGCACATTCAGCAACACATTCTGGGTGTGAACACTAACACACAAAACTATATTCTTCATGTGAACGAAACGCGTCCAGCGTATTGTTGACTGGCCGTAAAACACATTGTCTGGAGTGTGCAGAGGAAGGAAGTGGCACTTCGAGCAGAGCAATTGAATTTGAGCTCATTCACAGACAAGCAGATAACCAAACTAACCAGACTAACACTCGCTCTCTCTCTTGCCCAAACGCTGACACAAAATTAGGTTTGTATCCTGAATATTTAATTCAAACACTCCAGTGATAAAAAGTAATGGAAACTCGTTTTCATTGAACGTTATTGGTGATATCAGTGTGCAGTACAGTGAGCAAAACCGTTTTAGCATTTGGCTGAAACACCTGAAATTTACATAACTGACATGCTGCAGCTGCACACTCATCTTACACTATCAAAACACTACTCTAAACTCAGCTTTGAGAACTGAGAATTGGCCTTTGATGAAAAATAAACTACAATATAGTCTTATTAGTCTTGTACAGACAGTTTTGAAGATGGACATACATAACGTAGTGTGTTAAAGCTTGTGTATAGCTCATTATTATTTAGGGCTGTATTATATTTTGATTATTACTCTGGAATTCTTTCACATGGCTTTGGCTTGAATGCAAACAGTATTTAGTGACTTAATTTGTGACTTAAGTGACTTAAAAATTCATAACTGATAAATATAAAAGTATTAAAAAAAACACATTTTTAACACGTTACTGGTCTTATTGTCAACTTAATATCTTTGCATGTTATTCCAAATAAAAACACAATATTTGTTCTCATAAACAAACTTTAGTAGCAAGGTGCCATTCTGAATTATGTCCATGTTTCTGCCACTGAATAAAAAATTAAAAAAGAAAGTTATTGGGACTTTTTATCTCACAATTTTGACGTAATAACCAATTGCATATTATAAAGTCAAAACTGCTAGATATAAACTAGCAATTCTAAGGAAAAAAAAGTCATAACTGCAAAAGTCAGAATTGGGAGTTTATATCTCACAGTTCTGACTTTATTTCTTGAAATGGCAACTTTATTTCTCAGAAATGCAAGTTTATATCTCACAACCCTGCTGAAAAATCCAGCATAAACTAGCATAGATTCCAAGCTGGTTTATGCTGGTTAGTGCTTGTATGGTGCTGGTCCAGGCTGGGTTATGCTGTTAGTGCTGGTATAGTGCTGGTCCAGACTGGTTTATGCTGGTAAAGTGCTGGTCCAGGCTGGTTAGTGCTGGTTTATGAAGGTTAGTGCTGCTATAGTGCTGGTCCAAACTGGTTTATGTTAGTATAATGCTGGTATAGTGCTTTTCCAGGCTGGTTTATGATGGTTAGTGCAATAGTGCTGGTCCAGACTGGTTTATGCTGGTATAATGCTTGTCCAGACTGGCTTGTGCTGGTATAGTGCAGGTCCAGACTGGCTTATGCTGGTATAGTGCTTGTCCAGGCTGGTTTGTACTGGTATAGTGCTAGCCCAGGCTGGTTTAAGCTGTTATAGTGCTGGTCTAGGCTGGTTTATTCTGGTTAGTGCTGGTCCAGGCTGGCTTATGCTGTTATAGTGCTGGTATAGTGCTTGTCCAGGCTGGTTTGTGCTGGTATAGTGCTGGTCCAGGCTGGTTTAAACTGTTATAGTGCTGGTCTAGGCTGATTTATTCTGGTTAGTGCTGGTCCAGGCTGGCTTATGCTGTTATAGTGCTGGTATAGTGCTTGTCCAGGCTGGTTTGTACTGGTATAGTGCTAGCCCAGGCTGGTTTAAGCTGTTATAGTGCTGGTCTAGGCTGGTTTATTCTGGTTAGTGCTGGTCCAGGCTGGCTTATGCTGTTATAGTGCTGGTATAGTGCTTGTCCAGGCTGGTTTGTGCTGGTATAGTGCTGGTCCAGGCTGGTTTAAACTGTTATAGTGCTGGTCTAGGCTGATTTATTCTGGTTAGTGCTGGTCCAGGCTGGCTTATGCTGTTATAGTGCTGGTATAGTGCTTGTCCAGGCTGGTTTGTACTGGTATAGTGCTAGCCCAGGCTGGTTTAAGCTGTTATAGTGCTGGTCTAGGCTGGTTTATTCTGGTTAGTGGTCCAGGCTGTCTTATGCTGTTATAGTGCTGGTATAGTGCTTCTTGTCCAGGCTGGTTTGTGCTGGTATAGTGCTGGTCTAGCTGGTTTATTCTGGTTAGTGCTGGTCCAGGCTTGCTTATGCTGGTATAGTGCTGGTATAGTGCTGGTCTAGGCTGGTTTATTCTGGTTAGTGCTGGTCTAGGCTGGTTTATTCTGGTTAGTGCTTGTCCAGGCTGGTTTATGCTGGTGGTGCTGCCTAGGCTGGTTTATTCTTAGTGCTGGTCCAGGCTGGCTTATGCTGGTATAGTGCTTGTCCAGGGTGGTTTATTCTGATTAGTGCTGGTCCAGGCTGGTTTATGCTGGTTAGTGCTGGTCCAGGCTGGTTTAAGCTGGTATAGTGCTGGTCTAGGCTGGTTTATTCTGGTTAGTGCTGGTCCAGGCTGGCTTATGCCGGTATAGTGCTGGTCTAGCTGGTGGACCAGCATATTCATGTTGTTTTCAAGCAAAATGGAGCTGGTGATGATGGTTCACCAGCATGGTCTTTCATGGTTTAGTATCAGTAGGCCAGCTGTCTGCTGTATGCAAGCATTATTTTTGGGACAAACATAGTTTTTGATTGCATATTTCCCTATTTAATACATTAATGATGCAAAGGAAAAACAATATAAGGGTAAAACATACGAGTTATTGAATTATATGATAACTCTGTAATTACTTTTGCTTCTTCTGCTGAAAGTAGAACTGAAAATTTTAATTGCAACACATGCAACATTCGTTTTTCTTTATTAAATAACTTATTAAAATTAATTTGGAAAATTGTCTTGGTGTTTAACTACAAACACACACTAAGAAACATGATATGTAACACATGCACAGGTTTGTGTGGTCTTGCTAGGATCATGCCAGCTCCCAAAAGACAATAAATGCTGGTCCACCAATATCCTAAGCTTGTCCCAGTATGCAAAACATACCTTATTCTGATCCACCAGCACACCTGGTTACAATGCTGAAGACCAGTAACCAGCATCCTATGCTGGGATCCAACAAACCAGCATCCAATGCTGGGATTCAGTAAACCAGCAACCAGCATCCCATGTTGAGGACCAGCAAACCAGCAAAAAGCATCCAATGCTGGGTACCAGCAAACCAACAGAATTGTAAAAAAAAAAAAAGTCACAATGATCTTTTTTATTTTATTTATAAATTTTTTGGGGGGCCTCTTTTAAGAAAACAAAAATGGTTCTATCTACACAAGTCTATGGAACCCAAAAACTTTAAAACTCAATA
Source organism: Labeo catla (assembly GCA_012976165.1). NCBI lineage: Eukaryota > Metazoa > Chordata > Actinopteri > Cypriniformes > Cyprinidae > Labeo > Labeo catla. The sequence goes on from VONZ01000038.1 coordinate 562,581, forward strand.
TCTCAAAAGTGCAAACGATTTTTGCTTAAAAAAAAACAAAAAAAAAAACGTAAAAACAAATTTAAAATATGAATAAAACTAACTTAATAAAACTAAGTATCTTAATGATACTAAAATTACACTGGCCATGGAGTGGAGAATGGATGGATAAGTTGTTCATGGCCAGCACATTACACACACACACACACACACACACACACACACACACAGTCTTATAAGTATTTGGGTGTCAATATATTAATAAGAAAATTGTGTTTGCATTGTTAGGCTGTTTTAGAAAGTATTTCGGGATATCTATACGGTTTGGGAAACTTACTGTGAAGCTTGGCACAGACAGGAAGGAGAATAATGGAGTGGAAAGAATAGTACAAGCTTTAGATTTTATATGAGCAGTTTATACTTAACCAGGTGTAGAAAAACGATCTCACGATTTGTACTTACAGTATGAATTACTTCCTTCTGGGAGAAGATAGGGAGTTCCACATTACAAATTCCAACAGGTTGTGCCTGTATAAATGCAATGTTTATTAATAGTTTTTTATATACAAATATATATATACATATATAATGTGTGTTTCTGTTGTAATGTGTGAATTGTAATGATGCTACATGATGTCCACACCAGATTTTCCCTTGAGCACAATAAATTGTGCTATTACTTTAAAATTAGAATTTTATAAATTAGCATTATTGACATCAGTTTAAACATCATATGGTAATCTATGATTTTTGATATTAGCGTTTAACAGATGTTGGCAAATCAGTCACACTTTGAGACGTTATTGGTGAAAAAAACATTGGGAAGCAGGATCTTAAAGGGATAGTTCACCCAAAAATGAAAATGGCCCCATGATTTACTCCCCCTTAAGCCATCTTAGGTGTACATGACTTTCTTCTTTTAGATGAATACAATCAGGCTTATATTAAAAAATGTCAGGGCTTTTCCAAGCTTTATAATGGCAGTGAATGGGTGTTGAGATTTTGAAGTCTAATAAAGTGCATCCATCCATCATAAAAAGTGCTCCACACGGCTCCACACTCCAAGCTGAAGTGAATTAATGCGTTTGTGGAAGAAAAATATCTTATTCTGTTCATCACTTCTCACCGCCGCTTAGGCCTACTGAAAAAAGGCATTATTTGTTGCATGTACTTTCTAATACATAGACAAAAATGATAAGATGATAAGAAATATCTTTACTGTGTTCTGAAGAAAGAAACTCATGCAGGTTTGGAACGACATGAGGGTGAGTAAATGATGACTGAATATTATTTTTGGGTGAACTGTCCCTTTAAGCGAACAATTCCATTTGGTCTCCTTTTCATTTTATCTCTGTCTAGAAGAAACATATGAGATATTGAAAATATCTTATTTTCTCCCCACGGGTAGGTACCTTTCAGCCTCTGAAAAAACACACACACACACACACACACACAATAAGATCATGCTTGCCTTCAAATACTGCTGTGACAGCTTTATCGCTAAATGCTAAGTGGCCATTTAATCCCTTTTAGCAGAGAAGTGTGGCCCCGGCACATCATATCGGCATGTCATCCGATTCAAAAAGTGAAAATAGACCAGAAAAATCCGTAGCTGTCACGCTGACAAACACTACACAGCACTAATAGCAGGCCTACATATTCAGGTTAAAGCATTACAGTGTTGCCCAGTGTGAGGGACTCCTCCTGCTATCTTTAAACTCACCTCACCCGGAGTGTTTCACTCTGAAACTCTGAGGAATACCCACATTTCTCATAATCAACAGTCAAAGACAGATTTGAAGATATCATCCATTCCTGAGGGGAGATGAAGATAACGTGAGGAGACCCCCGTCAGCCTAACAAAACACGGCAAGGTTAAAAGCGCCACTCGCTTTTTTTTTCAGATCTCATGAAATCATAATATGAGTTTTGTGGCTGTGACTTCATATCTGTTAGCTTCAAGATCATGCAATGTACAACTAAGTGACAATATTAATCTGAGAAAATGCAGCATCATCATTAAAGAGCAGGTCATATGGGTTTTTCGAAAAGTATCTCTTTTGCAGTTTGTAACGTAGCTATTCTTCAATGTAAATTAATGTATAAAAGTGTATTATACATAAAGATATTGTCTCTCAAAAAAAGGGGTCATCGGATGGCCATTTTCCACAAATTTATATGATTCTTTAGGGAAAAGTCTATAATATACTTTGGTTAAAAATTCTCAATGGTTGTGTAAAACAACACCCTTTTTACCTTGTCAAAATGAGCTTTGCAAAAATCATCCCATTCTGAGTGATTTTTCCTTTAAATGCAAATGTGCTCTGCTTGTCCTGCCCCTCTCTTCTCTCTGCTGCTCTGAGAGATTGTTTACTTTAGCCACGAAACTTGCTAATTAGCATGTTATTAGGAAAGGTGATTGCAGAGATTCATAAAAAAAAAACCCTTATACTCACTTCTGCTGTAAGTGAAGCTGGATCACAAATGATTCGCGTGAACATAGATGCATTTATGGAGATCGGCAGCCACATTCCCCTCACAAACAAACTTAATCCACTGCATCTTCAGCGGCTCAAATGTCGGGAATAAATGACGACCACTATGTTCATTATTACATCCAGCAACACAACACCTCAATCGCTCAATCGGAGATATTCTTGTCTAACTTACATCCCTGCTCCGGCATCGAAACAATGGAGGTCGGACTGTTACAGCTGATCTGAGGTAAGACGCTCATGTCAATCAACTATTGTGGGAGCGGCCTCTGTGGATGTGACACCAACAGGCATCTGAGAACGGCTCGATTTGAAAAAGGGGATATTATTTTTACAGATTAATTAAAAACCACTGCATGGATTATTTTTCATTATAGGGTAGATTTGTACATACACTGACAACAGACATTAATGTTAAAACAGCATGTAAAAGTGAAGTTTGCATCCAATGACCCCTTTAATATGTCGTTACATTTTCGAATGTTCTACCTGTTCTTACTGATATATGTCACTAGGTAAAACATTAGCATAATCTCCACCTGCCCACCAAAAACTAACGCTCTGTCCTGCCCACAAACACTTCTGCTAGTTAGTGTGTTTACATCATGTTGAGAAGACGCTGTGTTCCACGATACCACCGGAATACAATTTGAAACTTTTGTTGTTGTGCTGGTAATTTTACAGAGGACTGCTTCTCTAATATTGGCTTTTATCTTCTTTGGCTTCTGATCTTTTTTATTTGGACCAACAAGCATCTCCGAACCACAACCTGTAAGTATGATTGATAAATTATATGTACATTCTCAACTGAGCGCTCAAAATATAAAATTTTTGTGCTAATCTGTTATGTAGGGTAGACCGGGTACAATTGGTACACTTTTTGCTTTTTTCTTATATACTGAATATTTCGCTAGATAAGACCCTTCTTCCTCAGCTGGGATCGTTTACAACCGCATTTGGGATTTGGGATCATTTGAAGCCGCATTTAAACTGCATTTTGGAAGTTCAAAATCGGGGCACCATATCAGTCCATTATATGGAGAAAAATGCTGAAATGTTTTCCTCAAAAAACATAATTTCTTTACGACTGAAGAAAGAAAGACATGTACATCTTGGATGACAAGGGGTTGAGTACATTATCTGTAAAATTGTTGTTCTGGAAGTGGACTTCTCTTTAAAGGTTTATGAAATGTAAGTTACCTTTAACAGTCATGTAAGGATGAGAAGCTTTTCAATGTGGAAGTGACATGGTGAAATGAAAAACTTACCTTAGAAAAAAATTTCACCTATATCTTCGGACTGGAGAAGCGCATGTACTTCAAATTTCACACGATCGAAGAGGGCGCTACACTCTTAAAAATACAGGTGCTTTAAAAAGTTCTTTTCAAACAGTGGTTTTCAAATGGGTCCTGGAAGCACCCCTGCCCTGCACATTTTGTATGTCTCCCTCATCTAACACACCTGATTCAACTCATCAGCTCCTTAGTAGAAACTGCACAACATTAATTGAGTATGTCTGATAAGGGAGACATACAAAAGAGACATACAGATCAGACTTGTTGCGCACACAAGTTATTTAAGGTGTTTCAAATGTACCCCTCTACCAACTGTACTCAGCCTACCCTGTACCTAGTGCAGCTTTAGGTTTCAAGATAAACCACAATATTACTGTCTTACTGAAATAGTTCTGATAATTCACTGTGAACCCATTATTTCCTAAGAATGTGTCAGTTAATGTAGACTGTCATTGTTCTAATTACTTCATTTAATAATAATGTAGTGTAGCGCACAGACTTCATAATCATTGTGAAATTGCTGTTTATTTTGCTGCACCGGCAGTTATAGGGTTAATGCGGGGAGTAAAGGACCCAGTAGAGAGAGACAAGTGTTCTGATTAAAAGTTAAGACACGGAGCATCTTTTGTCTGTCATTCTTCAGACATTACAGTAGAAATATTTTGGTTTACAAACTGTATTGTCATTAGTTAGTCACGCTAGCACTCGACAAACTTATCCACCATTATTGTTTTGTGAAGTGTTTACAGTTTAACAGTTCAGTAACTTTGCTGTGGGCACGATTCATTTGCATTTTTATGTCATTATTTTAAGAACGGATCAGAGCACTATATTATTGTTTTATGCAAATATGCATGCTAGGGTTGCCAGGTTGTCACAACAAAACCCACCCAGTTGCTACTCAAAACTAGCCCAATCGCATTTCGAGGGGCATTCCGTGTTCCAGGGTGTAAAATACACGCTTTTTGTCAGGCTTCCCCTGGTAAATTTGCATTCCAAAGGCTAAATTACTGGGGTTGCTTCAACCTGCGCCATCAGAAATAACCGCGGACTTGGCAACACAGCTGGTAGAGCTTGCTAACCTGCTCAAGTACTCCTCTCTGTGCCAATCACAACAGGCTTGGCCAGCTGACCAATCAGAGCAGAGTAGGCACAATGTTTTCTGATCTTACATGCATTTAAACCTGTTGTAGGGGACTCCAACACAATACAAAAAACATATGACCTGCTATGACATCATTTCCTGCTGCAAGCAAATGTTTTGTCCAATCAAATCCTTTATAGAAGGCCCCTCCCCCAATACCTTTTCAAAAGGTACTAATATGTACATTTTAGGCACTAACATGTACCTTTAAGGCACTTAAATGCACACTTTAGCATTTTGTAAATATTTGTGTGTGAGTGTATAGAAACATTCACATTCCAGAAGCAAAGTCCCATTAATTTTCTTCACAGGAGAACTGAAGGTGAACAAAAATGTGTAAACTGTAAAAGACAGACCTACTGTGAGCTACGAGGCTGTTAATTGATGGTGTGATCATGGGCAAATTTTGGGTTACCATGTTATATGCTTTTGTTAAAGTCATCAGCCCACATCATTTCAACTTTATTTTTTTTTTAATCCATATTTAATAGTGGAATTTCTGGTGAGAAGCAATATCTTTCATGATTCTGCAATGAAATGTACATAGAGCAATATATAGAGAGAGCAGTAAACTTTAAATATATTATTTCACATTTAATAGATATTGCAATAAACTTAAAGGAGAAGTCCACTTCGAGAACAAAAATTCAAATATAATGTACTCACCACCTTTTCTGAGGAAAACATTTCAGCATTTTTCTCCATATAATGGACAAGTTTGATCTTCCAAAATGCAGTTTAAATGCAGCTTCAAACAATCATAAATGTGGTTGTAAATGATTCCAGCTGAGGAAGAAGGGTCTTATCTAGTGTAACGATCAGTTATTTTCATTAAAATAATACAATTTATATACTTTTTAATGTCAAATGCTCAACTTGTCTTACTCTCCCTGAACTCTGTTTTTGTTCCGGTTCATGACAGTTAGGGTATGTTGAAAAACTCCCATCTCATGTTCTCCCTCAACTTCAAAATCAGTAAAAATGTTTTACCTTTTTTCGTTAAGGGTATTTGATCTTCTTTGCATGTTCACTTTGCAAAGACTGTGTCAGTACTTCTGCAGTGATGTAGGATGATTTTGAAATGATTTTTGACGTTGAGGGAGAAAATACGGTTGGAGTTTTTCTACATACCCTAACTGTCTTGAGTCAGAATACACAGAGTTCAGGGAGAGAAAGACAAGACGAGTGTTTGAGATTAAAAAGTATTTAAATTGTATTTTTTAAAAAATGAAAATAACCGATCGTTTTGCTAGATAAGACGCCTCTTCCTCGGCTGGGATCGTTTACAACAGCATTTGGGATCATTTGAAGCCGCATTTAAACTGCACTTTGGAAGTTCAAACTCGGGGCACCATAGCAGTCCACTATATGGAGAAAAATGCTGAAATGTTTTCCTCAAAAAACAAAAGAAAGACATTAACATCTTGGATGACAAGGGGGTGAGTACATTATCTATCAATTTTTGTTCTGACTTCTCCTTTATATTGCAATATATAAAAACTTTTTTGATTCATCAAAATATCCACCATTAGCAGCTATTACAGCTCTGTATAATCTGGGCCTAAATTCATTGTATTCTAAACTTAATTGGCAATCAGTTGTTGAACCAATAAGGTGTGCTGACCCAAAAATCTTTTAAAAACCTGGGCCAAGTTTAAACCAGTAACCAGACATCACAGCTGGCAAAGGGGCATGTCTGACTTTGACATGTACAGTATATACTGACATTATGATGTAATAAAAATGAAAATTATTATTGCTGGTCTTCAATGATAATGTCAAGTTACTGTAATGTATTTGCACCAAAAAATGATAAGGGTTTATGCTGATATCGTCCAAAACCACCTTTTGCCAGGGGTGTTTCCAAACTTTTGGAGGGGAGTATATATATATATATATATATATATATATATATATACATACATACATACACACACTTTCTATATTTAAAACTCAAAACTGAGATTTATACATCATATGAAAGCTGAATAAATACGCTTTTCATTGATGTATAGTTTGTTAGGATAGGACAATATTTGGCCGAGATACAACTATTTAAATATCAGGAATCTGAGGGTGCAAAAAATCCAAATATTGAGAAAATAGCTTTTAAAGTTCTTCAAATAATGTTCTTAACAATGTATATCACTACTCAAAAATTAAGTTTTCATACATTTACAGTAGTAATTTGACAAAATATCTTAATGGAACATGATCTTTACTTAATTTCCTAATGATTTTTGCCATAAAAGAAAAATCAATAAGTTTGACCCATACAATGTATTTTTGGCTATTGCTACAAATAAACCCCAGGGACTTAAGACTGGTTTTGTGGTCCAGGGTCATATATATATATTTGTCAGCTCTTCTATTTAATTCAGTATAAATTTCTTCTTCTTATTATTATTATTATATTTTTTATCTTTTTAAAAAAATACTTCCAGATTCAAGGCTGCTGAAAACATGGATGGTCGCTGTTTCTCTCTATAGCAAGTAGCAAAACCTAGATTTTTGGTGTGCTTTAAATAAAAGTGAATTGGCTATCTAAAAAACGACCAGCCCACCTTCCTGATTTAACATGAAATACAATGGAAAGAAAATAACATTTGTCAAACCATTTCATTTGGTCTTTAAGTGCTGAAATGTCCTTTCACTGAGAGCAAAATAACAGCTATGAAATAAAAGCTAGTTCTTGCTTCAGTTTGCTCAATCTTTTACCCATGTGCTTTGCTCCATGTGATTCTACTACTCATTTCCCAGAGGACAATCACATTTTATGCCTCAATTGTGTCTCTTATAGACAACGAGATAACAAGATCAAACTGAGACTTGCATAAACCCGCTGCTTCTGACATTATTCCCAGTAATTTCATACATGTCTCCTGTAGAGTTTCAAAAGAGATCTCAACAATGTCTCAGACTGTGCTAATATATGGCAAGATACTGAAATCTGTAATCAAAAGTCAGTATGAATGCACACTTTTCTAAATATTCAATATCAAATTGTTCCAAGGCCAAATGATCTGAACTACACTATTCATTTTACGGCTCTGTACTCTTACTCTATGTCAACATGTGTCTCATTATCTTATTAATTCTCCAAGGACAATCTTGTGAAAAAGCTTACACTTCATTGAAATATAAAAGAGTTTTATTGCAGAGAGAGCAGCATGTGAACAATACAAATTTACCTTTGCTCAAAATTCCACAGCTCTAACAACAACAACAAAAAAGTATCATTTTCATCTCTTGTTTATTTCATATAAACCCACAAACTGTTGCTGTGCAGCTCTTTAATGGACTTGAATGGACACTTGTTAAGGAGATGAATTATCCCTGTAATCTTAAGGCCAAGGAAGTGTCAGCTGAGCTTTACAGATGCTTTAGTTGACCGGTAAGAGATCAGGCCCTGGAATTGATGCTATCGACATGCTACAGATGGGATGAGTGAGCGGCCGCCGGGTGAGTTCATGCCGGGAGCTGCTCGTATCAGTCTTGGGTCTGACAGTCTGAGAAGATGGATGGATCTGGTGAAGAGCAGCAACTGCCCAAAGAAAGACACTGTTTTTCCATGATGAAAACACTAATAGAGAAGGGAAATAAACATGCTTAACAGAAATATGCAAATTAAGTCCAATTGTGTGTTTATGTGTTGCTGTGGTAATAACAAACTTTGGTACTCAAGGGGGCGATAGAGTTCACTTCAGACGTCTGTGACATTAAACCATGTGTCAATGTTCAGCTAGCTGTAAATGTGTTTACTGTTTAACTAACTATAACTAACTCTGCTCAGCAAGAATCTCTTTGAAACTGCTGCACCATGACAGTAGTTGACCTGAATGAGAAACTGACTGCGGATACAGACAGTTTGCGCTAAATCCCGCTATAGCGTCCCTTGTGGTAGTAAAGCAGACAATGCATTGAAAAAGAGGTAAACATAAAACAAGGTTAACTGGTTTTATAAATGGTAAGTCAAAAATATTATTTGATATCACTGAATCAACCTTAGTACATTAATTTATTTTCAGGTAACATACTTTGCAATTATGAATTTGCATGTTGCTAGCATGATTAGTATGTTACTAGTATGTTGTTAACATGTTTCTAGCATGATTAGTAAGTTACCAGCATGTTGCTAGCATGATTGGCATGTTACTAACATGTTGCTAGCATGATTAGCAAGTTACCACATGTTGCTAGCATGATTATGTTACTAGTATGTTGTTAACATGTTTCTAGCATGATTAGTAAGTTACCAGCATGTTGCTAGCATGATTGGCATGTTACTAACATGTGCTAGCATGAAGCAAGTTAGCATGATTAGTATGTTACTAGTATGTTGTTAACATGTTTCTAGCATGATTAGTAAAGTTACCACATGTTGCTAGCATGTTGGCATGTTAATAACATGTTCATGATTTAGCTCTGATTAGTATGTTACTTATGTTGTTAACATGTTTCTAGATGATTTCAGAAGTTACCAGCATGTTGCTAGCATGATTAGTATGTTACTAGTATGTTGTTAACATGTTTCTAGCATGATTAGTAAGTTACCAGCATGTTGCTAGCATGATTGGCATGTTACTAACATGTTGCTAGCATGATTAGCAAGTTACTAACATGTTGCTAGCATGATTAGTATGTTACTAGTATGTTGTTAACATGTTTCTAGCATGATTAGTAAGTTACCAGCATGTTGCTAGCATGATTGGCATGTTACTAACATGTTGCTAGCATGATTAGCAAGTTACTAACATGTTGCTAGCATGATTAGCATGATTGTTGCATGCTAGCATGATTGGCATTTAACATGTTGCTAGCATGATTAGCAAGTTACTAACATGTAGTACGATTATGTTACTAGTAATGTTGTTAACATGCATGATTAGTAAGTTATGTTGCTAGCATGATTGGCATGTTACTAGTATGTTGTTAACATGTTTCTCATGTTTGCTAGATGATTAGTATGTTACTAGTATGTTGTTAACATGTTTCTAGCATGATTAGTTACCAGCATGTTGTTAGCATGATTGGCATGTTACTAACATGTTGCTAGCATGATTCATAGTTACCAACATGTTGCTAGCATGATTAGTATGTTACTAGTATGTTGTTAACATGTTTCTAGCTAGCATGATTTATTACTGTATGTTGTTAACATAGCAAGTTAAGAGCATGTTGCTGGATGATTAGCATGTTACTTAACATGTTACTAGCATGATTAGCATGTTGTTAGCATGTTTCTAGCATGATTATCAAGTTGCTAGCATGTTGCTAACATGTTTCTAGCATGATTCACATGTTGCTAGCATGATTAGCAAGTTACTTTCATATTAGTAACATGATACTAGCACACTGTTAACATGTTTCCAACATGATTATCAAGTTGTTAGCATGTTGTTAGCCTGATTAGCATGTTACTAACATGTTGCTAGCAAGTTTCTAACATGATTAGATGTGACTAGCTTGTTGCTAGCATGATTATCATGTTACTAGCATGATTCTGACATGATTAGCGTGTTTTTTAACATGATTAGCATGTTCCTATCATGATTAGCATGTTACTAGCATGTTGTTAACATGTTTCTAGCATGATTAGCAAGTTACTACATGTCTCTAGCATAATTCACAAGTTATTATCATGTTACTAGCATATTACTAGGATATTGTTAACATGATTAGCATATTGCTAGCATGAGTTAGATATATAGAGGGATCTTTGGTGGTTTTAATAGTCTGGTTTATGAAAACTGTAAGTTGGATCAGTCTGAAATATAGCACACCGAGTGAGATCAGTCTGAAGGTCATAATCGGTTTAATGATAAATCGATTAGTGGATCTATTCTGCAATTTTCTGAATGCATTGTAATTCTTAGTTTTTAACAGTAGTTGGCACTGCATGCTTTAGAAACAGCTGTACTTTGCTTGCTTTCAGTTCCTTACACAAAGTTCAAAAAGGAAGCAAATTACAAGAGCGTTCACAGGCCTGTTTACATTAATCTCGCGTCAGCATAAAAGCAGAGGTGCAAGTACATTAACTGCTATTCGAAATTGCTCAGTTGGACGCACAAGCGCTCTTCTTCATGAGCATTTGAGTGTGTGGTTAAAAACTATTCTAGAGTGCCATCTACGTTAAAAACCAAGCTCAGAATCGATTCCAGAGAGAATGGCAATTCATTCAGAAAATCGTAGAATTGATCCATGAATCTATGTATCGTTCCACCCCTACTTTGCATGTGCTATTTTTTTCGCCCGCAGGGGTGTACATTGTAAAAACAATCCCTGTTCATACAAATTAGCATTTTCATAGTTTACAATTAGATGATAACGGCATTGTTTTTGTTTTGTTTGTTTGTTTTTAAACTTGCATTTTCAAAAGTTTGCATTTCTCAGAAATGCTGTTGTCATATAAATAAGCAACTAAAATGCAAAAAAATGTTTTTCGTTTTTAGCTGAAAACTATGTAGTGTAATACTGTCTCAAAAACATCCAAACAAGTCTACTTTCTTAAAGAACGACAAAAGATTATTAAAACCTAATGATTTAAGATGTATACTAAGTAAGTTTAAATTTTAAATTTTAGTTTAATTTAAAATTAAGTAAAACTTCATTTGACATTATTAAAGAGAGCACTTTTAAGTGTACTTAATGAAGGTAAACTCTCTTTAAGTGGCTTTTTATTTCATTAATATTATATCTTTTGCAAATATAGATTTTTACAAAACATACTTTTAAGATTTGAAATACACTAAAGTGTACATTCAGTGTAATTAAGCGCACTTCTTTTTCACGGTTTCATTCGCATGCTTCGGTGTGGAGTATGTTTCAGGTCTTACTGCTGTTTCTGCCTGCTTTTTAGTATAATATCGCTCATTGTCCCTCAAGAGGCTGGTAGTGTGCAGAAGTGCCTTTGTGCTCCTGGGCTCATGTAGGGTTCTGCTTTAGACTTTATCTTGTTTGCCATGTAAGCAGCGCTGTGCACCCAGGGCCCAAAATTCAAATACAGGGAATATATTAACTGCGCGGTTTGATCTGCGAGAGGAAGGGGGAGGGGAAGCAGTGCAGGATGGAGACTGAGCGGAGTAATACAGAACAAATGCACAAAACAGTGCATCTAGTAGACATTGTATTTGATCTATTTTGGATAAATTGGTGGAATCACGTATTTGAAAACCCTCACCTCTCATTTCCGCCCCGGTCCGTACAGGTTGACTGTGTGGTCCATCGTCGGGACAGCTGGGATATCTCTGCGTGGAGTGGCACACTTTAGGCGTGACCCTGAAGTCACAGACCCTAAACTCTCCAACACCACCCACCAGTCAACTGTGAAAACAAGACTTGCTGCAGCCCCGCAGGAGGCCTGAATGCTCCTTGAGGGGGATGAGGTTTGGGGGAGTTGGTGTGGACTTTTGCCCCAGGGCAAGGCTGAAAGAGGTGAGGGTTGGGAGTATAGGTGGGCAGGATTAGGGTTTCTGTTAAACCTCATTGAAATGCTGATGAAAGCACTGCACTGTGATTGCACTTATGCAGCCAGACTGCTATAATGCTGGAAAGGTCCTTTAAAGAAAAACGTTCAAGCTCAATTATCTTGACCTAAGGGTTCCCATGTGAAAAAGAAGTGCACTTCAGCATACTTTAAAAAATAGCACTTATTGCAGAAGTATTATCAATTAAAAGAATATGCTTAAATGCAAACTTTTGGACACTTAAATACAGGTTAAGTGCAATAAATGAAAATGTATTATAATTTAAAATGATATTAAATGCAATTATCTGTACATTAGAGTGCTTTTTGCCCTACTTAAGTAAGATTTAAGTGCATCTTTGTATATAATTTCATAATTAATTCTTTTGTGTTAAAATACAGTTAAAGTAAACTGCTGAATGCACCGACATGTGACTTCTTTGTAACTTTAATGTAACTTCTGTTAAAACCTATATGTCATGTATTGTAATTACACATTTAAAATTATGAAGTTGCAATTTAGTGCATTTAAAATATAATACATTTTAACACTGTAATATTGAAATAGATTAAAAAAAAGTTTGTGAAGACAAACTTTAGGTTGGCTTGAGAAAGCCTAGCCTGAAAGTTTAAAGCAGCTGTAAACATGTTTTAACATGTTAACATTGTTGTTAGCATGTTTCTAGCCTGAATAGCATATTCCAACATGATTAGCATGTTGCTAGCATGTTTCCAGCATAACTAGCATATTGCTAGTGCGTTTGTAACATGATTAACATTTCTATCATGTTTTTAATGTGATTAACATGTTGCTATCATGTTTCTACCTTGATTAGCATATTGTTAACATGATTAGCATATTGTTACCATGTTGTTAACATGTTTCTACCACAATTAGCATTTTGATAGCATGTTTGTACGGTGATTAGCATGTTGCTAGCACGATTCTAACATGATTAGAATATTGTTACCATGATTTACTTGTTGTTAGAATGTTTTAGCATAATTAGCATGTTGCTAGCATGTCTGTAACATGATTAGCATGTTGTTAGCATGTTGCTATCATGTTTTTACCCTGATTAGCATATTGTTAACACGATTAACATATTGTTAGCATGTTGTTAATATGTTTCTACCACAATTAGCATATTGATAGCAAGTTTGTATGGTGATTAGCATGTTGCTAGCATGATTAGCATACTATTACCATGATTTACTTGTTGTCAGAATGTTTTTAGCATTATTAACATGTTGCTAGCATGTCTGTAACATCATTAGCATGTTGTAAACATGATACGCATGTTGTTAAGATGTTGTTAACATGGTTGTAGTATGATTAGCATATTGCTAGCATGTTTGTAACGTGAGTAGCATGTTGCAAGCATGTTTGTAACATGATTAGCATTTTGCTAGCATGTGTTTAGCATGATAATCATGTCGTTAGCATGATTTAACACATTGCTAGCATGTTTTATCTTCTTACTGCTGGTATGTTTTACCATGAGTTAGTACATTGCTAGCGTCTTGTTAGCATGTTGTGAACATGTTTTAACGTAATTAGCATGTTGTTAGCATGTTTGTAGCATGCTTATCATGTTGCGAGCATGTTTCTTATCATGATTAACTAGTTAGCATGTTGCTTCTATGTTTGTAACATAATCAGGATGTTGCAAACACGTTTGAAACATGACTAGCATGTTGCAAACATTTTAATGTGGTTAGCATGTACCTAGCATGTTGTTAGCATTTTGCTAGCATGTTTTTACCATGATTAACGTAGTGTTAATGCGATTAGCATAATAATCATGTTGTTAGCATGATTTAACACATTGCTAGTTTAAACTGTTTGGTTACTAATGTTCTTGCTAGTTTATTGCTTGTTTAACTTCTTACTGTTAGTGTTTTATAATGACTTAGCACAAGATGTTATTAGCATGTTGTTAACATGTTTTACCATGATTAACACATTGTTAGCATGTTTGTAGCTTGTTGCAAGCATGTTTCTAACATGATTAGTATACTGATAACGTTTTAACATGATTATCATATTGTTACCATGATTAACATATTGCTAGCATGTTTGTAACATGATTAGCATGTTGCAAACATGTTTTTTACATTATTAGCATGCATGTTAGTATTTTGCTAGCATGTTTCTAACATAATTAGCATATTGTTAACATGGTTAACATGTTTCTAGCATGATTAGCACATTGCTAGCATGTTTGTAGTGTGATTAGCATATTGCAAGCATGGCTGTAATGCGATTAGGATGCTGCTATCATGCTGTCATGATTATCCTGTTGTTAGCATATTGTTACCACGATTTAACATATTACTAGCATGCTTTAACATGCCATTACTTTGATTTGCATGCTTTAGCACACTGCAGAAAAAATGATTAGCATGTTGCAAGCATGAATTGATAGCATGTCTTAAGCTTGTTGCTAATCAGATAACCTAATAACACACACTGCAGTTTAATCAAGTATGCACATCAAAATAAATGTACTTTAGAACACGATAAAATATTATTAAGGCAATTATATAAAATGTACTCTACAATAACTTTTAATTTGATATTACAAAGTGACTTTTAAAAGTTACGTAAGTGTGTTAAGAAACAGTCATGTAGGACAAATACCTTTAAATACTCTTAAGGAGCCTATTCATTGCTATTCTATTAAAAAGACATTTGAAGTGCACTACAAGTGCACAGTTAATACAATTAAGCACACTTATTTTTCTCAAAGGCCTTTTTTCACATATTTTCCCACATGAAATCTGTGCCTGCAAATTTTCTTAGAATTGAAACACATGACATTCATAGAGGTCTGCAAGTTCTGCTCCCTTTGTGCTTTTCATTCAACATGAAAGAAAAATTGACAATATTCCATTCTTATGCACAATCCTGATCTTATCTTGCACAATTCAGCAGTCAACATTCTTCTGAATAAAATATTAATTCTAAATAAATAACAGTAATGTTTTATCAAAATGTAATAACTTGCTCTGCATATAAAGTATCTTTTCTTTTCATACAAATCGCTTTTATTTTTCAACACCTCTCCTCCAACCACCTGGCAAGATTGTGGTATGTAACACACACTCTTCACAATTCAACCAATTCCTGATAAAAAACATCCCACTCTACATTTTTATTTCCTCATCCGATCTCCTGTTTCACATGGAAAAAATATCTTATTACACATGGAGTCAAACTGGTTCTCCACATTGAGTTTTTTTCAGCAGATTTAATTTTATGCTACCAATAGTCTGGTACTCTGTTTAAGTCATTTTGCCATGTTTAAAGGGAAAGATCACCCTAAAATGAAAATTGGGTCATCATTTACTCACCCTCATGTTGTTCCAAACCTGTATGAGTTTCTTCTTTGATGAACACAAAAGAACATTTTTGAAGAATGTTGGTAACCAAACAGTTGCTGGTAGCCACTGACTTTTATAGTATGGAAAGACATAAAAAAGCTGTCAGTACACTTAGCAGTTCACTTTAACCATATATAGAAGTTTATGAATTATGAATTGCATATAAATATGTACTTAAGTATTTCTTAAAGGAACACTCCACCTTTTTTTGAAAATAGGCTCATTTTCCAACTCCCCTAGAGTTAAACAGTTGAGTTTTACCGTTTTCGAATCCATTCAACCGATCTCTGGCGGTAGCACTTTTAGCATAGCTTAGCATAGATCATTGAATCTGATTAGACCATTAGCATCTCACTCAAAAATGACCAAAGTTTTTTAGTATTTTTCCTATTTAAAAGTTGACTCTTCTATAGTTACATCATATACAAAGACGAACGAAAAATGAAAAGTTGTGATTTTCTAGGCTGATGTGGCTAGAAACTATACTTTCATTCCGGCGTAATAATCAAGGAACTTTGCTGCCGTACCATGGGTGCAGGAGGCGCAACTCTGCCGACTGCAACTCTGCATCTACACAAACTTAGTGCCGGTCACTTTCAGGCACTGTGTAATATCATTGTGCCTGCTGCACCCATGGTACGGCAGCAAAGTTCCTTGATTATTACACTGAAATAAGAGTATAGTTCCTAGCCATATCAGCCTAGAAAATCACAACTTTTCATTTTCCGTCAGTCTTAGTACATAATGTAACTACAGAAGAGTAAAGTGTTAAATAGGAAAAATATCATCATTATATATGGTCATTTTTGAGCGAGATGCTATCGGTCTAATCAGATTCAATAAACTATGCTAAGCTATGCTAGAAGTGCTACCGCCAGACCCGGAGATCGACTGAATGGATTCGAAAATGGTAAAACTCAATTGTTTAACTCTAGGGGAGTTGGAAAATGAGCCTATTTTCAAAAAAAGGTGGAGTGTTCCTTTAAGGGGGCCAAAAAGCACTCTAATGTTTTGTTTAGTTACCAAAATTCTTAAAAAATGGATTAGAAAAAAGTAAGTACAATGGAAGTCAATGGCTACCAACAGCTGTTTAGTTACCAACAACAAAAAAGGATGTCTATGGTTACCAGCAATTGTTTAGTTATCAAAATTCTTCAAAAATAGGAAATGCTATGGAAGTCAGTGGTTACTCGCAATTGTTTGGTTACCAACATTCTTCAAAAATTGAAGGAAAAAAAGAAATTCTATAAAAGTCAATGGCTACTATCAACCAGAAGCAAACTGGGACAAAATTTCAGGTGGAAAATCTCAAACTCATCCAGGCCATCCCATACACCCACACCAAATTTTGAAACCATGGGCAAAAATGTACGTTTTTTTTTCTTTTGTATGGCCATCATCATCATCATCATCACATAAAAAAGTTTAAATCAGCTGGGGCTGCACAAAATAATTAACAGTTATCTTTTCAACTTCCAACTTCATTTTCCCTGACATCTCTCTGTCTCTCATGTTTGTGTTTACTCTTTTCACTAATTTTCTTGTACCTGTCACTTTTTCATCAACACATTCTACCTTGTTGCAAAACAACCACCTCGTTGTAATTTGTTTGCACATACAGTAATAAAGGCCTACATTTATTTTAGAAAAATTGTCAAAATTAGTACAATAATAGCTACATCTTGAATACATCTTACAGAAAAATCCTAAAACTGAACATATTTTTGCATTATCATGGGTCATGTTTTGTCCTAAGGAAAAATAACCATGGTATTACTAGGCCTATGGTAAACATATAGTAACTATGTTTTTTGGGCAGATTGATTCCATTTGTATAAGCAGAGTTTTACTACAAATACTTTGGTGAAGCTATAGTGTAGCAAAACCATTGTTAATTTGTGGTTACCATGGTTTAACTATAGTAATGATGGTTTGTGGTTTTATTTTTAGTGAAACCACCGTTTATTTTCATAAGGGTTGTGTTGTTGTCTGCCTTAGCTCCCTCTAAACCGGTTTTAAAACAATGTGAATATTTGTCTGCTAAATTACTACTCTTTACAATTGTAATTATGTCCTTTTGTTATTTTTGCAGTAATTGACTGCTACTGCTAACATTTGCTAGCAGTTTAATGCTTAACTAAGTAGCCTGCTTAACTAAGACAAAACTGCAATAGTCTATTTACAGATGTAACTGACCTGCACTTACAATCCTAAACAGGACAGTTTTGTCTCTCTGCTCCAACTGAGCACTTCCACTCCACTCTCGCATCCTTTTGGTGGACGTACTAATGCGAGGCAAAATGTTTTGCCAGTCAAGACTTAACTCAATCATGATTTATTTTATTATTTTTTTTTATAGTTTGTTTTTTATAGTTTTATGTGTTAGTGGCAACAACAACAACAACATTTATTAAAAATAATAATAATAATTGTAGGGCAGCAGGCCAAATTGGCTGCCAGGCCACCGGGAATTCTCCAGGGGGTGGGGGGGGGGGAGTCAATGGCCACTAGCAATTATTTGGTTACCAAAATTCTTCAACAGTTGGAAAAAATACTATGGAAGTCAATGGCTGCCAGCAACTGTTTGGTTATTAACTTTGTTTAAAAATGGGAAAAATACTGTAGATGTCAGTGCATACCAGCAACTGTTTTGTTACCAAAATTCTTCAAAAGTTAAAGTTGATATATATAAATAAATAAAAACTGTGGATGTCAATGGCTGCCAATGGCTGTTGATTACCAACATTCTTCATGGGAACAATTACTATGGACATCAGTGCATACCAGCAACTGTTTGGTTACAAAAATTCTTCAAAAGTTTAAAAAAACAAAAAATAAAAAATAAAAAAACATAAATAAATAAATACTATGGACGTAAATGGCTGCCAGCAACTGTTTGGTTACTAGCATTCTTCAAAAATGGGAAAAATACACTATGAAAGTCAATGGCTACCAGCAATTATTTGGTTACTAAAATTCTTAAAAAAATGGAAAACATATTAAGGAAGTCAATGCCTACCAGCAACTGTTTGGTTACCAAAATTCATCAAAAGTTGAATGAATAAATAAATAAATACTACGGACGTCAATAGCTGCCGGCAACTGTTTGGCTACTAGCATTCTTCAAAAATGGAAAAAATACACTACGCAAGTCAATGATATCCAGCAACTGTTTAGTTACCAACATTCTTCAAAAGTGTGGGAAATACTATTAAAATCAATCGCTACCAGCAATTGTCTGGTTACCAAAACTCTTCAAAAATGGAGAAAAATAAACTATATAAGTCAAAGACTTCCAGCAACTGCTTGCTTAACAGTATTCTTCAAAAATATGAAAAAAATACTATGGAAGTCAATGGCTGCCAGCAACTGTCTGGTTACTAACATTGTTTAAAAATGGGAAAAATACTATAGATGTCAATGCATACCAGCAACTATTTTGTTACCAAAATTCTTCAAAAGTTGAAAATAAAATAAATAAATACATACATACATACATACTATGGACATCAATGACTGCCAGCAACTGTTTGGTTACTAACATTGTTTAAAAATGGGAAAAATACTACAGAAGTCACTGGCTACCAGCAATTGTCTGGTTACCAAAACTCTTCAAAAATGGAGAAAAATAAACTATATAAGTCAAAGACTTCCAGCAACTGCTTGCTTAACAGCATTCTTCAACAATATGAAAAAATACTATGGAAGTCAATGGCTACTAGTATTTGTTTCGTTACCAAAATTTATCAAAAGTTGGAAAAAATACTATGGAAGTCAGTGGCTACCAGCAATTATTTGGTTACCAAAATTCATCAAAAGTTGGAAAAAATATTATGGAAGTCAGTGGCTGCCAGCATCAATAGATACCAACATTGTTTAAAAATGGGAAAAATACTATAGATGTCAATGCATACCACCAACTATTTTGTTACCAAAATTCTTCAAAAGTTGGAAAAAATACTATAGAAGTCAATGGCTACCAGCAATTGTCTGGTTACCAAAACTTTTTAAAAATGGAGAAAATATATTATGGAAGTCAATAACTTTCAGCAACTGTTTGGTTACCAACATTCTTCAAAAGTGTAAAATACTATTAAAGTCAATGGCTACCAGCAATTATTTGGTTACTAAAATTCTTAAAAAATTGGAAAACATACTAAGGAAGTCAATGCCTACCAGCAACTGTTTGGTTACCAACATTTTTCAAAAATGGGGAAAATACTATGAAAGTCAATGGCAGCTGTTGGTTACCCACGCTCTTTAAAATATCTTCTTTTGTGTGATGAGAGAATTGTCATTTCTGGGTAAGCTAAACCTTTAAATCCATTCAGTTGAATTTCCCACATTTCCTCCCAAATCAGCACAGACAAATCCTGCCAGTTCCATATGGGCCAGTTTATTGAGTATTACCACCAGATGGTTTTGACCTTTGACATGTGTTATTGGAAATATCTGGGATCCCCGAGTTTTGGACAACATCCGTGCTCATTTGGAAAGGATGCTGGGATTGCCTCTGAACTAATCGGGCATTAGCTCAATGCTGGCACCCAACCCTTGAACACGGCGCCTGGCAAAGGGCAGGATGCCCGCTCCGGAGTTGCTTGGCAAGTGCCACTGTCTGTCATGTTTGCCCCTTTATGAAAACAAAAACAGGACTTGATGATGCTGATGTTCCGATGCCGTCATCTTTATTGTTTTAAGCGGGTCACTGCACAGGAGCGCAGAGGTGCAAACAAACAAATAAAGCTCTCGCTGCCAGGACACGTGCGCTAATGAAGAATGACTGAAGTGAGTACTATTCATGAGCACCTTCACAAGACGAAAACACTGTTTTGATATCTCTTCTTTTTGATAGCGGTTGGAGCCTCAAAGAGAAGAAAAGCTGCAACAATACAGACGAGTGCTTTAGAAACAAGGTTATGCTGCACAAACTCAACACTCTTTTTTTCTGGCAGCACAGGGATGTTTTTAGATGAGAGAATATGAAAAGGTGAAATATGAAATGAAAAAGCATCTGCTTCAGTCCATTTAATTTGTGCTATAAAACAGCTTATCTTCAAGAAAAGTCAACAGAAGATTTCACTCAAGCGGCACCCATCCACAACTCAACTACAGAAGGCTTCAGTGCTAGCTGGTTGCCAGGGCATTGCTACGTGGTTGCTATGGTGCTCTTATCACTAGGCTGCTGCTACATGATTGCCAGGGTCTTCCAGTTAATTACTAGGCCATTGCTAGGATGTTCTAAGTAGTTACTATACTGTTCAGTTTCTGTGGCATTCTGGCTGTTGCTAGGGTATTCTAACTAGTTGCTAACAGTTGCTAGTTAGTTGTCAGGGTTTTCTAGTTGACTACTAGGTTAGGGTGTTCTTGGTAGCTAGGCTAGGCCGTTGCTAGGTGGTAGCTATGTTTTTTTGGCTGTTGCTAGGTTGTTCTAAGTAGATAGTAGGTCACAGCTAGGTGGTTGCCTGGATCCTCCAGTTAACTAGTAAACTGTTGCTAGGTAGTTGAACATAGTTACTAGGCCATTGCTAGGTGGTTGACAGGGAGATCTGGCTGTTGCTAGGGCTGTCACTAGGTGGTTGCTAGGGTGTTTGGGCTATTGCTAGGGTGTTCTAAGTAGATACTGGACTGTAGCTAGGTGGTTGCGAGGGTTTTTTGGCTGTTGCTAGATTGTTCTAAAAAGATACTAGGCTGTTGCTAGGTGGTTGCCAGGATGTTCTAGTTGATTTCTAGGTTGTTGCTAGGGTGAGCTGGATGTTGTTTGGGCGTTCTAAGTAGTTACTATACTATACTTGTTGTCAGGGTCTTCAATTTGATGACAAGGCCATTGTTAGGGTGTTCTTGATAGTTACTAGGCCATTGGTAGGAGGTTACTAGGGTGTTGTGGCTGTTGCTAGGTGGTTGCTATGGTGTTCTGTCTGTTACTAGGGTGTTCTTTGTAGTTACTAGGCCATTGGCAGGAGGTTACTAGGGTGTTGTGGCTGTTGCTAGGTGGTTGCTATGGTGTTCTGGCTGTTACGGTGTTCTTTGTAGTTACTAGGCCATTGGTAGGAGGTTACTAGGGTGTTGTGGCTGTTGCCAGGTGGTTTGCTATGGTGTTCTGGCTGTTACTAGGGTGTTCTTTGTAGTTACTAGGTCATTGGTAGGATGTTACTAGGGTGCTGTGGCTGTTGCTAGATGGTTGCTATGGTGTTCTGGCTGTTACTAGGGTGTTCTTTGTAGTTACTAGGTCATTGGTAGGAGGTTACTAGGGTGTTGTGGCTGTTGATAGGTGGTTGCTATGGTGTTTTAGCTGTTGTTAATGCATTCTAAGAAGACAGTAGGTCACACCTAGGGGGTTACCAGGTTCCTCTAGTTAACTAGTAAACTGTTGCTATGGAGTGTGTAGTTACTAGGCCATTGCTAGGTGCTTGACAGGGTGTTCTGGTTGTTGCTAGAGTGTTCTAAATAGTTACTAAATTGTTTCTAGGTGGTTGCCAGGGTCTTCTATTTGATTAATAGGCCATTGCTAGGGTGTTTTTGGTAGTTGGTAGTAGGTAGTAGGCTGTTGCTAAAAGGTTGCTAAGGTGTTCTAAGTGGATATTAGGCCATTGCTAGGTGTTTGCCAGGGAGTTCTGGCTGTTGCTAGGGTGTTCTAAACAGTTACTAGACAGTTCCTGGATAGTTGCCAGCATGTTCTAGTTGATTACTAGGCTGTTGCTAAGGTGCTCTAAATAGATTCTAGGCTATTGGTAGGCTGTTGCTAGGGAGTTCTGGCTGTTGCTAGGTTGTTATAAATAGATACTAGGCCATTACTAGGTGGTTGCCAGGATGTTCTAGTTCAGGGCTGCTCAACCCTGTTCCTGGAGATCGACCTTCCTGCAGAGTTTAGTTCCAATCCTGATCAAACACACCTGCCTGTAATTATCAAGTGCTCCTTCAGATCCTAATTAGTTGGTTCAGGTGTGTTTGATCAGGGTTGGAGCTGAACTCTGCAGGAAGGTCGATCTCCAGGAACAGGGTTGAGCTGCCCTGTTCTAGTTGAATACTATGTTGTTCTGGCTGTTGCTTAGGTGTTATAAGTAGTTACTGTACCATTGCTTGGTCATCGCCAGGGTGCTCTAGTTGATTACTAGGTTGTTGCTAGAGTGTTCTGCATGTTGCTTGGGTGTCCTAAGTAGTTACTATACTATACTCATTGCCATGGTCTTCAATTTGATTACTAGGCCATTGCTAGGGTGTCCTTTGTAGTTACTAGGCTATTGCTAGGAGGTTACTAGGGTGTTGTGGCTGTTTCTAGGTTGCTATGGTGTTTTGAATGTTGCTAGTGTGTTCTAGGTAGATAGTGGGTCAGAGCTAGGTGGTTGCCAAGATCCTCTAGTTAACAAGTAAACTGTTGCTATAGAGTAGTATGTAGTTACTAGGCCACTGCTAGGTGGTTGACAAGGTGCTCTGGTTATTGCTAATTTGTGCTCAATAGTTTCTAGATTGTTTCTAGGTGGTTGCCTGGGTCTTCTAGTTGATTACTAGGCTATTGCCAGGGTGTTCTTGGTTGTTAGTAGGCTGTTGCTATGAGGTTGTTAGGGTGTTCTAAGTAGATATTAGGCCATTGCTAGGTGGTTGCCAGGGAGTTCTGGCTGTTCCTAGGGTGTCCTTTGTAGTTACTAGGGTATTGCTAGGAGGTTACTAGGGTGTTGTGGCTGTTGCTAGGTGGTTGATAGGGTGTTCTGGCTATTGCCAGGGTGTTCTTGGTAGTAGGCTGTTGCTATGAGGTTGTTAGGGTGTTCTAAGTAGTTATTAGGCCGTTGTCAGGTGGTTGCCAGGGAGTTCTGGCTGTTGCTAGGGTGTTCTAAACAGTTACTAGACAGTTACTGGGTAGTTTTCAACATGGTCTGGTTGATTACTAGGCTGTTGCTAGGGTGTTTAAAATAGATACTAGGCCGTTGCTAGGTGGTTGCTAGGGTGTCCTGGCTGGCTTGGGTGTTCTAAGTAGTCGGTTGCCAGGGTGTTCTAGTTAATTACCAGGTTGTTGCTAGGGTGTTCTGGAAGTTGCTAGGGTGTTCTTGATCGTAAGATATTGCTAGGAGGTTGCTAGAGTGTTTTGGTTGTTGCTAGGGTGTTCTAAGTAGATATTAGGCCATTACTAGGTGGTTGCCAGGATTTTCTAGTTGATTACTTGATTGTTCTGGATGTTGCTTAGGTGTTCTAAGTAGTTACTATACTATACTTGTTGTCAGGGTCTTCAATATGATTACTAGGCCATTGCTAGGGTGTTCTTGGTAGTTACTAGGCTATTGGCAGGAGGTTACTAGGGTATTGTGGCTGCTGGTAGGTGGGTTGTATGGTGTTTTGGATATTTCTAATGTGTTCTAAGTAGATAGTAGGTTACAGCTAGGTGGTTGCCAGTGTCGTCTAGTTAATAACAAAGCTGTTGCTAGGGAGTTGCTATGTAGTTACTAGACTATTGCTTGCCAGGGTGTTCTAGTTGATTACTAGGCCGTTAATAAGTGTTTCTAGGATGTTCTCGGTGGTTGTTGGGTGGAATCTGCAGATGTGTCAGTGAAACCTCCAATCTCCTCTAATAAACTGAGTGTAATCTAATGTATCATTAATGTCTGACTTATTCGCAAAAGTTTAATATTTGAGATTTGGGATTTGTTCACATCACTAACCCTGAGTATGAGCAATAATAATAGTGATGTGTAAGCAAACACTACTATCAGAAACAGCATAATCACTCATCAATAACCAAACGTTGTAACGTATGTACAGTCTCTTTGATCAGCGTTCAGATCTGGTGTTTTATATATATATATGCACACTCAGAGAGATAAAAGAGTACGGCTGCATTTGCCTGTATAAGGCAATAAAGCACTTGCTCTGCAAGGAGAGCGAAAGAGAGAGACAGAGAGGCCCAGCAGCCCAGAAAAAAAACACTAGAGGCCCCGTTATGCAGAAACACAGATTTAATGTAAGGCTTGGCTCCCTGTTATGGTCGGTAGAGAGATGGAAAAGCTGGTCTGGATCTGACAGAGAAGGAGGCATGAGAAAACAGCTTAGTGTGCCTGTGTGTACTGACGGTCCTGCAGGTGAAATCTGCTCACAAATGGGTCTCGTTTCAAACGCCAAAGTGCTGGACTCCGTTTGAAAAGGCCTTTAGGATTCCCTGTTGTCACAATGCCATCCTGCATTAAATTAACAACCCACACCCAGGGGAAATCAGGGAAACTTGCTGTAAATTGACAATGCCCACACCCTTCCACTCCCTTATTTATAGTTTCAAGCTCAATAAGCTTGTTATTAAAGCAGGTTTACAAGAAGCTCACATACATCTCTGAATTAGATGTATGAAGTAGAAAGGCTGCCATCTGCCACAGCGATTTAACCAAACGGCGAAAAGTTAAAGCGAGCGCTTCAGTTGGAGATTTCAATTTCAATAAAGATGCATTAGCTGCGAACCAAAACCTAAAATGCACCATGTTTGAGAATGTCTGGATGCATTTTTATCGTCCACTAAATAGCAAATAAGAAAAGGAACGATGTAACAGAATAACATGCCAGTTGCAATGTTGCACATTCAGAGCAAAGCTGACAGGCGCGGATGCTGTTTAGGAAGGGCCGAGGGGTAAAGCATGCAATTTCTTGGTGAGAAACTCTATATTGAAATTTTATATTAAGGTATTAAGTCCCGTGTTCGCCTCAAACTCTGACCTGCACTCTAGTATCAAATCTAAAAAAATCCCATAGGTGTAAAGCACAAAACCTGTGTGACTAAACTTCATTAGCACTATCACTCAGTAAACTGCCATCAACAGATGTATGTTATTTATGCTCATTAATCTGCATGATCTCCATGGACAGTCTCATGTTTTTGCATTAACAACTGTTCTTATTTTATACACACTACATGCTGTGAGAGTTGAATGCCATTCTGTACTATAACTTACACAAGTGACGAGTGCATCCTACAACCTAATTCATACCTAGAAAATGTTCAGCTTTTTACAATCAAATTAAACCATTGTAAAACCATTTTTCAAATTAAATATGCATAGTGTGAACCAAACTGCTTCCACCAACCATGCACTGAAGTCACATGGACTATTTTATCAATGTCCTTACTACCTTTCCGGATCTTGAATGTGTCAGTTGCGTTGCTGTCTATGGAGGACCAGAAAGCTGTTATTAGAAATATCTTAATTTGTGTTCTGAAGTTGAACGAAGGTCTTACAGGGTTGAAAGGACATAAAGGTAAGACAGAATTTTCATTTTTAAGTGAACTGTCCCTTTAAGGAAGTTAACTTAATCATTTTGTGTTTGGACTACATGACTCATTAGAGTCATTAGCATTAGCAGGAGAGTATTTAAATGTAAGTTTTTCAGTATAGAGAAATACTTGTTAGTGTTTAATGTTTAGTCATGAAGATTTCTATGATGTTTTTGAGTTTTATGGTTGAACATGACAACAATGATAGCAATCAAAATCTTTATTCAAGTCATTTTTGGACATTTGAATATTTGAAAGTGAATCTTCAATAGCCAAATCCCCCCATAAATGTTCATATGCAATCTTTGATCATATCCCGAATGAGGAAAATATTATAATGCAGCCAAAGATAACTATGAGAAACACAAACGATTAGTTCACCTCCCGATTCTTTCGTTCCTTTGTCACGTGAGAGACGCAAGATGTGAGCTAATGTCAGTTCTGAGACCAGTTTTTTGTATACTTGCTCATCCCATATTTTACTAATAAATAATACAATAAACATAATTGTTTTTACTAATAGAACATGTGCTACTGCTAACACAGGAACTGAAAGAGATCATTCACCCACAAAAACGAACATTTGGTCATCATTTACTCCAGACGTCGTTCCAAATCTGCTTCTTTCTTCTGTGAAAGAATATATTTTGACAACAACAAAAATAATGACAATTCTGAAGTAAAATGAGCTGTGAAATGTCCTAAAAGGTATTTAATGTTTTTATGTTATAAATATAAACCTTATTTTTCTATAAGAAAAGATAACATTTAATTTCATGCGATTCATTCGTATACATAAATCACCTTTTATAATTCTCATTGTAAACCTAATCATTTTTTAGTATTTATTATAATATTTTACTGTCATAAAGTTAAGAAAGTACACCAGATAATCTGATGTGAACCACAATTGAACGAAATGTGCATTACAATAATTTGGGATGGAAATTAAAATTAAAGTGCTCCTATTATGCCTTTTCAAATATGACCTTTCATGCAGTGTGTCATGTAGCTATCTGCAAAGTTGTGAAGCCAGTGACAGTGCATGATAAATAAAGTTATTGTCTATCAAAAAAAAAATCGGCTCACAATCCCTGAACGAGTCGTCGGGAATTAGAATCTTTTTCTATCACGGCCACACGTCACGAAGTAACATATTTGCATAATGTCCGCCCACGTTCTATGTCGCGAACAACTTGTCCGCCCACGAACAGTAAACTTTCCATGTGGTTTACGTCATGTCGAGAAGACGCTGTTGTGACAGTAAATTTGTTTTATATTCACTTCTAAAAGATAAATCTACAAAGATTGTATTTTCTAGTGATCATTCAAAATACGTAGTTGTGTATGTTATGTTGTGTAACAACCCTGCACATGTCTTTCTAACCGGCTAAATCACGCTTCTGTAGTTCTGTTGTTCAGATGTGGACCCACTGTAGTCTAAATATTTGTGCTTGATGCAGTTTGACTGTCTGTCTGTCTCATTAGTTGGAGTAATGATAAAGGATGGCGCACGAAACGGCTTTCACATCAAATGAGGAAAGCGCTGCGCTATGAAACCCATTCATTTCAATTGCTTGTGCCGTGCGAGGACGGCTTGTTTCTGCGTCGACCAAAGCGAACGCGCAGCGGAGCACACCACTGGCGCGCAAGCCGCGCACACCGTGCTCAAACTTAAAATGAGTTGAACATTTGCCGCTGTGCTCTGAAGGGCTGCAATGAACCCAGCGACCAGCGCAGCGCTTTCCGCGTTCGGTGTGAAAGCTGCTTAATGCATTATACAATGTTGAAGTTTACAACATAGAGGTGTACCCGGTTTGCTTACATAAGCAAATTGCGAGCACTTTCCACGATAGTCCGTGCTAACTTGTCGATCAGCCACTTCAGCCATTTCATCGTCAGACTCCAGCTTGAATTGGTATGGTAAAATCAATGCCATCTTTTCTATGTATTGACAAATATCCAGGGCTGTCAATCAGTTATGGCAATGGGCTTTTCGACACGCGCTTTACGCGGTAGACCAATCATAAAGGACTGCGCCATCTGACCAATCACAGCAGTGAGGGCTCACGGAAAGGAGGGGTTTAGAGAGACTGATTCTTCGAATGGCTTCACACGAGTCGTTTATGAATCATTTAGAAATTAGGTAAAATTAAATCTATTTTTGGGGAAAATTAAAGTGTTTTTTGACCTTGCATACATGTAAACCTGTTTTAGGAGACTCATAAAACAATATTAGCAACCTTTAAAATGGCATAATAGGAGCACTTTAAGCCACAGAAATAATGGGGGAAAAAATCAATGGTAACCAAATCGGTTTAATTACTAACATTCTTTAAAATACCTTCTTTTGTGCTGACAAAAGTTATACAGGTTTGAGAAAATGATGACAAATTAAATTTTGGGGTGATTTATAATTTTACATCATTTTAAAATAATTTTAAATTTAAAAACTCAACTTGGTTGAACAAAACATTTGGGAGATTTATAATTTTTAATTTAAAAAAAAAATAATTTTAAATTAAAGCAATTAGCCAAGAAGCCCCTTCACGTCATGCCTAACAACGCCCCTTAGCTGTTATAAATTCACTGTAAACCATGGCTTTACAGAGCTTACTGCTTTTATAAAACGGTTGTTCAAAAAATAAAACTAAGCAAATAAAGTGTAATGATAAATAAAAACATTATTCTTCCACCAAACAATGTAGTTCTTCAGAAACAGTTGTGGTTGCAACAAAGTGGTTGCCAAGCAACACACAAAAGTAAACAAAGGTGTATGTTTGTAGATTAATTTACAGCAGCTTAGAATGTGGCTCAACCAATCAGAATCAAGGAACGGAACTATCCGTTTTCTATTTAAAAATTTAAGTTGGTTGAACAAAACATAATTTGTTTAAATGAACTTGTTTTGTCTTGTTGAATGAACCTACACTAACTTAATTAAATTAATTGAGCAAACAATTTTTTGAGCGCACATGTAGCTATAATGCGTATGCGACCAAAAACGCAATGCTGCGCTAAAACAAAAAGATCCCAGACAGATCATCTCCTCGCAACAGCATATCGTATTGCATTATTTTCCGAAGCGAAAGGAAACAAAGGTCAAAAACAATCAAAAGGTGCTCATGGTGTGCTTTGCGCTCCTTTAATGCAGTCGAGACGTTCAGACACCACGACAAGCGAGACATCATAAACAAGTCCCAGTGTGACAGTGAACGCTAAAAGAGCTTCCAATTTTCTCCACGGCCCTCAAATCTGCACCCGCATGCGCTGGCTGTGTTTCCGCTGCTGGGAAGCAGGTAGAAAGCCCTTCGTGGCGTCTTCTCACCCACTGCTTAATCTCACCCGCAATCATGCTCAGTGACAGGCGCACAAAGCCAGACACCAAACACAACAAGGCCTTGCTATTATGTAACCAGCGACAGCTGGGCGAGCAGAGGAGGGGTGACCCAGCCGCTGTGGCAGCACTTTGTGACACCCAGACGTGACAATCAGGAAGAGGCCAAGGACGGAGAATGGAGGGAGGGGAAAACGTGGGGGGTGTTGAGGATAAAACAGGATGGATGTGGCTTATGCTAATGCAGGAGGAATCAAAACACATCCAGCATGAGGGATAAGGATGTTGACCTTTTTCTTAGCCGCCCATCGCGCAGACAAAAGCGCCCGGGCCTTGAGTGTTACGGTGCAACAAATGTGTACTTTGATAAGACAGTTAAGATATGGGACGGCGAGAGAGAGTTATTAGATTTTAACTTGTTTGTTTTGATTTATGCCATTTTTTAGGAGTTGTTTTTTCCATGTCACACTGAAAATATTTGGTGGAGAATTTACTTTTAATTTTCACTGAAAATTTGCTGGTAAATTTCACCAATAATCACAAAGACGTAAGTAAATGAAAATGTTGAATATATATGTATATATATTGTATAAGGAAAGAGAAAATATATAAGTAAATTGTAAAAAAAATTGTGAAAACTGTATAATAAAATGAGCTTAATTATCCCCAAATGTCCTAAAATGTACATTTTCTTATGCTATAAATACATCTCTTATTTTTGTGGGGAAAATGCACAATAATACACAAAATAGCGCACAACATATTGTATTAATATGAAGAAATTTTCTGCCTTTTTACAGATTTGTTTATTTATTTATTTTACAAATAATTAAATAATATTTGTTTTACACCAAAAATAATGAGACTTGTGAGGCGAAATTAGCTTAATTGTCCTGAAATGTCCTTTAAAAGTACTTAAATTTCTTATGCTTTAAATATAACTAATATTTTTTTGTATAAGGAAAGGGAAAATATATGATAAGTGAATTATGAGGAACTGAAAAATAAGGAAAAGTAAAATGCTCTAAAATGCACTTCTTTACTCATGTTATAAATATAACTTCCAATTTTGTATGAAATAAGAGAAAATAAATAAATAAATATAAATGACTTATAAATAAAAATAAATGACAATGTCCTATCAGAAAATTACCAATACATTTACAGGAGAAGCATGAATAGATTCTTGTTACAGATACAGATTCTTGTTTCTTGTTAGATTTTTGTTACATTTTTTACAGTGAAAATATATAAATATATAAAATATTTTACTTTAATAAAGTTAAAAAGTTAAAAAATACTAGATCATCTAATGAGAATAAAAAAAGAAAGAAAAAAAGAGCATGCATTAGATTAATTTGGGAAGGAAGTCAATTTGTCAATATGAAATAATTAAAAATCTCAGTGGTCCTATAAAATCATCGTTATTGCTTTTTTTTGTATTAATATTATTATTATTATTATTTGCATTTGCAGGGCATTCAATGAATATTAGGGCATTTTATTTTATTTTTAATTTTGCAGCTGACCAGAAAAAGGTCTAACTGCCTGGTCGCACCGTACAAAGGGAACTGACTTTTCTTTCTTCTTTAGTATAAAGTAAAAGGTGACACAGTGCCACAGTGTTCAGAGGCGCCCAAATGTTTGATTGAATTCCCGTCGCATTCCACATGATGAGGCGTTTCTTAGGAGCCGTCTCACAGACCTCCTGTGCCAGAGAGGCATGTTATTGGCAGACGCTCTTGGAGCCAGAATAGCAGGAGCTAATCAACAGGAAGCAGAAAGATTTGGCCGGGAATCCCAAATACTTGAGTCAAATGACAGAAATGAATGTGAGGAACCCCTGTCTAGTGCGCTCGGATGCCAAAAGCCGACAGGGGTTCCTCACAGGTCTTTACACCAGTGCAGGTCTATTAGAATGAAGAAGGCATTCATTACAGCCATTACAGATTTTTTTTTCATTGCATTTGTTTTCTTGATAATTAAACATGGCATGCTATTCCAAACTTATATACATTTACACATACAATTTACAATTATACATTAACCTAATTTTCTTATACCTCAAATTTTTGTATAAATGAAATTGAAAATATATCCTAAGATATAAAAATGACCTTTTGGAAAGACTAAATGAGATTCATCCATGTACATACAATGTATAATTCTCATTATAAACCTTTAATTTTACCATTAAGCCAAAAAAAAGGTAATAATAAACCATTTTAGTGGATGCCTGTGTGACTTTTTTCATTGCAAAACATCTTGGGATTGTATAAAACGTTTCAGCTATAAAACTTCCTTACTCGTCTAATGCATGAGCGCGCGGTGCGCATATTCCCGTTGCATTAACAGAACTATCAATGTATCTAGAGGTCAGAGTACAGAGAATCCTGTTCCCCAGAGACTACAGCCTTCAGTTCGGACTGGGGACGATTAAAGACGCTCCACGTGTCCTCAGTCGACCGTAAAAATAAAAAACAACTATTTACGTCTGCTATTTGACTCTTTCAGTACTCCAAGTAGCGAATCTGGTTTAAACTATAGCATCAGTGTTTTTTAAACGTGTTTTTTCTTACTTGATAACATCATACTCCAGTCCGGGTTTTCGGTGTGATCCTCGCTTCAATTTACTGTGTGTGCTTTCAGGGCCGCAGCACGCACTGACAACCTTCGGGATTCCTCCGCGGCTCGCTTGTGTGTATGTGTGACAGTGAGGGTTTTTTAATGCAGTAAAACTGCTCGACGTCCAGTCGCTATATTTGAGAGCACTTTTCCATAAAATATTACGTGGCTTGTTTTTTACGAAGCGCTGAGTACTTTTGAGACATTCGAGAGAGGAAGGATTTTAATTAACTTAGGCACTATTTCGCTCATCTGCCCTGTCTCTTACACATACAATGCATTCCTGTGTTGCTCCGCGCGTGATGTGGCCGGGCCTGCCTGCTGTTCCTGTAAACTCCCGCCTTAACTAAAGCAGGCTGAAGCACAGAGAAATGCAGCTGAAGTCGAGAGAAAGTGTGCCTCTCTACACCATATACTGAGAGTTACACTGCTGTATTTATACAAGGGCTACTGTTGTAAATAACTGTTTGTTAATAACACAAATTTAAGATCATGTAAAATGAACTCAAATTAAAAATAAGTAACTGATGTGAACAAAAATGACCACATTTATCAAACATGTGCCATGGTGTTCTTCGATGTACCTTGGAGTACAATGTAAATACTGTGGTGAGCATACAGTATTACCACTGATACCACAACTACAGTGTTTTCTCATAATGATAATAGGCCTATTTTAAATCTAAATATGCTTCTTATTTTATAGGCTAGTTCACTTAAACATGAAGTAGCCTATATGGCATTATATAGGCCTAATCACCTTCATGTTATTCCATACTAATATACTGTTAGCTTTTGTTTTCCCATTGAAAACAAAAAGAGAATTTCAAGTCGTCTGAATAGCTATTTTAACAGACAAACTGTTTTTAGAAAACCGTCTCTATTCTGCATATTCAAATCAATGAATATACTTAAGCCCAAGGTATACTTCACTTTTTAGGCGTATGCGAGGGACAGTGCACATGATGCGAATTTCGTCATCAGGATAGTACGCGCACCACCCGATTTGTGTAATTTATGTAACTTTGTATACGCAGGTCGCACATGCACATTGACGTTTTTTTTTGTAGTAATCAGTTGTTCCACAGGGTGGCAACACTGTCCCGCACCAACAACAACAGATGGCTGCATTGACAAGCGTTTGTGAGCGAGAGGGTATGACACAGCTCAGTTTTGGTTTAAAAGAGTTCGAAAATATTTGTTATCGGGCATAACTTTTAGGAAAATATAGAGCAGACACTGGACTTGGATGAAGCTTTCTAGAGCAAATGTGATGACTGGCCCGTCCACGTTCCACTAGCGTACACGTGCATAAACATATACTTTGGGCTATAGAATATACTGTACAAGTAATATAGGGGGTGTTTACATGGCAACAGTGTTATATGTTTTGGCTGTTACGACAATGGCGTTTTGAGGGCCTGAAAACGCAAACGTTTTCATGGATACGTGTGAACAGGGATGGTTTTGTCATCTGTATGCGAAACTTTGAAATTTTTAGTGTAATTTTGGTGCATTTGTTCTTTACAAAGTGACATTACCACCTACTGGCCTGGCATGCATTACACAGTGTTTTTAGTAATTTTCATGGATATGTGTGAACGGGGATCGTTTTGTCATCTGTATGCGAAACTTTGAAATTTTTAGTGCAATTGTTCTTTACAAAGTGACATCACCACCTACTGGCCTGGCATGCATAATGCATTGTTTTTAGTTATTTTCATGGATATGTGTGAACAGGGATCATATTGTCATCTGTATGCGAAACCTTTTAATTTTTTGTGTAATTTTTGTGCAATTGTTCTTTACAAAGTGGCATCACCACCTACTGGCCTGGCATGCATTATACAGCGTTTTTAGTCATTTGCTTGGATACGTGTCAGTGGGGATTGTTTTGCCATCTGTATGCGAAACTTCTTAATTTTTAGTGCGATTTTATTCAAATTATTCTTTACAATGTGAGATCGCCATCTACTGGCCTGGCATGCATAATACAGTGTTTTTAGTAATTTTTGTGGATATACGTGTGAACAGGGATCATTTTGTCATCTATTTGCAAAACTTTATATTTTTATTGCAGTTTTGGTGCAATTGTTCTTCACTGGCATGCATAATACATTGTTTTTAGTAATTTTCGCAGATCAGGATCATTTTGTGATCTGTATTTGAAACTTTTTCGTTTTTAGTGCAATTGTTATCATGTAAACGTACCCTTAAACTACTTTAGGTGTGTTCTTGTCTAATTTGGAGGGCAGCAGTCCGTGTCATATGTATATGTGCAACGGGACGATTCTTGAAAAAAAATTGTTTTGTACGCCACAGAATGACATTGTACTAGATTGGAATGACAGATATTTCTTTTTTTCCAGTGAAATACTCCTTTATTGAACCTTTATATATCTATGAGCAACAAAGCCATTTTTCTCTTTTACTTTTATATGCAATAAAGACTTCACAATTGCATTTATCAATGAGGCTATCAGTTTTCCTCCATTAACCGCAGTCACGTCTTCAAAACACTTTCTTTTAAAACTTTTCCCTATGACATTTATTAACACTGTGCATTAGGATTTAAAGGTCCAGAACAGAAAGTGCACGATATATATCTTCCCTCGGTCTCGGCGTATCTTAAAAGGGGGTTCGCCCGGGATAATTTCATGAAATGTCAATTAATCCGAAGGCCTTTGCTGTTTTGCATAGCGATCTTAACAGGGGGCAGCAGCGGCAGCTCCGCGTGAGGAGAGCCCGACGATTTCATGGCTGGAGTTGTGGGGGGAAATGAGATTCCAGCGGCCCTAAGTGACAGTTTACGGTCTCTGATTTGGTTTGGGAAGAGATTGCCAGGCAACAAAACCAGCCTGAGTCCTGAATGAAACAGCCATCTGTTCCGCGGCCCGCTAAAACTGAATTAATTTCACATAATCCTGGAATTCAGAGCTAGATTGATGTCTTGGGTAAAACGCTGTAGTTCCTGGAGCCCATCTTCGGTCCGTATGATCTTATAACCTGGCCTCGTATTATTGTCTTTTTCCAGTATAGCATATTTGGTGCGCTGTGAAAAGAAATAGGGCGTATTTTACATTTCCTTTGTCGCAAAGTACAAATCCTGAAGATCTCCCTGCTTCACCCTCAAACAAAAACACTAACCAGACAAAGGGAGAGTGGGCCGGTGCATCTGCGGTGTAAATCAGGTCATACAAGACTAATCCCTTTGTGTATATGTCATGTTCGGAGGGTTTACCTCGCAATCCGAAAACCAACTCAAAGAAGGCAGCTTTGAGCATTTTGCATCCGTTCTTTTGTAGCTTTTAGAGGTGTTTGCTAAGGAAGCATCATTACTACGATTACTTACTGTTAGGGATTTAGGAGTCTTGTCTTGTTCGAATACCTTTTTAAGTGATCTGACTTCTTATTTTTACCTGATGATAAATAAATAAAACATGCAAAAGCTCACTAAAGTCATAGTTAACAGTTAGTAGTGAGAATTGGAACCTAAACTAAAATTTGCCCAAAAATGCATCTCCATACTTCACAATGTCAAGTTACGGCTGTACTTTACTCACATTTTACCACGTTTTGCATTTCAGCTCATCTGTATGTAGTAGTGAAACCATGCAGGTGTTGATTTCACACACCTGCCGGCGTAAGTCTCACCTGCTCTCTGTTGTGCTACGCTGATCCCAGGTCAGAGGTCACTGGAATTGTGTCATTGCAAGCTAGAGCACGTTCTCTGTGAGACTGGAAGCTTCACGGCTGTTAAACGCAATGAAATGGGAAGCACAATTAGCTCTGGTGTGTCTGTGACAAACAAATACAAAGACTGAATGAACAGAAGAGGTCAAGAAGAGACTGAGACAGACTGACCCATCAGAGAGAGCGGAAATGACAGATCAAACCTTTAACAAATCAATTCATAATATCTATAGCAAAAGCAAAATGGTGAGAGTCTCCTTTATCTCCCAAGAAAAAGATCTCAATCATGTCTCAAGCTGTGCTCATTCTCGGTTTCTTATTCGTCTGGTTTGTTCATATTTTTAGAAGAAACAAGTTAGAAATGAAAAAAGGACAGCCAGAAAAGGGTGTTTGGCAGGAAGAAGGGCTGTGAGGAGGGTGTGCTATTTTGAGCGATGCTTTATAGTGCTCTCGCCTCAATTAATTAAATGGTGGTTCTACAATTTAGAAACGCATTGACAGCATAAAGGAAACCTCTAGCAGGAAATACAGCGATGATGAGATCCATAAAGGATTTTAGACAGCGGCAATATCTTTCAGGGCTGTAATTAAGTGTCTGAGCATGTAAAAGCAATAATTAGAGTGGTGCTTACAACACTCAACACTGCCATCTTGTGCTGGACGATGTGAAGTAAACTTTTGTGATGACTCCTTTGAGCAGAAGAAAAAAGACAAGTGGTGTTTGTGGTGAGCATTTATATGAGAACAACAAAATACGATCAAGAGAAGAGTGCATGATGTATGTTGCATATTTTCAGTACTTTCACACATGCAAGTTCTAGTCTATAGATGTGGTAAATTAAGACTGGTGAAGCCGCTTTGATTCTGTAGGAATCACATTTTCACATTTGTGACCCTGGACCACAAAACCAAAGTAAATTGTGTAAATTTCCTACCTAAAATATATCAAAACTTAATTTTTGATTAGTAATGTGCATTGCTAAGAACTTCATTTGGACTACTTTATGACGATTTTCTCAATATTTAGATTTTTTTTTGCTCCCTCAGATTGCCGATTTTCAAATAGTTGTATATCGGCCAAATATGGTTCTATACTAACAAACCATACATCAATGGAAAGCTTATTTATTCAGATTTCAGATTATGTATACATATAAATTTTAGAAATTGACCCTTATGACTGTTTTTTTTTTATGTTTAAGTTTCTAATGCTCAAAGGTTGTGGTATTTGATCAAAAAATACAAATATTGTAAAATATTATTGCATTTTAACTGTTTTCTTTTTTAATATATTTACTGCATGATCTTTCAGAAATCATTCTAATATGCTGGTTTGCTCCTCAAGAAACATTTCTGATTATTATTAATGTTGAAAACAGTTGTGCTGCTTCATATTTTTGTGGAAACCATACTTTTTTCCTGGATTCTCAGAAAGAAAGTTAAAATAGAAAGTTCAAAACAACAGCATTTATTTGACTTTTATTTATTTTTACTATTATTATTATTATTATTATTATAGTTAATTAAAACTAAAACTATAAAACAATTTTGTTACTTGAAATAAAATTAACTTAAACAGGAATTAAATAAAATATTTAAAAAAAAACTTTTTATTTTAGAATTTCTCATTTTCATTTAGTTTATTCTGATGTTCTAAAATGAATAAAACTGAAATACAAAAGTATAAAAACTATAGACATGAAAAAACTAAGAAAAATGGGTAAAACTTTACAATAAGGTTAATTAGTTAACATTTGTTAACTACATTAGTTAACATGAACTAAGAATGAACAATACCTCTTCAGCATTTATTAATCTCAATGTTAATTTCAGCATTTATTAATGCATTATTAAAATCACAAGTTGTGTTTGTTAACATTAATGCTCTGTTAACTAACATGTGCTAACAATGAATGACTGATTAACAATTTAAACATAATAAATGGTGCAATAAATGTATTGTTCATTGTTCGTTCATGTAAGTTAACACATATGTTAACAAATGACACCTTATTGTGAAGTTACTGAAAAATGACAAAAACACACAGCAAAATTAACTAAAATTAAAATGAAAACAGATAACAAAATAAAAATGAATTCAAAATGTGAATAAAAACTATAAGAGTATCTCTACAGTCATTTGTCCTTACAGATTAAAAGCAATGATTTATAAATTAATTAATTAATTAATAACAGACTCTAAACTTTTGAAAAGGTTTTTAAATGTCTGAATTTTTAATGAGACAGATATTTTATAGTGTCTCAGTTAATAAAACCTCATGTGCATTAATTAGAAATTAAAATAATTCATTTAAGAGGTAGTTATGATTGGCTTTTAGCTTCTCACAGCACAGGACAGTTAAAACTAATCAGCCATTTTACAGCTTCAAAACGATTTGCATTTGACCATTAGGTTTTTTGTATTGTGTGTTATCTAAATATCCCATAAATATATGTATGCACAACTGGAAACGTGTTACAATCAAATAAGAGGGTCACACTGCCAGACACTTAATAACATATTTAATCAAAGCTACGACTACTTCTCTCAACTGCATGATGAAATTGAGACATGATTGAAATTCACATAATTTTTATGACTACTACTTATATTTTTAAACAATTTATTATGTTTTTTACTGAAAGAACAATGAAAACATGATGTCATGTCAACTGCCCATTAATGAACGCATTATTACCCTGCTGAAAAAAAACTATAGAAACCAACACAAATTTTTTAATAGTTTTACTGGTTCTAATGGGAATTGCACTGGTTTTAATGGAAAGTGTAATGGTGCCTATTGGTCTCTACTGGAAATTGGTCACTTTCTATTGGTGGCTTGTTAATACCACTAAATCCTAATGAAACATGTCCCAAAATACACTACAGGAAAACATTTAAATGGTTTTAATGGTTTAAAGTTGATGGTTTGTAATGTTTGTAGTGGAAACCATTAGAGTTTCTGTGATGGTTTGTATTGTTTTTTTTGTTTTGTTTTTTTTCAGCAGAGTAGTGTTAAAACTGGAATAAATAGACATTAAAAGTGTAAATTAAATAGACATTTTAAAAGTGCAAATTAAACACTTTTAAAAATGTTAAAACCGCTGTTAACCTACTTGATTTTGACAGTGAATCACCAACCCAGTCATGGCCAAAAATATCGGCACCCTTGCAATTCTGTCAGAAAATGCAACCCTTCTCTTAGAAAATTGTTGCAGTTGCAAATGTTTTGGTAATCACATGTTTATTATTATTATTATTATTATTTTTGCATTGGAACAACACACATATAAAAAAATCAAACAAACAAACAAACGAGAAAGAGAAGAAGAGAAGAAAAATCAAATCTGATACAGTTCTACACAAAACCCAAAAACTGCACTGGACAAAATTATTGGCACCCTTAACTTAATATTTGGTAGCACCCCCGTTTGGAAAAAATAACTGAAATCAATCGCTTCCTGTAACCATGAATGAGTTTCTTACACCTCTCTACTGGAATTTTGGACCACTCTTCTTTTGCAAACTGCTCCAGGTCATTCAGATTTGAAGGATGTCTCTCCCAACTGCTGTTTTGAGATCTCTCCACAGGTGTTCTATGGGATTCAGATCTGGACTCGTTGCTGGACATTTCACAACTCTCCAGCGCTTTGTTTGTAACCTTTTCTGAGTGCTTTTTGAAGTGTGAAGTTCAAAAAGTTCTGACACTGGCCACTATTTTGGGCCCCAAAATTCTTTGGTAATCATCAGATTTCATGATACCGTTCACACAGTCAAGGCGTCCAGTGGCAGAAGCAGCAAAGCAACCCCAAAACATCTTTGAACCTCCACCATGTTTGACTGTAGGGACTGTGTTCTTTTCTTTCAAGGCCTCATTTCTTTTTCTGTAAACAGTGCCATGATGTCCTTTACCAAAAAGCTCTACTTTTGTCTCATCTGTCCACAGTACATTCTCCCAGAAGGATTGTGGTTTTGTCACAGAAGTTTTGGCAAACTCCAGTCTTGCTTTTTTATGCCTTTGTATCAGCAGTAGTGTCCTCCTGGGTCTCCTACCATAGCGTCCTTTTTCATTCAGATGCGACAGATAGCGCAAGTTGACACTGTTGTAGCCTGTGTCTGCAGATCAGCTTGAATTTGTTTAGAAGTTAATAAGGGTTCTTTATCCACCATTCGAACAATACTTCGTTGTAATTTTTCATTAATTTTGCTGTTGCGTCCACGTCCAGGGAGGTTAGTTACAGTGCCATGGGCTGTAAACCTCTTGATGATATTGTGCACAGTGGACACAGGAACATTAAGATCTCTGGAGATGAACTTGTAGCCTTGAGATTGTCCATGTTTTTCCACAAACTTTTTTCTCAAATCCACAGATAATTCTTTACACTTCTTTTTTTTCTCCATGCTCAGTGTCACACGACACAAACTTTTCTCCATTTTAACTGGTTGCAAGTGTGATTACTATATTGCCCACAGCTGTTACTCGCCATAGGTGTGTCTAAATACAAATTACAAGAGCATGACATGCTTGAAAAGCAATTATATCTTACAATTTTGACAAGGTGCCAATCATTTTGTCCAATCTATTTTTGAGTTCTGTGTGAAATTTGATTAAGTTTGACTTTTCTTCTGTTCTTTTGTGTTGTTGCAGTGCAAACAAAAACAATAAGCGCGTGAAACAATTTTCTGACAGAATTGCAAGGGTGCCAATATTTTTGGCCATGACTGTATATTACTTCATCAGGTCCACCTGCATGCAGTTTTTGCTAATTATTACAGAATAATAGTAACACTTTATTTTAAGGACCAATTCTTAGTCTTAACTAGCATACATATTACCAGTATATTGGCTGTTTATTAGTTCTTATAAAGCACATATTAATTCCTTATTCTGAATGAGCATATTTTAGATCCCTTAATCCACCTCAAACGTAGTACCTTACTGACTATTACTAAGCAGTAAATCAGGAGTTTATTGAAGAAAAAGTTGTAGTTAATAGTTAGTTAATAGTGAGAATTGGACCTTAAAATAAAGCATGACCCATTATTTGTATCAGCTTGTGTATCAAGTGATTGCATGCTTTTAAACAGTCTTTACATCAAACAGATTTGAAGATAACTACAAAGATATTCTTTGTGTCCAAATGTCTGACTGGTAGATGCACATCTCAAATGATGTTTGGCCAAATGTCAGACACAACATCTAGAGAGAGAGCGACTCTATAGTTTATTGACCAAAGCATTCATTTTGGATCTCACTGCAAACAGCTCTGCAAACACGACACATCATCGCTCTCTGAACGCTGACGCGTTGTGCCGGGAAGATCCTCTGTGGCCGAGGCTGCTGGAAAACTCATAAAGTTAGAAGGAAAAATGGATGGGGCTGAATCTATAGGGAAACTATGATGGGATTTGCAATAACACTAAGACATGGAAGACAAATTATCTTTCACACAAGGACAGTGAATACATATGAATTCAGTTTTTTAGTTTTTCATATTTCGAATTAAGTGAAATGCATTTGTTTACCATAAAGCAAACATTATAAATGGCTGATTCTTCGTTGAATAAATTACAGTTTGGTGCTATATCACATTTCAGCAGAAATGTCAAGTCTTCTCAAGGCACTTGAGAGCGGTTCCTTCCTCTCACCCCTCTATAGGCTCTTGTGTCGCTCAATGGTCCTGGAGGAAAAGGCCACTTACTGAAGGACCCGTAGGGCCACTCGTTCACCCGCTCTCGCTCCTTCTTTAATTCACCACGGCACGTGAACGGCCACCCGAAGCCTGATTTATGAACCTCTCACTCGCTTCTTCTCTTCCTTCTTCCTGTGGACAACCAAGTGCCTCGTTATCAAAATTCCTCCTTGATTTACAGTCTTTTTCCACGGCTAACGGAGAACAGAGCAGAACGAGGCCCGTGTCAAATGTGTTGATGCTAAATGAGCTGCTATATGGGAAAGATTTTCCTGCTGGGGAAAAATGAATAATTTGATTTATTCTGAATTCCATTTAAGGAAGCAGGGCTAAAAACTGCTTTTCAGTTCCCGTATGAGTGCAAAACAAAAAAACGTGTTTTTATGGAACACTGACAGATTTTCTGTGAAAATAAATCATGAAAGTGGTTTGTTTTGGTTAAAAACCTTATAAATGTATGAGGTGGTGACAGGGGCGTTTCCTCCGAGGAGGCAAGGGAGGCAGTATCTGTGGAAGCCTGTTTCCGCCGCTGAATAAAAAATAAATAAGGTAATTGCAACTTTTTCTCTCACAATTCTGAGTTTACATCTTGGAAGTCTGACTTTTTTTTTCTCAGAATTGTGTTATATAAACTCGCAATTCTGACTTTCTTCTCACAACTCTGAGATATAAACGCACAGTTGCGAGTTATAAAGTCAATATTGCTAGATATAAAGTCAGAATTGCGGGATATAAACTCACAATTGCGAGAAATAAAGTCAGAATTTTTCTCAGAATTACAAGATACAAAGTCGCAACTGCAAGTTATAAAGTCCAGTTCTAAGGAGAAAAAAAGACATATGTTCACAGAATTGCGAGTTTATATCTCACAATTCTGATTTAATTTCTCAGAACTGCCAGTTTATATCATGCAATTCTGACTTTATTTCTCAGATTTGTGAATTTATAACTCACAATTGTGTTTATATCTCACAATTCTGACTTAATAACGCGCAGTTGCCAGCGCACATCACACAAATCTGACTTAATTTCTCAGAATTGCCTGTTTATATCACGCAATTCTGACTTTATTTCTCAGATTTGTGACTTTATAACTCGCAATTGTGAGTTTATATCTCACAATTCTGACTTAATAACTCGCAGTTGATAACAAGATAACAAGTTGCAATAACCTTTTTTTATTTTTTATTCAGTGGCGGAAACAGGCTTCAATAAGTATCTCCTCAAAAAATTGGATGAGAAAAAAATTTGCAAATAAAGCTCAAATATTACAAAATATAAAAAGCATATAAATCACCTGTTTTGTCCAACAGCGACACCAGCAGGTAAGGTTACAGCCTGAGTCCACGTCTCCCATGTCTCCGCTGAGCCCACTGAGTCTTAACAGGCATCCTAAAGCGTGCTGTGTGTTTGGTGGGGGGTAATTGAGAATGAATGGAGGAAAGTCACGTGAGAAGAGGCAATGCCTCCATCGTGATATGATTGGATATGACTGGTTATGAACGGCTGTGGTTGGTTGCAATAAATCCCGCCTCTTGTGTTTGTGCATGCTCTGCATTTGCGAATCAGAATCTGAATTTTTTAATGAGCAACAGGGGCGGTGCTAGCGGTGGGCGAACGTTTTCAGTAAAGCCCCAAATGTTTTTATTACCATGTCTTGCATGCATCAAGAGTTTTCATGTATTTCTATTAAACCAGTGCTTAAACAGCAAAATGCAGCTGCTTCAGGTATCTTACTGCATAACTTCATAATACTGATTTCATCATCTGTCTAAATTAGGTTCTCTTTTTGCTCTAGTTCTAAGCAAAGGCTTATTGTGTCTCTCTGCACACTGCAATGTTTTTCAGTACTGAATGAATTTGTTTTTTGAATGCATTTTTGATTCACTGATCCATTTATAAAAACAGTTTTTTACTTAGTTTCTGAGTGAATCAACTGTTTTGAAAGAGTCGATTGAATAAACGACAACGACAGTGACTTACTGCCACCTACTGGCAATTTTAGTCTCACATTTAAAAGTGACATTCTATTTTTCCTATCATTTTATATTTCTGTGTTCTAAATTTTACATTTAAAACATTGAACTCCTTAAAAATATGTGTAGGCTACAGAGCCCTGCGTGTTTAACAATACTTGTTCTTAAAATAAATAAATAAATTAAGCCCTTTAACCTATAT
Source organism: Labeo catla (assembly GCA_012976165.1). NCBI lineage: Eukaryota > Metazoa > Chordata > Actinopteri > Cypriniformes > Cyprinidae > Labeo > Labeo catla. The sequence continues at coordinate 606,119 of VONZ01000038.1, forward strand.
AACTTTTAAACATTTTATTCGAAGGACGTCCAGGTTAAGCCCCGGATATCCACTCACCCTAGAACCAGCCCTGGTGAGCAATCAGCTTGTTGAAATGTGACCAATATTTCCTGAGCTCTGATGACTGATGTTAGTTTATTAGTTTTCATAATTAGTTTATTATGAAAAAGAACATAAAAATATAAAATATATATTTTAAATTGTTACTGCCTTGAGTTATTATTTTGAAATGCTTAAAAACATTAAACTGATGAAACTTATATTTTTTTCTTCTTTCTTTCTTCTTCTTATACTTTCTTTTTAAAATTAGACTTTGCATCCTCATTTAGGAACACCACTGCAAAAAGGCACCCACACTGATACAAATTTCTAGGCTAAGTAAAAAAAAAAAAAAGAAAAGAAAGAAAAAAAGAAAGAAATGACTTTAGCAAAGTTTGTACTATTTTCTGTTTATTTTGTTAAATGAAATACTTTTTTTAAATAAATATTTCATTAATCATGTTTATTTTAACAATACACATTAAAAAGCCATTAATATGACTTAAAATATATTTTATTGCATGATTAAATGCTTAATTACAGTCATGTGAAAAAGATAGGACACCCTATTGAATTCCATGGTTTTCCGTATCAGGACATCATTAAAAAAATATTGATCCTTGGCTGGTCTTAAAATTTAGAAAATAAAACCTCAGATGAACAACAACACATGACATATTACACTGTGTCATTATTTACTGAACAAAAATAAAGCCAAAATGGAAAAGCCATGTGTGACAAAGTTAGGACACCCTTACTGTTAACACTGAAATTAAGAGGGTAAATAACAGTCGAGCACTGCTAATCAAATACCTTTGATTAACTGATCATCATCAGTCTGAGCACCTCTATAAAAGCATAAGCTTTGGCAGTTTGCTGGTCTGGAGCCTTCAGGTGTGTGTTAACACAACGCCAAGGAGGTAAGACATCAGCAATCATCTTAGAGAAGCAATTGTTGCTGCCATCAATCTGAGAAGAGTAATAAGGCCATTTCCAAACAATTTGAAATTTATTCACAAGTGGAAGACATTTAAAACAGACACCTCTCCTTCCAGGAGTGGACGTCCCAGAAAATTCACCCCAAGATCAGACCGTGTAAAGCTCAGAGAAACGGCAGACAACCCAAGAACTACACCTCAGACTCTACAGACCTCAGTTAACATGTTCAATGATAAAGTTCATGATAATACCATTAGAAAAATATGAGACAAAAATGTCATGTTTGGAGGGCTTGGCAGAAGAAAGCCTCTTCTATCTAAAAAAAACATTGCAGCACAGTTTAGGTCTGCAAAGTTACATGTGAACAAAACACAAGTCTTGTAGAATAATGTCCTTTGAACAGACGAGACCGAAGTGGAGATGTTTGACCATAACGCACAGCGCCAAGTTTGGTGAAAACCTAAAGAGCATATCAGCACAAACACCTCATAACAAAAGACAAGCATGCTGGAGGAGGGCTGATAATTTTGGGCTTGTTTTGTAGCCACAGGACCTGAGCACCTCACCGTCATTGAGTTGACCATGAACTCCTCTGTATATCAAAGTATTCTAGAGTCAAATGCGAGGGCATTTGTCCGACATCTAAAGTTGGGCCAAAACTGGATGATGCAACAGGACAATGATCCCAAGCACAGCAGCAAATCTACAACAGAATGACTGAAAAGAAAAGAATCAAGGTGTTGCAGTAGCCCAGTCCAAGTCCAGAGCTCATCCTGACTCAAATGCTGTAGTGAGAGCTGTGCATAAACAAATGCCCACAAACCTCAATAAACTGGAGCAACGTTGAAAAGAAGAGCGGTCCAAATTCCTCCAGAACGATGTGAGAGACTGATAAAGTCACACAGAAAATGAATGCTTTAAGTTATTCCTGCTAAAAGTGAATTTACAGGCAGTTGAATTATAGGGTGTCCTAACTTTGTCACATATGGCTTTTCCATCTTGGCTTTATTTTTGTTAAATAAATAATGACACAGTGTGATATGTCATGTGATGATGTTTATCTGAGGATTTATTTTTCAAATTTTAAGACCTGCCAAGGACCAGATAATTTTTTATTATGTCCTAATACAGAAAACCATGGAATTCAATAGGGTGTCCGAACTTTTTCACATGACTGTATATTGACTGTAAATCTAATGATTTCATATCATCAAATGGAAAACTCAGCTATAGATATTATGTAACTCCGCCCATTTCCAGCGCTGTGCTCGTTGTCTTCTGTCACCGAATTTATGAAGGAACCGCTCGTTTTAAAATCTCTCGGGTTTACTGACATTTGTTTTAACATTCGCTTCGAACATTACAATGCACATAATAACTTTGGTTAACTGTACAAGTAAATCACCAGCTAATTCTTCAGATTTAATTTCCCTTACAAAAATTACCCATGGAGAAAAGTGTAGGCTAGTAACCATGTTATTGATTAGCCTACCATTTATATAACCACCGTTTTACATGGTTTAACTATGGGTAGTGTAGCGAAACCATGTTTCATTTGTATTTTTGTTAGGCTAATTTTTGTAAGGGTTGTACTTTGAACAAAATTGAAAAATAATTAACAAGATTTAATATTTATTTGATTTACTACATAAATATATAAGATGAAAAAAACTATGTTAGATTTAATTAACGCAAAATGGACTTGGCAGTGCTGTCTGCAATCGTATCAAGCATCGGCCAAATTCTCACGGAGAGGGAGTAAAATCTTTGCGTGGCAGGGGCAGCTGCCACAAAGACCTGCCACCGCTACGTGCGCCTGCCACTCGACCTGCCACCGTTATACGCGAAGCTAAGTTGTGGCAGGCGCGACGCTACGGTGCTGCGCGCGCCATTACGGATTTAAACGGAGGAATAAAGCGTAAAACAATGTACGTTATGGCAGGTTTTGTGGCAGCTGCCTCTCACTGTTTACACTTAGGTTGATGCACGTAAGTAAACAGACCGTACAAGTCTATACTATTTACCTATTTGTTTCGTTACTTTAGGTTTTCCTCCCTTTAAAATCATGTATACACTCCGATTGATGCATATAAACAAACAAACAGTGCAAGTTTACATTTATTTACATATTTGCTACCTTAACTTATATGTTTTATTCTTCCCTTTAAATCTACAATGGCGCGCGCAGCATGGAAGCGTCGCGCCTGCCTCAACATCTCCACTGTATACACTCCGATTGATGCATATCTGGCGGTGGCGGGTGGAGAGGCAGCTGCCTGTGGCGGTGGCAGGTTTTTGTGGCAGCTGCCCCTGCCACGCAAATATTTTACCCTTACTGGTTCTCACGTGCAATGTAAAACGCGGATGTTTAAGAACGTGCTGAGTGCTGAGTGTGTGTGCCATCTAGCGGTTTAGAGGAGAATCAAATCAAATGCACCTTAGTCCTTTTGTGTCCGATGTGTTCAATCAACTATTTACATGCTGCTTTCTTTTATACTTTTAGGGTATATTATTTATATCCACACAGGTTAGAGTTTTGCATAACCTCTCTTAAATTAGTCTTACCAAAATTATCTTTAGGGCAGATACAGAAAGTATTTGGTGGGTGAGCCTTAAGAGTGTGGGTGGGCCTGAATAATTTGCATCACCTGGCTTAATCTGTTGAATATATATATTATAAAACTCTCCGTAGTTTTCATACTATAAGTGTACGTACGCACAAAAGCGAGATTTTGCGAGCGCACAAAAGTTTTCAGATCTATAACCAGAACCTGCGCAAAAATCCCTTTATAAATATCGTTCAAGGGAAGGTTGTGCGTACGTACCTCTCCACCCTGTCTCCTCCCCGAAATCACCATATATGGATCTTACAACGCCTAGTTTTACTGTGCATAACCTTATCTGCATATAATTTCCATGCATATTCCCATCCACGTGGGAATACAAGACATTAAGGAAAAAGGAGATGTGGACTATAAATGTCATTTGTGCCATTCACATAGCCTCCTGGTTGGTGTGTCGACATGTGGTGCGGCGACCCGCGTTCGAATCCCGTCTTGAGGTCCTTTGCGATCCCGATCCCCTCTTTCCTATCATCTCTCCACTGTCCTATCACAATAGAAGGTATAAAAAGGCCCAAAGATTTTATTCAGTATCCTTGTTGTGTTTTAGAATAAATAGGCCTATATCAAAATATCCATAAAAACGAAACTGTTTAAAATGGTTCTCGTAAATATTTTAGAGTTGATTTCATTCTTTTCCACTGGCCAAATAGTAGCCTATTTAAATTTAGCCTTTTTTAAATTTAAATTTATAGAGTTTTTGCCGATAAGGCGAACATCTTTTAACTATTTTTAGTGGAAACAGACAGGCCTACATTTATTGCAGGTGTAGGCTACTGTCTGACTCGGCGCGTCACTGACAAGTATTTTAAAAAGGAGCGTGCAAGTCTTACCTTTTTTTCCCAGTTGTATCCTTGAAATGCAGTGATATTTTTCGTAATATTGTGGAAATGCTTTCTCACAACATCAACACTTGTTGATGCACGTGCAGCTGCGGTTGTACAGTAATCTGTTATCATTGGTCCTGTTCAAACCGGACAATGGACCGTTCGACCACCAAATCCAGCAGTGTCCGCCATAATATCGAAGTAAGTGCGCATCATTAATCATTGCTCTCGCTTAAAAAAAAAAAAAAATGAAAAATTTTTTTTTCATAACATGAGATCTATTGTGCACCTATAGCACTCTTCACTGTCATTAAAACATAGCATGCCACAGGAAAAATGATGAAGGGCTTCCACTAACTTACAAATATGTCTAAATTCATAACATTTTTAATTTCTGCGTAATGACTTTATGTAATTTCTGTAAAATCGTTGTTTACTTTATTACTTTTCTCACTCTAGAAAAAAGAGTTCGTACGCGTGGTCTAGAATGTTCGTACGGTGCGTGCGCATTTTCACCAACTTTATTTTTTATAGATCCAGATATGTGCGTGGAAAATTGCGTATTATGCCCATTTTGGGCGTACGCAGCGTTTATAAATGAGACCCCAAGTTCAGGTGTATTTGATCAGGTTGGAGAAACAGAAGTGGGCTCCCCTGTCATATACTGTACATATGGGATGGCATCAGGGTGAGTAAATGATGAGAGAATTTTCATTTTTGGGTATTAATGAGCCAGATGTTATGCAGCGGCCAGAAATGTGTTCCAGACAGAATAGAAGAACCCCTGTTGAGTTAATGATGAGTGACACAGAATTAAAACAGACCGACTTTTAAAGCCACTTTTGTGTTCTTTATTAAGGCCTCTGAATGCAACAATAATTAATCTTTGAATTGTTTATTTGTGGTATTTAGGGCTTTTCTTTGGAGCACATTTAAAGTAATTAAAAAATCAAAACAAATGTTAAAAATGGTATCAAAAAATAATGTATTTCCATGGATCTGATTAGGAGGACAAGCTGTCAGTCTAGGCCTAGTTTTAACTCTGCATCTGTGTATGATTAAAAAACAAAATCCTGTCTTTATTGACAATGCTGAGACTATCACATGGAAAAATATTAATTCTTAAAATTCTTTTAGAACAATCACTGTACATATGGCAAAACAAATAAAGGAGCCTTCAAATACTTGTGCACTAAATCATAGCAGTATATGCGTATATAGACCAGAATTTTTTTTTCTCCTTATAATAATCAAAATGGTGTTTAATGATTTAGCTTGTCAACCAGCAGATGTTATACTGGTGAAATAGCTATAAACTGAAACCAATAGTCATTTTATTGAGAAATCATATTTATCACCTTTATTATAGAATGATCATTGAGAAATGCACAAGAAATGCATTTAGAAATGCACATAACCGATTATAATGTATGATGAGAACATAAAAACTTATATTGTATTTAGTTAGTTATATTATGTTCAGTTCTATTTGTTTTAATTGTTGGCACCTATGCTGTTGTAAAGCTACACCGGTTGAAGTCAGAACATGAACATGCATTCATACTGATGAAGCAGGTCGACCTAATTAAGGCGAATTGCCATTGTGTGCTGTGATTCTCATATAAGGCAAGTGGGAAGGTTTTACTGACGCCATTAAAGAAGTCATCAGCGGGAAAATGATTGAACTAGTTTACTCATCAAGCAGTTTCATATTCGCTTTACATTATCTCTCTCTCTCTCTTTCTCATTTGAATATCTGCATCCATCCTTCACCATCCCATCATGACTCCAGGTCACGGCTAACACATCAAGATTTATTCATGCTGACAATGAGCTCCTCTCTCTAATTTACTCATTGAAATTAACATGATTGACATGTTCATTTTATCACACTGTGTGAAGCCCCTCCCTCCCCTCACCCCTCTGCGGCCGTGCGATCTGATTGGCCGAGACAGGCTGTAATCATTGACAAGCCCATTAAAAGAGACTGTGAACAATTATCTTACTAATTCAGAAGATTCTTTTTAATTTGCCACCATATAATTGTCAATCCTCAGTGTAATCGCTATTTTTTTTCCATGCGCTCCTCAAGTGTGCAGGTCAGGGAAGGGTATTTTTGGCTAGTAACCTTTCGCTGAAGTTTACTTAGAAATCAACAAATGCAAATCTGGAGGAGGAATGTGCTCATCTGGATGACGAAAGTGAATTTTAATAGTCATAATTTATATGCAGAAACTCAGAGAGCCTTGTATGCAGACTTGTTAGATTACATTAGTTCTGATGTTGCATCATTAAGCTGCTGTCATTTGTAGGGAACATGCTACAATATAATTACATCACAAATAAAACAAAACGCTATGCTGGGAATAACATACTACTACTATTAGTAGTATTCTTAGTATTTTTGCAGGCGACAAGTGCTTCCCTTTAGTATACTTTAAGCTCACTTTCAATGTTCAACAAGTGAAATAAAGAAACTATTAATAATTAGAAACATAATTTTGTAGTGTTTTTATTTATTTATTTATTTTTTCTAGCATATTATAATATTAAAATGATTTCTGAAGGTTCATGTGACACTGAAGACTGCAGTAATAATGCTGAAAATTCAGCTTTGATATCAATAAAAACTTTATAAAATATATTCACATAGAAAACAGTTAAATTATATTGTAATAACATTTCACAGTGTTAGTTTTTATTGTATTTGTGATAAAATAATTGCAGTCTTGGTGAGCAGAAGATATTTAAAAATCTTCCTTAAAACATTAAAAATATGTATTTTTTTCAAGAACTGTTAATGACTCACAAGTTTATAAAGTTTGCAATTACATTTATTTATTTATTTATTCATTCATTCATTCATTCATTTATACTGTGGTGGAAACATGCTTCTATAAATTTGTGCATGAATACATATAAAAGTAAAAAAAAATATATAAATAAATAAAAGTAAAAATACCCAGAAGAGAAGTGATATGAACATTTATTCATTAAATACACACTTAGCACACAAGCAGGTATATTTTAAGTGTAAAAGTACATGTATTTAAAATGTACATATGTTAAAAAAAAAACAAAATGTTTTATCTATTTTTAGTTTTTTAAATTAGTTTAGTTTAGTTTTTAGTTTATTGTTTTTATTTTTATTTTTTTGTATAGTCTATTTTAGCCCAAAATGTTCCCATGAGCCCATTTCAATGTATTTTTATTCCACTTTTTTCAATCATTGTTTAACCATTTTGACTAATTAATTCATTTATTTGTTGTTATCCTACTCAAAAAAAAAAAAAAAAAGGATAACAGTATGCGTAATGTGTTAACTAGTTTTTAAAAATGAATTTTACTTTCTGTTTTGGAATATTGTGTATTATTTAGAGCTATTTTCATATTTCAGTATTTCAGTGGACATAATGTTTTCATATCGTATAAAAAACATATTCCCGTATAGAGGTTAAAAAACTGCCCATAAAAGTCAATTCCAGGGGGCAAATTTTGCTTCAATACACAGACTGAATGCATGTTTGCTCAACAGAGGCAAGAAGCTCCATATCTCCAGTAAAAACCAGAAGCCAACCAAACATTTGACGTGAAACCCTTGGCATGTAGAGTTCAAGAGGGGCTTTCTGGAATATTATTGCACAGATCCTCCATCCCGCTCCCTCCCACTCACTTCACCTCTCACTGCAGGCAATTCAATTACCTCTCATGCAAATTACGGGCGCTTTCATTTGGAAAGCCACGCCTGGGCGCCTCATAAGACTTTCTTACTCCCTGATCTCCCTTAATTAGCCCGCTAATGCACCCGTTTGTCATGCTTCTGAGCGCCTGAAAGCAGCATGAAGAATGGAGGCACTTCTGATGGAGGGATGATGACAAGAGACGGAGGAGGAGTGGGGGGTGAGGGGTGTAGATGGGGAGATGGACAAAAATAGCACAGGACCCCAGACAGCAATGCTGAAAGTGTAGTGAGTGGGAAAATGGCCTTTAACACATGGATCAATAGCGCTGTTGTTGAGCCTCGAACATCCTCCGTGTGTCGCTGAATGTGTAAACGGGTTTAGACAAAGACGACACAATCCAAATGACCTCCACTTCACAAACAATGTCCTTTACCAACACATGTAATGAGTTGCTTTCAGTGGCTTTTGCTACACATTTTCAAAACGTTGCTATGCAATAGCTAAGGTGTTATGACTGTTTTTTCGACTTGTTAGTATGTTGCAGTGCGGTGTGTGATGGGTTCTTGTTAGTATGTTACAGTTTGGTTGCGGACGGGCAGTCAGGTTAATGCTATGTAGTTGTGAGTGATTATCAGGGCATTGCTATATAGTTGCCAAGATGTGATTGATTGTCAGGGCGTTGCTATGCAGTTGTTAAGGTGTTTTCAATATTTAGAGATTTGTTAGCATGTTGCTATGCAGTTGCTAAGGTGTCTGACTCTTTTGAGTCTTGTTAGCACATTGCAAAGTGGTTGTGGGGTGCTGTGAGTGGTTGTCAGGACGTTGCTGTGCAGTTGTTAAGCTGTTTTGGCTATTTAGAGCTTTGTTAGCATGTTGCTATGCGGTTGCTAAGGTGTCTGACTGTACTGAGTCCTGTTAGCATGTTGCAGTGTGGTTGTGGCATGTTGTGAGTGATTGTTGTTGCTTGCAGTTGTTAGGTGTTTCGGTTGCATGTTGAAATGTGGTTGTGGGGTCTGATTCAATGTCTGTATGCAGTTGTTAAGGTGTCTGACTCTATTGAGTCTGTTAGCATGTTGCAGTGTGGTTGTGGCATGTTGTGAGTGGTTGTCAGGGTGTTATGCAGTCACTGTTTTAAGTATTGTTAGCAGCATGTTGAAATGTGGTTTTGGGGTGTTGCTATGCATTTGTTAAGGTGCGCAGATTGTTTTGAGTCTTGTTAACATGTGGCAATGCAGTAAGTATATTGTGATTATAGTGTGGTTGTGGTGTGTTGTGGGTGGTTGTAAGGGCGTTGCTATGCAGTTGCTAATGTGTCCTGATGTTTTGAGTATTGTTTGCATGTTGAAATGTGGTTGTGGGGTGTTGTGATTCAATGTCAGGGTGTTGCTGTGCAGTTGTTAAGCTGTGTTGGCTATTTAGAGCTTTGTTAGCATGTTGAAATGTGGTTGTCAGGGTGTTGCTATGCAGTTACTAAGGTGTGTCACTGTTTTGAGTATTGTTAGTATGTTGAAATGTGGCTTTGGGGTGTTGTGAGTGGTTGTCATGCAATTGTTAAGGTGTGCAGATTGTGTCTATAGTGTGGTTGTGGGGTGTTGTGAGTTGTTTTCAGGGTGTTGCTATGAAATTGTTATTGTGTTCTGACAATTTAGAGTTTTGTTACCATGTTGCTATGCAGTTGCCAAGGTGTCTTTAGTGTGGTTGTGGGGTGTTGAGAGTGGTTGTCAGGGAGTTGCTATGCAGTTGATAATGTGTCCTGATGTTTTGAGTATTGTTAGCATGTTGAAATGTGGTTGTGGGGTGTTGTGATTCAATGTCAGGGTGTTGTTGTGCAGTTGTTAAGCTGTTTTGGCTATTTAGAGCTTTGTTAGCATGTTACTATGCAGTTGCTAAGGTGTCTGACTGTATTGAGCCTTGTTAGCACGTTGCAGTGTGGTTGTGGCATGTTGTGAGTGGTTGTCAGGGTGTTGCTATGCAGTTGTTGAGGTGTCTCACTGTTTTTAGTATTATTAGCAGCATGTTGAAATGTGGTTTTGGGGTGTTGTGAGTGGACGTCAGGTTGTTGCTATGCAATTGTTAAGGCGTTCAGATTGTTTTAATTGTTGTTAAGATGTTGCAATACAGTTGCTAAGGTGTCTGACTGTATTGAGTCTTGTTTTCATGCTATAGTGTGGTTGTGGGGTGTTGTGAGATGTTTTCAGAGCGTTGCTATGCAGTTGTTAAGGTGTTTTGGCTAGAGTTTTTTTAGCATGTTGCTATTTAGTTGCAAAGGTGTCTGGCTGTTTTGAGTCTTGTTAACATTGCAATATGGTTGTGGCTTGTTTTGAGTGGTTGTCATGGTGTTACTATGCAGTTGCGAAGGTGTTGTGTTTTAAGTATTGTTAGCATGTTAACATGTGGTTGTGATATGTTGTGAGTGGTTGTCAAGGTGTTGCTATGCAGTTGTTAAGATGTTCTGGCTTCTTAAAGTTTTGTTAGAATGTTGATATGCAGTATAGCTAATGTGTATGATTGTTTTGAGTCTTGTTAGCAAGTTACAGCGTGGCTGCGGTGTGTTGTTAGTGGTTGTCATGATGTTGCTATGCAGTTGCTAAGATGTTTGACTAGTTTAAGTATTGTTATCATGTTGAAATGTGGGTGTGGTGTGTTGTTAGTGGTTGTCATGATGTTGCTATGCAGTTGCTAAGGTGTCTGACTGTTTTAAGTCTTGTTAACACATTGCAGTGTGGTTGTGGGGTGTTGTGAGTTGTTTTCAGGGTGTTGCTGTGCAGTTGTTATTGTGTTCTGACTCTTTAGCATTTTGTTAGCATGTTACAGTGTGGTTGTGCATATGTTGTCAGGTTGATGCTATGCAGTTGCTATGGTGGTCTGATTTTTTATTTATTATTATTATTTTTTTGAGTCTTGTTTGAGTTCTTCGTGTCTTGTTAAATGTTGCTCTGTGGTTGTGGGGTGTTGTGAGTGGTTGTTGGGACATTGCTAAGATTTTCTGACTGTTTTTATTTTTGTTAACGTTGCAATACGATTGTGAGGGTGTTGTGAGTGGTTATCCGGGCGTTGCTATGCAGTTGCCATTGTGTTAATGGTGTTTTAGTATATTTTAGTATGTTACAGGTGTGCAGTAACTAAGGTGTCATTGCTGTTTTGGAGTGTTGTTAACATGTTGCAATGTGGCTGTGGAAGTACTGTCAGGGCATTGTTATGCAGATGTTATGGTGTGAGTTTTGTTAACATGTTGCAATAGGTTTGCCTGCATGTTATCAGGTGGTTATCTCTGCAGTTGCTAAGATGTTCTGACTTTTGGTTTTTGTTAGCATTGCAGTATGGTTGTGAGTGGTTGTCTGGGCGTTTTTATGTACTTGCTAGAGTATTCTGATTGTTTTGTGTCTTGTTAATGTGTTGCAATGTGGTTTGGGGGGTTTGTGAGTGATTAACAGGGTTTGGTTATGCAGTTACTGGTTTTTGGTTATGCAGTGTTTTTAACCACATTGCAATGTGGTTGTGGTGATGTTGACCCCTGTGATTTTTGTTAGCATGTTGTGATACAGTTACAAGCATGTTGTGAATTGCTATCCAGTTGTTAAGGTGGCTGCTATCACTTTGCTGTGCTGTTTCTATGGTGTACTCTCTGGTTGCTAGGTAGTTTTCGACTAGCTAAAGTCTGAATAGCATTTCAATCCCTCCAATATGAGATAAAATTGTTGACAAGGCAAAAATGGCTAGTTACGTGGAAAAGCAATAGAACTGTAGGCTTCGCAAGCTCTTATGGCTGTGTTTGACTAAACATTGCACGGTTCTTTCAACAGGATTAACTAGCAGCACATGCGGTGATTGCAGGAGTCTGTGTGTTTCCATGATGTGCTGAGACTGGTGTAAAGAGGGATATAATGGTCATGAATAAAATATAACAATTCTGAGTTTGGATTCATTCATTCATGACCAGCTATGTTCGGCCGAACCTCACTGTTTGTATTTATGACTGTCAGGCAGGAGGAATTAATTGAATTTTCATATGAAGGTAACCGCACACCACAGCAGCTGTTTTCAAGTGTCATTTAGTTTGTTTAGTCCAGCCTCAAAACGTTTTTACAAAAGGTGTTTGTGTACCTGCAGTAGTTAATCATATTTTAAGTGAGCTAAATACGACAAAACCTGCTTCATATATGTAACGCTGGACTACAAAACCAGTCATAAGGTTCATTTTTTTGAAATTGAGATTTCATTAATGTATGGTTTGTTAGAATAGGTCAATATTTGGCCGAGATAAAATAATTTGAAAATCTGGAATCTGAGGGTGCAAAAAAAAAATCTAAGTATTGAGAAAATCACCTTTAAAGTTGTCCAAATGAAGTTCTTAGCAATGCATATTGCTAATCAAAAATTAAGTTTTGATATATTTACAGTAGGAAATTTACAAAACATCTTCATGGAACATGATCTTTACTTAATATCCTAGTGATTTTTGGCATAAAAGAAAAATCGATCATTTTGACCCATACAATGTATTTTTGGCTACCTGTGCTACTTATGACTGGTTTTGTGGTCCAGGGTCACATATGGGGTGTGGGTAGGGTTAGGTTATGGTTTTATAAATAGCTTTATTTCAAAACAATAGATATCTATGGAAAGTATTGAGATGACTTTGTATACACATAATCATTTTAATAAACTTTCTAAAAAGAGCGCCCTCTGTTTACTTGCTCTGAAACTAACCGACAACATCAGTTGTTTTATTTGCGTAACTGCATGTCATGTGACCAATAACCAACATCAGAGAACCACGAACATGCAAATGTGTTACTTAATTATTAACTTATTACCTTCAAATGTTCACATTTCAGCTGACAAAAAAAGTTGGGAAATCACTGCATTAAATAAGAAATGATGTGAATTTATGCATTTTGTAAGACAAAAGTCTTCCAAAGACTTAGTAATACATGTTTGAAATTCATTATCATAATAGGATAATAACAGAGTGATAATGTGCTCATCAACAGTTGATGCGGTGTTACAATTATGAAATACTGTGTGGCCTCTCAATTTTCTGTGTAATTACAGCCACCTGACTAGAGATTGGTCTTTGTGTGAATATCTACAAAACAGGAAGACTTTGTGAATGTGCTATTCTGTCAACACGGAAGTAAGGACGAGACTTCTGATTCATTAGCCGCTATACGGAAATACCTGCAGTAAAACTGTTTGCGCTTACAAACCAGCGTACTCATAATTGAGATAATACATTGCAATAATATGATACAATACACCTCTTTGCAATATCAAACATAGCTGGATGCAGATGAGAGCGGAAGCCAGACACATAAAATATACAAATTTTTCCACTGTTACAGGAAAAATAAGGTGGATATAGAAAGGAAAATGTAGAAGACATAAAAGAAAAACAATAAATGTGACCCTGGACCACAAAACCAGTCTTAAGTCACTGAGGTATGTTTGTAGCAATAGCCAAAAATACACTGTATGGGTCCAAATTACTGATTTTTATTTTATGCCAAAAATCATTAGGAAATTAAGTAAAGATCATGTTCCATAAAGATATTTTGTAAAATCCCTACAGTAAATATATCAACAATTTTAACAATTGGCGATTTTCTTAATATTTAGATTTTTTTGCACCCTCAGATTCCAGATTTTGAAATAGTTGTATCTCTGTCCTAACAAACCATACATCAATGGAAAGCTTATATATTCAGCTTGGTGTTGTATAAATCTCAATTTTGAAAAACTGACCCTTAAGACTGGTTTTGTGGTCCAGGGTCAGAAATTATAAACAATTTATTGCTATTGTGTGAATAATATGTACTCATGTAATCAATAACTCTAGTCTGATTACAAGTATTTGAAAATGTAATTTAATTTCAAGTTACGTTTTGGAATCTGATTTCATAATCCAGAGTACATTTAATCAGTTACTACCCAGAACTTAAACAGACAATATGATCAGAAATACAGACTCAGTGATCACTGGTCTGGAGTTTGTGCTCACTTATTTCTTTAATGACTGTTTGCATGTGTACGGATGCTTTAACAATGTTGTATGAAATTCAGTATTGCCAATATAGTGCTTTGAAAAATCTAATTGAACAGTAGTTGTAATAGCACTGTTTGTCCAGCAGAGGAAGCTAGTGCATCATTTGTATACTTCCACTGTGTGAAGCGCAGTCTGCAGTCAAAATGGGCTGTACTCTTGTGTCTTCTTTCAGCTATCATTATTATTGAATTAATTTGCATTGATAATTGACTGCATATTTAGTATACTAATCACAACACCATCCACTGAACTGAACAACTGACCAAAAGATATGTGAATAAGATGATAGATATAGAAACTATGAATTTTATATATATATATATATATATATAATTCCAAATTCTGCAATATAGTGACTCCATAATTCCAAATTATATTATTCCACATTCTACAATATAATGAACCTGTAACTAAAACATTTTGACTCTATAATTCCACATTCTATAAGCTGTAATATATTACATAAAAAGTTCTAGAACACTATCACACTTTAATTCCAAATTTGATAATATTTAGGCTCAATTTGCTGGCGAATTCAATCACAAGTCATACAATTTCTTACAAATTTACCACCAGTTATGTTTTCTCATGTGATTGTGTTGGTATAAATGCTAATTACACATATTGATGTATCAGTTTGAAGACAGTAAAGCCTTTAAAGCGAGTGTTTAACCCTGCTTTAGATGTGCAACAAAGGCTTCAAAGCGCTGACACAAGTCCTTTCAGTTGTGTTTGTTTCCAGTAGTGTGTACACACATTACTCAAGATTTAGTCAAGATTCATGGAAGGCCGAGCCCATTAAAACCTCTAATCTCTTTCTCATTTGTACAGATGTGCACGGCATGCTTTCTGCAGTAATAAAGGCTGGGGGAGAGTTTGAACAGGGCGAGCGGGAGGGATCTGCAGAAGTGTCACCCAACCATGAACAGAGCCACAGCTGTGTGTCTGAAGTGTACAAGCAGAGAGGTGTAGCGCTCTGCTTTTCTAACAGTTTCCTCACACACATTTAGGAGCTGGTCACAGTTCTGAGCATGAAAATGCTGCACAAATTCTACGGATGAGTAGTGTTTACATAAAGAGTGTCAAAAGCATTTCACAGTTCTCCTTTGAGATATTTCTGCTGTAATTATGACAATGCTGTTTGATTTCAAACAGAAACTGAGAGTGTTGATATATGATAATTTAAAAATGAAGGATAAAATGTTAACATAGTCTTTTTATCTTATTAGCATTTTAATTATATATATATATAATTAAATAATTTTAAGTCATCCTGTGGCCTACTTTCAAAGTTTGCTGAGGCCCCTGGTCCTGAGATACAGTACAGAGAAATATTAACAGAACATGGAATAATTGTATTATTATTATTATTTTATTTTATTTATTTTAATTAAATTTGTCAAAAAAAACATGTGTATTGAGACTTAGCTGTGTATTATGAGACATACTGAGTCTATAATTCCAAATTCTACAATATTTTGACTCCATAATTCTAGTTCTGTAATACTGTATATTATCTGTTTAATTCCTATAAATTTTGAACTGTTCAGTAACGTTCAGTAATATCTGGACTCTTTATTTATAACCATAACGTTTATAACATTTCAATTCTGTAATTTTACATTTTATAATGTACTGAATCTGTGAGTTCAACATTTTTTAACTTTATAATTCCACCTTTTATAATATATTAAATCTACATTTACAAATTCCATATAACTTTAACTTTATAATTTGACATTTTTTTTACTGTAATGACTAAATCTGTGATACTGAGTTCAGTAATAATTTCACATTGTAATTTAATATTTACTATGAAACGTACTAAGTTCTATAAATTACCTTAAATTCTGTAGTATTTATACTCTATAATTCCACATTCTATAAAATAATCAACGTAATTCTGTAACATTTTGACTCTATAATTCCAGGTTCTATAATAATAAATGTTACATTCATTTAACATTTGGACTGTATTATTCTGTAATATTTGGACTTTTCAAATCCACATTCTGTAACATAATGAACCTGTAACCATAAGTTTTATAACATACTGATTTCAAAATGTAATTCTACATTCTATAATGTATTAAATCTATAACTAATGTTTGAATCTATGATTTCACGTTCTATAAATATTGAATCTATAATTACAAGTTCCATATCATTTTAACTTAAGACTTTCACATTCTATACTGTAACAGACCGAATCTAAGATCAGAAGAGTTCAGCAACATTTTCACATTGCAATTTATTATTTACTATGTCATTTACTACGTTCTATAAACTACCATAAAATTCTGTAGTATTTATAGTCTATAATTCCACATTCTATAATATAATCAGTCTAATTCTGTAACAGTTTGACTTTATAATTACAAGTTTTGTAATATTTAGACTCTTTAATTTTAAATTCTACAATATTTTGACAATATTATGGATAACTCCAGTATAATAAATGTTTAATTCCTATAAAATTGGGACTGTGTTATTCTATCTTCTGTAATATTTGAACTTTCAAATTCAACATTCTTTAATGTAATGAACCTGTAACTACACGTTTTATAACATTTCAGCTCCAAAATTATGACTCTAAGCTTTCACCTTCTATAATATATTGAATCTATAATTACAAGTCCATGTAATTTTAACTTTATTTAATACACATTTTATACAGACTGATTACTGTTTGCTACGAAATTGATTAAGTTCTATAAATTACAATCAAATTCTGTAGTATTTATACTCTATAATTCCACCTTCTATAATATAATCAACCTAGTTCTGTCTCAACTTGACTCTATAATTCCACATTCTATAATAAATTGCATCTATAAATACGTTCTATAACATTTTCACACATTTCCAAGTTCGATATTTAATTCCACATTCAATAATATACTGAATCTATAATTGCAAGTTCCATAACATATTGACCATGTAATTCCACATTCTAATTTATAATTATGAATTCTAGCACATTCTCACACAATAGTTCCAAGTTCTGTAAAATTTAGACTCTTTAATTCCACATTTGATAATATAAGGAACCTGTAAGTTCTAGAATATTTTGACTCTAAAAGTCCACATTCTAAAATTTAGAATTATTAGAGTCAAAATAACGAATTAGTATAGAACTTGTAATTACAGGTTGAATATGTTACACAATTACAAGTTCTATATTAATTTGACACTTCAATACTACACATTTTATAATAAATTGAATCTATAATTGCAAGGCATAGAATTTTTTCTATGTTCTGTATTTACTGTATAACTCTGAGTTTTGTAACATTTAAACTCTATACATTTAGTTAAATAATATACTAACTTAATATTTCAAAGTTCTATAATATATTGACTGTACAATTTAACATATATATATAACTTAACTTAACTTATAATATACTTAACTTACAAATATATTTATTTATTTATTTATTTGAGTAATGGTATAATTTTAACTTTAGAATTGCACATTCTATACCATAATAGACTGAATCTAAGACATTGAGTTCAGCAACATTTTCACATTGACTATTTACTATTAAGTTCTATAAATTACTATAAAATTCTGTTGCATTAATAGTCTATAATTCCACATTCTATAATATAATCAATTCTGTATAATATAATATAATATATAATTCTGTAACATTTTGACTCTATGATTCCAAGTTTTGTAATATTTAGACTTTTTAATTCCACATTCTACAGAATTTTGACTCCATAATTCCAGGTTCTGTAATAATAAATGTGTAATTTCTATAAAATTGGGACTGTATTATTCTATATATCCTGTTATGTTTGGACTTTTTAATTCTACATTCTGTAATATAATCAACCTATAACCACAAGTTTTACAACATTTTGACTTTTTTTTTTTAACATTTGATTTTTGATTAAATCCAAAATTTGGACTTCTATGATATTAAATCTATAATCTATAATCTTAATCTTAATCTTATTAAATCTATAATTACAGGTTCCATGTAATTTTAACTTTATAATTTTAAAATCTATACTGTAAACATGAGTTCTAGGACATTCTCACACTATAGTTCCAGGTTCTGTAATATTTAGACTAGAATATCTAATATTTAGAATTCCATGTTTTAATATATTGAATCTATAAACACGTTTTAGAACATTTTTACACTTTCAAACACTTGTTCACTCCATAATTCCATATTCTACAAAATATTCGATCTATAATAACTAGTTCTATTATAACCTGACACTATGATTTCACATTCTGTAATGTATTGAATCTATAACTGCATAGAACATTTCAACTTTATAATTCCAAATTCCAAATAAAGAAATTTTGGCTCTAGAATTCCGAGTTCTATTTACTGTATACTTATATTGAGTGTAAAACTCTAAATAACTTGAAGGTCTGTAATATTTGAACTCTTTATATGTAGTTTGTAGTTCTATAATAAACTGACTCAATATTTCCATGTTTTACAATACATTGATGATATCATTTTCTTCTCAGGTAACATCACGGGGCAGATTCATTTTAGCAAAGGAAAACTGTAAACTGCTTCAGGATCTGCAGGAGACAAAACCTCATTGAGTTTTTACTGAAACCCTTCAGCAGATGTCAATAACCGTGATGTAAGATGAGAATCACTAGTGATATTAGACGATGGCGGGAGCGTCGTATAACACGATCCCATCAGCAGAGCAAACAGACAGATGATGATGATGGTGGGAGGAGAGCAGTGAGGGCCTCTGGCTCCCCCCTCAACAATAGAGCAGACGCACCTCTAGCCTGCAGCTATTGTAGCCGTCCACATGGGGCCAGGGGTAATGGGTGAGACAGCTAAACTCTCTCTAGGGGTCCTGTCTGTGTGCTCTCTCATACACAGGAGTCAGGACACATCCCAGCGGAGACAGCACTGACAGAGGACAAACAGGAAGTGGAAAGCAGAGGAAAACGTCAGCATCCTAACAGCACCATGGGGTCTAAATCCATAAAGCCAATAGAGAACTACTGCTGATTACAGTAACTTCACTCACCTGAAAACTGTACATTTAAACCAGTGCCATGCTAAGAATATTAGTAATGTTATAACTAATATATATTTAATAATAAATAGTAATATATTTGCTATATTTAAATTATGATTGTCGCATGTTTACTTACATGAAATGAAGACAGAAGATAGACAGATAGATAGATAGACTATATATATATATATATATATATTAATATAAATTAATAGCAAAATATTGAAATATATGTATTATATGTAATTACAATTTTAGAACATTTTGATTCGATACACTAAAAACAAATTGTGTACAAGCCATTTTCAAAACTTGCTGGTAAATTCTACAAAGAACTGCAAAGAAACGTAAATCAAAAATGAATTTCTGAAGTGGAAAAACAGAAAGACTTACAATTTTTTTTGTAAATAATAAAAATACGTCTCCAGTGATATTTATGTACAACTAAGAAAACTTTAAACTTTTTATTTTTGACATTACCTTAAATGAAATATGCACAGATTTGTCATGCAAAAAAAGGAAATAAAACAAAAAATTAATATTATACATATATATATATATGTAACCATAAAACATGCACTGATTTATCACAAAAATGCCACATGCAAATAAGGAAATAAAATGAAAAAATAAATATAATAAAAATACTTAATAATAACAACAACAACAATAATAATAATAATAATATATTAAGAAAATATCCACTGGTTTGTCATGAAAATGTATAATATATATAAAGATAATAAAAATAATTATAAACAACAACAACAACAACAATATATTAACACAATATGCACTGATTTGTCATCAAAATGTCACATGCAAAAAATGGAAATAAAACAAAAAATATAAATAAAATAATAATAATATAAAATTAAAAATAAATACAATTTAAAAAAATTTATACAATAAAAATAATTATAAACAACAACAACAGCATTAACAACAACAACAACAAATAATAATAATAATAATAATAATAATATATTAACAAATAAAACATGCACTGATTTGTCACAAAATGTCACATGCAATAAGGAAATAAAAGAATAATAATAATTATAAGTAATAATAACTATAATAATGAATTATTATTAATAATAATAGTAATAGTAATGGTAAAAATAAATACATACATACATACATACATACATACATAATAATAATAATAAAACAAATCTTAATTTTTCTATAAATAGGCTATAAATAGCCTCCTCTTTTAATTTGAAAGTAAAATTCCAGTCATGTTCTTAATGGGTTTTATGTGATTTGACCACTAGCACAATGACAATATTATAATGGCAAAATACATAAACCCTTCAATATGAAATCAAAATGAGATGCACCATGTGTAATAAAAATATTAACAATATGCAACTTTATCTTTAATAACATCAAATGTTAAAAAAAAATGATAACATAAAATGCATTTAAAGTGATAATACTTACATTTAAATTTAATCATTAAAATAAAAAATTTATTTAATATGACTGATGCAATCTGACTTTTTGTAACAACTTTTTACACTTAAAAAGTCATTAAAACCTCAAAGTCATGGGTTTGATTCCCAGGGAAATATTTAGACATTGACTGCACTGTAAATTGTTTTGGATAAAGGCCAAATTTGCCAAATACGTGAATGAAAAATTGATGAAGCTCCTTACACTAACATTAGCACAGATTTACTTTTGCAGTGTACAATATGAACTTCCCACAACACTCAACAAGAGTAACATGATTGATATGATATATCTGATATGCTTTACAGGTTTGAAACAGCCAATACACAGGAAGACTTTGGTTTTTAGATATTTTAGTAGTGCTACAGTGAATCGTCCTAACAGGAACAGAGGCGCGTCGGGGTGTGACGGGATGTGTTTGCCCATCAGGCCGGGTGTCCGGGACCCTACGGAGCACGAGAGGCGGCGTGTGTTTCTGTCTGGCTGTGTTTGCGTGTGTGCATGCGGTGAAGCTGACGAGATTAAGAGGTGGCTGATCGTTCTCTCCGCATAGCCCAACATCCCCTCGACTCGGCCCTTCTCACGCTCGCAGTTCAAAGAGAAGCAGACGCAGGCGTTGGAGGGGAGGGGAAGTGATCTCTGGCTTCCTGCTCTCTTCCTCGCAGTGTGTTATCTCCTGATCTTAACATGCCTTATCTCCTAATGAACGCCCATGACAGACACAACGAGCTCCTTAAGAGACGCTCGCACTTTTATGGCTTTAAGGATTAATCTGCAGATTTAGACGGATTTAATCTGGAGACATTTACACTCAAAACTCAAGAACGTCACAACACGGTTATTACCTTCAAGAGCTGTTTCTACATGAACTTGCCTTTAAACAATGACCTTTGTGGCTTAACCCAACAAAGACAGGTTGATTCAGTCATACAAAGTCATATTTGTCTGACTTGAATATTACATGTAGTACATATGTCTTATGTTACAAACTTGTAGACTCCGAAAGCTCATGCTCACTTGAAATCCCATAAAGCTTAACTTATTTACATGCCCTATGGTAAGAGGGATTGCTGTATTTAGGATATATTAAACACTTATTCACTCTTTAAAGAAAACCACAAGCACATTTTAGGTTCCCGAAAAGAAGTATTTGACAGCATATGTTCACCTCAGTGGCATTTTAAAAGAACAAGTCATGTATAATATATATATATATATATATATATATATATATATATATTTAAAAAAAAAAAAAAAAAAAAAAAGTTTAAAGTACAACAGTGTTTAAAGTATTTAAGTAAAAAATATTTAAGATTATAATATAAAATAAAAAAATACTTTAAAGTACATTATAAATCATTATGCATTAATAATGTTTTGTCAGCTTTTTTAAACTTATACTAAATTATAATTTTAACTGTAGTGTGTTACTCGATATTATATTTAAAGTTAATATTTTAAATGTACTGCATCACAACTTTATTGTTACAAATGAATAATTCCAAATATATTTAAATATATTTTATAATATATAAAAAATAAATAAAATAAATATAAAATAAAATAAAACAAAATTGCTGAAGCAACCTAAATACATTCTTACCAACATAAAATAAAATAATAAAAAAATTCTGCAGCAGCCTATATACATTCATTTTTACCAAAATAAAATAAAATAAAATAAAATAAAATAGAAATCTCCTGAACAAACTAAATACATTAATATTTAGCTATATTACCTAAATGCATTCTTATCAAAATAAAATAAAATTAAATTAAAAGATTTCAATCTAAACCTAAATACATTCTTACCAAAATAAAAATAAAATAAAAGAAATAAAATAAAATTGCTGAAGCAACCTGAAATACATTCTTATCAAAATAAAACAAAATAAAATAAAATAAAATTGCTGAAGCAACCTAAATACATTCTTACCAAAATAAAATAAAATAAGAAAAAATTTCTGCAGCAGCCTAATATGAATTATTACCAAAATAAAATAAAATAAAATAAAATAAAATTCCCGAAGCAACTGAAATACATTCTTACCAAAATACAATAAAATAATAAAAAAATTCTGCAGCAGCCTAAATACATTCATTCTTACAAAAAAAAAAAAAAAAGAATAAAAAAAAACTGTTTATTAGTTAAATCGGAATAGAAATAGCTCTTCAAGGAAACAATTGCAGGTTTACAGTACATTTGCTCTCAATTTTATCTTATTGCTGGGTAAGGGAACAATAAATAAATAAATAAATACATTTCAAACTCAGCAACTCAAAAATATTAATTTTGGTCCCAAATTTGTATCAATTTTACTGATAGACTGTGTGATCAATTTTTAGGTATAATATGTCACAGTTTACTTTATTTTACCATCCTCACTTACATAAATGAACTATAATGTCCTGCACCCGCTAGTAAAAAAAAAAAAATGTCAAAAATTATATCTGGTGTCTGAATAATTTTCGGTTTGACTGTATACTACAGTCAACCTGTAGTGGGTTAAGATTGTTCCTGTAAGTGTTACCCGTTCTCCATTTCTCTGGCGCTGTCAGCTCAGGTTAATTGTTTGTAACCCGGTGTCAGAGAGAGCTATGAGCGAGAGCAGGACTGTAATTGTCGACTTGACCTCGCGCGCCCTCGTTTCGCTGGACCTCTTGTGAAATGTGACAGAACCGGCCGAGCTTTTTTGTCAGAGAGCTGAGTGACCTTCACTGAAAAACAGTCTGCTTTATCACACGCTGCACTAAAGAAAAACCGCCTGTTCCCGCTTATAAAACCAGGGCTAATTATATTTATATATGCTGGAAGAGGGGTCACTTTCTGAAATGTGCTATGAATTTTAATTATAGAAACAGTTATGACTGGAGCACAGTGTACATCAGGCCTGGTGAGAAAAAACTCCTATAAAGTCATTACAGGACTGTGAAAAATAAGTACACTTTAGCATACTTTTTAAAAAAGAGCACTTATTATGGAAAATATCATTTCCATAATAAGTGCTCTTTTTTTAAAAAGTATACAGTATAGCCTAAAAGGAATATAATTATATGAGAATGTTTTTTTGGAATGCAAGTCTTTATTTTATTATTTTTTTTATTATTTTATTTCATTTATTTTATTTTATTTTAATTTATCCTGTGACTTATCTGACATTTGCTACTTTGATTTTTTTTCCAGAGAAAAATCTAGTAATTTTATTTTATTTTATTTTATTTTATTTTATTTTTTATCCTGTGACTTATCTGACATTTGCTACTTCGATTTTTTTTCCAGAGAAAAGTCTAGTTATTTTATTTTATTTTATTTTATTATTTTTTATGAGATGATTTATCTGACATTTGCTACTTTACTTTTTTCCCCTGAGAAAAGTCTAGTAATTTATTTTATTTTATTTTATTTTTATTTATTTTTACATATTTTATTTTATCTGACAATCAGTGTTATTGTTAATTATAAAGATAAGCATAAGTAAAGTTGAAATTAAATTAAATAAATATATATATATATATATATATATATATATATATTAGATGAAAATTGTACAATTTGGCCTTAACGGAAATAAAGATAAATTAAAGCTAAACAGACAAATAATAAAACTGTACATAAAAATGCTAAATATTCAAATAACTGATCAATTTAAACACTGACAAATATTATAATATATAAACAATTAAAAAATAACCATTTGACAACTCATTATTCATTTATTCAATAAATAATTATGTTTGGCTACAAAATATTTTAATTATTCATTCCTGGAAGGCCGTAGTGTTAAAGGCTCTTGCGTTTAAGTTGCTCGGTCAAAACAGCACTTCCTTTTCCAGTCCGACACTTTGACTGTTTGTCATGTTGAGGATTGGGTTGAGCGGCCAGAAACAGAAGAGCAGTGATTGAGCAAGAAGAGCAGAGAAAACAGAGGACAGAGAGATAGAGAGAGGCCAAAGATGAAGGGACGGCAGAAGAAAGGGGGTAATTACTGGCCCTTTCTTATGGAAATGCTAATGAAGTAGGAGAGAGGCCAGCAGACAATGGGGGCTGCGAGCGGCTCGAGCGTCCTCATGTAAACAGCTTCCTGTCATGGAGCCATTTAGCCCTCACTTTTACTGACTAACAAGACATCTCCACGCCAACTACAAAGAGCCCGTCTTCATCAAAGACGCCAGCGGAGCTCCTCGCGCGGCTTACAGCGCGCTGTTCCCAGGAACGGGACGCCACAGGCCCGGCTTTGCCATCTTTGACAACTAAAGAGATCAACTTTTGTCCAGATCAGAAGTAAATGTCAGGGCAGCGTCACTGTAAATGACATAAAAATGCAAAGTTTTGGTTGAGTTACTTCAACAAACATGATCATTTTCAACAGTTTTTTCCTTTTCTAAGCTTAGAAATGTAATAAATGATTGTTCTGTGTGTTTGTGTTATTTGAGGTGACTGTGGACTCCAGAATTACTTAGTCATCTTACACACACACACACACACACACACAGATTGAGTCGCACATACATGCCATGCAGCTCCTGAGCACATCCAGTCATCTGACTCATGCTGACATTTCATCTATTATGAAGTATATCCTCTCCATTCGTTCGCCTACGCTCATAAATTGACATAAATTTTCATATTAGACACTTAAGTGTGAATATACACTGGAGATGAATATTGTTAGCAATCATGACTGCCAGCACAAAAGGAATTTAGAGAATTATGCTTAAATTTTTCATTGTGATGAAAACATACGCTCATAAAAAGTTATATTAAAATAGTTCATAATAAATAATTTACATTGTTATAAAATATTTATATTTTGAATAAACACTGTACTTTTTAAACTTGTTATTCATGAAAGAATCCTGAAAAAAAAAAAAAAAAAAAATCACAGGTTCCAAAAAATATTTGGCAGCACAACTGTTGATATTATCCAACATTGATCATTCTAATAATAAATCCGCATATTAGAATGATTTCTGAAGGATCATGTGACACTTAAGACTGGAGTAACAGCTGATAAAAATTCAGCATTTCATCACAGGAATAAATTCTATTTTAAAGTATGTTAAAATAAAAAACATTATTTTATATTGTAAAAACATTTTGCAATATTACTGTTTTTTTTCTATATTTTTAATCAAATAAATGCAGCCTTGATGAGCATAAGAGACTTCTTTAAAGACTATTACAAGTCTTACTGACCCCAAACTTTTGAACGGTAGTGTATATATATATATATATATACAGTGTTGTAACGCATTACAGGTAATATTACGTAATATTATTACTTTTTCCATGTAACTAGTAAAGTAACGCATTACTTTTTAATTGACAAGAAAATATCTGAGTTATTTTTTCAAATAAGTAACGCCAGTTACTTTCCCCCCATTTATTGATTAAAAGTTCTCCTGTCCACATGTTGAGAGAAATCGGGAGTAAGATGTGAGCTCTAGAATAAATATAAACATCTCACTCACAGTGTTCCTCAAAATGAATGAAAACAGTAAATAATTTAATTTACTGCAATAATTAAATATGTTAAATAATACAATTATTCTTTATGTATTTAATCCCATTTTATTAACCGACGTCTTTGGTGCCGACCTTCGATGATCCAGTTCAACCATACTAAGAAGCAGAAATTACTCAAGATAATCTAACATTTGTTTCCTTTTTTTTTTTTTTATTGCTAAAGAGTTGACATTTTTTTCTTCTGCGGTCTACTGTAGAGACTTGAATTTACTTTTCTCAAAGCCTGAGGCTTTTGGTGTGATAGGGCTTTTACATTTGCCAAAAACAGAACTTTTTAAAAGTAAAGTAACGCATTACTTTTCATAAAAAGTAACTAAGTAGTAGCTACTTCTTTAGTGCGTTGCTCTATATTGTAATGCATTACTTTTAAAAGTAACTTTCCTCTAAACTGTATATATAAATATATACATACATCTATATAAAATGGTCTAAAAATATATAAAATAGTTACCACCACTTAACTGTAGTGATATTTTGTTTTGTTTCAAAAGGGCTTTTACCTTTTACATTTTCCTCCATATATCTGTTTTTTTTTGTTTGTTTGTTTGTTTGTTTGTTTGTTTTGTTTTGATGACAGTGTCTATCTCTGTGTTTTTTTAATGTCTAACCCCAGATCACCACATCTTAACTGTATTGACATTTTGTTTAGTTTAAAAAAGCTTTATTTATTTATTTATTTATGTGTGTTAAATTCCTGGGAGATTTTTATTCATTACTTATTTTTATTTTTGTTTTATTTATATCTAATTCCAAGTTACTGCAGTTTAACTGTAGTGTAATTTTCTGTTGTTTGACAAAGTTTTTAAGTTTTAAATTTAATATTGCTGTTTTTTTGTTTGTTTGTTTGTTTATTTGTTTTGTTGTTTGTTTGTCTGTTTGTTTGTTTTGTTTGGTTGACAATGTCTAACTCCACGTTACCACATCATAATTGTAGAGACATTTTGTTTTGTTTGAAAAAAAAACCTTTTTTTTCATGTTAAATTGCTTTTTTTGTTTAATTTCCATTTATTTATTTTTTGTTTTGTGTGGATGACAATCTCTAAAAGTTTTTAAGTTTTAAATTTAATATTGCGGTTTTGTTTGTTTGTTTGTTTGCTTTTGTTTTGTTTTGTTCAAAAAAAGCTATTAAAATCTTTTTTGTTGCTATTTTCATGTTAAATTGCTGTTTTGTTTTGTTTTTTGTTTTTTGTTAAGGTAACAATGTCTAACACAAAGTTACCACATCTTAATTTTAGTGATTTAATTTTGTTTTGTTTGAAAAGGCTTTACATTTTTGTTTTTCGGTTTGTTGCTGGGTTTTTATTTGTTTGCTTGTTTGTTTGTATGACAATCTCTAATTCCGAATGAAAGCAGTTTAATTGTAGTTTACTTTTCTGTTGTTTGACAAAGTTTTTAAGTTTTAAATGTAATATTTCTGTTTTTGTTAGTTGGTTTGGTTTTGTGTTTTGTTTGTTTGGTTTTGTTTTGATGACAATATCTAACTCCAGGTTACCACATCTTAATTGTAGTGACATTTTGTTGTCTTTGAAAAGGCTTTTAAAATTGTAAAATTTTATTTTCATGTTAAATTGCTGTTTTTTGTTTTGTTTTGTTTTGCTCTGATGACCATTTCTTATTTCAAGCTACTGCAATTTAAATGTAGTGTCATTTTCTTTAGTTTGACAAAGTTTTTAATTATTTATTTAAATTTAATATTGTCTTTTTTTTTTGGTTTTGTTTGTCTAACTCCAAGTTACCAGAGTTTAATTGTAGTGACATTTTATTGTGTTTTAAATGCATATTTTTTATTTAACTGTTTGTTTTTGTTGTTGTTTAGTTTAGATGACACTAGTGTCTAATTCCAGGTTAACACAAATTAATGTTATATTGCTTTTTTGACATTAAAGTCTAACTAAAAGTTACCACATATTTATTGTAGTGAAATTGACTGAGAAACTATATTGCATTTTAGTGAACATGAGGACGATACTGTAACAACACTGAGAATGAGTACAACATCCCTTTGCCACATCAGCAGATCTTCATCTTTTCTGTTTACTTGTTGAAGAAGTGATTCATGATAAATTACTGGGCTCATAATCGCAGCAGGGCTGACTGACCCTCGGCAGACGGTGAAACAGCAGATCGTCCTGTAGGGGGCGACGGCTCAGGTGTCCACGGGGAGGCGGATCGCTCCGGCCCACGGCTTTAGTAAAGGAGCCAGGATTAGGGGGCTGTATCTATTGTCCTTTAATGAGTGTCTTTGATCTGAGCCCAGCGTTTAGTGTTTGTACACCTGGGCCGCTGCGGCGGTGCTGGCTGAGGCTCTGCGGTGCTGTGTGGGGGCGGTGGATGATGTGGATGGGGGTTATGGGGGAGATCCAGCATCGCGCAGGTAACACTTCCCAGTGAGCCACTGCTGCTGGCGTGGGAATGCAGTAAAAAGAGTCCCGCTAAGGGCCCTGCCCCCTTTGTTTGCCCTGGTTTATGGTCTGCTGGCCCACAGATCCTATATGGAGCCCCAGACAGACACGTAGAGCTCAGGCTTCATAAACTACAGCGGGAAGAGCTACTGTATGAGATCTGTCAGTCCTCAGTTATGCCACTGAACTCAGAGCATTTCAAGCACTGAGCTAGTAATCAACGATATCATTTTTACATGATGTCACTGTGGTTTAAACAACTGAATAATTACAGTACGATGACTTTAGATTCTTCCGGTTTGCTGTTATAAAGTCTGGTGAGAGTCAGTCAGCTGTGCTGCAAACCCGAGCACAGTGGTTTGTCATGAATCACTACTTTAAGTGAAAAGAAAAGATGCAGATTGACATGACACAGATTCACAGGACTGTTTTACTCATTTCCAGTGTTCGTACAGTGTTATTCTTATAAAAAGGACAAGCTTAGTTTCCTCTAAAATAACACAGTTATTGCAGTTAATGTCACTACAATAAAGTTGTGATAGTTTAACAAACAAAAAAACACCCAATATAGAATGGAAAAAACAAAAATTAAAGCTTTTTCAAGCAAACCAAAATTAAGCGGCAATAACTTGGAGTTAGACTCTACTGTCAACAAAAGAAGGCAAAGCAAGACAAAATAAAAAACAAACACTGTAAAATATAACAGTTTAAAGTAAAAATAAAAAAGAAGAAAAAAAACAGTGCAATGAATACATTTTTTTTTTATATATATTATCATATTAAATTATATATATATATATAAATTCGAAGTACATTTTATAAAATTTAGAGTTTTTACCTGGATTTTTTTTTTCCTGAGTCACCTGCCAGAATAATTATCTAATGAAAACTTAAACATTAAATAAATAAATAAATACATACATAAACACCTTCAAAAAATCCACACTTTTAAAACTTTTAAATTGATCATTTCAACTGTTATAAAGCAAAGACAACCAGAGAGTTATTCTGTGTATTATTATGCATTAGTTAAAAAGTTTGTGGTAGTGAAAAAAGCAAAACTCTGGAGGTTTTCACATGCTACGATTTTCAGCAACACTTTACTATAAGATTCTATTAGTTAAACAATGGCATTTGTACCAGTTGATGTATTAACTAACATGAACAAAAAATGAACAATACATGTATTACAATATTTATTCATATTTGTTCGGTAATGAAAATATAGTTGTTCTTTGTTAGTTCATGTTAATCCACAGTGCATTAACTAATATTAACAAACACAACTTTTAATTTTAATAATGCATTAGTAAATGTTGAAATTAACAATAACTATGATTATGTTGTACAAGTATTGTTTATTTTTAGTTCATGTTAACTAATGAATCTTTTTGTAAAGTTTTACCAGATTTTCTAAAATTGTACACATGCCTGCCAGTTGTTTTCCATAAATTATTTGATTTTTCAGAGTTCGTGCTAGTAAGCTGAACGCAATCAGAAGCAGCGTTACTGTATAAACACTCTCAGAAAGGTACAAAAAAAAAAAGCTCAAAAAGGTACAAAAGCTGTCGCTGGAGCCATATCATTTCAAAAGGTACACCACTAAAGGGTGCATATAAATACCTTGAAGGTGCATACAAGTACCTACATATTAGTAGCAAAATGGTACAGCTTAGTACTTTTTAAAAAAGGTACCACCTCAGTGACAGCTTTTGTACCTTTTTTCTGAGATTGAATAACATGTATCTTTGCATAAACTGCACACCTACTTTGTGGAGACATAAAGTTTCAGTAATATCTGTCTGTTGGGTTTTTTTTATGAAGACAGAGGCCATTTTTAGCCTGTAGCTACAAGAGTCCTCATGATGACAACATCATAGCCAGAGGCTGAGAGGAAATGAAGCATCAGCTTTACACCTACAGCATCACTGCTTATGTGTTTCTACATGCACTGTATTTATAATGC
This sequence comes from Labeo catla, assembly GCA_012976165.1. Classification (NCBI taxonomy): domain Eukaryota; kingdom Metazoa; phylum Chordata; class Actinopteri; order Cypriniformes; family Cyprinidae; genus Labeo; species Labeo catla. The sequence goes on from VONZ01000038.1 coordinate 636,649, forward strand.
CATTGTCTTCACTTGCATTCAAAGCCCGTCTGATACAGAACAATCACAGGAAGGGGAAGTAAAACTATGTTATGTTTATATGCAATTAAAAATTTTAGCTGTGACAAATACGTTTCCTTTATATAATCCATTTATGCACCACGAGTGTGTGTGTGTGTGTATGTGTGCACCTGGTATTTATCACGTTATGGGGACCAAATGTCCCCACAAGGATAGTAATACCAGTAAAATTTGACCTTGTGGGGACATTTGTGAGGTCCCCATGAGGAAACAGGCTTATAAATCATGCAGAATGAGTTTTTTTGAGAAAGTAAAAGTGTGCACAGTCTCCTGTGAGGGTTAGGTTTAGGTGTAGGGCGATAGAAAATACGGTTTGTACAGTATAAAAACCATTACGCCTATGGAATGTCCCCATAAAACATGTAAACACAACATGTGTATGTGTGTGTGTGTGTGTGTGCTGGTGCTGCGGTGAATGTTTTAATTATGTTTTTTTCACACACTGGTGAGTGTTGACCTCAGTGAGACTCCACAAAACAAGACGAAATCTGCTTAGAGAAACATCTCTGTTACACACACTCATCTCTTCACTTGTTTAAACACAAACCAACTCATTTTCATTCTGTGGGAGACACTTGACACATGAGCAGGTCAGTTATTAAAATATGACAGGTCTAATGTTGTGTAGGTCTGTAAGCTGCAGGAACAATGTAAAAGGCAACATTTTTCTATTCCATTATAGAAGCCAAAAGTAAAATCAAGTGTATTAAAATCATGTTAAGTGATTTGTTTTGATTTTAGAGCTATGAATCTTTCTGATCATCACTCTCAGAAAAAAAGGTACAAAAGCTGTCACTGGGGTTTTGCCAAAAGGTACAAATATGTACCATTAAAGTACTAATTTGTATATTTGAGATACACGTACCTTTAAAGGTATCAGTGTGCACTCTTCGGGGGTAAATAAGATACAAAGGTGTACCTTTTGAAAGGGCACCACCCTAGTGACAGCTTTTGTACCTTTTTGTCTGAGAGTGTACTGATTGAATGGTGATTTGTGGCACAGATATCTGCACATGCTCTCTGTGCGCTGGTTTCAGCATATTATAGTAAGAGTTAATTTATGACTTATATAAGCCAAAACAATAAAATGACATTTGTATATCACCCAAAACTAGTTTGCCAGTGTAGTTTTGCATGTTTGAAACAGTCATGAGTATGCAGTACTTGTGTGAGGAGTGAGAGGGTCTAATGAGTTGTTATGACTGTGTGTTTGTTGCTGGGCAGCCTGAGTTCAGATTATGCTGTAAATCAGTGTTGTCACTGTGTCTGTGTGCTCACACCACATCACACTCATGTGAGATCACAGACATGTTTCCATGCCAACACACTTGGAAAAATAATAATTGGAAATGTCACTGGAAAAATAATAATTGCATATATATGCATAAAAATGCATATATTATTATTATTATTACTGTGTGAGAGTGCTTGGTATTAAAGGAGAAGTCCACTTCCAGAACAAAGATTCACATATAATGGACTCACCCCCTTGTCATCCAAGATGTTCATGTCTTTCTTTCTTCAGGTGTAAAGAAATTAGGTTTTTTGAGGAAAACATTTCAGGATTTTTCTCCATATAATGGACTGATATGGTGCCCCGATTTTGAACTGCCAAAATGCAGTTTAAATGCGTCTTCAAACGATCACAAATGCGGTTGTAAATGATCCCAGCCGAGGAAGAAGGGTCTTATCTAGTGAAATGATTGGTTATTTACATAAAAAAATACAGTTTAAATACGTTTTAATCTCAAATGCTCCTCTTGTCTTACTCTCCCTGAACTCTGTGTATTCTGGTTCAAGACAGTTAGGGTATGTAGAAAAACTCCCTCAACTTCAAACATCATTTCAAAATCATCCTACATCGCTGCAGAAGTACTGACACAGTCTTTGCAAAGTGAACATGCAAAGAAGATCAAACAGCCTTAACAAAAAAGGTAAAACAGCGATATAGGACGATTCTGAAGTTGAGGGAGAACATGAGATGAGAGTTTTTCAACATACACTAACTGTCATGAACCGCAACAAAAACAGTTCAGGCAGAGCAAGACAAGACGAGCGTTTGACATTAAAAAGTATATAAATTGTATTATTTTTATGAAAATAACCCATCGTTTCGCTAGATAAGACCCTTCTTTCTCAGCTGGGATCATTTACAACCACATTTGTGATCGTTTGAAGCCGCATTTAAACTGCATTTTGGAAGCTCAAAATCGGGGCACCATATCAGTCCATTATATGGAGAAAAATGCTAAAATGTTTTCCTCAAAAACCATAATTTCTTTACGACTGAAGAAAGAAAGACATGAACATCTTGGATGACAAGGGGGTGAGTACATTATCTGTAAACTGTTGTTCTGGAAGTCTACTTCTCCTTTAAAGCAGGTGCAGTAATGATGATGCCCTGGATCAGACAATTTGCTTTTTTTATTTTATTTTTTTTTTTAAGTTGTATTTATGGGCTTTTTACACATTTATTGTGAGAGGACAGTGGAGAGCTGACAGGAAAGTACTGGGAGGAGAGACAGAAGCAGGATCGGCAAATTATTGTGTTATTGTGTTTTATCAACGCAATAAAAAATAACAGTCAATTTTGGAGTTTGAATGGCTCCGCATTTTAAGAAAACAGCTGAATGCTTATTTTGGCTCCAAACGTAAAAGACTTTAAAAAACGTTAAAAAGTTTTCTTTTTATTCTATTTTTATTTTTAGAAGATCATGTAAAGTTTTAATGTATATGTATATTTCAGTGGACGTTCACATGATCTGGAATCACTGTCATCAAGAATTTTTGTTTATGTAACAGTATTTATTTTCAGTGTCAGAAGCAGTTTGTCAAATATTTTCTAATGACAAACTGAACAAGCGTGTAATTTGATGCTGTGATGATCCTCCACAGTGGCGTGGAAAAATGTTCCTCTGTGATTTTCTCTGTGGCCGTCGTCTGTCTGTCTGTGTGTTTCTTGAGCTCTCACCTCACTGTGTCCTACAGGATGAAGTTCATCAGGAGCTTCTGAAGCAAAGCCATCTTCTCTCCCTTGCTCATTAGCATCCTAAAGGTCTGACGTCTATTGCGTGGAGGGGGGCGAGAGCGAGGGAGAGGGGAACAATTACTGTCCCTCACAGTCTTTTTTATCCTTTTCAAAGGCCAGGGTGATTAGGAGAGGAAAGTTTAGATTTCCTGAACTTGAAGTGGAAACGCAGCAGTGACAGACGCATCTCAGGACTCAATCCACATCTGGCTGAGAGCGGGTTGGGGGAGAGTCTGTTCGCCTCCACACACACACACACACACACACACACTGTCCTGCACTGATAGAAAACCACACTTACAATACAGTCACTACTGTGCTACTGAAACCAAACCTAGCTAGTTTCAAACCGACTGTAACACACTTGTAAAGTAAATAAAATAGTCAAATTTAGCTTATATTGAAATTTTCATTTTATTGATGCTTGTATGCGCTCAATTGTACTTATTCTTATAAACTGAAAGTAAAGCTAAAACTAAAACCATAAAAACACATTTTTATTATGAAATAAAATAAATGATAACTGGAATAAAATAAAATAATAAAATAAAATAAAATAAAATAATTCAGATATTTTCCAGGACAACATTTCTTATTTCAACTTAATCTCACTTGAAGTGAAATAATAACAATAAATTTGAATTTGAACGAGTGAACGAATGAACAAATTTTGCTAAAAATTAATTAAAACTATACAGACATATTAAAAAACTAAAATAACTAAAAATACTAAAATAATAAAATAATATTAAAAATACTAAAATAACACTGAATTAAATTCAACATGGCTGATGCAATTACTGTCATGCCAAGAAAATAACCCAAAAAATGTATTTATTTATTTATTTATTTATAATCAGTTGTTAATAATCATGTGAAATAAAATGGTTAACAATTCCAGCATTCAGGTTAAAATATAATTAAGTAATAAATAATAAAATAAAATAAAATAAAATACAAAAAAAAAAAAATGTTAACTTCATCTAGTCTCCAAGGCAACATTTCTCACTTTTAATTTTGTTTCACTTGGTGTATAAAATAACAAAACATATATAAAAATAAAAACAATATAGACATATAAAATAAACAAAAACTACTAAACATAGTTTAGATAAAGATAAAAAAAATATATAAAATATAAAAAGAAATATTTCAGGCTAAAATATGATATGACTAATCCACATAATAGTTAACAACAACAATATTATTATTATTATTATTATTATTATTATTAATAATAAACAAGCAAACAAACAATAAATAAATAAATAATATAAACTAATAATAATTATAATAATAATAAAAGTTATATTTGATCCAAATTGTTATTTTGAATCACACAAAACTCTATTTTGACATGATGGACAGATACACAATATTATTTAAAATAAGTGCAAAATAATAAAATAGTAATACAATAAATAAATAAATAAATAAATAAATAAATTAAAAAAAATAAAAAGTAGTTTACGGTGTTATATTCATTCTAAACTTCTACGCCATTTAAAAAAAAAATAATAATACTTTTATTCAGCAACTATACAATCAAAAAATGATAGTAAACACATTTATAATGTTACAAAAATTTCTATATCAAATAAATGCTATTATTTTAAACTTTCTTTTTATCAAATAACTAAAAATAGCACTATTTTTCAACATAATAAAAAAAACTGTCAAGTTTGGAGCTTGAACGCCTCCACAGATTAAGAGAACAGCTGAATGCTTATTTTGGCGCAGACAACATGTGTGTGTGTATCTTGTCTCTTTTATTTTCCAAGCACTGACTCATCCGCCTGCCCTGTTTACTGATTTAGGCCGGAGAGGAGAAGTGTGGAAAATATGCATCTTCTCTTATAAGTGTCCTTTTGTGGAGCACCAGGCCTCTGTAATATTTCTCACTGAGGTGAGAGGCTCCTTATGCCAGAGACAGACCGCATCGCTTAACCCCTCCAGCACCGCACACAAAAACCTACACACACACAGTCAGCACACATGAAAACACAGAGAGAATTAAAAAACACTAGACAAAAAAAGCACTTTTATGGCAACATCTAAATGAACTATTTAGGTTTTTAAGGGTCAGACCAGCTATTTACTTTATTACTGTGCGTTTCTTTTTTGCTGAAGGATGAAATCCAATTCAAATATGGTTAACAAAATGTTAACTTTTGCTTAAAACTAAGTTCACAACATCTTAGTTGGTCATTCTAAACCCAAACATATTAGTCATGAGTTGCGAATATCAGAGGCTGAGTGAGATGCTCGTTTCCTCACGTACATTGGAGGAAACTAAGTATAGTGTGTGTGTGTGTGTGTGTGTGTGTGTGAAACAGAAGCTCAGAAGAGTGAGTTGATGTGTCTGATGACAGGCTGTTTGCTCCTCTGTAAATCAGCCGAATCTGAGTAGAAAGGTGTGAGGGCCCTTCACATTTACGGCCCCTGAGAAGTGCAGACTACATCAACATCCTCTATCATCAACTCCAAGTGCAGCAGAAACAGTGCTCATAAAACTGACATCAATGTTCCCATACTGAATCATGTATGAGTAATATTGAAACAAACGGTCAGTTGTGAGATATTATAACTAAGGTGGTTTAAAAATTGTTTAAATGTACCAGTCACATTTTTTGCTACAAACATGGTGAATAAAGATTTGTGCAAATAAACATTAACCACAGACAACACAGATATGAAGCTTTTTTAACATTAAGACATTAGGTTAAATGTATATGAATTTTAGATCACAGTTCACTGTGCCATAACATACGTGACCCTGGACCACAAAATCAAGGGTAAATTTTTGGAAATTGAGATTTATCATCTGAAAGCTAAATAAATAAGCTTTTGATATGACAATATTTGATGGGACAATATTTGGCCGAGATACAACTATTTGAAAATCTGGAAAATCTAGAAAAAAATCAAAATATTGAGAAAATCACCATTAAAGTTGTCCAAATGAAGTTCTTAGCAGTGCATATTACTAATCAAAAATTAAGTTTTGATATATTTACGTTAGAAAATGTACAAAACATCTTCATGGAACATGATGTTTACTTAATATCTTAATGATTTTTGGCATAAAAGAAAAATCGATCATTTTGACCCATACAATGTATTGTTGGCTATTGCTACAAATATTATCCAGGGTTAAATATTATTATTTTTCCCATAAAGAATATTTCGTACTGTAAAGTAATATAACGTCATAAAATAAAAACTTGAGCATATGACATTGCTGTCATTGTCCTATAAACTTTCAAATGCCGATAACCTAATATAAACCATACATTTATTGAGCGCGATATTCAAAACTTTAAATTCAAATTGGCGCGAAGTAAAACAATTTAAAAATATTTAAATATTTGTTTAAAAAAATTTAAAAGTAACAATATTTCTACAATTATAATTACAATTTTAATGGTTTAAAAAACGATAAGACGCAAAATATGTTAGCTGAAAATAAATGTTTATTATTTTAAACTCTAAATAAATGTTCTAACTGTATATTTAGACTGCCCGGGTTGAAAAGCACCGCATATCTCCGCTATTGCTGTCGGACGCTCATCTGGCTGGACTGGAGTCATGCTGGATTAAGGAAATTCACACATATCACCTTCGGGCCATCCACACTTCAGTCGAGCACTGGCGCAGGACGCGTCAATGGCCGCATCCTAATGGGCCGTCCCAGTAAACACGAGCTTTCTCACATGTGTATCTGGGACAACAAAAGATTAGCATTATTCGCAAATATACAACTGAGTTCAAAGGCAGCGCGGAGCAGACACTGTCTCTCTTCCTTCTTTTGTTTCAAAGACGAGCTCCCGAATAGGAAAACAAGTTTGGATTAGGCTACTATCCTGCCACGCATATCTAAACCCAGATGTTAGGGAAAATATTTCCATGTGAAATCAATCTAATAACAATACAAATATATTAAAAAATAAGAAATGTATTTTAACTATTTAATATTATGTCCAATAAAAATTCGAGGAACAAATAACAAACTACAAAGTGTGTAAAGATAAATATAAAAGTGTAAAATAAATAAATAAAATAAAATAAATGGTTACAGGTCAGTTTAATATGTTAAGTTGTGTTGTGTCTGTGCAATGCTTATAATTTGTACACAAAGTCATTTCCCTCTTTTTATTTAATTATTTTTTACACAAAGGCCTGTATCTTAAACGTTTGCATTCACTGAAGACTTTCAAACACTTCAGCACTTTGTAATGGGCCACTATGTATGTCAAGAATACTTTCCGTTTTGTGGCGACAAATTATCGGCCGCTATTAGGGCCCGATGGGCCTGGTCTCGGCTCCGGGTCACGCCCAGTAACAGCGGGAGCTCCGTATCGGGCCTTTAAAAAGGCTCCCGGCGCGTTAAAAGGGCAGATCGAGACGCGCTGTCAAAGCATCGCAACCCAACGGGATTTAGTGATTTCGGACTTATATTTATTTGATCGGAAATATGTCTTCCTCAAGTCCCGACCAGCGCCTGGATCACCTCCTGAGCGCCGTGGAGAGCGAGTTTCAGAAGGGCAGCGAGAAAGGCGACGCGTCCGAGCGGGATATTAAACTTTCCCTAGAAGACGCGGAGTTGTGGAGCAAATTTAAAGAGCTCACCAATGAGATGATTGTCACCAAGACTGGAAGGTAAACTGAGATTTGACGCAGATGTACTAAAACTGGTATTTTTAATCAAAGAAAAATATTTTTGCATTTTTTTTCATTAAGGCTGCTAATCTAAAGTTAAAAATAAAACCACAGTCAGTGAAATTTCGGTCGGTCATGGCTAAGAAAACGTTTTAGCACCGTCGCTACGATCGCGTATTTGCGGTCTACTTTTTTTTCATTTAGAATACTATTACTTTTTTAATTTTATTTTTTGACCAATCTTTGTTTCGTCTTCTAGGCGAATGTTTCCCGTGCTCAGAGCCAGTGTAACCGGCCTGGACCCCAACGCGATGTACTCCGTCCTGCTGGATTTTGTGGCGGCCGATAATAACCGGTGGAAATATGTGAACGGTGAATGGGTGCCTGGCGGGAAACCCGAACCTCAGAGCCCCAGCTGCGTCTACATCCATCCAGACTCACCCAACTTCGGCGCACACTGGATGAAAGCACCCGTCTCTTTCAGCAAAGTCAAACTCTCCAATAAACTCAATGGTGGAGGACAGGTAAATAAACTCTTTAGTTCTCAACGGTGGAACAAGTATTTAAAATATTAAAATACATTTATTAGATAGCTTATGACATTTCGTAACTGTTGTTTTCTTCTTTTTTAGATTATGTTGAACTCTTTGCACAAATACGAACCCAGGATTCACATAGTGAAAGTCGGAGGGATCCAGAAAATGATCAGCAGCCAGTCTTTTCCTGAGACTCAGTTTATTGCAGTCACAGCTTATCAGAATGAAGAGGTGAGTGTTTGTTAAATAAAGCCTGAGATGCATCTCCAAGCTTCAGAATGTCTCTTTATATTAATTTGCACTAATTATTTTTCAGATCACAGCTTTGAAGATCAAGCACAACCCATTTGCCAAAGCATTCCTGGACGCCAAAGAAAGGTATGCAATTACTCAAAATAATTTCTCTTTAAAAGCCATTCAGTTAGATTTTGTTATGTACTTATTAATAAAAGTGAACTTTATTTGATTTGCAGAAGTGACCACAAGGAAGTCCCAGACCACAGCACTGACAACCAGCAATCTGGATACTCACAACGTAAGTAGCCTAAACCAGAACTTCACAAACAACTAAAACTCCTCTCAAATAGTGTCTTTTAGCATATTAAACGCATGTGTCTTCACCAACAGTTGGTGGCTGGTTCCTGCCTAGTAACGGCCCTATGGGCCCCAGCAGCAGCCCGCCTCAGTTCAACGGGGCCCCCGTTCACTCATCTGGCTCGTACTGCGAGAGATACTCCAGCCTGAGGAACCACAGAGCTGCTCCGTATCCCAGCCATTACCCCCACCGCAGCACTAGCACCAGTAAGGGCCCTAAAAATGACATATGTGTCCAGTAAACACTCTTAGAAACAAAGCTTCTTTATCTGCATCAGTGGTTCCATGAAGAACCGCAAACATCCATGGAATCTTAACATTCCACAAAAGGTTCTAAAAAATGTTCTTTAGAATGTTCATCACAACAGCACTTTTTTTTTTAGTTTTTTAGAATGTTCGTCACGTTATGACATCATTCCAGAAAAACACCTTTTGGAACCTTATTTTGAAGAGTGTAGCTTCTTGGACCAGAAAGGTTTTATGTATATTTTTGATCCATTCCTTTTCATTTATTAATTTCTTGTGTTTTGCTTGTAGATAACTACATGGACAACTCTTCAGGAAGTCTTGCTTCTCACGATAGCTGGTCGGCACTGCAGATACCCAACTCTAGTGGCATGGGAACTCTGGCCCACACCACCAATACTACCTCTAACACCAGGTCGGTACTTCCTACATCTAAACAAATATCTCTCTAAGATTTTATAGTGGATTCACTCACTAACCTTGTGCTTTCTGCATTACAGCCAGTACCCAAGCTTGTGGTCTGTTGCGGGGACGACTCTCACTCCCTCGGGCTCAGCATCGGGGTCCATCACGGGCGGCCTGACATCTCAGTTCCTGCGCGGTTCTTCGGTGTCCTACTCGGGGCTGACCTCCTCTCTGCCCGTGTCCTCTCCTTCCTCTATGTATGACCCGGGCCTGAGCGAGGTTGGCGTTGGAGACGCCCAGTTTGAGAGCTCCATCGCCAGGCTTACAGCGTCCTGGGCGCCTGTGGCACAAAGCTACTGAGAGCCTTCAAACTGTGACTTTCAGGACTTGAAGTGAAGATCCTACAAACGCTGGTCAGAAGTTTGCTTTCAGAGGGAATGTAGAAGACAATCAGAACGCCTGTACGAATGGAAACGGGTTGATTTTCTTAATTCATATCTGCATGGTATCGTGGCATGAAGTAACGCAATCGAGACCTGACGAGAGACAATCACTTATTCATAGAGTATCCGAAGTATATGAATTTTTGATGTTAGCCATAAAAATGGGGCCAATTATGGTTTATTGTTCTTAATAATATTATCTAAAAGATTAATAAGACCAAATCGTGCTGACTCACTAAAATGTATATGTGTGTAAATAAATAGAAATTAACGCCCATTTTCATTGTATTATTACAGTATGTAACAGTAACAGTCTTACATGTGCTTTCTGTAGAGCTGGAGAAAGACGGACTTTGCTGTTTAGTTCGAAATGGTGAAAACGGTTTGAAAAGTGACTGTAGCTTTGCCTGCAATCCGTCCTATAGAGAAATCATTTGTACATATCTATCTATTTGTATTTGTTGGACTCCTTGTGAGTTTTATTTATGTCATTTTAATAATAAATTAAAGTTTTTTTTTTCTGTCAAACATTTGTCAGTAGTCTTTACTTACCATGTATTTCTTGAATGCCTCATAAATGCAGTCATATTATTTACAGTTGGTTTACACACGTATAATTATCAGAATATGATCATTTGAAGATTTTTTTGGGTTCATAAAGGTTTTTTTGTTGCTGAAAGAAATAAACACTTATTTACCAAGGATTAATTATTTTTTTTAGACTTTTTATACTGCAAAAGATGTCAAATAAATGCTAATATTTATTGTAATAATCTTTACTAACTTTGAATTTTTCTTAAATATATTATTTAGATTTGGTTTGTTCAGATTATTTAATGTGCAAATCTAAACATTCTGAAGAAACAGATATCAACAATATCAGAATATAAGAATTTTTAATAGCTTAAAAAAAACATAACTTTTAATAAAAATATCCACTGTTAAAAGTATGTTTCCTATGAATCTGCTTAGTATTGATTATTAAATATTTGCTTGTTCAAAATGCATTTTAGCATTATTCTTTAGGGATAATAAGTTGATAATCTGATAACATTTCTTTATAACTTTTTCAGGTCTTTCTCTACACATTTTTCCACATAAAATCATCAAGGCAAAGAACATTCTGTGAAAATGTTACCTTAATATCTTTAATAATGACTGAGTAAGGTAATGTTAAAGACTGAAATTATAGTGAAATTAATGGTTGAAATCAAACAAAGATTCTGCGACTTTAGCCTGGATGTCACAGACAGGGTCACAGATATGTTTATTGTTACACATCTTGATGAAATATTAATTTCTGTGGAACCAGATCAGTCTGGCAGTTTCTGTCAGTTCGTCAGCAGGTGGAAGATGATCCTTGAATTCAGAGAAAGCATGTGAGTTTGGATGAGTTTGGATGTGATGAGCAGCAGCAGGTGTGTGTTAAGTGAATGCTGTAATAGAGAGATTCACAGCATGTGATGAGCTTCAGTTTCTCACAGCACTTCGTTAGAATCTGCAGATCTGTGTGACACATGGTCAACACATCTCAAAAAAAAAAAAAAAAAATCAATAACAAATTGTAACTGATCCCAACAAAATGACAAAACTTAAAAACTATTTTTAAAACTATTTAAGCAATATTTTAAATAGGAAGTGACACATTCATAAACATAATATTAATGTTGCACACTTTGTTAGAAATTATTTTCATTGTTTGTTCCATATTTGTGTCATACTTCTTTTAATAATAATAATAATGTTTTAATATATATTATTAAAAAACAGTACTAATAATACTAATATACTACTGCTATTACTGCTGCTGCTACTACTGCTACTACTAATAATGATTAATAAAATAATTAATAATAATAAGCAACTTCAATAATACTACTAGTAATAATGAAATCAAAACAACAACAACAACAACAATAATAATAATAATAATAATAATTAGTAGTAGTATATTTGCAGCAGTATACATATAATGTATTATTTTTTTATATTTCTTCTTCTTCTTCTTCTTCTTATTAATAATAATAATAATTAATAATAATAATAAAAACATTACTGATAAAACTATAATAGGAAACTATTATTGATGCTACTACTACTACTACTGCTACTATAAATGTTTAGCTAATAATTATATATTATAATTCTATTATAATGCTATAATAATTATAATAATAATATTTTTTCTTATTATTATTAATATTATTATTAAAATAATACTAATAATACTAATATACTGCTGCTATTACTGCTAGTACTACTACTACTGCTACTATTAATAATAATGATTAATAAAATAATAATAATAAGCCTCTTCAATAATGCTACTTCTAATAATAAAAGCAATACTAATACTAATATACTACTACTAATAATAATCATTATTTGTATTAGTAGTAGTATATTATATAATGTATCGTTGTTATTGTATATATATTTCTTCTTTTTCTTCTTCTTCTTTTTCTACTTCTTCTTAATAGAAACAATATAAATAATACAGTATTAAACTATTTTTAATGCTACTACTACCACTACTACTTAATAATAATAATGAAGAAGAAGCATTATTATTATTATTATAGTTATTTATTTACATTTAGTCACATAGCAGACAAGTTTATCCAAAGCGACTTACAAATGATGACAGCAAAGCAATCAAATCAACAAAATAGCAATAATATGCAAGTGCTGTGGCAAGTCTCAGTTAGCCTCATGTTTTGTAAAGAAAACAAGCAGTTAGAAAACAGAGGGAAAGTGTTAAAAAAGAAAACAAACAGATAAAAAAAAATAATAATAATTAGAATAGAGAGTGCTAGAGTTAGAGGGTCAAATAAAGATGGAAGATAAGTGTTTTTAGCCATTTCTTGCAGATGGACTCTGCTGCTCGAAGTTGGGCAGAGCTTTCCACCAGGAGGGAACAGTTAATGTAAAAGTCTGTGAAAGTAATTTTGTGCCTCTTTGGGATGGCACAATAAAGCTTCTGGAGGGCATGTAACTCTGAAGTAGTGAATTTAGGTAAAGGGATGCAGAGCCAGTGCTGATTTTGTAGGCAAACATCAATGCCTTGAATTTTATGTGAGCAGCTACTGGTAGCCAGTGCAAATGTGTGACATGCATTCTTTTCGGCTCATTACAGATTAATCTCACAGCCACGTTCTGTATTAATTGTAGAGGTTTGATAGAACTGGCAGGACCTGCCAAGAGACAGTGCAATAGTCCAGCCTGGACAAAACAAAAGTTTGAACAAGGAGTTGTTTAGCATGTTCTGGGGCCTGATCTTCCTAATGTTGATTAAAGCAAATCTGCAGGACTGGGCAGTTTTAGCAATGTGGTCTGAGAATGTCAACTGATCATCAATCACAACTTCAAGTTTTCTTGCTGTTTTCAATGGAGTTATGGTTGATGCGCCTAGCAGGATGGTGAAATTGTGATGAAGTGATGGGTTCATTGAAACCACAAGTAGTTGAAGGTGATGGTCCTTCATCAGCTGAGATGTGAGCAGCTGTCGTCGGATCATCAGGATGGAACGAGAGGCAGAGTTGAGTGTCATCAGCATAGCAGTGATATGAAAAGCCATGTTTCTAAATGACAGAACCTAGTGATACCATGTAGACAGAAAAGAGAAGTGGTCCAAGAACTGAGCCCTGGTGCACCCCAGTAGTTAGATGTTGTGACTTGGACATCTAACCCCTCCAAGATACCTTGAAGGACCCATCTAAGAGGGAAGACTTAAACCACTGGAGTGCGGTTGACACCTCTTATGCAGCCAAACTGGTTGCTATCCAGGAGGTTTTTCAGTGTGAGAAGGCAGCGACTTGGTTGAACACAACTTGTTTAAGTGTTTTTTGTAATGAAAGGATGAAGCGAATCCGGTCTGCAGTTCTCAAAAAGAGCTGGATTAAGACTGTGTTTCTTAAGTAGAGGGATTATACAAACCTGTTTGAATGCTGAGGAAAAAAACACAAGTGCGAAGGGATGTGTTAATGATTTGAGTGAGTGCAGGTACAACTGCAGGAGAAGTGGCTTGAAGGAGATGAGATGAAATAGGATTAAGCAGACAAGTAGTAGGATGTAGGAAAGGATGAGTTTGGAGACTTCTGCCTCAGCAAGTGGAGATTATAAAGAGGGGTTCAAGTGCATAGCGCTAAAAACCTATTGTAATTGTTAGAATGGTCACGGATCAGCAATCTCCACGTAAAACTGATCGTGCAGACCAAACCGTAAGTCATAGAGACTTGAATCTCAGAGGGATGGTAGTACTCACAACACCCATAACGTCACCAATGCTCGCCCCAATCGGCCTGACGGGGACGCTACAGCGATCAAAAGTACGAAATCGCTCATAACTCCTAAAGTGGCAGACTCAAGTGTCTTATGTTGTTGGAATCCTTGGCGCACGCGAGACAAAACTTGATTGTGAGCCGAAATTTTTGGATATTTTGGATTTTTTGCAAAACCTACTTTTGCGAACTAGTCCTGCGTTTTTCACTCGATTGGAACCAAACCAGTGCAGTAAGATTGTCTGGAGAGTGAATATCAATAATTATCAAAAAAGTTAAACATTCAACTTACCGTCGCAAAGGGACGCCAAAGCATTTAAAAAGGGCAGGGCCACTTTTAATAAAATGCCTGTAATTCTTGAAAGGAATGAGATATCTTCACCAAACTCAGAACATTTATGTAAGAGCTCAATCTGAGATCGCAGAACAAAAATTGTGGAGCTTGGCCACTTGGTGGCGCTATAAGAAGGGAAAAAATCATAAAAATGGCTATACCTACGCAACCATTTGTCCTGTCAACATGAAAATCGGCGTGCGCAGTCTTGGTCCAAAGTGCCACAAGTGTCTATAAGAACATTTGTGTATCTCAGAAAACATGGCCAAGATTGGCCGACAAATTTTGAACATCTGTTAGACAAGGCCAATCGGAATAAAACTCGCTGTGCCTGTTTGACTCATGGTCCCAAAGGCCTGTCAGAAATTGAAAAGAAATCGGCCACTGGGGGCAATATCACTTTATTCAAGGGTGTGACCGATTGTACATTGCACTGTTTTTTGCACATACGCACAATATTCATATCATTCAATCAAATCGTTTGTTAAAGTACTGAGAAGATGTAAAAAACCTACTTTTGCGAACTAGTCCTAGGTTTTTCGCTCAATCTGAAAAAAAAAAAAACCCACTGCAGGACAATTCTCCGGACTCTCTAGGTCAATAATTATCAAAAAATGTCTAAATTTACCCTTAATAATGGAGGTGTTTAGAAAAGGGGCCTGTCCGAATTTACCCAAAATTTTATAAAGCCTAAAAGAAAACTCAAAACTTCACAAAACCTGGTGAGCACGTGCAACAGGTGATTCTAGAAAAGCAAGCAAAGTTTTAAGGAGATTGGACCACTGCTGGTGCTTTAACAGTCATAAATGTTACAAAACATAATATTTTTATGGTAAATTACCTGTATTTGCCAAAAAAAAGGCTTGCTACATAATGTATTTTTTTCCATATATGCTTAAATGCCTTAAAGCGCTTGCATCTATATTTATCATTATTATTAATAATAATAAACGAAGCTTTATTAATGATACTACTACCAAAAATGATACAATTATACATATATAGTCATGTATTAGTATTAGTAGTAGTAGTAGTAGTAAAATTTAGTTTTTTCATATCTCTGATAAAAGAAATAAAGTGCATGAGGCTCTCTCTGTGTGTATGTGATGTGTGGCGTGGCGGAGAGAGAGAGAGAGAGAGAGAGAGAGCTGCTAAAGTCACTGACAGCGCTGGAGATCTGCGCTCTGGGCCTGTGATTGAGCACTCAACACCTGAGCGTAAATGAAGCCTGGAGGGTCACAGGGCCATAGGCAAACAATAATGAAGGAGCAATGTGACAGCCAGCTGTGTGTGTGTGTGTGTGTGTGTGTGAGTGTGTTCCCAGAGTAAAGAGCACAACCCATGAAAGTTAGTCTTTCTAAATAGATCTCTGTTGAACTGTGTGGAGGATCTGAACTCTCACAGCATGAAGTCCTGAAAAAGCTCTTTGTAAACCGTACAGGAAGCAGACTGCTGTATGAGGTCTTCTACATAAACACATAGAGACTAAATCTTGTAATAAATGAGTAAATACCAAGACAATAACAACCGTATATGCTGCTGCTGCTGTTAGAAAAATGTTTTGCTTAGAAATACATGATATGTGTGCATTACCTGGAATAACAAACTCATTCATTTTCAGAATTAAGTGGCATTTGTGTCAACATGAAAAAAATGACATTAAAAATTCTGAACATTATTAGATAGATGGCAGCTGATTTGCATATCCTCATTTATCATCACTACACTCTAATTGGTTATATGGAAAAACTATTTTAGCTTATTAAGTTAAATTAAATAATATAATATATGGGGTGTTGTGAGGATATTTGAACCCTAGGCAGTTATAACACATTTTCACGCTGACATTGAACCCCAAAACATTTTGAACATACACTACTGTTCTTGTTGTTGAACACTTTTATTCAGTAAGAATGCATTAAATTGACCAAAGGCGACAGTAAAGACAATATAATGTCACAAAAGATTTCTATTTCAAATAATTGCTATTCTTTTGATCCTATTTATGAGAGAATCCTGAAAAAAATTAAGTTTCCACAAAAATATGAAGCAAGCACAACTGTTTTTAACATTGATAATAATCTTTATATATATATATATATATATATATATACAGCAAATCAGCATATTACAAGGATTTTTGAAGG
This sequence comes from Labeo catla, assembly GCA_012976165.1. NCBI lineage: Eukaryota > Metazoa > Chordata > Actinopteri > Cypriniformes > Cyprinidae > Labeo > Labeo catla. The sequence goes on from VONZ01000038.1 coordinate 653,381, forward strand.
ATCATGTGATGCTAAAAAACTGCAGTAATGATGCTGAAAATTCAGCTTTGATCACAGCAGTAAATTACATTTTACTATATATTCACATAGAAAAATGATATATTAAATTGCAATAATATTTCACAATATTACTGATTTTACTGTATGTTTGATCATATAGTTGCACCCTTGGTGAGCAGAAAAGACTTCTTTTAAAAACATTAAAAAAATCTTTTGAACAGTAGTGTATCTCTGTACAGCATCTCTGTTTCAAATATAGTGTTTTTTTTTTGTGTTTTTTTTTAAAAATCCTAAAACTGTAAATATGAAAAACTGTGGTCCCAAAACTATATAGACACTTATAAATGTCTGAATGTCACTGCATTACAAAACATAGTATCAAACCAATATAAAATGCTGCTAGCATCTCATAATTTACTTTAACGTTTCTATGCATTTTTGCAATAAATAATATTCAACACTGTTTTGGTGATTTTTCCTAGATATATAGTCAGTTCATCTCATATTCACACAGGATCCTACTTAGCAACCACAGGTGTAGAATCACAAAATCATCCACTATTGTATGAAAAAGAGTAAGTTTCTTTAAATGCCAACTGCCCTGACCACTGACGAGTCTCAGAGTCTCGCTGTGACTGAGCTCTTTGTGTGTGAGTTAGATCTGGACACTCATAACAACACACACAAACACTCAAGCACACACACACACACACACACATGTGGGAGCCTGCTTGTGTTGATCCCAGTTCATAATAGCTTCAGTGGATCTTTAACTTTGTCTTCCTGGCAAGTGTGTCTTCTAAATACGCTCTAGAAAGTGTGTTCGGCACACAGGTGAGGAGAGGACGGCCTGTAGGACCCCTCGCTGTGAGGACAAATGAGAGGACAGTGCTCTGAAGTGTGCTGTTTGGTGCCGCTATACTCATATGGAGCTCATCAGTCTGCTTGTTAACACTGCTAACATCACATGTGACTGAGAAGATGCTATTGAGAATTATATGTTTATGATACATTAGGAGCGGATATGTGCTCTGTATTTATGTGGTTATTCTTTCTATCCAGCTTTTTCTTTAACGTGGAAGTGAGCCTATGTGTGAGACTTTTGGTTCTTTAGCCACCATAGGGAAATAACGAGAAGAAAGTGCAGTAAACAGTAAAATGGTTTGCACTACAAACCAATGTGCTGATAATTAAGATAATAGATTCAAATAATATGGTAAGATACACCAATTTGCAATATCAAGCAGCAAAACGAGCTGTTTCGTACAGCTAAAAACAGCTGGACGCGGATGAGAGCGGAAGCCAGACACATTAAATTTACGTGAAGAAAAAGATGGATATGGTTGTTTTAGACACTTTGTAACATCACCCATGTTAAAGTACACTTAAGCATACTTTTACAGAAATAATAAACTTTAAGAGAATATAATGAATGTAATCTCAACTGGCCCTTAAATGCATTTTAACATTAACATTTTAGCAAATTTGCATTTTCAGTTAGTATTTTTTGAGCCACTTAAGTAGGACTTAACTACATCTTCATATGTAATTTCATAACCAGTGTTGGGGAAAGTTACTTTTAAAAGCATTGATTTACAATATTGTGTTACTCCCTAAAAAGTAACAAATTGTATTAGTTATTTTTTATGGAAAGTAATGCATTATGTTACTTTTGTGTTTTCTCATCTGGCCTGAGCTTGTTTTTAATAGAAAAGTTATATTTTGGCACATTTCCACACCAAAAGTGAAACGAATAGGCCTCAGGCTGAAGGAAATGTAAATTTAAATGGAAATGTTATGTTTATTAGTAATTTTTTTCTTATTAAAATGGTTGAATTGGATTGAAAATTAACTTACCTTACTAGTTACTTTAAAAAAAAGTAATCCTATTACCTAATTCACATTGCTTTTAATGCGTTACCCCCAACACTGTTCATGTCTATTGTGCTGAAATATGATTAAAATTACTGCTGAATGTACTGACAAGCATTTATGTTAAACTAAAATATACTTTAATGTCATCCATACTGAAACCTATGTCATATACTTCAAAAGATATGAACTTTTGATGTAATATTGAATAACTCACTAAGGTTAAAAATCATAATGAAGTCCTTTACATGTGCTTTAGTATGTTAGTCAACACATCAAAATAAGTGCATGTCTTTAAAGCATGACAAAAGATTATTAAAAGATGTACTTGAAAGTAAAATGTTTAATTTGACATTATTATAAAGTGCATGAAGTATTCACTTTAAGTAGACTTAAGTGGACGTTTATTTCATTAATGTTATATCTGCAAGTACAGTTTATTAAACTTATACATTTAACATTTGAAATGCAAATAAATGCAAAAATGCACAAGGAGAAAGATTTATTTATCATTGAAAGGAAAGTTATTTCTAAAAAAAAAAAAAAAATGAAACTGAACAAAATGGCTAAAGCTAACCCTAGTAAAAAAAGTAACAGACTTAAAATGCATTTATTTTATACTGTTGTTCAAGTCTATTAACATATTTACTGACATTTACATTTACATTTACATGCACAAAGCACATTTCTTAATTATAATCCTAAAACATGTTTTAATGTCACTATTGATGCGGATTGTATGATGTTTAAATAATATCAGTCTTTAAATAAAAAACATTTAAAGTGTACTTAAAGTATACTTGCAATAGCTCCACTTTAGCACAATCAAATATACTTAAGTATATCTCTAGTTGGACTTCAGCACTACTTTTGCACAAGTACAAAATTAGTTGTTCCAATTTAGTAACCTTTAAATATACCAGTTTAGTATACTAAAAGTACAATTGCAATTTACAATTGGGTATTTTTATTAGGTACATAAAATGTAAATGTATTTGTAGTATGCTTAGCATGAAAAAAAATGTATTTTAAATACATTCTAGTATTTATAAGTTGTGACATCATTCTGCTGGGTTAATGGCTGATCTTGTTTTATTTAGTATTTGCTGTTTTGAAGGTCTAATGTAATTAATACTCTACTTTTGCAAAACATCTTACTGATCCAACTTTAAACAGTCACTTCTGGTGAAAATATGGGTCCATAATCCAGAAAAAAACGTTTCCTCCGGTGGTACAATCCATCTCCTGTTGTCCTCTCACATCAAAATCTACCAACACATTTGTTCAGAACTGTTTTAGAGTGTTGTTGTTTTGTAAACAGTGCTTGATCTCTTCATATTTCTCTCCTGATTCAGACCAGACCACTTTCTCGCTCACATGGATGACTCGTAGCAGGAAGCAACATTTCAAACATTAATAAAGTATTACAAACACGCAGCATTTCACTTCACAGGATGTTAACTGATGGACTGGAGTGATGTGGATTACTTGTGGATTATTGTGATGTTTTTATCAGCCGTTTGGACTCTCATTCTGACGGCACCCATTCACTGCAGTGGATCCATTTGTGAGCAAGTGATGTAATGCATACCCAATACATTCCTCCAAATCTGTTCCCATTAAGAAACAAACTCATCTACATCTTGGATGGCCTGAGTGCAAGTACATTACAATTTTCTTAAATTATCAGTAAAATAAAATATATTTTAATGCTATTTTTGTTGAAACAGCAAAGAATAAAAAAATGTAGTGCATTGAAAATATAATAAGTTTATTATTTTTAATATATTAAAAATAATATTAATCAACAAAATTACAATTAATGAATGAATGAATTAATTAATTAATTACAGTTAAAATTACAATCAAGCATACTTTATTAGTCAACATATCAAAATAAGTGGCTTTAAAGAATGACAAGAGATTATTAAAAGATAATATTATGGGTTTTTTCAAACCTTTAATTTGTATGAATAAAGAAAAGTTAATGCATTATCAACAAACATGAAATAAACAACATAAAAATACAATTTATAATAATAACTGTTCTGAACTGTTACTTTTCTGGCTGGTTACTTTTTCACTCACAGGACTCTGTGATTTTAGCTGGAAGCAACGTTTCGAAGTTTAAAAACTGTTTTCTCCCCTTACAAATACGCAGCTTCTTGCTTCACAAGATGTTAACTGATGGACTGGAGTGGTGTGGATTACTTGTTATTATTGTGGTGTTTTAATCAGCTGTTTGGACTCTCATTCTGACGGCACCCATTCACAACCACTGGTGAGCAAGTGATGTAATGCTACAATTCTCCAAATCTGTTCCCATGAAAAAACAATTATTATTTTTAATATATTAAATGTAATATTAAACAACAAACTAAAGTTAAAATGACAATCAAGCATACTTCATTAGTCAACATATTTCAACAACTTCATTATCAAAATAAGTGCATGATGAGATTATTAAAAGATAATATTAATGCTTTTTCAAACTTTTCTGTTGTATGAATTTAGAAAAGTTAATGCATTATCAACAAACATGAATTAAACAATATAAAAAATACAATTTACAGTATTAACTGTTCTGAACTGTACCTGTTCTGGCTTGTAAATAGTGCTTTATCTGTTCATATTTCTCTGCTGATTCAGGCCAGACCACTTTTTCACTCCACAGCATTTGGAAGTTTAAGAAGTGTTTTTTCCCCTTACAAATATGCAGCTTTTTGCCTCACAAGATGTTAAATGATGGACTGGAGTGGTGGGAATTTTTTGTGGATTATTGTAATGGTTTTATCAGCTCTCATTCTGACGGCACCCATTCACAACCACTGGTGAGCAAGTGATGTAATGCTAAATTTCTCCAAATCTGTTCCCATGAAGAGACAAACTCATCTACAGCTTGGATGGCCTAAATGCGAGTACATTTTAGGCAATTTTCTTAAATTACCAGTAAACTAAAATACACTTTAATGCTATTTCTGTTGAAACTGTAAAGAATTTAAAAAAAAAAAAATTGTATTGATAAAGCTGCAATTTAGTGCATTTTTAAATATAATATCTTTATTATTTTTAATATATTAAATGTAATATTAAACAAGAAACTAAAGTTAAAATTACAATCAAGCATACTTTATTAGTCAACATATCAAAATAAGTGCATGACGAGATTATTAAAAGATAATATTAATGCTTTTTCAAACTTTTCTGTTGTATGAATTTAGAAAACTTAATGCATTACCAACAAACATGAATTAAACAATATAAAAATACAATTCATAATATTAACTGTTCTGAGCTGTACCTGTTCTGGCTTGTAAATTATGCTTTATCTGTTCATATTTCTGTCCTGATTCAGGCCAGACCACTTTTTCACTCCACAGCATTTCAAAGTTTAAGAAGTGTTTTCTCCCCTTACAAACATGCAGCTTTTTGCTTCACAAGATGTTAAATGATGGACTGGAGTGGTGTGGATTACTTGTGGATTATTGTGATGTTTTTATCAGCTCTCATTCTGACGGCACCCATTCACAACCATTTGTGAGCAAGTGATGTCACATTTCTCCAAATCTGATGAAGAAACAAACTCATCTATATTTTGAATGGCCTGAGTGTGAATACATTTTCTGCACATTTTTTAATCTCTTGTGATGAGTGTCAGTCCTTGTTTTAAATAGTGCATGATTTTCCCAAGGCACAGAATAGCAGCACATGACAGCGAACGTTCCAGATGCCTCGTTTTCCATCAACAATTCCAGAGCATCTTCATTTCCCGGTATCGGTGCAGTCAGTACAGATGAGTGCATGACTGGGTAAACACTTGGGTTATAATGGCGAGTCTGAATGTGAGGGCCTGTGGATGAGTTATGGGTCCCTGCTGCCAAAAACAAGTCATCAAGTCTGGAGCGGCCCGTCGTGGAGCTGTGTTTGCCCATCATCTCTCTTGCCTTTCACCCCCACACAAACCCACTTCGCCCTCTGATGTCTGTGTGCCTTCGTTAATGAAGAAATTCTCGTACCTGGGTGAGACATAGCTGTCAGCTGAGCAACTCCAGCTCTCTGTCCCGACCGCTCACCCCGGACGGAGATGCACACGCCCACCCACAGCAGTCTGAAATAAAACATTACAGCTGCTTCATGCCACGGATGAGCAGCTCTACCACGTCTCTCAGAATAACTGGTGAAAAATCTCAAAGCAGATCTCTTTAATATCTCTGTCGTTAGACAGCAGTGAGATTAAATAAAGAGCAAATGGATTTTTTTAGCCTGAGAAATTTTGGTCACACTTTAGTTTGGGGATTGATTCTTACTATTAACTAACCATTAACTATGACTTTTGCCTTAATAGACTCCTAATTTGCTGCTTATTAATAGTTAGTAAGGCAGTTGTTAAGTTTTGAGATCTGAAATGTGGTCATGCAGACTAAATTACAGTTTTTCTCAGTCGCTTTGGTGCATTTCTCTAATCTGAAATGAAATTCTCAAAACTACTTTTTCAACCTCCACATCATCTAGTCATTTGTGCACATCAGAATAGCAGTTTCTCATTCTTTTGAACAAGTTGCGATTGCTTTGGTACATTCAAGCAATTGATTATGTGCATTTGTCTGCGTTTTCCTACATTATCAGTTGCTAGTGTCATGTTGCTCAAAATGTATTATATAGTTCTCTGTGCAATAGTCTTACCCTTCAAAACATCTAGTCATTAGTTCATTGTATAAGTCATTAAATGCAAAATGGTTGATATAGTTGTCATAAACTGTCAAGTATATTTTCTACACATTCCTGTTAAATTTGCCATGCATCTTGAATTTCACTAATAAGGGAATGCAGATTAACCAATAACAAACCAGCTCTCTGAAATTCCTCATACAGTGCTATATGAAAAAGTTCTGCCTAAGGGGTGGTTCCTGTGTTTGCCTTTCTAATTTTGTATTTTCGCTTTTGTGAATCTGCCATGTACAAACATCTGACAGACATCTGTAAGATGTCAGTTTTACATACACTCTAAATCATGAACATCTTACAGTAAAGACATCTAATAAAAGTCTATCTGACACCTGGTAGGAAATGTGCAGATGAGCAAACACTCTAAAAAATAAATCTTGCAGATGTAAATGTAGATGTAAAATAGACGTCTTAGTGATATACGTGTACTATCAAGGATATTTCTTTTTCTTGTCTATCACAGTGACTCTGTAATGTGTTTTTTCTTTTCTTTTTTCTTTTTTTGTCCTATCCAGTCTCTTTTACAGTTTTTCTCAGACGCTTTGGTGCATTTCTCAAATCTGAAATGAAATTCTCAAAACTACTTGTTCAACCTCTGAATCATCTAGTCACTTGTGCACATCAGAATAGCAGTTTCTCATTCTTTTGAACAAGTTGCGATTGCTTTGGTACGTTCATGCAATTGATTATGTACATTTTCTGCGTTTTCCTACATTATCAGTTGCTAGTGTCATGTTGCTCAAAATGTATTATATAGTTCTCTGTGCAATAGTCTTAACCCTCAAAACATCTAGTCATTAGTTCATTGTATAAGTCATTACAATCAAAATGGTTGATATAGTTGTCATAAACTGTCAAGTATATTTTCTACACATTCCTGTTAGTCTATTTGTAAATTTGCTATTCATTGTGCAGGTGAATCTTGACTTTCACTAATAAGGGAATGTAGATTAACCAATAACAAACCAGTTCTCTGAAATTCCTCACAGAGTGCTGCATGCAAAAGCAAGGGGTGATTCCTGTGTTTGCCTTTCTAATTTTGTATTTTCGCTTTTGTGCATCTGCCATGTACAAACGTCTGACAGACATCTGTAAGGTATCAGTTTTACATACACTCTAAAACATAAACATCTTACAGTAAAGACATCTAATAAAAGTCTATCTGACACCTGGTAGGAAATGTGCAGATGAGCAAACACTCTAAAAAATAAATCTTGCAGATGTAAATGTAGATGTAAAATAAACGTCTTAGTGATATATGTGTACTATCAGGGATATTTCTTTTTCTTGTCTATCACAATGACTCTGTAATGTGTTTTTTTCTTTTCTTTTTTCTTTTTTTTTGTCCTATCCAGTCTCTTTCAATCAATATCTCACATACAGTAATGTGTACATTTGTACTTTTGAAATGGACATATGGCACACATAAGAACTGCAGCCTTCTGCATTTCAATACAGTAACTGTCATGCAAACTATTGCTATAGTTTACATCAAGTAATGTTAATAGAGTACACTGTTTGATTGACAACACAAGGACTTTTCATTCTGATGGCACTGATATGTTCATTGACACGCATACTTACCTTTGACAGATGAACTAAAGATTTTGAGTAAGTTACCGGCTTTTGCAGGTAATCCATTGTGTTGTGCTGTTTGTATGAATTGTTTTGAGAAATGCACATACTTCTCTGCAAATGTTGAGGATGATTTGAGAAATGCACCAAAGCGACTGAGAAAAACTGTAATCAATATCTCACATACAGTAATGTGTACATTTGTACTTTTGAAATGGGTATATGGCACACATAAGAACTGCAGCCTTCTGCATTTCAGTACAGTAACTGTCATGCAAACTATTGGTATAGTTTACATCAGGTAATGCTAATAGAGTACACTGTTTGACTGACAACATGACTAAGCATTTTGACTATCTTGTTTGTGAACAATGACACAAGGACTTTTCGTTCTGATGGCACTGATATGTTCATCGACATGCATACTTACTTTTGATAGATGAACTAAAGATTTTGAGTAAGTTACAGGCTTTTGCAGGTAATCCATTGTGTTGTGCTGTTTGTACGAATTGTTTTGAGAAATGCACATACTTCTTTGCAAATGTTAAAGATGATTAAAATGCCTTAAAAATTTTAAGTTCAGTCAATGCAAAAAGTCAACTTGAAATGTTAAGTTGTACTAAGTGATATCTGAGTTGATTGAACTTAGATTGAACTTGGTAACAAGCTCTTTTTAATTTACCAAACCAAATGTTTTGTTTAGTCAACTCAAATGTCTAAGTTGTCACTTAGGACAACTTTACATCTCAAGTTGACTAAACACATTTGATTTGACAAAACCTAAAATTTAAAGGCAACAGGGTAACAAATTATTTTAAGTTGACTCAACAATTTTTTATTTATTTATTTTTTTACAGTGTATGCAAACTGAATATAATGCCTTCAGACACTTTAAGGCATGTTAATGTTAATAAAATGTAATTATCTGAACATCAGAGTGTTTTTTGTTACCCACTTAAGTAGGACTTAAGTACATCTTTATAAGTAATTTCATAATTGTTTTTACTGCTGAATACTGACAAGCAATTATGGTAAATTAAATTATACTTTAATGCTATTTAATATATTTAATGCTATTGAATGTAATGAATTTAAGAATATTTGTATTAGTGTATTTGCATTGATTAAGCTGCAATTTAGTGCATTTAAAATATATTATTAAACAACAAACTAAACTAATTAAAATTATAATCACATGTACTTTATTAGCATATCAAAATAAGTGGTTTTAAAGCATTACAAGAGATTATTAAAATATAATATGAATAGTTTTTTTAACTTTTAAGTTGCAATGATACAATTAATATATTATCAACAAACATGAAATAAACAATACAATTTATAATATTAACTTATTAATAAATGTTGTAAAATGTTGTTCATGTTAGATGAAGATATTAAGGAATTATTAACATTATTGTGAAGTGTAAATATAAAGAGAAACATTTGACAAGTCAGTTCATGAACAAAAGAGACTGAGAATGAAAACATTTTTGGGTTTTAACTAACATTGCTAGTTGATAAAATTTTTGGTCTGCTTCAAAACAAAACAAAATGTTGTGGTTGTGCTAAACATCATTAAATGTTTGTCTACCATTTTGACGAGTGAGCTGTGAAACTGTCTACAAGAGGCAAAGTTACTATTAAGTTTTGGGAAACGTATGTGCCATTTCACGTACAACAATCACTTGCTAGTTTGCAGGAGCTAATGCAGCTGATAGGCTGCAGGAAGATGCTCACTGACACTCTCACCATCGTGATGAAGGAGCCGCGAGAGCTATAGACAGTCACACGATGTCCGAGAGAGCTGTTAACAAACTGCACACTCTGCTCCAAACCATTAGCAGTGATACAGAACATACAATCAAGCCTGGGTGAGGAATAACTCCTGCTAATGTGAGAGCGAGGATGGCAGAGGAGGGACTGTTACTTGACTCTTCACTTTTGAAAATGCACAAAGAGCGCCTACATCTGAAATAAACAAATAAAAAGCATTAAATATTGACATTTCAAAAAGGTAATCTATTCCTGTGATCAAAGCTGAATTTTCAGCATCACCACTCCAGTCTTCAGTGTCACATGATCCTTCAGAAATCACACTAATATGCAGTGTTGGGGAAAGTTACTTTTAAAAGTAATGCATTACAATATTGAGTTACTCTGTAAAAAAGTAACTAATTACGTTACTTAGTTACTTTTTATGGAAAGTAACGTGTTACTTTACTTTTGCGTTACTTTTTAAATCTGGGCAGGGCTTGCTTATTTATTCTTAATATAAAAAGTTCTATTTTTGGCAAATGTAAAAGCCTTTTCACACCAAAAGCCTCAGGCTTTGAGAAAAGTAAATTCACGTCTGTACAGTAGACCTCAGAAGGAAAAAAATGTCAGCTCTTCAGCAATAAAAAAAAGGAAAACAAATGTTAGATTATCTTGAGTAATTGTTGCGTATTAGTATAGTTGAATTGGATCATCGAAGGTCGGCAGTGAAGACACTGGTTGATAAAATGCTTAAATGCATATATTAAAAGGATATTTGCATTATTTAACATATTTAATTATTGCAGGTTTGCATCATATTCTGAGTTGAATTTCACTGTTTTTATTCATTTTGAGGAATACTGAATCTGTTTTTTTGTGAGTAAGATGAATTAATGCATGTTCACATTTATTCTAGAACTAACATCTTACTCCTGATTTCTCTCTACATGGGGACAGAAGAGGTTTTAATCAATAAATGGGGAGAAAAGTAACTGGCGTTACGTATTTGAAAAAAGTATTTTCTTGTCCATTAAAAAGTAATGCATTACTTTACTAGTTACTTGGAAAAAGTAATAATATTACGTAACTCGCGTTACTTGTAATGCGTTACCCCAACACTGCTAATATGATGATTTGAAACGGTTGTGTACAAAGCTTTATATAAGCTGAATGCTGTTCTTTTGAACTTCTTGTTTATCACAGACTTCTGGGGGAGAAAAACGGGAAAAAAATATTAATGATAATCATGTTTCTTAAGAAGCGAATCAGCATATTATAATGATTTCTGAAAGATCATGTGACACTGGAGTAACAATACTGAAAATTCAGCTTTATATCACAGGAATAAATTACATTTCACCATATGTTACAATAGAAAACAGATATTTAAAAAAATATTTACAAATATTTACAGTATTGCTGTTTTACTGATATTTTTTTTATCAAATTAATGCAGCCCTGGTGAGCAGAACAGACTTCTTTAAAAAAACATTTAATAATTACAGTTTTTACTTTTTTAACAGTAGTATATAGTTAAGGTCAAAAGTTTACATTAACAAAACGTTAATTATTTTACTAAAATAAGAGGGATCATACAAAATGCATATTATTTTTTTTATTTAGTACTGACCTGAATAATATATTTCACGTAAAAGACGTTTACATATAGTCCACAAGAGAAAATAATAGTTAAATTTACAAAAATGACTTTGTTCAAACGTTTACATATACTTGATGTATGCCGGGGGTGTGAAAACTTTTGAACAGAATGAAAATGTGTACATCTTTCTTATTTTGGCTAAATATCATTTTTTTTTTTTTCATTTAGTACTGCCCTTCAGAAGATACAGAAGATAATAACATGTTTCCCAGAAGAAAAACTAAGTTAAATATACCCTGATCTTCCCAGCTTTTAATGCATTGTGTTTGAATCTTCTGTAATAGTTGCATATGAGTCCCTCAGTTGTCCTCAGTGTGAAAAGATGGATCTAAAAATCATACAGTCATTGTTGGAAAGAGCTCAAATACACAAAAATGCTGGAAAAATTTCAGGACAAACAAGGGACTCATGAAAAAAGAAAAAAAAAACGGCTGTGGATCATTCATGTAACAACACAGTATAAAGAATCAAGTGTATGTAAACTGTTGAACGTGGTCATTTTTATAAATTCAGCTATTATTTTCTCTTCTGGACTATATGTAAACATCTTTTATGTGAAATATCATATTCAGGTCAGTACTAAATAAAAAATAACATACGTTTTGTAAAATAATTAACATTTTGCAGATTACAAGATGTATGTAAACTTTTGACCTCAACTGTACATTAAACAATAAATGACATTAAAAAAGAACGACTCTTAACTCTTTATGTACTTAAACGAATCAGGTTTGGCTAAAGAACTAATTGTTTCTAAAGAGCAATCAGTGTGAATTACGTTATGAATAATGTTAAAAAGATGTTATGAATAATACTGCAGGTTGTCACAAATTAATTGACGGAAAAAAAAAAAAATCATGTTAAAATTCTCAGATTGGTGATTTGCTCTTGCTGGGGCCAAAGTGGTCACAAACACAAAAGCTGTTAGTCTGGATTATAGCGCTTCTGTGTGGTATATTATTCATATCTGCCTACTAGGTTTTAATCTGTAAATTACTATTACTTTTTACACTCACAGTCGAAATGTGTCTCTGAGGTTTTTAAAAAGGTTTCATGTAGGCTACATTTTTTCTTCAATGTAATTCTATCTTTTTTGCTACTGTCGTTTTGCGTTTACTGCTGTTTGCCACCACTGTTATCTAGTACAACAACGACAAAAAAGTTTAATGGCGCTACCTGATGGACAGACGAGGAATAACATTTTTCAGTTTTCACAGCGACAGTCAGCATGTAAAGTCAATGTCTTGACAATCATTTGCCAACACTACCCTCTTGTGTTTCTTGAGATTAATTAAATATCTACATGACATACTGTTATAATATCGGTTTTAAAAATAAATGTTAAAATGTTTTGACATTCAAATTCAACAAATCCTAAGATAGGAGAAAAATGCTCAACAATCAGAAAAATACAGTTAAAAAAAGTAAAAGTAAAAAATAAATCTGCAAAAGGGAAATTTATTGTTAAATTGGCCCCAGCCTTTCCTGCTTATCTACTGCTTATCAACTATTATAAAACCATCCAATAGAAATGTTTTCTTCAGGCTTATTATAATCATACTACTAAATCAATACATTTTCATTCAAATCCAAAATTCACTGATTAGATTTTCATTATAAGTTAACTTTTAATCACTCTACGAATCCAGAATCTTACACTGGGTTATTATTATTGAACAAAGTGTGGCAAAAAACAAAGGCGAAAAAGCAAGAAATGGTGTATTATAACACCTCAATCGTCACAACAGTGAAATTGTAAGTTAGTCATTTAACCAACATCAAACTGGTCTAACTGAGCAGAACGGGAAGGTAAGAGGAGACGTGGATCACATGTATGGTGATGATCATTGAGAGGCTCTCAGCTGAACTTGGCTTTGGAGAAATCCATCTGTGGATGCTGAGCCATGAACCTGCAAACACATCAAACACATGGAACAGGCCCGTAGCCAGCCTAGCGGAAGGGGGGGTTCTTTTTTTCCAAAAAGTGGACCTTTTTCAGTTCCCACTCATTTTGTATTTAACTATGAGGTTCAAATACTTTATTTTGTTGACTACTCATGCACCAATTTGTGATGTATCATCATGTGTGCTGGTATTTTAATAAGCATGATTTTTTGATTCACCAAAAATATTTACTACAATGTTGTCAAACTGCTTACCAAGATATCGCCTTGTTCACTAAATATACACAAAAACCTAAAGCAATAAGTAAATTAATTAAATGAATGACATTTTTAATGCAATAAAATCACAGATTGTTTGTACTGACACATATCCAAATGGTGGGTGGATGTGTGTCCCTCTAGGGGGGTCTGGGGGCATGCCCCCCCAGGAGAAAATTTTACACATTTTAAAGTGAAATTCATTAATTTGGTGTACTTTAAGAACTCAAAAGTAAGAGCTCTAACCCATGTTCATTGTACAAACTGAACAAACAAAAAAGTTGATGACAGTCTGAAAAATCGGTTCTAGAACCGCCCCTGGTGAGAATATACTGTGTTCTTCCTTGACCCACGCTACACCCTTCCACTGAGTTTTCTGAGCCCCCATTCTGGGCTCCTTTCAACCTCTGAGCCCTATGCAGTCTTTCCTCCTTTTCAAAATACAAATATCAAGAAAGGAATTTTATGCAGAAAAAAAAAATAAAAAAATAAATAAATGAATAATATATATATATATATATATATATATATATTTTTTTTTTAAAGACCTGCAGAAATAGAATTAATATGGAAAAAGCAAGTTGTCTAGTAATATGTTAAACTGATATCCTGAATTACAGCTCAGATAATAGATAATGTTCATTAACAAAAACAGTAACATCTGTTACAATTGTAACAACCTTATTTTTTAAAAAAAACTCTATTATGGACAGGACAAATCAGGAAGGACAGGAAGTGATATGGGCGGCGGGATCGGGAAAGGTCCCCGAGTCGGGTCTCGAACACGGGAAGCCCGGAGCGCGCTGCCCACAAGGCCATCGGCGCCGACAACAACCTTATTTTTGTATGATGAAATTATTAATAATAATTATTCACCTCAATACCATGGTATAAAAATGAACTACATGGCTTCTAGGTATTTGTATGAAGAACGGTGGTCTTAGTATTAATGCACAAACGCTATTAATTACAAAATACTGTAATTATATTCCATTACTCCTTTAATAGATTTACATTTTAAATGATTAAATGATTCTGACTATCGTTTCGCACAGTGTTTCTGCTGTTTGTCAGCGCTGTTTCATCTGTTTAAATCGCCATGTCATTGTGTTCTTCACCGAATTCAAGCGCTTCACTCTGGATCTCACAGCGCTGTTTAGTGATCGCGAGTAAACGCATCTGCTGTAGTAAACGCTCCGCTGCTGTGTGAACTGTGATCCGAGCGGACGAACGGTCCGTGTGGCGCTTCAAACGACTAGCACATTTAATCCATAACGCTATTTTTGTCTTTCCGTCCCCAAATTTAAGACCTCTTGAAATTATAATTAAGACTTTTCTTATACTTATTAAGGTATTTAATACTTTTTATGGCTTTAAAAGTGCGTTGTTATTTAAAAGAACACTTGTTTATTTAAAAAAAAAAAAAAACGTACATAAATTCCGGACATTTGACTGGATGGGGTGGGTCGTTCGAACCACCCGAACCCCCCCTGGCTACGGGCCTGTGGAAGAACATCAGTGAATTCAGAAGAAAAAGCTTCAACTTAAAACACACAGGTCTGCAGGGACTGAATGCAAGGTTTCTGCAGGTATCAAAACTAATTTAATGCTTTTTAATGACATTTTAATTTTTTTAATGCCATACACAACTGCTGATCAGTCCTGCACAACGACTTCAACGAATTTTAACCCATTCTTTGGTACAGAAACACTTGAACCCTGTGATGTTGGTGGGTTTCCTCCTAAAAACTGCTCACTTCAGGTCCTTCCACAATATTTTAATTGGATTGAGGTCCGGACTTTGACTCGGCCGTTCCAAAACATTACCTTTGTTCTTGTTTAACCATTTTTTGGTAGAAGAACTTGTGCGCTTGTGGTCGTTGCCTTGCTGCATGACCCACTTCCTCTTTAGATTTTAGTTAATGGACAGATGTCCTGACATTTTCCTTTAGAATTAGCTGGATTCATTTAGAATTTATTGTTCCATCAGTGATGGCCCAGATGCAGCAAAACAGGCCCAAACCATGATACTACCACCACTGTGTTTCACAGATGGGATAAGGTTCTTCTTATACTGGAATGCAGTGTTTTTCTTTCTCCAAACATAACACTTTTTATTTAAACCAAAAATTTTGGTTTCATCCATCCACAAAACTTTCTCCAATAGCCTTCTGACTCCACATGATCTTTATCAAACTGCAGACAGTCTGCAATGTTTTTGGGAGAGTTGTGGCTTTCTCCTTGCAACTCTGTCATGCAAACCATGTTTGTTCATTGTTCTCCTGATGATGGACTCATGAACATTAATATTAACCAACGTGAGAAAGGCCTTTATTTGCTCAGAAGTTATCTTGGGGTTCTTTGCAACCTCGGAAACTATTATACATCTTGCTTTGGAGTGATCTTTGTCGGTCGACCACTTCTGTGGAGGGTAATTGTGGTCTAGAATTTCCTCCATTTGTACACAGTCTGTCTGACTGTGGATTTGTGGAGTCCAAACTCTTTAGAGACGGTTTTCTAACCTTTTCCAGCTGGATAAGCAACAACAACTCTTTTTCTGAGGTCCTCTGAGATCTCCTTTGTTTGTGCCATGATTCACTTTCACAAACATGATCAGACTTTAATAGATCCTCGTTCTTTAAATAAAACAGGGCATAAACTGACACCTAACTGTCATCCTATTGACTGAAAACACTTCTGAATCAAATTAACTGCTAATCCTAGAGATTCACATACTTTTGCAACTCACAAATATTTAACGCTGGATAATTTTTCATAATAAATAAAAGACAAAGTATATATATTTTATCTCATTAGTTTAACTGGGTTCCCTTTGTCAAATTTTCAAAACGTGTGTGAAAATCTAATGAACTTTTTGGTCATATTTATGCAGAAATATACTAAATTCTAAAGGGTTCACAAACTTTCAAGCAGCACTGAATAGTTCATCTCACAAATGTGGAATGTAGAATCCGTCTCGCAGTCATTTCAACCATCAAATTACAGCAACAGGAAACAGACTAACTATTTTACCGCTAGATTTACTCTCTGGTGTTATTTTGCGGTGTTAGTAAATTCACCATTTACTTTTGAGTTAAAATTTGTTGTTGTGACTTGCGTTACTGAGATTGTAAAGACTAATATTTTATTAGAAATGCGTTATATTACCGCGTTACAGCAAAAAAGTAATATACTACTGTAATACTGTTACTTTTGCAATGCGTTACTCGCAACACTGCTGCCTACAGGATTTTAATTGGTAAATTACTATTTTTTTTTAGCACTCGTAGTCAAAAAAGTCTGTGAGGTCTTTAAAAAGGTTTCATGTATAGGCTACCATTGTTACTACAGTTTCCTTTGTAAACTATGTTAATTTATCAAATGTTATCATAAATGATCGTAATTTAAATGCAATTATATAAATTATGACAATTGTAATACAATGTTTGATGGAGACAACATATTCATTCTGATTTTAAGTAACAACTGTAGTAAGCATGTTAGCAGTGGTTACCATGGTAAAACTTTTAAGGTGGGTTAAATGTAAGCGTTCAATGGCGCCACCTGATGGCCGAGAGGAATAACAGATTGCACAGAAACAGCGAATATGTCTAATGACCATTTGCCAACACTGCCCTCTTGTGTTGCTTGAAATAAATTATTAGCGGCTCATGCACTGCAAAAATGCCTTTCTTACTTACACTTTTTGTCGTTTCCAGCCAAAATATCTAAAAATTCTAAAATCAAGAAGGATTTTCTAGACAAGCAAAAATTATTGTCGTTTTTTTTTAGAAAAAACAAGTGAAAATTAAGTGAGGTTTTGCCTGAAACAAGCAAAACCTGTTTTTTTTTTGCTTGAAATAAGATTATTTTGCTTACTCCACTGGCAGATTATTTTGTTTGTTCTAAGCAAAAACTCATTTAAATTTGATGTCTTTTTTCTGAAAACAAGACCATTTTTGCTTGTCTAGAAAATCCTTCTTGATTTAAGGATTTTTAGATATTTTGGCTGGAAACAAGACAAAAAAAAATCTAAGTACGAAAAGCATTTTTTTTGCCGTGTGAGATTAATTAAACATGCTGTTTTATATAATCTATTAGTTTAAATGTTAAAATGTTTAAACGTTTAAATTCAACAAATCTTTTTTTTTTTCTTTTTTAATATATATTGTGAAAGGTTTGCTTCATAGGGACTGAGAGAATTTGACTAATGATCACTATAGTTTGTAATTTAAGAAATGCATTAAATTTGCCCCGGCCTTCCCTGCTTATCTGATCAACTGGTGTAAACGTGTCTAATAATTCATAAATGTTAAAGCAAGAAATGTTTTCATCAGGCTGATCCTAATCATACTACGAAATAATCAAGAATTTTTAGTCAAATCTAAAATTCACTGATTAGAAAGTAATTTCATTCTCATTTAACTTTTAACTACTCAATGAAACTCAATTATTACTGGACAAAGTGCAGCACTCTAAACAATGACCGGTGATATAACAGCAACATAAACAAGTAGGGTTTGAAATGATTTATTTAAAAAAAAAAAAAACAAAGACAAAAAAAATGAGACATGGTGTATCATAACATTTCCAACAGTGGAACTGTTAGCCAAACAGTCATTTAACCGAAAACAAACTTGTCTAACTGATCAAGTGAGCAGAACGGGTAGGAGGAGACGTGGATCACTTGTACGGTGATGATCATTGAGAGGCTCTCAGCTGAACTTGGCTTTGGAGAAATCCATCTCTGGATGCTGAGCCATAAACCTGCAAACACATCAAACACATGGAAGAACATCAGTGAATTCAGAAGAACAAGCTTGAACTTAAAACACAAAGGCCTGCAGGGACTGAACGGATTTATATACACCACCCCTAAAAAGTTTGGGGACATTATGATTTTTTAAAAATGTTTTTGAGAGTCTCTTCTGCTCATTAAGGCTGCATTTATTTAATCAAAAACACAGTAAAACAGTAAAATTGTGAAATAATTTTACCTTTTAAAATAACTGTATTCTATTTGATTATATAGTAAAATGTAATTTATTCCCATCATCAAAGCTGAATTTTCAGCATCATTACTCCAGAGTCACATGATCCTTCGGAAATCATTCTAATATGCTGATTTATTATCAGTGCTGGAAAATGTTGTGCTGCTTAATATTTTTTTGGAAACTCTGATACTTAAGGATTCTTTGACAATAAAAGGTTAAAAACAGCAATTATGTAAAACAGAAAAGTTTTGTAACAATATACAGTACTGTTCAAAAGTGTGGGGTCAGTACATTTTTAATCTTTCTTTTTTTTTTAAAGAAATTAATACTTTTATTGACCAAGGATGTGTTAAATCAATAAAAAGTGATAACATAGATTTACATTGTGAGAAAATATTTATATTTTAAATGCTGCTCTTTATAACTTGTTATTAAATCAAAGAATCCTAAAAAAGAAAAAGAAAAATCACAGGTTCCAAAAAATATTTGGCAGCACAACTGTATTCAAAATAGATAATTCTAATAATAAATCAGCACATTAGAATGATTTCTGAAGGATCATGTGACACTTAAGACTGGGGTAACAGCTGATGAAAATTTAGTTTTTCATCACAAGAATAAATTATATATTGTATTTATATGTTGATATATGTTTTTTTCTAGGGCCCTATGATTTCTGTGATGTGGAAAACACGGACGGAATCCAGTCATAAAAACGGAATTTACTGAATAACGCGAAATGTCACGGAATTTGTCAAAGTTTGAATGAATTAAAAGTAGGTCATTACACTTAAATCAAACCGCAATATGGACTAGCATCTGTAAATATTACACCGCAAAAATACCATTTAAATGTAAAATGTTCTGCGTGTCTCTGTTTTAATGAATGGAGCAGACGAGCGTTTTGTTTACTACACACACTGAAGCAGGAGCGACGCTCGCAGTGATTTCAGCATCTGTCATCTCACTAAATGAGGACATAAATACATGAACAATATCTGCTGAGAGTCACTTCATGAGCATCTGACCGTTCCATTTTAGGAAAACTAGCGTTATATCATATACACACAGAAATGTAAAGGTAGACGCAGCAACCCGTCAAAATAAAACTTTAACTTGAAGACACTGTGCCACATATATATTACTACTATTACTACTACTACTAAAATGAAACAAACATTATTTTTTTAGGGAATAATCACACATTTCTTCCATGTTTTAATTTTAATAGTAAATACCCCTTTGTTAAAAAAAATTAATTAAAAGATAAATGTTAAATGTTAATTAAAAATTAATTAAAAGATAAATGAAATTAATATTTTATGCCTCCATTTTAGAACATTTTAAATACACAAAACAGAATTTCTGAGGGTAAAAAACCTTTCATAAGGCAATTTAAAAATAAATTTGAATAAATTAAGCATGCTTTCAAATAATTAGACATGCTAAAACACAGAATTTGATTTGAAAACATATAATGAGAAAAAAATAAAACATTTCATAGGGCCCTAAACATGTCATTTTTGTTAAACCTTTATTAAATTGATGTGCAATTGTATAAATTTCATGATTTTAATTAATTAGACGTGCTCTTTGATTAATAAAATTTTATTTTATCTAATATGTTAAGAGACAGTCATGAGGGTCTGCAGGGGTCCTCTCTATAACATCATTTCCTGTTTAATTTTTTTTTTTTTTTTTTGGTCACCCCACATGACTTTGTGTTCTTACTTTTTCAGGATATCTTGTTTCTTCTGCTCTTCAGAGGTGGGCAGCCCCATGGACTTCTGCCTCTGATCATACATCATCTTCTCCACCATACTGCGCGTCTCACCGTCCAGATCTGACAGCTGAGCACGTTCAATTTAAAACACAGCAGGAGTGTGATTAATTATGCATTGGTCTACACAAAAATCCACAAAAATCCTTTTCATCAAGTTTGAACAAGCTGTTTGAAATCAACTCAAAAACACTGACTAGGCAATGGCTAGCTTTTACCTTGGAGTTCTCTGGGCAGATTTTCTTGGTGTTGATTTCGGGGTCTGTGGTCACTAACCTGCTCCACCACTCCATTTTGTTTATCTGGAATAAGTGGGTGCATTATTAGTCATCCGGGCAAATCACGAGCTCAAATAAACACCATGACCTCATCCATACCTTCTCAAAATGGATGGTAACCAGTTTCCCATCCTCTATGAGCCAGGAGCTCTCCTCCACCTTCACCTCGTTGTACAGCTGCCCGTCAATCACAGGCGGATGACCCTTCAGCCCCACCTTCAGGGTACGCCGCTGTATGTCCACCACCACATCCTTCCCCTTCAGACGGAAACTCACATCGAAAGGCACGACCAGCTGCGAGAGGAGGTGACAGATCAGATATTTGTGTTTTTTTTTTTTTATTTTCATGACAACTCCCGCTCAATTTCCATTAAATCATTTTAGCGTTTATTTATTTTCTTCATGCAAAATATGTCTTTTCCCTGGGATTTTAGGTTTGATTTTTAAATGGCCAAAATTTTTTTGTATTCTATTAATCTAAGTTAACAATCATCCTTACAACATCAAGAGCAATTGTCAACAATAATGACAAAATTTTTATATTAAATACTTTGTTACATTATGCAATTGTTGTGTAAACAAATGTATAACACCTTTGAGCAGCATTAATCAATCTGTGTAAATAAACATAAAGGTCGTGTCAGAAACAGCTTCTGTTCCACCTTTGCTATGTAAAGATAATTTATGTTGATCAAATTTTATTGATAACAGTCTATATCAGCAGTGGCGAATAGTTTTTCTTCAACCCTAATCAAACGCACCTGAACAAGCTAATCAAGGTCTGAAGGGTTACTAGAAAGCAACAGGCAGGTGAGTTTTAATTAGGGTTGGAGCTGAACTCTGCAGGGCTGCGGCTCTCCAGGACCGGAGTTCGCCAGCCCTGGTCTATATAGTAGTCTGGCCAGTTCAATTAATTGATTAAATTGAAGTATCTGACATAAGACAACACATAATTAATAAGGTAATTATAACATTGCCATTAGGTAACAAAATGCCTCAAATACCGACTACAGTGAGCAAATATCACACCTTATTGGAAAAGTTAAAGTAGAAGTCCACTTCCAGAGCAAAAATTTACAGATAATGTACTCACCTCCTTGTCATCCATGATGTTCATGCCTGTCTTTCTTTAGTCGTAAAGAAATGTTTTTTGAGGAAAACATTTCAGTGGTTCCCCGAGTTTGAACTTCCAAAATGCTGAGGAAGAAGGGTCTTATCTAGTGAAACGATCGCTTATTTTTCATAAAAATAATACAATTTATATACTTGTTAATGTCGTCTTGTCTTACTCTGCCTGGACCGTTTTTGTTCCGGTTCATGACAGTTAGTGTATGTTGAAAAACTCCCATCTCATTTTTCTCCCTCATCTTCAAAATCGTCCTATATCACTGTTTTACCTTTTTTTTTAAGGGTGTTTGATCTTCTTTGCATGTTCACTTTGCAAAGACTGGGTCGATACTTCTGCAGTGATGTACACAGGATGATTTTTAAAAAATTTTTGAAGTTGAGGGAGAAAATACAATACTAGATAAGACCTTTCTTCCTTGGTCATTTACAACCACATTTGTGATCGTTTGAAGCCGCATTTAAACTGCATTTTGGAAGCTCAAACTCGGGGCACCATATCAATATGGAGAAAAATTGTGAATTTTTTTCCTCAAAAAACAATTTCTTTACGACTGAAGAAAGAAAGAAATTAACATCTTGGATGACAAGGGGGTGAGTACATTATTATATTACCCTAAGGTGGCACATTTTTCTGTGACCAAAATGATGCTAGATTTGCAATATGTAAAATGTGTTGGCTTGAAAGTATCAAAAGAGGCTTATTGTCTAAAGAATTTTAAATAATTTTCAGTCTGCCGATTCTGAGCCGGTCCGTTTTGATGTCACACTTAAGGTGACTGATAATGTACTTATGTCACGTCAGATAAGGCTTGCACAGCCTGAGTGTGTATGTGAGAGACTTGTGCAGAAATCAAAACAAATGAGTGCAAGAGCACTCGTAGAAAGTTATAGATGCATAGTGAGGTAGAATAAAAAAAAATAAAAAAATACTATAACATATGATTTCAGTACGAAGCATTGCACAATCAAGATGTTTAACCCCAATATATACGCGATTGCAATGTGACACTGATTTTATAAAATAACAGTTTAATAAACAAGAAGTTAAAATTAAATGACTTACATTTTAGACACAATATTGTCTATACTGAAAATAGTTCCAATCAAAGCCACAGCAGAACTGCTGCACACCTCTGAGCAACACAGCAGTGTTTCGTTACTGAATGAAAGCAGTTTTCATTTTGGTGTATTATATATATATATATATATATGATTTTTTTTTTTTTTTTACAAAACAAAGCCAAAATCATGTTGCATGCTGCATAATCCCATTTACAGTCTCAGTGACTCACATATTCTCTGTTAATTTAATACAAAAAAAACAAAAAACAGACTCACATCCACTTCAGACAGCGTCTGAGTCCAGCGGTAGTTTGAAAGATCTGCTCCGTTTCCAGCATTGGGCTTTATCTTGTCTTTGTCCTTTTCATCTTCCTCTCCTTCTGAGTCCGACTGAGACAGACATCAGTGAGCATTAAACACTTATCTTGAGCCACTCAAAAATACATAATCAGCTCTGTGTTCACTAGCATATTTAACAATAATGAAGTAAATCCCACTTACCCCTTTTTTGTCTTTTTCTGATGCATCGCCATCTGTTTTCTCAGATACTTCTGTGTTTTTCTTTTCTTCTTTTGTCTGAGAAATAATGAAAGTTACTGATAAATCACATTTGATGCTTACATGATTTTAAAGAGACAGCTGACTTGAGCAGTTAACAAAAATACTCTGGTTTCATTAAAAAGATCTTAATTTGTGTTTCAAAGTCTTGTCCTGTGTGTTTGGAAAGGCCTAAGGGTGAATAAATGATTCATTTTTTTAAATTCACTATGTCTTTAAGGTGTAACAGTATTTGGATTGTGTATATTTGATTTTAAAGCATAATATATGAACAGGGCATGAATGATGAATGTTAACGGTTTAAATGTGCTCTCACTTGATTTAATTGTGACTGGAGTCTCTCGGCCTCCTCATCTGTGAGTTCTTTGATTCTGGGCTCCTCTGTGTCCAGCTTCCTCTTTTTCTCCTCTTCCTTCAGCTTGGCAGCTCTGTCAGCTTTCTCTTTCTTCTCTTTCTCTTGTCTGGACTGTTTCTCTTTCTGAACTTTGAGGGCAAGCTGATTGTGATGAGCAAACACCTCTTTAACCAGCTATAGGACAAAAGAAAGGAACGCAGATCAACTAAAACACACAAAAAAAAATAATTTGAAAAATCTAACTATAACCTATAAAACTGTTTCTCAAATTCTTCATGGCTTCAGAAAACTTGCAAAACCTATAAAAAGAATTGCACGGGTTACTTCTATGCAGCTTCTTTTGATTTTTATGGAGCTTGATATGCTAAATCACAACTGATTTTAATTCTGTGGAAAAGAGCAGCTCCAACATTATCATAAATACCTTTAAAAAAAAAAACACTGAGGGCAAGTAAAATATTTAACTGTTGGCTAACTATTCCTCTAAGAAAAAAAAAAATACTGAATGGTTCTCAAATAAAATCTTCAATAAAATCTTGGTCAAGAAATTCAGTCAAAATCCAAACCTTCTCTGGGGCTCCAGGCTCTCCTCCTACGAAGAAATCTGTTTTCCTCCTTAGAAAACTGAAGAATGTGTTCACCAGCTGTTAATAATAATAATAATAATGAAGAATAAATGAGATCCCAAGAGTAATAGAAGGTACATCACAACAAATAATCACTAATTTTTCACTGGAATCGCATATTATAGAAAGCAGGTTTCTGAATTGGGTCTTAATGATCAGATATAGGGCAACATACATGTACCAAAACCTAGTCAGCTGCATAACAAAGCAGCATTTTTGATATCACAGACACAATTAAACACAAAAAATGCTATGTAGGCAGCTCACTAGGTTTAACAGAACCCTGAATCTCCATATTGGAATAGTCTAGTACCAAACACAACGTGTGCATATGTAAAAAATAAATGACAACAGCATACTGATGTGCTGTCCTGACAAAGTCAAGTCCTCTTTTACTAATAATGCAAATACAGATGTCTTATATTATAGCAAGTCATCATGTATCAGTTAGCTCGTCTGCTAGCATGTGCTGACATGTTACCTCCTGCACGCCTCCTTCATGCTGCTGCGCCATGGCGAGCAACATCCCATCGTATTTCTCCTCATCATCACCCATTTTCACTATTTATTTCAAATAAGAGATGATAAAAACTACAATTTGGTGCGTGATGCTAACAGTCACGCTACCACCGGTGCGTTGCCTACACTATTTCCTAGATACAAGCACCACCCATGTTCTCTCAAGGACCAATCAGATCGCATACATTTGAAGGACAGGCGGACGAGCCAATCAGAAGGCAGCTTCATTAAGTTGTAGCGGGTAAGGCGGTTCTTAGCGCGCACAGATGAGGCAAGGCGAGCTTGTAGCGCAGAACTTTCTAGAGACCACTGACGGACACAATGATACACACATATATTCACATTTTATGAGATTACCTTTATATTACGCTTAATAAGTGTTCTTGAAAACGAAAAACGTACACTTACAATAACACAAGAACTAGACTACAAATACAAGGGCATCAGATATAATAAAAGATAAGCTAATAAATTAATAAATAAATAGTTATTTAGTCCCAGAGAACATGATATTTCAGTTATATTCACATTTATTGTTATTCAATAATAAATGTTTCATCGCTTATTAGATTTCAGTTACATTTAATTAGTATATGGATTAAATAATAGGCCTACATAGTGTATAATAATAACCATAATTACATAAAAATTAGCATATACACTGCCTTTCAAAAGTTTGGGTTCAGTAAGATTGTTTTTTTAAAAAGTCTCTTCTGAGTCTAAAAAGTCTAAAAAGTTCCATTTATTTGATGAAAAATACAGAAAAAGTAAAATCATGAAACATTATTAAAATAACAGTTTTTAATTTTAACCATTTTAATATAATTAATTTATTTCTGTGATGCACGATCATTTAGAAATCATTCTAATGTGCTGATGTATTATCAATGTAGGAAACAATTATGCTGCTTAATTTTTTTTATTTTTTTTTCCCCCCAGAACCTGTGATATTTTTCAGGATTCTTTAATGAATAAAAAGTTTAAAAGAACAGCATATTTTCAAAATAGAAATCTTTTCTAACAACATAAGTCTTTACTATCACTATTTATCAATTTAGCAAATCCTTGTTGAATAAAAGTATTAATTTAATATAAATAAATAATATTAATTTCTTTCAAAGAAAGAACGAAAAAAAAAAGAAAAGAAGAAGAAGCACAACCGTTTAATAGTAAATTAAGACTGGTGTAATGATGCTAAAAAATTCAGCTTTACATCACAGGAATAAATTCTATTTTAAAGGACATTAAAATTGAAAACCACTATTTTTAATTGCAATAATATTTCACGATATTACATTTTTTCTGTATTTTTTTTTTATCAAATAAATACAACAGAAAAGCCTTCTTTAAAAAACATCACAAATTTAATAAAGATTTAATAAATGAATGAATGAATATTTATTTATTTACAATATAAGTCGATACTATCACTTTTTATCAATTTAACACATCCAAAGAAAGAAAAAAAATACTGACCTTGAAGTATTGTTACAAAAGATTTCTATTTTAAATACATGCTGGGATTTTTTTGTTGTTGTTTTGTTTTGTTTTGTTTTTGTTTTTGTTTTGTTTTGTTTTAATATATATTAAGAAGCACAACTATTTAATAATAAAATTTCTGAAGGATCATGTGACACTAAAGACTGATGCTGAAAATTCAGCTTTAGGAATAAATTAACAAACAGGAATAAATTCTATTTTAAAGTATACTAAAATAGAAAACCAATATTTTAAATTGCAATAATATTTCACAATATTATTTTTTTGTGTATTTTTTTAATCAAATAAATACAGCCTTCTTTAAAAACATTACAAATTTAATAAAGACTTAATAAACGAATGAATGAAAATAATGATTTATTTACAATATAAGTCTTACTATCACTTTTTATCAATTTACCATCCAAAGAAAGACAAAAAAATACTGACCTCAAAGTACTGTTACAAAAGATTTCTATTTTAAATACATGCTGTTTTTTTGTTTTGTTTTTGTTTTGTTTAAATATATATTAAGAAGCACAACTGTTTAATAATAAATTGGCATATTAGAATGATTTCTGAAGGATCATGTGACACTAAAGACTGGTGTAATGATGCTGAAAATTCAGCTTTACATCACAGAAATAAATTCTATTTTAAAGTATATTAACATAGAAAACCACACTTTTAAATCGCAATAATATTTCACAATATTAGTTTTTTTTCTGCATTTTTAATCGAATAAACACAGCCTTGACGAGCAGAAAAGTCTTCTTTAAAAACATTACAAATTTAATAAAGATTTAATAAATAAATAAGCTTGTCTGCTTCTGAACACAAATGCTGATTAATATGATAATAATTTGAGGTGAAAGACCAAGAGCTCAAACCTTTGAGTAAGATAACAAATCACCGTGTCTTTTATCTCAGTAAAGATTTTACTGACTTATATAATACACTGAAATAATAATTTATTAATAATCAACTTCTCAAACCGTAGAATATAGCCACTGTAGTAAATAATAAATTGTGATATATTCTTCCAAGAAAAAGAAAAGCAAAATACTTTTATCTGTTATGATTATATTATCAATCCTTATGCAGTGACATACTGAACTTTTGGCCCAAGCTTGAGCCCAAAGATAATATGACTCTATTAGTCCTTGGTGACTTGGTACAGACTGAGTTAATCACAGCTGAACATGATAAATGTCATTCACCCCTACTTTCCCCCTGGTGACCATGACTCCTGCAGCGTGAACCTTGCCGTCTCCACGTGGAGGAAACCTTTTCCTTCAAAGTGAATGGCTTGGTCCAGGTGTTCGTCTGATGTTTAAGGGTCAGAAAGGTCAAGGCTAAAGATTAGGCACATACTGCAGGAGCTGCTATAAATAAGCCTTGGAGGACTCAAACTGGAGTCGTCCAGGAGTGCCGTCACAACAGGTTCACATCAGAGGAAAATGAGACAATACTTTAGTGAACAGCATCCTAGTGGAGTTCTCTTCAGCATCCTAACCCATAAGTGTGACTTTGCACACTTCAGTTATCCAAAGACCTGCATCTGTCATTGTAAGCGGTCGGTGCATTTGAAAAACCCAGAGACCATCTGCCGCGCAGCCTTTGGGGTTCTGATCAAAACGGTTAACTTCATGAAGAGCTTACCTTCCTTTCAAAACCTGCCGTTGAACGATCAACTCATCCTTGTTCAGAACCGCTGGGTGCCGCTCTTCATCCTGGGTCTTGCTCAAGAGCAAGTCACTTTCGAGGTGAGGGACGTCCCTGCTGCCAGCATCCTTAGAAACATACTGATGAACGGGCAGCAGAAATCAGACGACTGTCTGCCAACCCTGGCAGAAGTGCACAAGCTCAAGACGTTCCTACACAAAGTATGGTGTCTGGATCTGAGTCTAAAGGAGTATTCATGTCTCAAGGCTGCAATACTGTTCAGTCAAGGTGAGTTTTGAAAAAGAAATGCGTGAGCATGGCAAAAAGTGTGCTTAATTGTATTTAATGTGCACTTCAAATCTGAAAAGTGCATTTATTTTAAATCAATTATATATTAATGAAATAAAAGCCCACTTAAGTGCGCTGAGAGATCGCTTTCATGACTAATGTTACTTAACACATTGAAGTACACTTTTAGATAGTGCACTTTATAATAATGTGGACTTAAAAATTTTACCTTAAAGTACATTTATTATTATTATTATTATTATTATTATCAGGTTTCTTTGATGAATAGAAAGTGCAGAAAAACAGCACTTATCTGCAGTAGAAATCTTTTGCAACATTATAAATGTACTTGTCATCAATTTAAAGCATCCTTGCTAAATAAAAGTATTAATTTTTATAATTAATATAAATTAATTATAGATGTGTTTTTTTAACTGACTTCAAACTTTTGAATGGTATATTGTATAACGTTTTTAATTTCAGATAAATGCTGATCTTTGGGTCTTTCTATTCATCAAAGAATCCTAAAAAAGTACTCAATTGTTTTAAATATTGATAATAATAATAATAATAATAATAATAAACGTTTCTTGAACAGTAAATCATCATTAGAATGATTTCTGAAGGATCATGTGACATTGAAGACTGGAGTAATGATGCTGAAAATTCAGCTTTTCATTACAGGAATAAATTACATTTTAAAATATATTCAAATAGAAAGCAGTTTTTTTAAATAGTAAAAATATTTCACAATATTACTGCTTTTTCTGTATTTTGGATCAAATAAATGCAGGCTTGGTGAGACTTCTTTAAAAACATTAAACATCTTAGTGTTCAAAAACTTCTCACTGTTGGTGTACAAGTCATTTTAGTTCATCATAAATGTATGTAATTTATGTAAATGAACATTAAGTACAAAGAATTATGTTTTACAACCTCCATGTAACTTTTAAACATACATTTTTTGTCAAATTAACAAAATATACTTTACAGTAACATCTCATTTGTTAACATAGGTAACACAAAGTATCAATAAGCAATGTATTTCTCACAGCATTTATTCATCATTGTTAATGATAGCTATTAAAAATACAATTTTTCATCATTCATTCATGGTAGTCCAGTCTCACAGTGTGAGTCATAATTGTGTCAACCCATTTTGTTTAATCTTGTGGGTCAGGTAGATTTTAATGGGCAATGTTATGGTATAATCTTCTCCCTCTGCAGACATAATATTGCTAAGTTTAGTTTATTTAGCCTATCTTGTAACATTTAGGTGAAGGTTCAGATGTTAAGCATTCTGTCATTTAAAGCTGCACCTGTGGCCCTCTAGCGGTTATAAATAAACTGCACGAATCTTGCGGAAGAATATTGTTTTGGTGGTGCTTCGGTTCTGCTGCGCGGATGAATTGCGTGTCGATAAAGCGGTGTACACATTCAGCCTACGTCTTACCACAGCAGATGGATAAATACATTTTGATTTTTATTTGCTTTTCCACTATTTGTTCTCTGGAGTTTACCGTTGTGAATGATCTATGGATGGCCAAATTTTCTCAACAAAGTTTCAGCTTTTAGCTTGTAACAAACTTTTAAACGCAACCCACAACTATAATACTTACATGTGTTTATGACGCCAAATCCAAATCCGTCCAGACGTTATTGTAGGTTTATCAAACCTAATAGATAGATAGATTTACTTTTACTATTTTATTTAATTATTTTTTTTATTTATGGGCCCTCACATTAATGATTAAGTTTTATACTTACATATATCAAAACAGCAGAGCTTTAATATGCATTGACCTGATCCCAAATCAAATTAAACTGTTATAAAATTATTTTTCTACTTTTTTTGTATTGTTAATCCGTTACATTTATACAGAGACTTATAACTTCTACTTTTACTGGACAGCAATTTCAATCTTGCATCTGATTTAAAATAAAAATTCATTCATAGCTCACCCCAATCCTGATTTCCCTACCTAATATGAAGAAAGCATCACACAAATACAATGAGGTCAAACTGTATTAAAGTTTATATATCACTGTGTATGTGTGGCACAAAAAATGTCTGAATATCTCTGCATTAGAAAGAAAACATCAACTGACATTTATTTTAACAGAGGATAGCACACCTTTCAAGCAAAACATTTCACAAAAGAAGTTTATTACATCTGAAATGATACAAAAATAGCCTCAAAATGAAGATAAAAAGCAACACTGTTTATAGTGTCCATGTTCATAATGTGATAAACTACACCTTGGGTTACTCTGCTGTATATAATCTGTAATACATATTATAAACGTGTCATGTGTAGTGTGGATTCTGTTTCTGCTTCTCTTCACGTTTTACAGTGTTTGACATGTGAAAGTGATGACAGAATGTTGTGTATAATTCTGTGTTGTGTCACTCCTCTGTTTCAGATATTCCTGGACTGAGGAGGTCAGCAGTGATGGCGGGACTCCAGCGGGAGGCACAGAGAGCTCTGCATATGCTGATTCTCTCCCACCCTAACCCCAGAGATCGGCACTCATTCATGGACATGCTGTTTATGGCCAGCGCTCTGCAGATGGAGGCCCAAAGCCTGGTGACAGAATTGTTTTTCAGACCCATCACCGACCAGAAGGACTTCCACAAACTCCTCATTGAGATGATTGTCAAAAACTGTTGAAACCTGTCAATGAGTTAGTATTTTTAAACTTTCAGTTCCATCATCCCAAAGTCAGTGTTTTTTTTTCTAAAAGTCAGTAGTTTTTTTGTAGATTTTAAATAAAGTCTTGAAGAGTTTTCAGAAGATTAGTGATGGTGATGTTGAAGTCATGTGAATGTGGTGTAGTTTATAGCCTACATTTAACCGTACTTAAAGGAGAAGTTCACTTCCAGAACAAAAATTTACAGATAATTTACTCACCCCCTTGTCATTCAAGATGTTTGTCTTTTTCTTTTTTTCAGTCGATAAGAAATTGTTTCTTGAGGAAAACATTTCAGGAATTATTTCCATATAGTAGACTTCAATTGTCCCCCAAGTTTGAGCTTCCAAAATGTAGTTTAAATGCAGCTTCAAATGTCTCTAAATGATCCCAGTTGAAGAAGAAGGGTCTTATCTAGCAAAACGATTGGTAATTTTCAAAACAAATTGACAATTTATATAATTTTTAACCTCAAACACTCGTCTAAGTCTAGGTCTACAGTTAGGGTATGTCGAAAAACTACCATCTCGTTTCTTCCCCAACTTCAAAATTGTCCTAAATCGCTGCAGAAGTACCGACCCAGGGTTTAAAGTGAACATGCAAAGAAAATCAAACGCCCTTTACAAGAAAAGTTTTTTGACATACCCTACTTGTATTGACCCAGATTAAACTGACTACGCTTGGACATTGCAGAAACAAGACAAGATGAGCATTTGAGGTTATAAAGTAAAATGACAGATCGTTTTGCTAGATAAGACCCTTCTTCCTCGGATCGGATCGTTTAGAGCCATTTGAAGTGGCATTTAAACTGCATTTTGGAAGTTCAAACTTGGGGACACCATAGAAGTGCACTATATGGAAAAAAATCCTGGAATGTTTTCCTCAAGAAACACAATTTCTCATTGACTGAAGGAAAAAAAAAAAAAAGACATGAACATCTTGGATGAAAAGGGGGTGAGTGAATTATCAGTACATTTTTGTTCTGGAAGTGGCATTCTCCTTTAAGCCAATTGTTTGTAGGGTTGAAAATTTATGAAAGCTGCATTTATTTGTGAATATGATCTTGGTAAACAAAACGTGCAAAAATCGTAAACTTTTGTTGGATACAGAGCTTATTTTCTGCAATAAACCAAAAGCCAGTGGAAAAATCCTACTGGCTTTTTGTCGAGGGAACTGTGGTGATGTAAACTTATGGGTTGGCTTATAAAAATACAACATCCCTGCAGCAGTCTAATGAATAAATATGACAAAGTACTTAATCAGAGTACAACACATGTGTAACGTATCCATTGACGGAGTCGGAGGCGTAGGATCCATGTGCAAACCACTTTATTAACAACGTAGTCAGACAGGCGAGGGTAATCCACCAGCAAACAGGAATAAACAGACAATCCAGAGTCGTAAACGATAATCCAGGCAGAAGGTCGATAGGCAGGCAGCAGAACAACAACAAGAATACAAACAGTCCGGTCGGCAACGAGAAAAACAAGAATACAGGGGAAACGCTCAGGATTGATAGGTTAAACTAGTCAAAACTTCGCGAGGGAAAGCCCGCAAGAGAGTTCTATAAATGGCCGCCGGGAGTGTTCCAGCGACCCGGAACCGGAAGCATGCGTCCCAGGTACGGGGCTGATGGGTAGTGTAGTGTTAGAATTCGGGAGATGGTTCCCGCTGGCGGCAGATGGAGGGAGCCACAGAGACCGCATTGGTTACAGAGCCCCCCCCTGCGAGCGACTCCTGGCGCGAGGAGGTGCCCGACGCCGGGGTCTGCCCCTTCCGCGGGGCGCTGGTCGATCTGGGTGATTGGAGTGAAAGTCTGTGGTGAGGGAGGGGTCTAGGATGTCTCCGGAGACGACCCAAGATCTTTCTTCAGGGCGAAGCCCTCCCAGTCGACCAAGCATTCGATCTGACCTCTCTGGCGTCGGGAGTCCAGGATGGTGTTTACTCGATACACCTCCTCGCCGTCGATGAGGATGGGGGGAGGTCCCTGCGGAGCGGTCTCGTCTAGGTCCTCCTCTCCTTCTGGTGGGCCAGCGGGCTTGAGCAAGGAAACATGAAACGTTGGTGAGATACAGTATTCAGGTGGAAGTTCAAGACGAAATGATACAGGAGTTATTTGTTTGACTACTTTGAATGGACCCACGTACCTGGGACTAAGTTTCTTGCTGGGTAGGCGGAGTCGGAGGTCCCGGGTCGAGAGCCAGACCCATTGTCCAGGTTCGTAGGGGTGGCCTGGCCGGCGTCGGCGGTTGGCTTGTAACTGGGTGTGATGAATGGCCCCCCGAAGATGGACGTGGGCTTGGTTCCAGGTCTCCTCACTGCTTTGGAACCAGGAGTTGACTGCTGGTAGTTTGGAGTGTTCTCCTGACCACGGGAACAATGGTGGCTGAAATCCAAGGATGCACTGGAAAGGGGTGAGATTAGTGGCGGGTTTGCGTAGGGAGTTCTGGGCGTACTCTGCCCAGAACAAAAAACGGCTCCAGTCCTCCTGACGGTCCTGACAATAGGAACGGAGGAAGCGAGTCAACTCCTGGTTCAGCCTCTCAGCCTGGCCATTGGCCTGGGGGTGGTATCCTGAGGTTAGGCTAATGTTGACTCCCAGGAGACGGAAGAAGCTAGCCCAGAGTCGTGAGGTGAACTGGGGCCCACGGTCGGAAACGATGTCCTTGGGAAGTCCATAGAGTCTGAAGACCCAGTTGCAAAGCAATTCAGCTGTCTCCATGGCTGTGGGAAGCTTGGGGAGTGGAATGAAGCGACATCCTTTAGAGAACCGGTCCACAACAGAAAGAATGGTGGTGTGCCCGTTGGAGGGTGGTAGATCCGTGACGAAGTCCAGGGCGATATGGGACCAAGGGTGTTGCGGCACGGGTAGGGGCTGAAGTCGATGGTATCCGGTCGCATGGTGGGCCACCAGAACTTGTTGCTGAGCAGGTGATGGGTGGCCTCGATGCCTGGGTGCCCTGAGCTGGGAACAGAATGCACTTCTGAGAGAACTCGCTGTCGTAGGTTGGGGGGAACGTAGGTGAGATCGGCTGGGCAGTTGGCAGGAAAAGGATCCAGGACCTGAGCCTCGGTGATTTCAGTCATGACGTCCCAGGTTACGGGAGCGACGATAATGGAAGTAGGCAGAATAGGTTCCGACGAGATGGCTGGCTGACCGGGTTCATGGATGCGAGAGAGGGCGTCAGCCTTGGTATTTTGCGAGCCCGGGCGGTAGGTAACAAGGAAATCAAAGCGGGTGAAGAACAGTGCCCATCTTGCCTGGCGGTGGTTGAGCATCTTGGCGGACCGTAAGTATTCCAAATTCTTATGATCGGTGAGCACCGTGAACGGATATTTGGAACCCTCGAGCCAGTGTCGCCACTCCTCCAAAGCTAGTTTTATGGCCAGTAGTTCACGGTTACCCACGTCATAATTTCTCTCAGCAGGGTTCAGCTTGTGGGAGAAGTAGGCGCAGGGAAACATCTTGGGAGGATCGCCGTGACGTTGAGAGAGAACGGCCCCTACGCCGGTACTAGAAGCGTCTACTTCCACAATGAAGGGTTTATCTGGGTCTGGGTGATGGAGGATGGGTGCTGAGCTGAAGCGACGACGGAGGTCGTTGAAGGCCTGAAGGGCAGGTTGAGTCCAACTGAGGCGGGTGATCCCCTTCTTGATCATGGCCGTAAGCGGAGCTGCTACAGTACTGAAGTGCCTAATGAAGCGGCGGTAGAAGTTAGCGAAGCCAAGGAAACGTTGAAGTTCCTTCAGTGTGGCAGGGCGCGGCCAGTTCAAGACAGAGTTAACTTTCTTTTCGTCCATGGCAACTGCCTCTGAGCTGATGATGTAACCGAGGAAGGAGACCTTGTCCCGGTGAAACTCACATTTCTCCTCTTTCGCGTAGAGCTGGTGGGCGATGAGGCGTTGTAGGACCGACCTGATGTGCTGGATGTGATCCGTGAGTGTGCTGGAGTAGATTAGGATATCATCGATATAAACGATCACCCAGCGATTCAGCATATCCCGGAAGGTCTCGTTAATGAAAGCCTGGAAGCCTGCCAGTCCGAAGGGCATCACCCAGTACTCATAGTGTCCAGAGGTGGTCGAGAAGGCCGTCTTCCACTCGTTTGTAGGCTGAGCGCAGGTCTAGTTTGGTGAAGATCTTGGCACTGCGCAGCTGTTCCAAGGCTGACGGGACGAGCGGGAGCGGGTAACGATACTTGATGGTCACCTCATTGAGTCCACGATAGTCAATGCAGGGTCGTAAACCCCCGTCCTTCTTTTTCACGAAGAAAAAACCTGCTGAGGCCGGCGAGGTGGAGGGAGTGATGAAGCCTTTAGCCAGTTCCTCCTGAATGTATGTGTTCATCGCCTCGGATTCAGCTTGTGACAACGGGAAGATGCGACCCCGGGGAGGGGTAGCTCCTGGGACGAGGTCAATGGCACAGTCACCTGGGCGATGCGGAGGTAGCTGGGTGGCTTTGGTGCGACTGAAGGCCTCAAGCAGATCCTGATACATGGTAGGTACTGTACTTCGCGGAGCGGGGGTGCTGGATGCCTCCTGCAGTGTGGTTCTGGGTTGGTGACAACGTTGATGACAGTGCGGAGACCAACGGGTGACTGTGCGGTTGGCCCAGGCGATGGGTGGTTCATGTAGGTTGAGCCAGGGGTAACCTAGTATGACGGGTGACTGTGGTGATGAGATGATGAAGAATCGGATGGTCTCCTGGTGTGCCGGTTCAATCAGTAGGGTGAGGTCCTGAGTGGTTTGCTGAACTTTCCCGGTACCTAGTGGTCGCCCGTCGAAGGCGGCCACTGTGACAAGGGGAGAACAGGAGAGAGTGGGCAAACGATTAGCGACAACGAAATCTGCATCGATGAAATTTCCCGCAGCACCAGAGTCGATTAAGGCAGAGGTCTTAATGAAAGTATCTTCATATCCAATGGTTACAGGTAATTGACAACAGTTAGTGAGAGATCTATGAACACTTACCAAGCCGGACGGGCGTGGCGGTCGGGTCGGACATGTGGCTCTGATGTGGTCTGCCTGGCCGCAGTACAGGCATAGATTGCCACGGAGTCTCCTCTCCCTTTCCTCCAAAGTTAGCTTCGTGGCTCCTAGCTGCATGGGTTCCGGGGAAGCCTCAGAGCTGGGCGCGGCCAGCGGTACGGCGGTGGAAAGGCGTCCAGGCTTACGAGCTCTCATGAGATTATCCACCCGGATGGAGAGGTCGATATATTGCTCCAGGCTCAGACCCTCGTCGCGGCAGGCCAACTCCATTTGTAGATCCGGATGCAAGCCCTTGCGGTAATGGAGTTTGAGCGGCTCATCCGTCCAGCCACTCTGGGCCGCCAGAGTGCGGAAACTGAGAGCGTAATCGGCGGCGGTCCTCCTGCCCTGCCGTAGTGCCATAATCTGCTCCCCGGCCTCATCGTTCTCTGTGCTTGGCTGGAAGACCTCCTTGAATCGTTGCATGAAGGCGGCAAACGACGGGAAGGTGGGGCGATCCAAACGCCAAACAGCGGTGGCCCAGTCCAGCGCTCGTCCAGTGAGAAGGGAGCACACAAAGGCGACCTTGCTTTCCTCGGTGGGGTAAAGATGTGGTTGCTGGCTCACGAAGAGCGAGCACTGCAGTAGGAACCCCTTACACTTCGTGGGAGTCCCGTCGAACTTCTCGGGGAAAGCTAGACGCGGGCTGGCGGAAACAGACTGAGCAGCGGGTGGTAGGGGAGCCGCGGGAGGAGAAACGGGTGGCGTCGTCAATTGGAGACCTTGTAACGCTCTTACCAGCTGTGCCGTGAGGTCAGTGAGCCGATCCGGCTGTTGCTAGTGTGCAAAGAGCGTCGAGACTTGGGCGGATAACTCCGTGGTGATCTGGTGTACTGTAGGTGGCTCCGATGACGACACGGTAGGCGTGGGAGTGGTCGCTGGATCCGAGTTTGGCGAAGTTTTCTGTAACGTATCCATTGACGGAGTCGGAGGCGTAGGATCCATGTGCAAACCACTTTATTAAGAACGTAGTCAGACAGGCGAGGGTAATCCACCAGCAAACGGGAATAAACAGACAATCCAGAGTTGTAAACGACAATCCAGGCAGAAAAACAAGAATACAGGGGAAACGCTCAGGATTGATAGGTTAAACTAGTCAAAACTTCGCGAGGGAAAGCCCGCGAGAGAGTTCTATAAATGGCCACCGGGAGGAAGTGCTCCAGCGACCCGGAACCAGAAGCGTGCGTCCCAGGTACGGGGCTGATGGGTAGTGTAGTGTTAGAATTCGGGAGATGGTTCCCGCTGGCGGCAGATGGAGGGAGCCACAGAGACCGCATTGGTTACAACATGGGAGAGTACAAAAACCAGAGAATGTTCTTGAGTTTGAGTCTTTTTTGGAAAGGAGTTTCATTCACCTTTTATATATATATTTTTTATAATATAAAATACTTTGCTTTGTTGTAAAAGTGCTGTTTGTGTTTATAAACACATTATATACAATAGTGCTGGGCGGTTTGACCAAAAATCGGTTTCACATTTCATCATGGTTTTTCTTTGACTGTGCCTTACGTGAATCAGATTGCAAAAAACAGTTGCTGAACCACTGCATTTTAATCACAATCCAAACAAACATATGTTGTATGAGCATCTTTGATGTAAATTGGATTGTATAATTTCCAAATTTTAAGCAAAAACAGAATGGTCTGACCTTAGCTTTGTGAAATTATTAGGGCTCCCCCTAATAGTCGACTAACCATTATTCAACGAGGAGAGCCTCAGTCCACCAAAATTTATTAGTCACTTAGTTGCAAAAAAAAAAAAAATAAAATAAATAAATAAATAAAAAAAAAAAAATAAAAAATAAATAAATAAATAAATAAATAAAAAATTCACAGAAAGTGGCAAAGTCATTCAGTCCGTGAAGGACAGATCATTAATGGCTGGTCAGTGTGGTGATATAGTACGTCAGGCAGGGCATCCATATGCTCACCTATCATTCATCAACCTCAAATATGGCTTTTCATCTGAAAGATGTATGTAGTAGCATCTTTACATTGCAGCTCAATCTAATGTTAACATAGAAAAATTTGCACTATTCAAGTGTCTGTGCGGAAGCTGAATAGTAGCGCACTTACTGCATGACCCCTGATGGCACACGTACATCTTGAAGACGTATATTTGACGTCTGCATTTACATCTGCAAGACATATTTTTCACGTAGTTTGCTCAGCTGCAATACAGACGTCTATTGGACGTCAATTAGATGTCAGTTAGATGTCTATTAGATATCTTTAAGATGTTTATGATTTAAAATGTATGTAAAACTGACATCTTACAGACATCTGCCAGACGTTTGTACACAGCAGATGCTTTCAAGATCAAGAGATTTTTAACAGACATCTTGCCGACATACGTGTGCTATCAGAAACAGAGGCGCCGATGCGGTCACCTGCTCTTAAAAGCATAAAGTCATTTTTGGTCATTCAGATAAAAGTCATACATCTTTTGCATCTGTAAAGACTTTACGTTTATTTGCGTGCACTTAGAATAACAACAAAACATTGCCCTTTTGTAAAATAACAAAAGCAAACAGAATGTGCATTCTGTGTCTTTGTGAACTTGAGCATGTTACTTCAAAACTGTCGATATGTGCCATACAGACATAAAAAATGTATCTACAGAGACTTTTAAATTAACTAATTAAAACAGAAAACAAATATCCTCAGATTATGTAATCTGTATGAAACATGCATACAGGTGCATCACGACTGCAGAGATGATGAGTCAGTGTCGCCAACTTCATCTCTTAAACCGAAAAACAAACAAAGCACTCAGTAAATTATTCAAATGTTAATGCAGTCTACTTGGCGTTTTTCCCTGCCACATTCATAATTATTATATCTGCAGGTGTGCTGTACCAATGTTTTTTGCATGCGCTTAAGTGCTTATTAGGCTATGTAGGCAATTAAAGGCTCATTATGATTTATATGGTTTATTAATAAACGTGCAACTAATAGTCAACTAATGCTTAAAATGAACGACTACTAGTTGACCAGAAATTTTTTAGAGGGCAGCCCTAGAAATTATGCTACATATCTGCACAAAACAAAAACAGCAGATGGTCTGAATGAGACTGAATTCACTCTCTGAGAGCAGGTGTCTTATCCACATTTTTCTTCAACGCGGAAGTAAGATTATGGGTGAGAATTACATTAGCCGCTATAGAGAAATAATGAGAAGAATAACGTGCAGTAAATGTGCAGTAAATGGTAAAACTGTTTGCACTACAAACCAGTTTGTTCTTAATTAAGATAATACATTAAAAAAAGAATATGGTAAGACACACCAATGTGCAATATCAAGCAGCAAAACGAGCTGTTTTGTACAGCTAAAAATAACTGGACGTGAATGAGACTGTTAGACTCTGGTGTAAAGTTAAAACGTCTTGATGGATTGGTTTCTTACAAACATGCAGCTTTCGGCTTCACCAAACGTTAACTAACTGACTGAAGTCGTTTGGATTACTTGTGGATTATTGTGATGTTTTTATCAGCTGATTCTGACGGCACCCATTCACTGCAGAGGATCCACTCAGCAAGTGACGTAATGCTAAATTTCTCCAAATTTGTTCTAATGAACATACTAACTCATCTACATCTTGGATGGCCTGAGGGTACAGAGAGTAGAGAGAGTAGCCTACATTTTCATCAAATTTTCATTTTTGTGTGAACTATTCCTTTAAATGTCGACTGTTTTTTCCCCCACCACAAAACTGACAGTTGTATTATGATTCCTGTCTGTTTAGCACTGATATAAAGGCAGTGTTGTTATTTCCCATCTGTGACCAGAGCTTGTCAAACCTGTTGCGTTTGTTTGCTGTTGTTAGAGCTCTGTTTTATATGAGCAGGCATATGAAATTATGTCTTCAGGCTGACAGTACTGCACAAAACACTTTAATTCAACTAATAAAATGTTCCTAATATTTCTGTATACAGTTTTCTTCACCTGTGTGTACAAATGCACACAGAAAGCATTATACCTCTCAGTATTTATCCTCAGGTATGCCAAGCTTGAGTTTCGATGCTACCCGGACCATTTGGAGTAGATGAATCATATACCTGATGATTCATAGAGACATCCTGGATGTAGGAGTGTTTGACAAACACACAAATTACCCTGCATTCCCCTGCCAGACTGCAAAACCCCCTGAGGAGGCTTCATTAAACAAGGGTGGATTGTTGTTAAACTGATACAGCAGCGACAGTCAATACACTCGTGAGGTAACAGGTCCAAGCCAATGTTTATGCTTAATCACATCTAGACTTATTTGACGGATGGAATTAGACTGATTTATAAATGATTGACTTTCACACAGAGCACGATTAAATTACAACCACATAACCATTACTGTGGTCTAAAGAGAGAGATCCATAACCCACTGACTGGAGGGCTGCGTGAGGTCATGTTGCTGTGGTTTATGGACCGGTGGATGTAGGTTAAGAGTCAAGAAGTGAATGGGTTGTGGTGAAAGTGCTATAAACACAGCTCTGGCCTGTACAGGATAGATTTATAGCCTACCTATGGTTGGTGCACATATCAAGGGACAATTGTGACTATAAATGTCAAAAACACGAGTTACACTTTTAAAAATAACTGTTCCAAAGAGCGTTTTGACAGTGATGCCATAGAAGAACCTTTCAGTGAACAGTTCTAAACAGAACAATTTTTAACATTGTATAGAACTTTTAAAAAAATCTAAAGTTCCGTGGGTGTTAAAGGGGTCATCGGATTCCCAATTTCCACAAATTAATATGATTCTTTAGGTTCTTAATGAAAAGTCTATAACATACTCTGGTTAAAAATTCTCAATGGTTGAGTAAAACAACACCCTTTTTACCTTGTCAAAATCAGCTCTGCAAAAATCATGCCATTCTGGTCGAGGCTGCTTTAAATGCAAAATGCTAAATTCTATCTGTGGAGTGACGAGCCTGTTTACTTTAGCCGCATCTTATATTCACTTCTTCTGTAAGTGAAGCTGGATCATAAATGACTCGCGCCAACATAGACGGATATATGTAGATCGGGAGGCGCATTACCTTCACACAAACAAACGTAATCCACTGAATCTTAAGTGGCTCAGATGTCAGGAGTAAATGACGACCACTATGTTCATTATAAGATCCAGCAACACAACACCTCAATTGCTCAATTCTTGTCTAGCTTACATCCCTGCTCCGGCACCAAAACATGGAGGTCGGGCTGTTACAACTGATCTGAGGTAAGACGCTCATGTCAATCAACTATCGTGGGAGCGGCCTCTGTGGGTGTGACGCCACAATGACAGGCATCTGAGAATGGCTCGATTTGAAAAAGGGGATATTATTTTTACAGATTAATTAAAAACCACTGCATGGATTTTTATCATTATAGGGTAGATTTGTACATACACTCTAATGTTTACACACACATTAATGTTCAAACAACATGTAAAAGTGAACTTAGCATCCGATGACTCCTTTAAAGGTTCTTTACAGAAGTATCAATGCCAACAAAGCTTTATTTTTAAAAGTGTGGTATGAAACCAGTCATAATGGAAAAAAAAACTATGTATCAACTCTTAAAGGAGAAGTCCACTTCCAGAACAAAAATTTACAGATTATTTACTCACTCCCTTGTCATCCAAGATGTTCATGTCTTTCTTTCTTCAGTCGTAAAGAAATTATGTTTCTTGGTTCTTGGTTTCTCTCCATATAGAGGCCTTCTATGGTGCCCGAGAGTTTGAACTTCCAAAATGCAGTTTAAATGGAGCTCAAAGGGCTCTAAACGATCCCAGCCGAGGAAGAAGGGTCTTATCTAGCGAAATGATCCATACTCTGTGTAATCCAGGTCAAGACAGTTAGGGTATGTTGAAAAACTCCCATCTTATTTTCTCCTCCAACTTCAAAATCGTCCTGTTTTGATGCAGGAGTACTGTCCCAGTGTTTACAAAGTCAAAGTGCAAAGACTATCAAACGCCCTTTACAAAAAAAGGTAAAACAGCGATGTAGGATGATTTTGAAGTTGGAGGAGAAAACAAGATGGGAGTTCTTCAGCATACCCTAACTGTCTTGAACCTGAATACACAGAGTTCACGCAGAGCTAGACAAGATGAGCATTTGAGATTAAAAAGTATATAAATTGTATTTTTTCGCTAGATAAGACCCTTCTTCCTCAGCTGGAAGCTACATTTAAACTACATTTTGAGAGTTCAAACCCGCGGGCACCATAGAAGTCCACTATATGGAGAACATTCCTGAAATGTTTTAGTTAAAAAACAATTTCTTTACAGGGTGAGTAAATGATCTGC
Organism: Labeo catla; assembly: GCA_012976165.1. NCBI lineage: Eukaryota > Metazoa > Chordata > Actinopteri > Cypriniformes > Cyprinidae > Labeo > Labeo catla. Next base: position 695,871 of record VONZ01000038.1, read on the forward strand.
AAATTTTGGTTCTGGAAGTGAACTTCTTTAACATCATAATGCCTTTGCAAATAATACAACAGCTGTGTGTCTTATGATAAATAGTTAGATAAACACTTTCTAAATCACATAAGGTGGATGCCGTATTAAAACAGCTCAACTGACACACTGACTGAAACTGAGTGCAAATAACCCCTCCAAAACATTTTTCCATATATCGGTAAATGCCTGCAGGAATACAAATCCATTTGATCACAGGTAGTGTGTTTTGGAAGTGTTCGAACATGACACTTTGACTGCATTTAACCTTAAGGCAGAAACTGAAAGTCTATTGAATCAAAAAGTGTCAAACGTGACAAAAAAGGACCGGTTTCGAGTGTTTGTTGAAAGACATATTTCTCTGCCCATTCTCTTTAAGCAAATATCACTTTCCGCTGTAAAATTTCCTGGTACTCCCTGGAGTTTTGATGGTTTCGATATAAAAAGCATGCTGTATAGCAGCTTAACCCAAGCGTTTACAAAATGAATGTGGCATTGTGTCCTATGAATCATCATTTAAATACTTGTGTTTTGGCACCGTTTCCTGCCTCACCTGTGCTGAAGTGTGAATGACAGATAAATGTTGTTTTCATTTGCATGCTTAAGATGCATTCATGTAGTGTGTGAATCTTAGCACAACTAATTGAACAGTCAGTGCATTCACTCATTCACTCTGTCAATGTCAGTTTTGTTTTTTTTTTTTTTTTTTACTAAAGTCACACGGAGATGCAAAATACTATAATTCAGTTTGCATATTTTTACCAGGTCACCAAGTAAAACATGAACCTTATGTAACATCACATTTAGTTCTTAATCCATTTTTATCAAGCAACAGAGTTTATTATTATTATTTTTAAAGCAAACCTAGCAGTCTTACATAAGAGAACAATATTTCCTAACAAATTACTTTTGCAACAGTGACATTTACTTTTAAATATACATGAAAATCAATCAAACATTAATCAGATGCTATCCTAGATTTTGCATATGACAAGTGCATATGTTGTTTCTCTGGACGTTTAAATAAGCACAGATTCGACATTCATTCCGGCTCAAAGCATTTCGTTCGGCCCAACAAACTTCACACACCCAAACTTTCACAGAAGTGCCAACATTTGACCAATACATTCACCATCTTAAAGAAATAGTTTCACTATTCAAAAGTCCAAAATACAAAAATGAAAATTGCACACTTGCACACACTTTGTTTCTTCAGTGCAACACAAAAGTGAGTTTTCTGAAGAATATGCCTAATCTTTGGGTGTACCATTTAATTATGATAAATTTAGTCTATATGACCTATATTACAAGTCTTCAAAAACCGCTGTGTCTTGTATGTTTTGACCAAACATAATCACCACTACTGGAGCTTGAATGTTTTTATTTATTTTCATTATACTGACCAGGATATTCCTTACAAATTCACCCCTTGTGTTTCATGAAAGAGGGAAAACTATATAATTGGGTGAATATATGATGACAACTTTCATTTTTTGATCAAATAACTCTTTAAAAGGCGGAACTGAGTGGAAAGTTAAATCATTATGAAAGAATCAGGCCTATTATGGCCATGTTGCTACAGTGTACACTCCCAGTCAAAAGTTTTTGAACAGTAAAATGTTTAATGTTTTTTAAAGAAGCATTTATTTGATCTAAAGTGCAGATTTTGAATTTTGAATTTTTTTTTTACTATTTAAAATAACTGTTTTCTATTTGTATATATTTAAAAATGTAGTTTATTCCTGTGATTTTAAAGATGAATTTTTAGCATCATTACTCCTTGGAGTCAGTTTTTTTTTTCCTTTTTTTGTGAAATAAATTTCTAAAAACTTTTATTTAGTAAGGCTGCTTTGATTTGATCAAAAGTCACGATAAAGACTTTTATTTTACAAAAGATTTTTATTTCAGATAAACGCTGCTCTTCTGAACTTTATATTCAAAGAAACCTAAAAACAATTATACTCAGCTGTTTTACACATAATAATAATAACTAGATATGACATTTTCTGAAGAAAATGTGAGTGGTGCTTGCCGTGGCAAAACTCGGCACTAAGGCACTAATAGTAACCTTAATCACGATAGCATCATTATGCTAACAACATTTTAACACAAGTAACTTGTTGTTAAATGAAATTACCATGATTAACATGTTGTTAGCATGATGCTAGCATGTTTTTAACAAGATGCTAACATGCTTAACATGTTGTTAGGATGAAGGTAACATGATTAGCATGAATTACATGTTGATAACATGCAAATTGGCATGATTAGCATGTTGCTAGCATGATGTTAGCATGTTTTAACAAGAAGGTAGCATGTTTAGGATCATGCTAGCAACATTCTAACATGAATAACATGTTGACATGAAATGAACATGTTGCTATCATAATGCTAGCATGCTTTTAACAAAATGCTAACACGATTAACACTGTTAACATGTTATTAGCATGTTTTTAACAAGATGCTAACATGATTACCATTATGCTAACATGTTTAACGTCATTAACATGATGTTAGCATGCTATTAGCATGTTTTAACATTTAGGTAAGAGATCCTAGCATGTTTTAGCACTTAGCTAGGTGATGCTTAGCTTTTATAGCATAATGTTAGCATGATGCTAGCACATTTTAATGTATGTTAAACATGTTTTAGCAATGACCCGTCATTTTTTTGGATGTTTTAACACTAATCACTATTAGCATGTAGCTATTCACTGCTAGCATGTGTAGCATGCTAGGAATCCTATCCCTGGTGAAAAAAAAAAGCATATGCTGGGAGCTATGTTTTGATGCTGGTTTAAGCTGGTCCTTTACTGGTTTATGCAGGTCATGTTGCTTAAACCAGCATAAACCAGCAAAGGACCAGCTTAAACTAGCATCAAAACATACCTAACCAGCATGCTAGGGCATGGCTAGGAAGAGGTTAAGGTGATTCATGATTGGCTATTTGCTGTCCCGTGTGAATCAAGCTCACCCCTATGTCTCTATGACACTGTGATCCAAAGATATCCATCTAGGCCTTTTATAATGGCAGTCTATGGGATCAGTTGCTAGGGTGCTCTAAATGGTTGCTAGGGCGTGGCTTGACAGCTTCATAATGATCCTGAGAGTTTGATTGGTTGCCTGAGTAAAATGAGCCCACCCCCACGTCTCTATGACTTTGTGAGTTATATTCAATGCAAAATCCCTATGTAAATTACCATAGAAGGGAAAACGTGTGTGTACAGATGCTGTTTCATGGGCCATCCCTCACCACAGTATGTCTATGGGGCAACTTTGGGGAGCTCTTGTGCCCCAGGGGTACAACTTATACCCCATTGCGGGGGGATGATTTTGCACAGCTTGACAGCCTCTTCGAATGTGGTGACCCACATGTTTCAATTAAATTTTCGCTTTGCACTATGTCCCATCAAAGTTGTCCGTAATGCAAAGTCTATGGGACTTTTTCGGATGATTTTTCACCTGCTGTAGGAACATACTACACCTGATCACTTATAAAAGCCATAGCACACCTCTCCTCAATAAGCCGCACAATTTGACACCTCATTCATGGGTCTGTGATTAAAAAATAGTGCGGGACGAGTTATGCGCCGAAGTTTGTATGGAAGAATAATAATAAACAGCACAGTAATAGTGATGCTTTGCTTCACAAGTACCACTAATAAATGTTTTCTGAGCAGCAAATCAGCATATTAGAGTGATTTCTGAAGGATCATGTGACTGGTGTAATGATGCTAAAATTCAGCTTTGAAATCACAGGAATAAACTACATTTTAAAATATATTCAAATAGAAAAGTTATTTTAAATAGTAAAAATATTTCAAACTGTTTTTGCTGTACTATGGGTCAAATAAATGCAGGCTTGGTGAGCAGAAGAGACTTCTTTAAAAACCAATAAAAATATTACTGTTCAAAAACTTTTGACTGGTAGTATATGTGCATCTGTTGGCAATAAAGAGGTCAAACTGTTTCTTATTCTTCATTCTCAGCAAGTTGGCTTACGGACAGCAACGCTGGCATAGGCTACTTCACACATCCATCACAAGAAAATATGAAATAGAAGCATAAATACACCTACCATTTCAGATATGTTAAAAAGCTACCCATGAAATCACAATTTTTAGGGGTATACTTCATAATCATCCACTGACTCCAAGGCAGAGGAAACATTCTTCACAGAGACGAAGTATCGTTTATGGACACGTGGAAATGAAAATGATGCATGTCTGATGGGACACTCTCACGCCCGTATGCTGCTGGGGAGTAAAGGAGTGTCCGACGTGATCGGCACACCAGTTTCCTGGAAACTCGGAGAAAACGCTGTGGGGAAAGTGAGAAAAAAAGATTCAAATTAAAGCAAATTAACTTGCAATTTCATCTCATAGGAGTCAAATCATGAGGACCTTTTAAAATAACCACTGAAACCAAACTGCATAAATGGCTCATTCTGAAATTTGCCCAGATTTCTGAGGTCACAGCTCAATTCTAGATTCCTAAACAAAGATTTGTTATAAAAAAAAAGTCCAGTTGTGTCAAGCTAATGTAGAGAAAAAAAACAGGACAGACTGAGTTTATCAAACCACATGCTGTTCCCGAAAATGTGTTTGAACTGTTGCCGCCTATTGTTTTATTTATTCGTTTATTTTATGAATCATTAATCTTTAACAATGCAGTGCGGTTCTACAAAGAGATTGTTAAAGGATGAAGCTGTTATAAACTATACTTCCCTTTAGATTAAAAGAGATGTGCTTAATTATACTTGGTGTGTACTTGTAGTGTACTGCAAATCTTAAATGTATATTTTTAAAACACTGTACTTGGAGGTAATACAATATTAATGAAACTAGATTAAAGTTAATAGTAAAGTAAGAGTAAAGTTTGAGAACAAACTTTGAGCTGGCTTGAGAAACCTTAGCCTGAAAGTTTGAAGCAGTTGTAAAACTATGAATGTTGATGTTGCTATCATGATTTAGCACATTGCTTACATGATTTAACATTTTAGCATGATTAGCTTGTTGCTTGCATTTTATAGGCTAGTTACAATGTTGTTAGCATGTTACTAGCATGTTGTTAGCATGATTAACAAGTTACTATCATGTTTATAGCCTGATTAGCATGTAGCTAGCATCATTAACATGTTACTAGCATGTTGTAACCATTATTAGCAAGTTACTAGCATGTTGCTAACATAATTAGCCAGTTACTAGCATGTTGCTAGTATAATTAGCCAGTTACTAGCACGTTGCTAACATGATTAGCAACTTACTAGCATGAAAATTACAAGAATGTTGGTAGCATGATTAGCAAGTTACTAACATTTTGCTAGCATAATTTGCCAGTTACTACCATGTTGCTAACATGACTATCAAGTTACTACCATGTTGTTAACATGATTAGCAAGTTATTAGCATGTTACTAGCATGTTGTTATCATGATTAGCAAATTACAAGAATGTTGCTATCATGATTATCAAGTTACTAGCATGTTGCTAACATCCCTGGTGAAAAAAACAGCATATGCTGGTCATGTCATGACCAACAAAAACCAGCAAAGGACCAGCTTAAACCAGCATCAAAACCTACCTAACCAGCATATGCTGTTTTTTTCACCAGGGATGTTTCTAAATTACAAGAATGTTGCTGGTATGATTAACAAGTTACTAGCATGTTGTTAGCATGATTAGCAAATTACAAGAATGTTGCTAGCATGATTAGCAAGTTACTAACATGTTGCTGGTATGGTTAGCAAGTTAGTAGCATGTTACCAGCATGTTGTTTGAGTGTTTCTAGCATAGTTAGCATGTTATTAACATGTTGCTAGCATGATTAACATTAAAACCAGCTAAAACCAGTTGATTGAGTAAAAAACAGCTAAGACCAGCCTAGGTTGGTTGTCTGGTCTTAGTTGGTTTAACCTTGGCTGGTCTTTAAGCAGGTCTCCCAGCTTGGCAGTCTAAGACCAGCCTGACAAGCTAAAAAGTGGCCAAAACCACTTTAAACCACTTTAAAACCAGCCTGGGAGAGCAGCCAAAGCAGCCAATCAGATAAGACTGGTTTTAGCTGTTTTTTTTTTTTCAGTAGGGAGTTGTTAAGCTTTGCTACAGCAATAAACAGTTTAGATGCACCACAGGTCTCTTTGTATAAAAGTTTTCACCCCCTCAATGAAAGACTATGGTATTTTAGGTGGTTTTGATAGTCTGGTTTTTGAAAAACCATAAGCTGGATCAGTCAGAAAAAACACAGCAACTAACTTCAGACCAGTCTGAAGGTCTGACCTGAGTTTGGTGGCTGTAGCTTTAAAGCTCTAAGTGGAGATACTAGATTTTGGCTTATCTAGCAGATCAGTATATAAGCTCAAGCCAACTTAATAAAAGCACACTTTGTGTACTTTAAGTGTACTTAGGCACTTCCATGACTATGGTTTTTAACACACTTAAGTAGACATTTAAAAAGTGCACTTTTTTCCTTCAAAGTTTTACTTTATCTTCTGTTGTGCTTTAAAGTACATTCATATTGATGGGTTTACTAACATACTAAAGCACTATGGGTGACTATGATTATGTGACTTTGACTGTTTCACAAAAAAAGTTAGAAAAGAAATCAGTATATGTAAAACATCTGGAAAGACACTTGAAATATTTTGATATCCTAGAGAACGCATGAATGCTTAAATAACAAATGCGTGCTCGCAGAACGGCATGCTGAAAGTTATAGCTTCATGTTCCCACAAACGTTTATATAATGGCATAACAGGAAAAAAATCCAGCTGTTGCTTGCCAACATTGTAGAGCATGAAAACAACATCAAGCAAACAGAACGGGAGGGGTAAACCACCGCTGATGAGGAAAAGAGAGACATTCAAATTCAGAGGATTGTAAGCGATCAGATGGCTGCCAGACAAGAGAGCACTGTTTATGACAATGTGGTTGGTTACATCACAAATCCCTCAGACTCACGAGAGAAAGACGCCACACACCCCTCTCATTCTTTCAGAGATGATGCAGCCACTCAACAGCCTTTAATACAGGCAGGGAGCGGCGCACAGCACTGGTACACTAATGCACTGAACCACACTCAGCTGATAGATAACTACATTAGCATGAGGTTAAGCTGAGGACTTTGTTTAGTTTTATGCAAAACAAACTGTGGATGAATCTCACGTCAAGGTCAAATTTCACCCCAAAATCAAAAGATAGAAATAAGAAATTATATTTAGCATAAAAAATACAAAAAATAAAATCTACTTTTAGGACCATTGTGATTTTTTGCATTGCAAAAATATTTTCAGGATATTTTACACTACTGTAAATTCTCATTCATATGGAAGGCCATTTCTGCCACTGAATAAGAAACAAAAAAAGGTAATTGCAACTTTATTGCACAATTCTATTTTTTTTTTTTCAGAATTGTGAAAGAAACTCGCAATTCCGAGATATAGAGTCTGTATTGTGTGATATAAACTAGCAATTTTAACTTTTTTCCTCAGAATTGTTTATATCTCGTAATTCTGACTTAATAACTCACAAATGTGAGTTTATGTCTCATAATTGTGAGAAAAAAAAGTCAGATGTGCAAGATATAAACTCAGAATTGCTAGAAAATTGTGAGATACAAACTCACATTTACAATAATTTTTTTTTTTTATTTCTCAGAAATGCAAGTTTATATCTCACAATTGCGAGGGAAAAAACAGATCTGTGATATAAACTGAGAATTGCGAGAAAAAAGTCTGAATTGTAAGATACAAACTTGCATTTGCAAGAAAAAGACAGAATTTTTTACAAGTTTCTATCTTGTTTTTAAACAAAACTCAGAATTGTAAAATAAGAAAAACTAAAGTAAATAAAAAAATATCTTTCTTTTTTATACAGTGGTGTTAATGGGCTGTAATGTGAAAAACAAACATATTTTGTAATGTACTCTACCATTCAAAAATTTGGGCTCAGTAAGATGTAATGTTTTTGAAATAGATTTATTCAGTAAAAAACTAATATTGTGAAATATTATTAGAATTTAAAATAACTGTTTTCTATGTGAATATATGTGACCCTGGACCACAAAACCAGTCTTAAGTCGCTGGGGTATATCTGTAGCAATAACCAAAAATACATTGTATGGGTCAAAATTATTTTTTTTATTATTATTATATCTTTTATGCCAAAAATCATTAGGAAAATAAGTAAAGAGCATGTTCCATAAAGATATTTTGCTAAATTCCTACTGTAAATATATCAAAACTTTTTGGAGTAGTAATATGCATTATTAAGAACTTCATCTGGACAACTTTAAAGGCGATTTTCTCAATATTTTGATTTTTTGCACCCTCAGATTACATATATTGAAATAGTAGTTGTATCTTGGCCGAATATTGTCATATCCTAACAAACCATACATCAATGGAAAGCTTATTTATTCATCTTTCAGATGATGTATGAATCTCAATTTTGAAAATTTGACCCTTATGACTGGTTTTGTGGTCCATGTCACATATTGTAAAATGTAAATTAATCCTGTGATCAAAGCTGAATTTTCAGCATCATTACTCCTGTCTTCAGTGTCACATGATCCTTAAAAAATCATTATAATATGATGATTTGATGCTCAAGGAACATTGCAGATTATTATCAATGTTTAAAACAGTTGTATTGCTTCGTATTTTTGGGGAAACCATTATACATTTTATTTATTAGAATTCTTTGATGAATAGAAACAGAACAGCATTTATTTAAAATAGAAATCTTTTGTAACATAAATGTGTAGCATTATTACTTTCAAGAAAATAAAAAACCTTTGAATGGTAGTGTATTAATATAATACAAACATTTAAATAGCATTTATATATTTATAGTGTCATGAAAACGGTTTTGGAAATGCGTCTTAGACATATTTTCATATTGCCATAATCATTCACAGTTTTGTGTTTTAAGAAAAATCTATGTAAATACCTCATAAAATTAAATTCACTACTTACACTGGCTACTGTTGTTGCGTAACTTCCTGGCTTCAATGTCATCTGACCTCTCCAACGAAATCTGCAACTCTACAAACAGAATAAAATGGTTCGTTTAATCTAATGTCATTATATACAACATGTGGCATGCAGTGATTTCAAAGTTAAGTCAGGATAATAACACAGACAAACAGTGTTACTGACTCAGTCTTGCTTTCTAAATATAGCTCTCAACAAGAACTATGACACACACTGAAAGTTCAGCGCTTGACAGCATCTGAAACCATTCACTTTTAAAAGTATTTAAAAAAGATGATGCCAAAAGTCTGATGTTTGGCAGAGGCCACTGAGAATGAAACTGCATAAAAGAAACTCACTTCCATCACTCATGGAATTGAAGCTGCTCTTCTGGCTGTTCCTCTTGCTGTTCCAGGTGTCATTGCCGCTGTCCCGCTGCAGCTCCGGCGGCCTGATTTGCGGCTTCTTCTTACTCTTGCGCGTGCTGATGCGAATAATCTCTCGCACCAGCCTGCACTCGGCCTCCTGCTCCTCCATGTTGTGCTCCTCCACGATGTCCGAGATCAGCTGACTGATCTCCCGCGAACGCCGCAGGAACATGGAGTCCGTGGTGCACTTGGCCAACTCGTTGATCTCAAACTCAGAGAAGACCTCCATGAGCTTCTGCGTGATGAGTTTATCCACGTCTTCCATCCCATTCCTGTTGATTAAGTCATCCTCCGGTAAGCTACTGAAGTAAATCGGACTGTCCATCTCCATTTTGGACGTGGGAAACGACACATGACTTTCTTCTTCTTCATCGAAGACCGATGTGTCCACCTTGACGCCACGAATGCAGATGTCGGAGTAGAAGCCGTTTTCAGCCTGTGGAGGACTTGAGGGGTTCTCCACCGGCGCGTTGGGGGCTGAGCTTTCGCTCGAAACGAGACAAGGCAAGCGGCGGCACACGCGGTACAGTCCACAAGTCAAAACGCTACAAAAGAGCTTCCTGCAGCTACTCACAGAAGCGCAAGGTCCACACATAGGCGTCCCCGAAACTGGCTCCTCTTTGACAGGGAGAAAGCTTACCTTCTCCGGCTCAGTCGTATTGCCATTGGCATCCTTGTTGACTTTGTGCCTCGCTCCAAAGTGCTGGATCTCAATCTCAACGGGGTCGACACAGCGTTCTTGGTATGGCCCTTCAACAATGGGACCAGTGGTCCAGGACGGGGTGCTCTCCATAGGGACAACACTCAGCCCAGACCGTCCTCTGGTGGCTGTTTTTACTGTTACCTGACGCTGGACTGAGGCCTCAGGGTCTGTTCAAGAGAAAGAGACATAATAGGGGAACACTGGGAGGAGATGAAGGTTTTACCTTACACTTTCAAGCAGTCTCGGTAACAAAACTGCAGCCAGTCGCACCAAATTTCCCTAAGAGATGTAAACCAACCAGTTTAAGGGCTGATTTGTTTGCTTTCTTGGCTGTTGCCACTCTTAATAAGAGAGTGAAAGTAAAACTTCAACCTCAATGCTTAAAAATATAGAAACACTTAGAGACTTTGAAACACTTAAAAAGATTCTTTGTGTCAACTAAACCCTTATAAAAGTGAAATAACATGTAATTAACTACGTGTGATTTTACATTTTGTGCTCATGCCATCTTAAGTAGAGCAACAAATAAATTTTAGTCGCTCGGATATACATATATAACAATACCACCATGGTTAATATACATGAAATAAGCAATACAGTGAGGAAAAGAAAGTGAAAGTGAAATAGGGTTAACTAGGGACATTTTCCCCAGTCATCTCAATGGCAAAATGTGTCCCAATCTACCTACAATTGGTCGAAATGGCATCCAGTAACGCTTGTAACATCATTACTGTCCTTTATACATAACTTTAAGCATGTATATAAAATATGTCCTGGCACTGCAGCTGCTTGTTTTTACTATAATATATGCATTTAAAGTACACCATATTGCTTATGACCTATTTAGGCAGACCTTTCTATATTTAGTGATGACGTTTATAGGACAATAGAAGGGAAACTCCAGACATCATTATTTATAAAACAAAAAAAAATTTTTATTTTTTGGAATTTTTATATGAATTATATTTTATAATCTACAGTTTAATCTAATAGCAACAGATTATATTATAAATTAGTCTATACATTAGAGACATATAAAATATATATATATATATATATATTTATATTTACTTTTATTTATACATGTCAGTACATACAATATACCACATATACTGATATACATACAAAAAACACCGTCAAAGAAATTACCTTTTTACATTTTCAAATATTAAGCATGTTTTTAGAAACTTCTGAAACAACTAAACGATAAAAAGCAGACTCAGCTAAGTAAATAAAGAAGTTTTAACTTGAATGTTAAACTCGAGTTTTAGATTAGACGATAGAAACTATTTGATGCAAAGTAAGCCTACATACATTCACTTCAACAAATATTTTACGGCCGCCACTGATTATTAACAAACTCGGACAAGCTACAAAGTTCACCCTGTCCCCAAACAAAAACACCGCAGTTTTGCCGCAAAAAAAGTCAAATCACAGCTTTAGGAAACAGACTAACTAGAGACTAACTAGAAAATATCTAAACTACGCCAGGCAATCTTAAGAAGTAATAATAAGAATAAAAAACAAACTTTGTTATTGTTGGACTTTACTCACACCATATGGGGGAAATGTCGCAGTCTGACGAGTTTCTTCCGGAAGTCCGGACAGCACAAAAAGGTCGTTCGACCTGGATTTCACTATTAGTCCACAAATATTCCGCCGGTGCTCAATCAGCTGCTTCAAATTGTATTACAGACAGCAACAAGTGAAGAGAAATGGTTTGACCTGCATGCTCGTCGTTCCTGCTTGTACGAACGCACACAGGTACACCTACCTGATTCAACAGGTACATCAGGACATGGACACTGGTGACGTAATTCGCAACTTGCAACTTCAGCTTATTTTCATTGACTGACAATCAGAGCAGTTGACATTTGAAACCTAGGATACACGTATATTTAAAACAAAATAATACAACAAATAAACCTTTTTTTTTATTTTAAACGACTGGTTAGTCTACATTTTAATAGGATGCACAGTCAGTGTGAACGCAGCTGTGAGATGTTTAACCAACAGATGGCGTCATTGTTCCTCAGACACTACGGCCAAGTAGTGGATTATTTTTTTCTTTTTTCGCCTACTATATGTTTGCATAATATATGCATTGCACATTACTCGTACTAACCCTTACGAAAATTAACCATGAATTTACCACAAAAACCTTGGTTAGAGGAGAGTGGTGTAAGATGAGCAACAAAATAAAGTACGTTTAAAGTGTCTAAAGTAATTTCAGGATGTTTCCTATCATTTTAAATGATCTGAATGTATCTAGGGCAAAGTGTTCTCAAAATATGGCTTCTATATATATATATATATATATATATATATATATATATATATATATATGTGTGTGTATGTGTGTGTGTGCTCCTATGGCTCAATTTGCCCCAGGTTAGGCGTAAGTTGACCAGAGTCAGGGGGTAAGATGAACCATCTGGGTGAAAACTGAGCATCTGACTGAATCTGATTTAAACCCATATGAAATTTTAATGATTATTTAAAAACTACATTTAACTTAAGCAAATTCCATTTTCCAAACAGTCATATTTCAGTTATGAAAGCTAATTTTAAATAAAACTAATCAAATTAATTTTAATTTTCAATCTTTAATTGTTTGCATTTCTGAAACAATGTGTTGAACACTAAAGTTTAACCTTGCCAAAAACAGACTAAACACATTTTGCTGAGTAAAATTAAATCACTGAACGAAGGAATAAATTTCACTAATACACATTTTAGCCAAATGATTTTTGGTATGGCACCTTTTCTGCAATGTCAAACTGGCCATTAGGGACTACAGGTGGAAAGACATATTCGATTATAATGTGATGAAATGCATCTTCTGGTTCTCAGAGAAAGATCTGGTGCACTTGTACACTATCCCTATCAAATAAACTACAAATATGTATATAATATGCATTTACGTGATAAACTAAACCAGTTGCGCAAGATCACATTAAAATACGAGTTTATACTTCAGAGCCTTATGATGGGGTGAGTTAAAGTGCTGGCTCCACTTACCCCACATCATTTGGCTCACTAGCTAGTTTACCAATTCAGGCTAATATTTAGCTAAATGATTTGCATGGGTTTTATATGCTGCCAAACCACCTATATGCTTCATAAATATTTATAGACCTGGATAAATTTGCTTTGATGTAACAGCCATTACATCTATTATGCTACAAATTTTACTTTGACAAGCCAAAAACAGTTTTAGAGTAAATGGGTGCCTTCCACTCCTCCCATGCGTCTCCCCTTTTCACAGTCTGGCAAAAATGTGAGATTCCAAAATACATGGTCACATGACAGTAAAAGTGTAGAGGGGGTGGGTCAACTTACCCACCGGCTCAACTTACCCCACTCTCCCCTACTATAGTTAAACACATTAACCATGGTCTTGCTATACTAACCATAGTATTAGTAAAACATGGTTATACAAATGATAATCAATGCACCAAAAAAAAAAAAAAAAAAAAACATTAAGGGAATTCTGCAACACGTCACAACAGTAATGTCTATTTCTACAGTATCAGGAGCAACAGCAGCTGTGGTCATCAAATGGCAAGAACTAAAGACGTTTGTAAGTTTTGTAAGTTTAAAGTCAAGTTTATTAAATGTACAGTCTTTGAAAGGGTGGTGCATCAAGAATAGAGTCATAAATTGCCAGGACAGTTCCCTGTGTCCACAGTTTCAATGATCACTGAACAGCAACGCACTGGATCAGTCAGAGCATCCTGTAGTCCTTGCAGAGACCGGAGCCTGATGACTGACAGCCTCCCCAACACACACCTAATCAAGGCTGCAAAAATTTCAGAAAAACCATTAAAATAGATGCACTACTAGAATCATGCAAATTATGTGATTAAGAACTGACATTTTACAGGCTTCAAAGCTGTAGATCATGAACAAAAAGGTATACAAACATACACATTTTCTTTTCACACTAAATACCCAGATGACTTACTACAGCTGCCAAAAAGTACAGTACATTTTAGTATCCAGTGTAAAATACTGTAACCCACAATGCAAAATAACACTTTTGTGGAGTTAAACATGCAACTAGGCCACTTTGTTACCCAAGGCCTGTCCGACTGACCGGAAGATAGTTATAAACATGCTGAGCATGTCGACAAACATATTTTTTGATCAAAATCCCATTCTTGGTGAGGCATCAATGTAAACACAGTTGGTTTGCATCTGCCTGAATGTAAGCGAAGGGAAGAAATAAACTTGTGCTTTACATTCACACACACAAAAAACGGCTGCTGTCAATTATGTAATAGTCATCAAACATTAGTACTGCTGCAGATGTTTTTGCTGTACTGAAATCGTTACTAAGAATTGTGACGTTTCAAACGAAACCTAATGAACTGTTTGAAATATTCATTGCATTATACAACCATATTTTTAAAATATTGGTTAGTATATGGTGCATACAGCACAGTATGAAGTAAACCAGAAAAATAACACTGCCATAAACATACCCAATTACATTTAGGAAATGAGGCAGTCCAACACTTGAAGCAATGACAGATTGCTGGGATGCTGTAAATGCTGAAATAACCATCCCACTTTTAGACTTTACAGTACTGCTTGCAAAAGTCAGATCATTTCCTGCTAACAACCAAATATAGACTTTTCTGTGTACGCTGTAAGTAAAGCAATTGTACTCACTTTATAGCAGATGTTGAGAACGGCTTCTAGATGGAGGGGTTCACTTCCTGCAATCTGACTTGGCCCTGTTGACCAAGACCTTCAGGGCTATTTTGGGTCACTTCACACTTGGAGGCCAAGAAATCCAAACTGTTAACTTGCTCAGCTATGGCAGAGGGAACAATAATGTAGTTATTCTCCGACTAAAATTCAGATTTCAGAGATGCAATGAGAGTACGATTGAGCAAACCTTGTCTGTAGCTGCTGGAACGTGTAGGAGAAATCCTTCGGATGGCACCTTGGCCGAGCCCACTTGGAATGGCAGTAATAAGTCTGGTGCCATCTTGACTTTGGACTCCTGTGGAACAGTGGGCTGAAGAACTAACAGGCTTTCGTACATTTTGACCTGGCCTTTGGCCATGGGAACTTTGGAAAGCACCACTGTTGATGTCACCAGAAGCCCATTGGTTCTGAAAACTACCAAAGCTGCTTGTCAGTGGTTTATTAAGCCTAACATGGACTGTATTGATCTCATTCGTTCCAGCAATACTGGGGTTAGTTGCACTGAATCCCAATTTACTTTTAGAAGGCTTTAAGGGAACTGAACTCGGTCTGTATGAGGTTCCCTTCACAGAGGAGATGGCCTGATACCCAGTCTGGGAAGAGCTGGCATAAGTACTAGTGGCTGGTTGGACATTTCTGATATTCTGGGTCACTTCAAAAGGCTGGTATTGAGGAGCAGACTGACCAGGGGCAAATGGTACTTTGCGCTCTGGAAAGCTAGGATGAACTTTGGGTTTATTGAACACTGCTCTGTTTTGAACATTTGCAGGAGCCTGTATTATATGGATGGCACCAGAACTGGCAATTGAGGACTTGGTCGCATCACGTTGAGCCCCACTTCGAGAGGGGTACATGGGCTTAAAGATTTGGCTAGGTTGACCAGGGATATTGTAGGTCTGCTGGAATTTGGGGCGAGTGGTTTCATAGTTAAGTGGCAACTTGTTTCTCTGAGCACTTTCTGGAGCCTTAAGAAGTATCCCACCAGAGCTGACAATTGAAGATTGAGCAACATTGTCCTTACAGTCACTTTTGGAGGGTTTTCTTGGCTCAGAGCTGGGTCTGTGTTGAGTTCCACTCATGGAGTGCTGAAGAGGTTCATTCCATGAATTGCTCTGACTGCTGGAAGTCAATCTGGTATCTCTAGAGATCTGACTGGCTTGATAGGGGTCAACATGACTGGGAACTCCAGGTGGTTTTACTGAATCTGGAGGCCAACTAAAGCCCCCAAGACCTTGAGCACTTCCTCCACCTTGAACTAGAAAGATTGGCCCCGAGCTAACAACCGAAGGCTTGGCCTCGGTGTACTTAAGTCCACTGTGAGGGGGTTTTCTTGGATTCATACTTGAATACACAGGGACTCCCCTCAAAAATGGTCCATAACTGCTACTGGCTGTCTGGACTTTGCTAGTACTCTGGCTACCCTGGGATGAACTATGCTGATGGGAAATCAGGCTTGAAATAGGGCCTCTTACAAGTGGGTCTCTACTAACTCCAGAGGTGAATTCCATTTGGCCATGTGTGCTTTTAGGAGGCTTTATGACAAAGACCTCATTAGATCCAGCAGTTTTAGCCACCTCAAAACTAGATTTACCTCTAGAGGGTTTTAAAGGGTTAAGTTCAGGTACTCTTAGGGTTCTCATCAAGGTGAACCTGCTTTGAGAAGTAGCAGAAGCCAGCTGGCTACCAGGCTGCATGTTTTTGAAGGCATCAGCTGATGCATGAGACTCACACGGAGCAGAGGGCTGACCAAAACCTGACAAGTCATATTTTGGAACAGAAGCAGAAGGCTTGTAGGTAATCATATGATTGTCTTGATTGTCAGTTTTGGCAGAAGTCTGACAATCCTTTGAATCTGATTTCACGTTTGATCCTGTAAACAGTCTTTCTTTATGAGCATCATCATAACTTCCGTAGGTGCCTCGATGGTGGGGCAGGCGAGAAGAAGTATAAACGGGGTTATTCAGGTTTCCCATTTGTTTCACCTCAGGGCCAATCACAGGGAAAGTACGGGCTGAAACTCCTTGCAAATTAGCGGTTGGCATGCTCCCTGGTAGAAACAAATAAAGAGCACACAAACTGCATGACACGGCAATGTTTCAGAAAATTATCAGCAGTGTGTTAGACTTACCTTCATAATTCCCCAAACAAGTTGCATAAGCTGGGAACAAGGCAAAAAGAAACCTGAAACCAAGCCACAAGTCAAACATTTGGTAAAGCAGTATACATGCTCAGTAAGCTTGAGACCAGAAAAACAAATAAAAAATAATTTGTCAGTTTAGTGCTCACCTTAAGTAGTATGTGGAATCCATTGTTAAACAAGGCACCCAAAAAGACAGAATAACTACCAACTTCTGTTATGGTCTTCTCACTTGATAGCTTTGGGCTAAGGCTCAATGTTGAATGCTTTGTAGACTTCACTACTCACCTTCAGCCAATCAGCAATCAAGATGCCTGTTCGATGCAGCTGTTAGCAATTATCACTTCACTTTAAAAATCAGAGATTCAAATCTCTTTTTTGAATATGCCTGATAAAACAAAATATAAGACATAACAGAAAATAAATGAAACAAAAAGCTTAAATTAAACTGAATTAAAATGAACTATCAAATGTTTTGTTAGGTAACTTAAAATGTGCAGTTTATCTAAATTATTTTTTATTTTTTTTTACCAAAATATTTCCTACTACATAGTTTATTTAAGCATAAACGAATGAACCAGACTACATTAGGTTATACCAGAGAAAATCAATTTTAAGGATTAGATCAGGAGGAAATTGCTGACAACTCGTCCTCAAATTACTCTTTAGGGTTCCCACCAGTGAATTTTCATGTGAGTAATTTTTGATTACAGTATAAGGATTTTATAAAAAAAAAAAAATACATAAATAAATAAATTATTCAGAGTAATTTCTGAATCAGCTCAATTTATTCATTGTAGAAAAGAAAATAGAGCATAAATAATATAATAATGTTTTCACTGTATGTCAATGATTTTAATATTTTATTAATTTCCATGACCGTTCAAGCCTGTAAAATATTATTTTATCTACTATTTCTAGTTTTCCATAACTGAAGAAGCCATGCAATTTAACCTTATTTCTAGATTGTGTGATGAATATATGCTTTCTAACCAACGACACAACCTCATCTGACCATAATTAGATTCCCGTCCTTATGAACTCACATCAAGAAAAAACAGTACACCCCGATTTCATGGGCTGAACATGGTAAAGAAAGCATACAGTTGATATCATTTATGCAGTGTTGGGGAGTAACTAGTCACATGTAACAGAATTACGTAATTTAATTACATAATAAATCTAACTGTAATCAATTATAGTTACAGAGAAAAATATGTAATTAAATTACAGTTACTTACACTACCAGTCAAAAGATTTTTAATGTATTTAATGAAGTCTCTTCAGCTCACCAAGCCTGCATTTATTTGATCCAAAGTACAGCAAAAACAGTAAAATTTTGAAATATTTTTTACTATTTAAGACAACTGTTTTCTGTATGAATATATTTTAAAACGTAATTTATTTCTGTGATCAAAGCTGAATTTTTAGCATCATTACTCCAGACATATGATTCAACAGAAATCATTCTAATATTCTGATTTGCTGCTCAAAAACATTAATTATTATTATTATTGTTATTATTATTATTTATTATGTTAAAAACAGCTGAGTATATTTTTTTCAGGTTTCTTTGCTAAATAGAATGTTCAGAAGAAAAGCATTTATCTGAAATATTTTTTTTTTGTAACATCGTCACTTTTGATCAATTTAAAGCATAAATAATAAAAGTATTAATTTCTATCATTTAGCTTTGATCACAGAAATAAATTACATTTCAAAATATATTCAAACAGAAAGCAGTCATTATAAATAGTAAAAAGATTCCTAATGTTACTGCGTTTGCTGTATTTTGGATCAAATAAATGCAGGCTTGTTGAGCAGAAGAGACTTCTTAAAAAACATTAAAAATCTTACTGTTCAAAAACTTTTGTCTGGTAGTGTAAGAAAATGTTAATGATTACAATGAGGTTACATATTAATATTTTCACACACACATACAGATTTGACTCATTTCTTTCCAAAATTGCATTGACTGCTCTAAAATATGAGACACCAATGTTTCAGGTGTTTAAGACACAGAATACAGCACATGCTTATTCAATAACTGTTTTATTTCCTATTAGGGTTTGTGTATATGCTTTATTTTTTATTTTTTTAATTAACTGTTTTATTCCCAAGGCATTGTTAGATGTCAGTGTTTCCTGTCATAGCTATGCAAAGATTTGATCTCAAAAGCAGTATCATAATTATTAAACTTTCTTATGACTTTAAATCTATATTTAACCGCAGAAAGATCTCTGAAAAGTAAAAAGAGGTGCTAAAGTCTGATTCTGTGGTGACTGTGTTTTAAAATTAAACAAGTAATAAAGGCTTTTAAAAGTCTAACAGTAATCTGTCAGTGCTGGTGCCATCTGAAGGATCTCTCCTACACTTTCCAGCAGCTACAGACAAAGTTTGCTCCATCATAATGTTTAAAATGTCAGATTTTTAGTCAGAAAATAACATTATTGGTCCCTCTGCCATAGCTGAGCAAATCCAGCATCAAGTTTGCTTTTGGATTCCTTGGCCTCTGAGTGTAACTTGTAATCTGTAACCAATTACAAGTAACCTTCCCAACACTGCATTTATCATATTTATATGGGCATCTATAGACATTTTATGTTAGAGTTCAAAGAACTGCAAAATATGCACTGTGTATAATGTACAAGAACGGTCAGGCTTCACATCCCGTATATTTTGAAGCAAGTGCTTTCGAGAAAGAGGCTTCTTAATGCATCAAGCTCAAGTACAGTACAAGAACATGTGTTCACAGTACGGGGTTTCATATTTTAAGGAGGTATGAAAGCCATTAATGCTGTCTAATACATAGCCGTCCCTCATACTCGCACGCATACGCGCACCGCTCTGACAATTTCCCATTCCCACCCGTGCACATTTGATAGATAGGGATCATTAGTGTCATTCTCCCGCAGTCAGCAGGAAGGAGAAGCATCGGTCTGTCTCCTGATACCAGGTACTTTAAGCGCTGAGGAGATCTGTCACACCGGCCTACTTTTCCTTGGCATGTCATTTCATCCTATACATTGTCCTTCATTTATTCCTCCAGCCAGGATGTTGGAATGGAGTAATTTCCTATATATTAACGGGATCGCTCACGAGCTCTTCACCTGCCATTATGGATAGTGGTGCGACTGTGTGACCTTTACACGGAGCTGTGATTAAGAGTCAGGATGACATTCAAATGTATGGCTGTAACTTGGTGCCTGTTAAAATGCGGTGCTCGCAGATGTTTTCAGCTTTCTGTAGAAAGGAATCCTTAAAATGAAGGAGTGATTTCTGTTCAGCTCTGTTGGGGAAAACAGAAAAGGACATATAAAGTTGAGTAGAAAGCAAGTTTTTTCTTGCTAACATCATCAGAAATCATCACAGCGGTACAAATATGTGACTCGGTATGGAAACAATGAAAAGAAATAAAAATGTTTTTTTAGCTGCAATGAGGCTCATTAATCAGAGAGAACATATCCAGGAAAACACACTCCATCAGTCCTGCAAAACTCTTTGTTTTAGTCTGCATTTCTGAAAATATTTTCAAGAATAAGCTTCGGTAATGGCTAGCCACACTTGGCAAACTCCATCGTCAGCAGATTCTCCTCAGCAAGCAGTGGCATACAGGAGAGAATGTCCCATTGTGAGGTGTAGTGTGAATCTATTCATCATCGGACATTCAAGGATTGTTATTATAAGACTTGGACTAGATACTGTAGTTTCCCATCAATCTTACGTCCTGCACCACCACCACCATATAGTTCTGGATTTCACACAATATGGATTAATCTTACTACAACATGTTTAGGTCATATGTCTCCCTAAAATAAATCACATTTAAGCCTACTTTTCTCATTATGATTGCCAAAAATATATATCCAGATTTTTTTTGTTTAAAATGCCCTTATTCAATTCAGTGATTCTTGTGTTTAAAGTATATGTGACCCTGGACAACAAAACCAGTCATACAATGTATTGTTGGCTACTGCTACAAATATACGTGCTACTTAAAGGAAAACTCCACTTCCAGAACAACAATTCACAAATAATTTACTCACCCCCTTGTCATCCAAGATGTTCATGTCTTTCTGTATTCAGTCGTAAAGAAATTATGTTTTTTGAGGAAAACATTTCAGGATTTTTCTTCATATAATGGACTGATATGGTGCCCCGATTTTGAACTTCCATAATGCAGTTTAAATGCAGCTTCAAACGATTCCAAATGCGGTTGTGAATGATCCCAGCCGAGGAAGAAGGGTCTTATCTAGTGAAACGATCTGTCGTTTTTTTTTCGGAAAATAAAAATGTGTATTCTTTTTAAGCACAAAAGCTTGTGTAGCAGAGGCTCTGGGATGCGCGTTCACGTACTACTGAATCACGTCGAAAGGTCACGCGGAACTACAGGCCCAGTGTTTACAAAGCGAACACACAAAGACTAAGAAAGTGCAAGTAAGTCAAACGCTGTTTACAAACAAAAGGGTACAATGATGTCGGACAATTCTGAGGTTGTAGGAGAAAATTAAGATGGAGTTTTTCGACATACTTTACCTTTTTTAGCCGGAGTACACAGACGATGAACTTAGACGTGATTCGTGAACACGCATCCCAGAACCTGTGCTACACGAGCTTTTGTGCTTAAAAAGTATACACATTTTTATTTTTCGAAAAAAATGACTGATCGTTTCGCTACATAAGACCCTGCTTCCTCGGCTGGGATCGTTTAGAGCCTTTGAAGCCACATTTAAACTACATTTTGGAAGTTCAAAATCGGGGCATCAATCAAGTCCATAATATGAAGAAAAATCCTTAAATGTTTTCCTCAAAAACCATAATTTCTTTACGACTGAAGACAGAAAGACATGAACATCTTGGATGACAAGGGGGTGAGTAAATTATTTGTAAATTGTTGTTCTGGAAGTGGACTTCTCCTTTAAGGCTGGTTCAAATCGACATTTGATTTTGTGAACAAGATGACTGTTTTCAGTTAACTTGTTGAATCATTCATGAATTGCACTTAATGATTCCTTCGCGAATTGGACAGACTGCAGCTTTTCTCGAGTCAGTGGGTGTTTCTCAAAATGATAGCTGCATCCTAGTGAGGTTAAGTCATTCCTAGTCCAGTCCTTTAAAGACTTTTATGCTAGAGTTCTCCCTAGCAGTAAAGTTAGGGTTTGCAGTTTCTGCGCTAGTAGTGTCATCTAACGTAAGTATAGAAGTAAAAAATTTGTTTTCAAACAACATTCTCAAATGCTCCTTCCATGCATCACACTTCCCGCAACTCAAACATCACAAACACAGCTCTTACAGGTTTATAAAAGTGAAGGGATGTCTCAACTGGTAAAAGCAGGCTACTTTCAATAAAAGGTACAACATATCAGAAATGGTTTTAACTTGAAATCCAACTTTCATGTCAAGCAGAACGATTGAAACCCAACCATCAAATTCCTCCATCTTGTCAAAACACTGCCAGTGCTTACCCTAAGTGTGCTGCAGACATCCTGAAAAGTGAAGCCAAAACATTTTGATCGCCATCTGGTGGCTGGCTGCAGTATAGGTCATAAACCTTACCCTCTCCATGTAAACAAATAGCATGTGAGCCAAATTTTAAAAAATATTTAAAAAAAATCATTACTGTGCAGACTCGGGCTACAAATGAATTGCTACAGCCCAGAGTCAGGGTCCAAATGAATCACTACTGCGCAAACTCTGGCTCCAAATGAATCACTACTGTGCAACTCTGGCTCCAAATGAATCTTTACTGTGCAGACTCGCTCCATATGAATCACTACTAAGAAACTCTGGTTCCAAATGAATCACTACTGCGCAGACTCAGCTCCATATGAACCACTACTGCACAGACTCTGGCTCCAAATTAACCTTTACTGCGCAGGACTCCCCATATGAATCACTACTCTGCAGACTCATGTTCCCAAAAATCACTACTGCGCAGACTCTGGCTCCAAATGAATCACTACTGCGCAGACTCTGGCTAAAATGAATCACCAAGTAACTCTGGCTCCAAATGAATCTTTACTGTGCAGACTCGGCTCCATATGAATCACTACTCCGCAAACTCTGGTTCCAAATGAATCACTACTGCGACTCAGCTCCATATGAACCACTACTCCGCAGACTCAATCAAATGAATCACTACTGCAAGACTCTGGTCAAATGAATCACTACTACGCAGAATCTGGCTCCAAATGAATCACTACTGTGCAACCTGGCTCAAATGAATTCTTTACCGCAGATCTGCTCCATATGAATCACTACCCGAGACTCTGGTTCCAAATGAATCACTACTGCGCAACTCAGGCTTCAAATGAATCTTTACTGCGCAGACTCAGCTCCAAATGAATCACTAATGCACAGACTCTGGCTCCAAATGAATCACTACTGTTCAGACTTGGACTCCAAACGACGTTGGTGCAAGTTGGCAGTGGCCATCTTTACACACCTGTCCTCAGCAAGCAACACGATTCATGTCAAATATTACAAACTAGAGTACAAGTTATACTCAAGTTTAATACTAATGGTCAGGGGTTTGTTCAAATCAGTAACCCTAATTGTAGTACACTTGAACACATCTTTCATACATTAGTGGGTTCAAGTGTTGGGACAATATATTCATGGTGTCCCAAAATAGCATATTTGAGTACACTTCGATGTTCTTAAGATTATCTTAAGAAGTACTAAAGGATATTTTTAGTATATTAAGTACAAAATTTGTGCGTGAAAACAGAGCACTTTAAGTACATTATGGATATGCGCTTTTTTCACTTGGGATTATATTAGGTGTGTGATGGTGTGCTGACATGTGACTATTTATTGATTTTAGTCAATCTGACATGTTTCTTATTGACAGGAAGGAACCCGAAGATCTAAATGAGAGCATGTCATGAGTCAGCAATGGTCCAGATGGCGTCTTCCCTTTGGAAGTATCTGCCCTCTGACCTCTAGAACGTTCTCCACATCCCAGCCAATCACACACAGCTATCCCTGGCCTGGCTCTTAGAACCCCCTCCTGCTCAAGCATCTGGTCATCTTGAATAATGTACGTAATAACAATAACTTGAGTCATAATGGGCTTAATGCTCAGCAGGAACAAAAGGTCAGATTACCTCTACAGAAAGACACGCCTACTTCTCATCATGCTCTTCCATCAAAAAAATCTTCATAACAATTGTTTTCCGTTTGACTAGAATTCCCTGTACAGCGGGATAATGTTGTTCCAGAAGATGTTTAATAACGTGGTCCTGGATGATTGTTCCTACATTTTCTTAAGTGGTCAAGTGAGAGCCAATTAAACTAGGTTAGTTATATTGATTCTCTAAGCTTGAGCCGTTCATTTGATTCAGTTTTGCAAACTTCGCCCCCTGCTAGTAGATGTCACATCTACACTGTTAAATAGGAAAAAAGATGTATTTCACTAATACACTTTCAGAACAAGTTGTGTATTCTGACAGAACATCATTTGCAAATGACATTATATCTGATATTATATGGTATCTAAAATCTGAAAACACTGTTATCTGTGTACAAGAGTACAAGTGAAGATTTTATTTGGAAAAAACGATAAACATGAAATGAAAAAAATTAACCGAGCACCATGCATTATTCTCCACATATAGCGCAATCTGAACCCTAAACACATTTTGTCAAAAAACTGGTATTGTCCACTTTTAAGGCATCGCGATTTTACATTTAAGTCGACAAGCGTCCTTGTATGTGAACAGAAGCCGAATCAGATAAGGCCATTTTAGCGAATCAGTGCACTGTATTCAGGTCAGGTGACAAGGCTGCCAATCACTTTGAAAAGATGCGCTAGATTAGAGGAATTTCATCAAACCTGACTAAAAGTGGATAATTTAGATGAACTTCATGAACCTGTAATATCTGTAAAAATAAAAGCTGAAACTTTTTCACAGAACCTTGCAAAAGCAGCATGTTACAATGATGAGTGAAAACTGTGTGTAATTACAACCATAAAGTCTACGATCACAACAACAACGTTTGTCAGGAGTCTAAATCGTCAGTTGATGAGATTACAAAGATAAAACAAGTGTTTGTTTTAACTCTGAAACATGAGATGTGGAGTTATCTGCTTTTGCTACAAAACAAACTTTTAATACTTAAAATTTTAAGTTACCTATATTTGTTTAAGTTATTATTACTTAATCAAAACAACCCAACTGCAGTTTGATTGATATTACTTATAATACACAATTAATATAAATAAATAAAAACATTTAGAAAAAAGACACATGATTTCTGAAAATAAATAAAAAAGGAGTTATCTGTTTTTGCAAATAAACTCTTCAAGTTAAAAAAAAATAATCACAATGATAAAAACATCACAATAATCCACAAGTAATCCACACCACTCCAGTCTATCAGTTAACATCTTGAGAAGCCAAAAGCTACATATTTGTAAGAAACAAATATATCATTAAGACGTTTTTACCTCAAAAAAAAAAAAATGTTGCTTTTAGCTAAAATACAATAAAAATCCATAATATACTGCATATACTGGTATTGACAATAATCATAATATTATATATATATATATATATATATATATATATATGAGTGTCACAATATATTAGTATATAATAACCATAAAATACAGTTAATATAAAATAGTTAAACTGTCACATGTAAAAAATATTTTTAAAAAGTCTACAAGTGAGACTCACAGAAGTAAAAAGGAGGCTTTTGCCAAAAAAAAACAAACAAACAAACAAACAAACAAAAAAACACTGTTGGAGTTATCTGCTTTTGCTATAAAACAAACTTTTAATATACAAAAAAAAAACACTTTCAATTAACTTTAATTTTGTAAGTTACTTGTATTTGTTTAAGTTATTGTTACTTAATCAAAACAACACAACTACAGTTTGATATTATTTATAATGCAAAAAAAGAAAAAAAAAAAAACATGATTTCTGAAAATATATAAAAATGGAGTTATTTGTTTTTGCAAATAAACTCTTCAAGTTAAGTTCAAGTTTAATACTAATGGTTAGGGGTTTGTTCAAATCACTAACCCTAATTATGACCAAGTGACGCTTTCCTTCTTAGTATCTAGTAATCAGTGTTAGGAGTAACGCATTACAAGTAACTAGTAAAGTAATGCTTTACTTTTTACAATTAGAACAAACTGAATTACTTTTCCAATTAAGTCAACAAATGGTCAGTAAATGGAAAAACAAAGTAATTGGTGTTACTTATTTAAAAAAAGTAACTTTTCTTGTAAATTAAAAATGAATGCTTACTTCACTAATTACTTGGAAAAAAGTAATCTGATTACATCACCTGGATTAATTGTAATGCGTTACCCCAACACTGCTGTTGAATCGAAATAATAGATCCCTGTGGAAATATTCACACTTGGTGCAACTGATCACTCCACTGACCTTTTTTTTTTGACCTGTGTATTGTTTTTTCCCCATCGCCCTGCGACGAAACGAGTCGTCCAATTAGCTTTAAAGGGATAGTTCACCCAAAAACGAAAATTCTGTCATGAATTACTCACACTCATGTCTTCCAAACCATAAGACCTCCGTTCATCTTCAGAACACAAATTAAGATATTTTTGATGAAATCTGAGAGCTTGGCCCTCCATAGACAGCAATGCAACTGAAATGTTCCCAGACCCAGAAATGTAGTAGGGATATTGTTAAAATAGTCCATGTGACATCCGTGGTTCAACTGTAATTTTATGAAGCTACAAGAATACTTTCTGTGTGCAAAGAAAAAAAATATATTCAACAATTCTTCTGTATGGTGGTAAATCCTAAACACCAACAGTGTGAACGTAGTTTTGTGTATTAGAACTCTTTGAAATGTATACTTAAATAAGGAGGCACACTTAGGCTAGTTCTGCAAAGATCAGTGCTAACAGTTTTGTAGAAGTATTACAAATGAATGTGGTTTTGGCTCACATACAGAAGATACAACTGTTGAAAGATACCACAGTGTGACATTATAGACAGAGACACACTGCTTTATATCCTGACATGGCGATGAAAGTATTCATCATCAACTGTTACTCACATATATGCTGTATTCATACCCACGCAATTTGTCATAACCCCACCAATGGCATTTTTCTCCCCGAGACGATGACTGGAACTAAACAACGAGAAGTTGTTCCAAGTTCTGCTGGTCGGACACACCAGCAGACAGGGAGGCAACTCAAGAAACAAACCCACATAACAGCACCCACAGCTGGGCAGTGGGCAGGGAAAACCCAGAGGGATGATATAATTTCTGACTGTACTGCATTAAGGGAATGCAGTATGGATGCAGTCGGAGATCAAAGCGCTTTGATGGCTCTTTTGTTGTTCGGGATGTCAGAGACATTATCCTATTGTTGGACGTGGGGTCACTGGGTTCCACATGCATTTGTTTTTAATTTGAAACCCAGTCCTTCATTATGCCTCTCTGTTTGTGTGAGGGGCCATGAAGAAGTCAGGCTTTGTGGCGGAGAGGGTTTTGCAAACCTGTCACGGTTCCTTATTTATGCTTGCATGCAATAATCATGATTTATTGACTTATTGTCTTTCAGTTAACACATTAAATCATGATAAAAAGAAGTTATATGTAGCATCAAGTAAAGCAAGTGTACTCATAAATGTTGACCACATTCACTTTATATGCATTTAATATATAGTTTTCTTCTTCTGGGAAAACATAACAAAATTATGAATGACTCATCCTGCACAACAACAGTGCGCTGCACACATTTTCGTTTAATTAAACGCTCTAGAATAAGAATGACCCTCCTGCTAAAACCGCCTGAAACTGATTAGCAAGTAGCAAACCCAGGTTCATGTGACATAATCATGGCCTTTTGTTTCTTAAAAAAAAGCTTTATTAAAGTAATAGTTCACCTAAAAATAAACATTTGCTAAAACTGTACTTACCCTCAGGCCATCCAAGGTGCATCATCACATCAGATTTGTAGAAATATAGCATTACACCCGTGGGCGTAAATTTCATTTAACAGTAGGGGGGGACAATAAATATAAAATTTCTCATGAGCAATTTTTGAAGGGGACACAAATAATACAGTCAAATTGTACTTATAAAGATATGTCCCCACAGTGAAAAACTTTGCTTCTATCATTATTATTGTAGCATGGAGACTGCGGCATTATGGTTATTTTCAAAGTTTTTCTCAGGTTCAATGACAAAGCAGATTTTTCTTCAAAACTATTTATTGCATTGTTTGTTATGTTGTTTACAGTCAAGCCATCAACATACAATAAAATTTAAACATGACTGTTATTGTGAAAAAGATATATAAAATAAGTAATGTTTTGTAACAAAATCAATTATTAAATAATATGGTAATTCAAATTGCTTTACATAAAGAAAGTAAAACTATCATAAAAAATAATCACAACAATAAAAACAAGGAATTAAAAAAAGGTTTAAAATTGTATTTAAAATTAATTAAGACACTTAGAACAGAATAGATATTGATTATACAAAAAAATACAGTGGGGTCAGTTCGGACGTAGCACAGTGCTCATTTAGTAAATGCACAGCTAAACAATATGCTAATTGTTGCCGTTAATGTTAAGTTAACATTATAACAAGTCGTCACAAATAAAACAATGCATGGGAAACGGCTTTGTCGTGTTAGTTGTAGTGCACTATGCAACAAGCTATTGTAAACAAGCTAACGTTAACTAGATAAGTAATAATTTAATCGCTAATATAGCAAATTCATGGAAAATTACATGGGTAATCAGCATTTTTGCCGCAACTAATTTATGAATGAGTCTGCATCAACTACATTAAAGAGAATCGCTTTATTTAAAGTGAATAAAATACCCTACTTACTGGAGTTCAACATTAATTGAGCCGCAGCCACACACCTGACTTGAACTGGGAAAGCAGGCAGTGGGCCAAACCACTGTGAGGAAGGGGAGGGGGAACTCAACTGTTTCTAAATGCATTTTTTGCGGGTTTTTTTTCTACTTACACAATTATTTTAGGTATACATACATATATTTTTCACAATAGAGAGTGCGATTTTTTTTTTAATAATTTTTTTTTGGGGAGGACAACCCTCGGATGGGGGACTTGTCCCCTCCGTCCCCCCCGGGATTTACGCCCATGATTACACCTCTTGCTCACCAAAGGATACTCAGCAGTGAAAGGGTGATATCAGAATGAGAGTCCAAACAGCCAGAGCTGGGTAGTAACTGATTACATGTCACCTGGATTATGTAATCAGATTCTAAAAATTAAGTACTTGCAATTAGAGTAAGTTACATTTTTAAAAAAAAAAAAACCTTAATCAGACTACAGTTACTTTTTTCTTCTGATTACGTGATTACACATTATTCACACAATAGCAATAATATTCACACAATAGCTTTCTCTTTTTTATCTTTTAAATTTTCCTTTCTAAAATAGTCTGCCGCTTATATACACTCAGAAAGTCCAGTTTTGTGGACATTCACACATAGACTTGTCTTTAGTCAGGTGGCGACACAGCATTTGATCAATGGATTTTAGGGCTGTAGCTATTGATTATTTTAGTAATCAAGTATTCTACTGATTATTCCATTGAGTAATCGGATAAGAAGTCATTTTCTTTATTAAAGAGCAAGACTAAATATACTAAGAGAAAATAAGATACGTTTCTTAAAATAAACAACTAATTTGTTTCCTTTTTAGAAAAATGAACATTTTTATTGCTGAAATTGCATACATTAATAACCATGAAAACTAAACCCATTTAATGCATTTACATGCCAAATTACATTCAAAATGCAAATACAAATATATATATATGTATATATATATGAATAAATAAAAATACAAAAATCTATTTCACATTACTTTAGAAAAAGGTAAACATTACCTTTATGTAATTATTATTAATTAAACTCAGAGGGACATGAATGCATTTAACCTGCAGTTACAAATGCATACATAATATTTTGTTATTTTAAACAAAACACTGAATACTCATATTTGTATTTTTAAAATGAAGATACTTTAAATGTAAAATCAAAACCGCCAGTAGGTGGCAGCAAGTCACTGTTAATTAAGTGAGTCATTGCGATTGAACTGAATCATTTAACCGGTGATTCATGTTGTTTTGGCTGTGTTTGTAATGGTTATTTGTTGGCAAAATAGAACAAAAACAGGCAATATGCTGTCTAAAACATAAGTCTTTTAATATTAACTTCTTGTTTATTGATGAACTGTTGCATAAAATCAGTATCACATTTGCAATCATGCTGAGGCAATCGTTTGATATTCACTAACTTTCTAACTGTTTAACTGTGTGGCACAGGGAGAGAATGAGACAATCAACATAAATGGCACTTAGTCTTTCACAAAACATAGCTAACTTAGGGACATCATAACTAACCACCATTAATTTACGGTCCCAAGTATGTCCAGCGTTTATCATTTGTGCGTTAGTAAAAAAAAAAAATTGTATTCGAGTTACTCGAGTTACTCAAGGAATTGTTTCATGCCCTAATGGATTTACAAAAATCATTTCAGATTTAAAAAGTGTTTCAACATTGCATCAAACACTGATGAACACATTTATTTTTATTTGAATTATCCATGTATTATTATGATTATGGAAAGGCTTTTGTCTTTCAAACTCATTAAAATGCAAAATTCTCCTTATATGTTTTTAAACTTTTTGTCTTCTGACCTCTTTCACCTAATATGTTTACTTTAAAGGGGTGGTCAGTCAACAATTCTGTAAAAGACAATATTTACCTTTGCTCTGAACTTTGAGTGTCTTACCTTCTCAGACGTCGCAGAAAGAGCACGTCAAAAACTGATCAACTGAGCAAATGTCAACAACTGATCTTCCTTCCTGGTATTGTAATACTTTTTACTAACTGTGCTATAAAGTGTTGTCACAGGTTAATGACATATTATGTATTGTAGTATTGTTGTCTCTGGTCGTCTAGTCTGTGTGCGTTCACGCGTTCAGGGGGCGTGGCTTTGGACGGCGATTCGCAGGGAGGGTGGGGCGTTCGCTTTTAGTGCTATCAGGCAAAGTCCCTTTAAGGCAAGTCATTTCACTCGGCAGGCAAGTGCAGCTCCTATCTCTCTTAAATCTTTTTGAAATCTGACAATCTGCCTCATAAATATTGTTCCTTATGCTTCAGTAGCTAAAAAAAAGCTTATTTTTCAGGCTAAATCAGCCAGTGCGCATGCGCAGTACTGAGCGCACCTCTCAAAACGCTGACTGTTTCTATAGGAACTGGAGCTTCTAACGGCAGCTCTAGTGACACGAAGACTTTACTAATCAACGATTGGCTTTTTCATTAAGAAGGCGGGGCTTCGCGGCCATAATGAGCGTTTCATCTTTCCCCATTCAAAATTATACTAGTGACAAGTCTTGTGTAGTCTAAAGTTAGCATTTTACAAGATCTCCTATTGCACCTTTAATGGTCATATGGTGTGCAGGTAAACATAAAATATTTCTTCTTTTTTAGTAAGTGAATTATTTTGATTGTTATTTTAAAATGATTAATTTTATTTACACATTTTTATGATTTAATTACTTGTTCGCCTTTCATTAAACTCACAAACCCCCTGCAGTTCTTTTACGAACCCCTTTTTGGGAAATCTTGAGGTAATATAATGTTTAATGCACTTCATGTTGTTAATTACAATGAAAGCAGGGCTCGAAATTGCGACCGTTTTGGTCGCATATGCTCCCAGAATTTAGTCTGCGCGACCTTAAAATATATTTGGAAGCATTTGTGCGAGTGCGAGAAATTGTTGTGGTGCGACTTGTTTTCATTCCTTTACAAAACTTTCGCTAGCCTAACTACTGCCCAGACTGCTGTGAGCTGATACAGTGACAGGATCGCCGTTCTCTCCAACATTACATAACCAGTTAAACTTGATCTCTACATTCTTAACTTTAATGCACAATTTAGATATTAGCCGTCAATCACTCCCTGCCACTGACACTGCGCTCCGCTGAAACTCGGAACAGGCCGTTTTTTCTCTCTCTCAACCAACCTCTGTTCCGGATTTGCACAAACTACATTTAAATCATGAAGCGCACATTCTGTCAGACGCAATTCTGGCGCCTCCGTCTCAATATATTGTACAACGCGGCATACATTCACATCAAATGATAACTCAGCTTTAGAATTCCACTCACCTAAGGGCGTAATTTGCACTGGGGACACTTTTCAAATCCCGATTGTGTCCGGGACACAGTGTCCCCCCACTTTCAAATTGTTTTGTTAAATTAATGTCATGTATTGTAGAATGCGCGCTCAGCACCGCCGAGAGTTTCGCGCCATCGTTAAAACGAAACCGAAAGTAAAACGCGCACGCGCCTTCAAAAGCAATTTTAATACCCCACGTTTAGAAAGCGACTCCCCAACGTGGGCAAATTAGGCTACATAACATAACTTGTAGCTGTAGGCTATAATAGGTTGTGTAGTTGTTTATAGATCTGTATCATGCTTGAAAAATCCGGTCTCCATTTGCACTTTAAATATTGAGAGACTAGCCTACTTTGATTATGGCTGCATTTATTGTTTGCACTTAATACGACTAAAAAAAGAACTGTGCCGTTTATTTTTGTTATTTATACTGTAGATTGTTTAAAAATGCAGTGGTTGCCTCTAATTTAAATTGCTCTACATGTAATAGAGAAAATAAACATTTTATTCATGTACTCATATTTTCATTAATTCTTGTCCCTGCTTAATGCTTAAAATAATTATTAAACAAAGGCTTTCAGAATCAGCCTATTTGCTTGTAAAAACATCGGCAACAGAATCGGCCATGAAGAATCAAGATCAGTGCATTACTACAAAGAAATGCTGGGCCGAGTACTGGCCGTTCTGCTCAATTGGCAGTTGTGGTGCTCCTTAATATTCATTTGGTGCTCCTAAATTTTTCTCGGTGCTCCTAACTTTTTGAAGTTGGGAGTACCAGTGCTACCAATTAAAAAAGTTAATTTCGAGCCCTGGAAAGGAATATATTTTCTCACTCTTTGTATTTTTACATCATTATGGTATAAAATTATCCTGTTTAAATGAATGTGATAAACAAGTTAGGCCAAAAGTAATCTCATTATATTACGTTATTCTGATTAATCTGATTACGTTACTGACTACAATTTTTGTCATGTCATTTGGAATCAGTAATGGATTACAATTTGTAAGTAATCTACACAGCTCCGCAAACATCTGATAAAAACATCAAAATAATCCACCAATAATCCATCAATTAACATCTTGAGAAGCCAAAAGATGCATGTTTGTAAGAAACAAATCCATCATTAAGCCGTATTCAACTTTAAACCATTGCTTTCAGCTAAAATACCATAAAAGTGCATAATATACCACATATACTGGTACTGACAATAATCATAACATTTAAAATATATATATATTAATTAAATATTAAATATATATATATATATATATATATATTATTAAAATATATATATATTTATTACCATAACCCTAATCTATAATATTGGTTTAGTCCCACCTAAACATCCTGTTTTTTAAAAAATAAAATAGTAAAAAGTGCACTCTTCAAGTGAAGTTTCATGGAATTTTAGATTTTTTTGTATGTTGACATTTTTTCAAGAAAAATGATCACAATTCAAGGTTAATTCTCATTATTGATAGCACAAAACAATGACATTAATAAAATGGTAATGTACTGACATATTGTAGTCTTAGTTGTTTACTGCTTTAAATTTGTGCTGACTTTATTGCAATACCATCAGCAATTGCAATATTACAGTAAAGAGAATTATCATTGACAACATAAGGAATTACAGATTATCTGTAACATATTAATTGATGCCAAAGATTTGTGTTTTTTCCTTTTATGTTGCCGTGAATTATGACCCGAACATTTCTTCATGACGTTCATGTGATAGGTTGAACTGTCTCTTTGTCATAAAGAGTTTTGAAAGTCTGTCATGGCTCCCATTTCATGCTAGTGAGCAATAATCATGATTTATTGACTTTTATTAAACCCTCTGTCTTTCAGCACAGCACATTACACAATATAGAGCGCTGCAATAATGTCTTCGACTTCATTTGCTCAGATTATATGATTATACATGAAAAGGCCACATGAGGAAAACTCATTTGGCATGTAGCATATAGCAGTGCATCCATCATTGTGTATGTGCTTGGCTGGGAGTGTGTGTTTGTGTAAGCAGGTGCATGCGTGTGTGTGTATGAGTGTGATTTGATTGTTCCTTTAATTGAAAATGAGAAATGAAGCCGACACAGCATCGCTTGTACTTCCAACTATAACAGCCCCTTTTACCAATGTTTAGCCAACAGTCGAACAATGGGCCGCCACCGCTGGGAGTAGGACCTTCAAAGCTGCCTATTGTCATTGGACTGGTTGGACAACTGGACTAAACAAATACACAAACCTGAATAAACAGCATGAGCTTATAATCAGAGTTTCGGGAGAGAATTGGTTGCTTTATGTGTGTCTTTGTTTGTATGTGTGAGGCAAAAGGCAAAATCTATGATCTGTTCAGCTAACTTAGCTTGTACATAAACAGTCATCTGTAAAAGAGAAAAGGACATCATGCAGTCTTGCTGAAACCACAATGAAATCACTTGATTTACAACATCATAGCATGCAATGTCGCACTGAAGACATAAAATTATCTAGATTTTGACATTTTGGGAAAAAAATGCGAGTGTTTCCCTGTGCAAAACTCATTAACACAATAAGTTGTTGTGAGTGGTTGCCAGAGCATTGCAATGTGGTTGCTAAAGGGTTTGGATTGTTTTTAGCATATTGCAGTTGCTAAGGTGTTGTGAGTTGTTGCTAGTTGTATTGTAGTGTACTTTAATAAAACTGTACTTGCAAGTAATGTAATATTAATGAAATAAAAGTCCACTTAAGTGTGCCTAAAGGAATAGTTCACCTAAAAGTGAAAATTACCCCATGATTTACTCACCCTCAAGTCATCCTGCATATGACTTTCTTCTTTTAGACGAATATAATAGGAGTTAAATTAAAAAATGTTGTGGCTCTTGTTGTGGCAAGTTTTATAATGGCAGTGAATGGCTGATGAGACTTTGAAGCCCAATAAAGTGCATCCATCAATCATAAAAAGTGCCCCACACAGCTTCGGTTAATAAAGACGTTCTGAAGTGAACTGATACGTTTGTGTAAGAAAAATATCCATATTTAAATCTTTATAAACTGGTAATTAAAATTATACAGTCGTTTTCTCATTACTAGAGAGTGGCTTCCAGCAGATGATGTAGGACGTAGGCATAGTGTAAGCTCTGGTGAGAATATGCTACCCTAGTGAAAAATAAATATACTATTTTGTATACTACAAGTATACTACAAATACATTTACATATTATGTACTTAGTAAAAGCACCCTGCAATTTGTACTTTAGGGCCAGTTTTATTAACCCTTAAATGCATACCTCGGGTCTTTAGTGACCCGGGACATCATTCACTACCCTCTCCCTCCTTAATTTTTTTTTAAGTTAGACATCAACTTTATTAGCATTCCTCAATCTATTCATTATAAACAATATGACAAGAAAAAACATAACATTTAAAAGAATGTTTGTTTTCTGATTATTTTTTTTATATAAAAAAAGTGTATAGGGTCGCTAGTGTTACAGAGGCAGGGAGACGAGAGGCGAGCGGATCCGAATGCATGCTTTTATTGAAGGGTTGAGACAGAGACAGTCGAGGCAGACAGAGTCAGAGCAATGGCGAACAGGTATATAAACAGGAAACACAAGAGGAGTCTGTGAGACAGGCGTTAGTGCGATCAGGGGCGAACAGTGTCCGAGGAGGGCGATCCTAAAGAGATTAGTCAAAACGAGCGAGAGTCCAGAAGGCAGGCGGCAGACAAACGTAAACGATAAAGCCAGGCGGGAACGATAAACACAGGAAAACAAGGAAACTCGGGAACTGGGAAACAACGATAACACTGCAACAATCTGTGACGTGTATGGGAAGATCCGGGGCTTTTATAGTGCCACTGATTGGCCACAGGCGTCGGGCGTGATCAGTGCGGTGGAGGATGGGAGATGTAGTCCGAGACGACGAGTGACAGTCTGTGTGTAGTGAAGAGGTGAGAGTGACATCTGGTGGTGAGCGGTCCGCAGAACACCGACCAGATTCGTGACAGCTAGAGACCCGAGGTATGTATTAGAGTAAGTATATTTTTTCTGCACAGAAATATTCAAATATCTGATCACTCAATACATGCAATTCACCCTTATTCCTTGAGGTGGCACTGTTTAATAGACAATAATGACATGACGTTTCACTCTTTTATACTGCAGGCATAAAACAAAAGAATATCATCAGCAAATACTGAACTGGTTTGAATACTGCAGAGCAATTACTGCCTTAAAATATAAATGTCACTGATATTTGATGGTGGATGTGTTGAATGAGCTGCCAGCAGTCAAACTATTGATTTTGAAGTCACTGGAAGTGATAGTTTTGCTAATATGTTTGATATCGTGAATATAAGCCAAATGCTGAAAGTACTGTGGAAGTGGGCTCGAGCGCTGATGGCGATGGTACAA
Source organism: Labeo catla (assembly GCA_012976165.1). Taxonomy (NCBI): domain Eukaryota; kingdom Metazoa; phylum Chordata; class Actinopteri; order Cypriniformes; family Cyprinidae; genus Labeo; species Labeo catla. The sequence continues at coordinate 732,411 of VONZ01000038.1, forward strand.
TCACCTGCTTAAACTGAACCCTTCTAAGTTTCACAAGTTAACGAAATATGCATTATTTTATTCTTATGTAATTGTTCTTAAAATATTAATAGAGTTTTTTGCTATTGCAGCAGTTAGACATCTATCCATGCTGGATATATAGGTCTGGGTTGCTAAAGACACGAATATATAATATTGATGAGCGAAACATTCATGCATTTAAGGGTTAACACTTTGCACCAGCGCAAACCGTCTTTTGGCATTAAAATTGTACTGTCAGGTCTTACTAAAGACACACAGTGATGAATTAGCACTGAAAAGGCAGTTATTTTTGTGCCTGACCTTATTGAATTTAAATTTGTTGGAGTTTACCTTTCCAGAAGCTACATTTATGAGAGGAGAGTATTCAAATGAATCACACAACGTGTTTTACTATCGTTTGCGCTCATCAAATTACAGATTATTTAATGCCCCAAAAAAGCATGTATTAAACTATTTTACACTAGTTACTAGTTCAGAATTAGTTCCAGAACAAAAATGCACTTACCTCCTTGTCATCCGAAATGTTCATGTGTTTTGTGAATGGTGTTTCATCTTCTTTCCATGTTCAGTTTGTAAACACTGGGTCGGTACTTCTGCAGCGATGTAGGATGATTTTAAAGTTGGAGGTGAAAATGAGTCTCCCTAACTGTCTTGAATCGAAAAAAAAAAAACAAAGTTCTAGACAAGACCTAGACAAGATGAGCATTTGAGGTTAATTAATGTATAAATTGTACATTTTTTTAGAAAATGACCAGTCTTTTCACCAGATAAGACCATTTTTTGTTTGTTTGTTTGTTTGTTTATTTATTTATATAAAGTTCTGTCATGAAAGTCTAAATGGTGCAGTCTGATAGGTCTAACTCAATCTGACATAATGACATCATTATCATATGACACAGCTGATTGGTTCTTATCATATGGCAGCCAATGAGCTTTCTGCTCAACATTCAAATACTCAGCTAATGCTTGTTGTAGCAGTTGTAGTGCACTTCAGAAACCCTCCACCTTCCCCAGCTCCACCTGTAGAGATCTGTTACAGGGTGATTTCATTTATGTTTAATGTGTTAAAACACGTTAAGGTTGTCATCAACACGTTCTCACTCCTAACTCGTCACTTCTGGACACTCAGGGTACCCCTTTAGTGTAATTTTTCGACATGCAGGGTCCTCCAGTACTTTATGTAAGAACCCTTGGCGTCAATGTGCTGACGCGAAAGGCACTGGGAATTTTATCGTCATGATTAAATATATTGGGTAATAATATTGCTATTATTGCATATATGTTGGGGTGTGATATATTTTTTTTTTTCAATGCAATCAATGCAATACTTTTTCAATGCAATACAATGCAATACTTTTTCAATGCAATACTTTTCTTCAGTAGAAATCTATAAGTTCTTTCTTTGTTTTACCATCCATCATGCAAAAATCTTCCTGCAGGATGAGTTATGAAGTGATGTTTAATAGCATTAGCAGTAGAATAGTTGTTTTAGCTAACACCACTAAACGTATCTCAGGGTGATAAAACAGGTCATATATATCTTAATAAAGATATAGGATATGGAAAGAGACAAGAAGTGTAACAAAGAGAAGTTTGCTAAAGAATTGAAAATGAAAGGATAAGCTGGAGGCAAGAACTGAGGTTAAGAAAGAAAAAGCCAAGGAGAAAAATGCCTCTTAAGAAAGTCAGCTGCCACTAAATCGCTGTTGTCATGTTGATGACTGTTGTGGGTTTGCCTTTAATGTATTCAATCCCTCATAGATGTGAGACTCTTTTCATGAAGCCATATATCAATCCATTAAAAGTCCCTTAATGGTGCCAGGATGTTTCTAAACCAAAGCGCATTAGAGTTTGCAAACACATGACTAATTGCAAAAGAGCAGCTTTTCTCTGTAATATCCCAAGGGCGCTTTTCTGTTTAATAGCAAAACCACAGTGTAGGGCCATCGCAAACGAATAAAACTATGAAAATAAAACAAGTGGGTCTCATGAACAGCACAGCGGTCACATGAACTTGGATGTCTTTGTTCTTCATCTTAAATGGCTAGTTTGCTTGAAAGGCAAACCAACGGAAATTTGGAGCCGTGTGATATTTCGTCTTTCCTGCAGGCTTTCCGTGAGGCCGAGAGAAGACGACATTAATCTTCAGTACTGTTCTCTGGCACAGCGGTGTCCGGCCAGATGATGCCAGGTAAATATCAATTTTTTTTGGGCTGAGCCTTGGGACGACCATAAATTCATGACTAATTGGCTAAATTTCTTCTTTGTTTTTAACAAGCCCACCATGGTCTTCTGCACAGGGAGCTGTTGGAGGAACGAGGTACTTTGTAAAGCCTTCACATCTGCTCTCATCGACTATCAGCAATACTAACATCATGTCATAAACAGGCACAAAGCCATTAGGCAACAGCAATAAAAACGCTTCGATATATAGGGGCCTTCACACATAGAGGTTAAATCGCTGTTTTCTTCACTCTCTTTACTAAATCGCTGCCAGCGTTAGCAGCCCTTAATCTTTTTGACCAACTATTCTGATTTACTTCATGGTAGAGGGCCGACATAATCAAAAACCTTCATTAAAATAGTTTTAAATGTTTTAAATTAGACACAGAGCCTCAACCACAGATGATTTTCAATGAGGCATTGCATTCAGCTTTTTGCTGTAGCTGATTGTCATACATATGCCGAACTCATGTGTTTCCAATAACGTGTTGCATGTGGAGATTTGCAGCCGTAAAAACGTGACTAAGCCTGCTCGTAGTTATTATCAGTTATGAAACACCTCTGATGCCCTGCAAGCTCTTGCTAAAGGCTTTTTGTAGCGAGGGAGAATAATATCAGTGTCAGCATTAACATGCGTTAATATGTCATTTGTGACCCTCGACCACAAAACCAGTCATAAGGGTCAATTTTTTGAAACTGAGATTTGAGATTCTGGAATCTGAGGGTGCAGAAAAATCTAAATATTGAGAAAATCGTCTTTACAGTTGTGCAAATGAAGTTCTTAGCTATGCATATAATCAGAAGTTAAGGTTTGATATATTTACGGTAGGAAAAATGTTTTTCTAGAACATGATCTTTACTTAATATCCGAATGATTTTTGGCATAAAAGAAAAATCGATCATTTTGACCCATACAATGTACTGTTGGCTATTGCTACAAATATACCCATGCTACTTGATCTGAACAATAATGCAATAATAACTTTTATCAGGTGTTACAAGTATTTCTATTTAAATAATAAAGGATTAGGAGAGTTTGTAGTGAATAACTCCAACTGTAAGCTAAAAAAATTATCCAAAGGCTGTTCTGTTAACCAGATAAAGGAATCCTCCTACAAGAAACCACAAGCATCTTTCTCACCAGCAAGAAACAAAGACACTAATTTAAATTTCAAATTTAAAAACCTTTATTTTTTAGCATGCAAAATAAACTTTGCCCTGAAGAAAGACCATTTATTCGTCCATGCGATGCATGACACATCCACAAAAGTGTTGTTCTGCGCTAGATACCTGATAAATTCATGAGTAAACATTTTGCTTTTGGCATCCCACTTAAAAGGTTTTCCTTACCTCTTTAGAGAAAGGTTCATTTGAATATAATGAATAATACATGAGTATAAAGCTATAAAAGCACAATGGAAGACGGTCCAAATTCCTATGAAGTTTCATATACCAAATACCATAATTTTGAATAGTTCATCAGGCACAAAGATGCTTTCATTGCAAGCAAAGATATGATGATTTTCCACAGATGACAATTCTCAATCCAAAACACTGTTGACATGGGTGAATCTCACAAAGATATATGCAGTTCCACTCCAAATAAAAATAAATCTGCATAATAAATATATAATGTTGCATTGTGGCATTACTATATATTTTTAATCATAATATGTGACCCTGGTCCACAAAACCAGTCATAAGCATCAACTTTTTTGAAACGTTAGTTAACCAGTTTGGTTTGCTAGGACATTATTTAGATACAACTATTTGAAAATCTGGAATCTGAGGGTGCAAAAAAATTAAAATATTGAGAAAATCGCCTCTAAAGTTGTCCAGATGAAGTTCTTAGCAATGCATATTACTAAACAAAAATTAAGTTTTGATATATTTATGGTAGGAAGTTTACACAATAGCTTCATGGAACATGATCTTTACTTGCATAAAAGAAAAATTTATAATTTGGACCCATTTTTGTCTATTTTGCTACTTAAGGCTGGTTTTGTGGTCCAGGGTCACATTAAAATAATGCATTAAAATAATGTCACAATGCAAAATGAAAAGCAAGAAAAAAACAGCCTTTTTTATTTATGCAAAATATTTATTTTCCCTTTTGATAGGGTGAAATACAAATTCATTTACACAAGAAATTTGTCTTTGTGAGGTTCACTCAAAGACTAAATAGTCTTTTGACAAACATACACTGCATAAAAGCATATTATCCAGACAGTGAAGTGAAGTCCAGCACATTGGCACAACACATCAAGGATATTTCTTTTCAGTCTTACACATTTGGAAACAGTACTCAGAAGTAGAGCAGGGGACCGTTCAGCACAACGGCCCCAGCATCATCTGTATCTTATCACCGTAAAGTCCTTTAAACAGAAAAAGCTGGGGAACATATGAGGAACTGAGCCAGACTGAGTCTTCAAAGAGCAAACAGGCTTGACGGAGGAGGGGTCTCGCTCAGCGGCCCTCATAAGGGCTGGTTCTCATCATTCTGACAATAAAAATGAGTGGAATAAAAACAAAGCAAAACGTCTCTTTTGAACGAAAAAAAAAAAAGCAGCAGCCGGAGATTTCTTCAAACCGGGTCTGTTTCTTCAAAAGATCCTCCTTCTAGAGCTTAGAGGAGGTTATCCTCCTGCTGGAATGCTTTTGGAGAGAAAATCCGGCACATTCTTCGCAGACTCCCTGTGGATAGAGGGACAGAAAGGACCATAGAAGGCTGCTAATTCAGTTGCTTGGGGGTCCGACATGCGAAAACTGCATTCACTTCCATAAAAACAGGGCTGAAGGTGCATGCAATAAAACGGTCCTCAAAACATTCCTTACAAACGCACAGTACACATGTATAGAGATATAAGATTCATCCCCTTTTGAAGCTGGTCAGCCTCTTAGATCCAACTAACAAGGCACTTGAGCACCAGAGAGGTGGGCAATATTCCAGTACGGGACAATGGAGAGTAGCGGGGAGTTTGTTGATGGTGGTCAGAGTTACTTTATGGCTTCTGCCCCTTTATTGGGCTAATCCTCAAACATCCCATGATGATTGAGAAGCAAATGCATCTCGGGGCCAATTCTGTGCAGACTTGAGGGGGAGGTGTGCTTGTTATAAAGGCTTCAACGACACAGGCAGTACATGCTTTTCACAACAAATGTGCCTACTTAAATATGCCACCAGTTGGGGAGAGTTACTTGTAAAAGTAATGCATTACAATATTGCATTAGTCCATAAAAAGTAACTGATTGCATTACTTAGTTACTTTTTATGGAAAGCAATGCATTCCGCTACTTTTGAATTACTTTTGTCACCTGGGCTGGGCTTGCTGATTTGTTTTTTAATAACCGAAAAAAAGAATGTTTCTTTTTTTTTTTTTCAACTGTACAGCCCCTTTCACACCAAAAGTGGAAGGTTAAAGGAAGTGCCTCTACTCTTACTCCCATTTTCTCTCAACATGTGGATTGGAGAGGTCAGTGAATAAATAAGAAAACAAAGTAACTTCATTGTAAATGTAATGCATTGCTTTACTTGTTACTTTAAAAAGTAATCTGATTACGTAACTTGTAATGCATTACCCCCAACACAAATGGACATGCTCCAAGTATAAATGCAATAGAAAACTAGTTCATATAACAAGCTCTGTTTGGAAAGAGCTCACACATCAGCTGTTGTAGAGACTTGCGACAGTCTGGGATCGGAGTCGATCTCGTATCGGTAGTGGTACCCTTCCCAGACTTCCCGGCATGCGTCACGCATGTCGTAGATGCGCTTTTTTATACCTTTGCGGTTCAGGTAGAGCACAAAGAGAAACATGAGACCGACAAATCCCAGCACGAGACCCAGAAACACGTAGGAAGTCTGCAATGCGAGATTGTCACCCTCTCCTGCCTTATGGCAACCCAACTCCAGTTCGCCTACTGTCAGTAGCGACGTGTTCTGCAAGGCGACCGGGAACGCACACGTCAGGCGCTCGAAGTCCACCACTTGCGCCCGTGAGCCGTTCAGCCAGGCGGCGAAAGGTTCGATGTCGCATGTGCAGGTGTACGGATTCTCCGCCAGGTGGAGCCTCACCGAACCCAAGTGCTCCAGCTCTTTTAGAGCCTCTTCGCGCAGGGTCCTGAGGGCGTTGTGTGTAAGGTCGAGTTCCTGGAGGCGATCCAGTCCTGTGAATGTCCCGTTGTGGATGGACACTATAGAGTTGTTACCAAGCTGAAGGCGCCGCAGGCCGACAAGGTGGGAAAAGATGCCCGGGGGCAAGTAGACAAGGCCATTACTGGACAGGTCCAGTCCCAGCAGGTCAGCCAGGCTGCTCCAGCGAAGAGAGGTGGCTAGATCAATGACGGACGAATGGTTGTAAAGAGCCCGACTGAGGTTGAGCTCCCTCAGCATACGGCTCTGGACAGTGAACGCCTCAGGATGGATGATGGCCAGCTGGTTGTTGCTGAGGTCCAGCGATCTGAGGCTGCGCAGTTTGGAAAATGTGTGAGACTTCACCTCAGAGATCCTGTAGAGGAGAAAAGGAACATTAAGATGGGTTTTTAAAGTGATGACATAGAACAGTAGTTACTGGTCCTTAAAAGAACTGTTTTCTAGCGTCAAATTTAAAGAAACTTTTACACAACACACAACTTCATTAACCTACAGATATGACTGAAGTGAACAGTATTTGCATGTTCAGTTAGTGCTGTTAAATTGATTAATTGCGATTAATCGCATTCAAACATAACATATGTGTGTGTGTATATGTATATATATTTAGGGCTGCAACGATTCCTCGATTCTATTCGAGTAGTGGATTTTTAAAAAAATCCTTTATTGCATTTTGCCCGTGTCGAGTAATCAGCAAAATACTGATTAAAAGTGGTGCATTCCACATATTAAACCCATTTAAAGATCTACTAATAAATAATGCTATTAAGAATTCACAAACGCTATAATTCAGTTAAATAAATATATGCGATGCAGGTTTAATGCGCTTTAATTACACGTGTGTCTCAGAGTGGCTCAGTTCACAGTAAAAGCTGCTACACAAACTGTTAGCATTTACATGTGTGCAACGTCTCAAATTACATCTCTGCATGTTGGGTTTATTATAGCATTCACCTGGGAAAGCAACATGCACTATTTCATCAGATTTGTAAGGTAAATCATTTATAAACCTATGCAAACACAGGAGTACATCAGTGATGTTTCTCAATATGCTAACTGTTCATTGCAATTTCAATATAAAAGTTTAAACCCTGAGTTTACACGTTTTGATGTCCACATATTCAAGAAATATCAGTGACTAGATTTTCTATCATGAAGAAATGGACAAATATAAAAGATTAAGTGGACGTTTGAAGTAAATGTTGTTTAGTCAATATTAAACAAGGATGAGATTGTGCAGTAAAGTATAAAAACAACCGTCAGGACTTTGGCGCCGTCTGCAGTCATTTGTTATAATGCATAATGCACATTAGCTCTAATGTTTATAATAAATTATGTATTTTAACAATTTAAAGGCTGTTGATCTCTTAGGTCTATTTTTATTACTACAAAAAAAAAAATTATAATTATCCGATTACTCGATTAATCGTCAGAATAATCGTGAGATTATTTGATTACCGAAATAATCATTAGTGACAGCCTTATATATATATATATATATATAGACACATATACATGCATGTATATATTTAAGAAAAAAATTGGTTATAATTACCAAATAATCATTAGTGACAGCCTTATATATACATACATATATATATATATATATATATATAATTTTAATATAGAAACTTTTTTCTTATATATACGCATACATGCATGTATATATTTAAGAAAAAAAAGTTTATATATTAAAATTATTTAAATATCGATAAACATGTAAATAGATATTATTTTCTAAATATATTTTCTAAATACATACTGTATGTGTATTTATATATACATAATAAATATACACAGTATACTCACATATATTATGTAAACAAAAAACATTTATTTTAGATGCGATTAATCGTTTGACAGCACTAATTGTCAGCATCTTAGAAAAGTTTCATGGTAAGAATGGGTTAAAATGAGTAAAACTAAGATAAATGTTTTCCTGTTGAGGGAACTTTCTGAATAACATTCAGAAGGGAAGCATTCAACCAATATTATGACTGAATCAGTTTTCACATGTGGTCCTCTTTATACGGTTCTGCTTTATTTTGAATTAAACCAGATGCTATACATTGTGTTTGAGGTAGAAAAATGAAGAAATGAAGTAGAATCCTATGTGAGAATAAACCTGTATACATTTAATATCTTACTTGAGCTTCTCCTTTCAAAAAATAAACACTGTAGTGACTACATTAAAGATTAACACTGATTTATTAAAATGAAAAAGATTCTCACACAGTTCCATATTGATTCGCCATGACTTTACTCTTGTAAAAGTTGTTAATATAGTATTTTAAGCGTCAGATGAACTAGATTTAGCTTCGAATATACATCATTCCGTTACCTGTTGTTAGCCAGTGACAAATTCGTCACGTTCTCCAGTCCCTGGAAAGATTCGGGTCCGATCTGGCTGATGTGGTTTCCGGTGATGAAGAGGTTTCTGGTGTAGCTCGGGATGCCGCTCGGTATGTCCCGCAGATCTTTGGAGACGCATTTGACCGTGAGCGCGGCTTCCGAACACTCGCAGCCGGCCGGACACACCGATGCGCCCGCGGAGAGCGCAGCGCACAGCAGCCCGAACACAACCGCGCACCGTGCAGAGGCGAACATGGTGACCGTATCAGCAATACCGCATCAATCTGACTAAACAAATGCCCTCATTCAGAATTTCAACTTATCCAAAGTGTCTCTCCAAGACTCCGCTCCTGCGTCCTCCTCCACTCGTAACTTCTCTCAGCAATGTTGAGTCTCGCTGCGTGCTCGACTTCTTCGCATTACAGAAACTCACGTGTGAATGAGAGGCAGACACTTTATTTCCATGACAAAAGGAGGCTCTCTGTGTGGGGCGTTTGATCCGCTGCTCTCGAACAATGCGACTGAATCGCTCCTGCTCTCAACAATCAGCAGGGAGGAGCTTTGGACTCACACCTCTCTCCCCCTCCGCCCCACCGCATAGACCCGATACCAGTTTGGGATCTCTCACATCTCACACTCATCACATTGATTAATAGGCTTAATTAACAGTGATTAAAAGTCATCAGAAGATTATGATAATCCAAGATAGTTGATCTCTAGGCTACCACTCCAGCAGCTCAAGGTCCCCACTTTGCTGTCTATTCACACTTAACAAAGGCTGTTCTACAGTTGCTTTTAGGTTTTGCCAAAGTTTTCTGGGCTTTGTGGTTCTTTGGAGATCGATAAAGCTCTTGATGTTACACTAGAGCAGTGGCTCTTAGGGGGTGGGGCCCACTAGGGGGCCCTCAGTAGACTTTCAAAAGGGGCAGCATTTTTTTAAAGAGATTATATTCAGTGTTTTTTTATAGCATCACTGAGAATTGTATTTGATTATATTTTTATATTTTCTGCTTTGATGCTAATTTTAGTTAAGTTGTAATAATTTTGTTGTGTGAATTAATTTTAATGTAGTTTTTGTTGTTAAATGTCTATAGCATTTTTTATTTTATTTTTCATTATAATTATTTGTGAATTTTACATTTTACTAGAAGTTTCTGAGTAATTTGCATCATACACCATTTTTCTTTTTACACTACAACATGACAAACAAAATTACATTAAAAAAATCACCTCAACAAGCATCGTCGGACAATTTTACTGTTTTAAAAAACCATAAAAAGATAAGAAAAGCTTTCAAAGGGGGCAGCATTTTAAAAAAAAGATTATATTCAGTGTTTTTTAGTATCATTGAGATTTTAGTTTTATATTTTTGGCTTTGATGTTACTTTTAGTTCTGTTTTAGTAATTTTGTTGTGTGATGACATTTTAATTTAGTTTTTTTTTTTTTGTTTTGTTTCTAAATGTCTATCATTTTTTTTATTATTATTATTATTTCAGCTTTAGTTATGTTAGTACAAGTTAAACTAAAACACTAGAGATGTTACTTTGTAAACTATATATAGATTTATTTCAGTAATTTAAATTTACCCCAAACCTACACATGCACACACACACACACACACACACACTGTAAAAATCTTATTTTCTCTAACTAAAATGCAGTATCATTATAATTATTTGTGAATTTTACTAGAAGTTTCTGGGTGATTTTTTTTTTTTTTCAAAGTAAATCATACACCATTTTTTAAACTATTAACTAGTTAAAACTATTAACTTTAACAAGCGACATTGGATATGTAATTTTACTATGTTAAAGAAAAACTTAAAAGCATACAAAATGCTGCAACTTTTGCAAAACCAAGAAAATTTGTGTATTTTGATTTCTTTTACTTTAAGATTTCTTTTCTTTAACCTTTTAGTGTCAATTTTTAGTTAAGTTTTAGTATTTAGTACATTTTTTGTGATGTCAGTTTAATTTAGTTTTTGTAGTTTTTAGATATCTATACTATTTTTAAATTAATTTTTATTTCAGTTTTAGAACATAAAGTTAAACTAAATAAAAAGTAGAGATGTTACATTGTAAACTATATATACATTTCAGTAATTTTAATTTACCCCAAACACACACACACGCGCACACATATACAGGTGCATCTCAAAAAATTAGAATATTGTGAAAAAAAAAAACTTTTCTTGTTTGTCACATTTCAAAAAAATATTTTTTTTTTTTTTGATGATTAAAGCTTACAGCTCATGAAAGTCAAAAATCCAGTATCTCAAAATTAGAATATTTTAGTAATATAAATAGAAATATTACAGTATTTACATTTGAGTTTCATTAAATGTCCATCCCTACAGTATAAATTCAGGGTGTTTCTTGTTCTTTGAAACCACAGTAATAGAGAAGACTGCTGACTTGGCAATGGTCCAGGAGACAATCATTGACACCCTCCACAAAGAGGGTAAGTCACAGAAAGTCATTACTGAAAGGGGTGTCTGTTTACAGAGTGCTGTTTCAAAGCATATTAAATGCAAAATTGACTGGAAGGAAGAAACTGGGTAGGAAAAGGTGCACAAGCAACAGGGATGACTGCAAGCTTGAGAAAACTGTCAAGCAAAGCCAATTCAAACACTTGGGAGAGATTCACAAGGAGTGGACTGAAGCTGAAGTCAGTGCATCAAGAGCCACCACGCTCAGACGTCTTCAGGAAAAGGGCTACCAAGCCACTTCTGAAACAGAAACAAAGTAAAAAAAATCTTACCTGGGCTAAAGAGAAAAAGAACTGGACTGTTGCTCAGTGGTCTAAAGTCCTCTTTTCAGATAAAAGTATTTTGCATTTCATGTTGAAATCATGATCCCATGGAGGAAGACTGGAGAGGCACAGAATTCAAGCTGCCTGAAGTCCAGTGTGAAGTTTCCGAAGTCAGTGATGATTTGGGGTGTTGTGGCGTCTCCTGGTGTTGGTCCATTGTGTTTTATCAAGTCCAAAGTCAATGCAGCTGTCAACCTGGAGATTTTGGAGCACTTTATGCTTCCATCTGCTGACAAGCTTTATGGAGATGCTGATTTCATTTTCCAGCAGGACTTTAGCACCTGCCCACAGTGCCAAAACCACTTCCAGATGGTTTGCTGACCATGATATTACTGTGCTTTATTGGCCAGCTAACATGCCTGACCTGAACCCCATTGAGAATCTATGGGATATTTTCAAGGGAAAGGTGAAAAACAGTCGATCCAACAATATACAGATGATCTGAAGGCTCAATAGTGCCTCAGCAGTGCCACAGGCTGATCACTTCCATGCCACACTTCACTGATGCTGTAATTTGTGCTGCCAACCAAGTATTAAAGGAGAAGTCCACTTCTAGAACAAAAATTTAATGATAATATGATAATACTCAACTCCTTGTCATCCAAAATGTTTGTTTTTATTCAGTCGATAAGAAATTGTTTCTTGAGGAAAACATTCCTAAATTTGTCTCCATATAATGGACTTCAGTGGTGCCTCCAAGTTCGAACTTCCAAAATGTAGTTTAAATGCAGCTTCAAAGGACTCTAAATGATCTCAGCCAAGGAAGAAGGGTCTTATCTAGCGAAACGATCTGTCATTTTCGAAACAAATTGACAGTTTAAAAACTTTTTAACCTCAAACGCTCGTCTTGTCTAAGTCTGTGTGAACTCTGTTTTTTACGGTTCAGTATGGTCAATACAGTCAGGGTATACTGAAAAACTCCCATCTAGTTTTCTTCCCCAACTTCAAAATCGTCCTACATCGCTGCAGAAGTACCAACCCTCCTGCAGAGATCAAACGCCCTTTACAAATAAAGGTAAAACAGCGATGTAGGACGATTTCAACGTTGAAGAAAACGAGATGGGTATTTTTCGACATACCCTAACTGCACTGACCAGGATTACATAGACTACGTATGCGCAAACGCAGAGACGAGACAAGATGAGCGTTTGAGGTTAAAAAGTGAATAAATTGTCAATTTGTTTCAAAAATGACCTATTGTTTCGCTAGATAAGACCCTTCTTCCTTGGCTGGGATCATTTAGAGCCCTTTGAAGCTGCATTTAAACTACATTTTGGAAGTTCAAACTTGGAGGCACCATTGAAGTCCACTATATGGAGAAAAATCCTGAAATGTTTTTCTCAAGAAACAATCTCTTATCGACTGAAGAAAGAAAGACATGAACATCTTGCATGACAATAGTGATTAAATTATCTGTACATTTTTGTTCTGGAAGCAGACTCTCCTTTAAGTGCATCAATAAACAATTTAAAGAACTTGAACTTTTCTGTTTTGCAAATCCATTTTTTGATACATTTTAGGAAATGTTATGAGATCCTGTTTTTTTTTTTTTTACTTTCATGAGCTGTAAGCTCTAATCATCAAAATTAAAAAAAAAAAATACAAATGTTTTACTTTACATGTAATGAATTTAGAATATATTAAAGTTTAAGTTTTTCAAAATTCTGATTTCTTTAACTTAAAAGTATAAAGGATATAGAAATTCTTTTGCAAAACTAAGAAAATCTGTGTATTTCGATTTCTTTAAAATTGCTGGAAATTAATTTAGATTTATTATTTGAATGCATTAATATATGACATCCTTTGTTTCTGTTGTTAAAATAGAGAAAGAGGTAAAATCATATCTTATAGGGGCCTTTAAATACTGAGTGAAAAATAATAAAAGGCTGAAGCACTGCGCCATAGAGGATATTCTTCAGATCAGCGTTACTGGCTTCTGAGTTCTTAGTAGGTTTTTTGGAGATGAATCTAGCTCTTTGTTTACGTATGGATAATCTGTGTTTTTGTATGTCGGGAACATTGATCTGATATCCCTCACTCCACAGGACTCTTCTGCTTTGAAGTCGGCGGGGGTCTGCTGAAGAGAAGCGGGACAATAAGCTATGAATTCAACACGGCGTTCTTTTGCCTGCCGAGTCACTCATTTGTTCCCGGGTGCAATTAAATGTTTCCAAGACAACTGCACAAAAAAATAACATTCTAAACATTCTAAAAATGCATGCTCATAGTCCAACTTTACATCTAGTGTCCACTTGTTTTAGAAAATAAATTCACAAAAAAAAAAAAAAAAGTTTTAACTGAATCAGCAACATTTGATGTAAAATAATCATTAGTTGCACACTAGTTGATTGTATATTAATAACTGATGAATTCAGTCATTTGTGTTGTTTAGAAACCATAAACGGCACAAGGCTAATGAAGTTCACTACCCGTGATAAAACGATTTAATATGACGACAAAAGCTGCTTTATTAAATACGCTTACACATAAATAAAACTCACAGCATACTGTAATAGTAAACATCTTTTATTGATATCAATAATGCGTGAACATTAAATATCATAAATTATATAGTTGGCAGAATGGGTTTGAAATTTGATGACAATTACACAACATTGGGGACTGTAAATTAATTAGGAAGATGATTTTATGTTTGCATTGGTTTCTGATGACAGGATATGGGCTTTTGCCATTGCAGTTCTCGCTATGGACGCAGCATGTGACGAAATACATTGTGCAAACTCAATAACTCAATTTCAAATGACCATTACTGGGTGCTGGAGAGAAAAGAAAGTAAGAAACAATGAAAGACCAATACCATTTTCTAAAAAGAAATCTGATAAAGCATACAGTCATCTTTCTTCACATTCCGATTAGTGAGGAAGCTTATTGCCTTGTGAATATAAAACTACACGGTCACTCGTTTGGAGTAAAAAAGGCCTTGTTAAAGTGTTTTTCACCCTGTTTCTAGTTATTCCATGTGCTCTACTGAATGCTTGACGTTATTAGGGTAAAAACAACAGCGGAAAGCAATCTGCTACTCGTATTTATCTAACACTCAACAGCCATTGTAAACAACGCATCTAGTCGAGCAGGCATTACCACACGCACAGAATACATGCGGCCAAAATATATCATTACAAAGATCTGAATATCTTCATATTAAAATATGCATTTGATTATTAGCAGTAGAACCCAGAACAAACAACTTTTTTGAATACCAGCCACCAATATCACACTTTCTGAGTTTCAGACACATGCGTACAGGCTTACAGAGCACAACATGCGAATAAGCAAACACACACACGCACGCTAACGCAGCTGCATGAGGTATGAGGTGACAGTTTCATAAATATAAAAAGTCTATTTGTCTGTAGTTGTGCAAAGTTCATGTAATGACAAGCTTAACAGCAGTGCATGAAAGGCAAACATTTGCAGCTCATTTTAATGCATATGCAAGTTTTCTCTTTGAAAAAATAAATGTGTAATCTGTTCGAATGCCAAAAAGCAATCGAAAACAGGTGTCACTTTCCATGAATAGGGTAGGCTATTGGGGAAAAAAAAACATATTTAAAAAAAATGTCATTAAGTAAAAAAAAAAAAAACAATGTCAAAAAAACCCAAAACATTTAAATTCAATTTTAGTGTATTTTAGACACTATCCTGATACCACATGATGTCTCTAGTCCAAAAAATGAGATGTTACTTTCAATTGTGACCAAAAGTAATTTGGAAAACTAGTAAATAATTTTACCCCATGTCTGCAATTTTTACAAATAATTTGGTGTTGACTGTCATCAAACTTCAGCTCTGTTAGTTATTAAGATGTGTTTATTTTATGAAATACTCACAATTAATTACAAAAAAAATGTGTGTGTAATCATTCAATGTCGTTAACGTTTACAAAATATTTGGTTTTGACTACACTGGTCAAACCAGCTTTCAACCCTGTTAGTTATAGTCATTTAAAATATTTTATGAGAAATACTCAAAATATAGAAAACTACAATAAAAAAATAACTACAATGATATTATAGTAATTTTCTATGTAATAAGTACTGGCTTGCCAAATTTGCAAGCCTGTTACAAATTATAATATTTAATTTAATTTAAACTTTTATTATTTTATTTATACCTTTATATTGCAAACGAACAAATAAATTAAATTGAAATGTAAATGATAATAAAAAAAAAATATCACACAAACCAAAGCTTGTAAACTTTTAGACCTGGACCAAATTATGTTAACATGGTTGCTATATATATATGTATTATAAAATAAAATAAAATAAAATAAAATAAAATAAAATATTTAATAAAAAAATATAATGTACATAAATAAAATATAATAAAAAATAAAATCATCACACAAATAACAGCTCGTAAACATTTAGACCTGGACCAGATTATGTTTATAATGCTGCAAAATAAATAAATAAATAATAAAAATTGTATTTTTATTTTATTTTATTATAATAAAAACAAATAAAAAATCTAAAATAAAATAAAATTACAATAAATTAAATTAAATTAAAAAAAATTAAATTAAATTAAATTTAAAAAAAAATCATCACACAAACAACAGCTTGTAAACAATTAGACCTGGACCAAATTATGTTAACATGGCTGCATAAAACAAAATAAATAAATAAAATTAAAATAAAATAAAATAAAATAAAATATTTACTTATTTTCTCAGGCCCCATCTTGTACCCTATCTTTGGAAAGCAGCATGTGAATTTTAACATTTAACATTTGTGACCCTGGACCACAAAACCAGTCTTAAGTCACATGGGTATATTTGTAGCAATGGCCAACAATACATTGTATGAGTCAAAATCGATTTTTCTTTTACGCCAAAAATCATTAGGATATTAAGTAAACATCATGTTCCATGAAGATATTGTGTAAAATTTTCTAACATAAATATATCAAAACTTAATTTTTGATTAGTAATATGCATTGCTAAGAACTTCATTTGGACAACTGTAAAGGTGATTTATTTTGTACCCTCAGATTCCAGATTTTCAAATAGTTGTACCTCGGCCAAATATTGTCCTAACAAACCATACATCAATGGAAAAGCTCATTTATTCAGCTTTCAAATGATGTATAAATCTCAGTTTCAAAAACTGACCCTCATGACTGGTTCTGTGGTCCCGGGTCACATTTAGTAACCACAGAAAGACCTCAGTGAATGAATGACTGTTTTCTAAAAGTATAAAGCTGTGGAATGCCATGAGCTTTCAGAGATTACAGACAGGAAATGGAAACCGCTGGGCTGCTGTGACGACCTGAACAGCCGAACGTGCTTCTGATCCACTAGTTCACGTCTTTGAAGACAGGAAAGCCGTCAGTAAGAACGTCACACTTCACACAGACTCTCTAATGTGATCAGCTCTAGCCGGGACCAGCAGGGGCCACACTCCTCTCTCACACACACACCCCGGCCCGTCTGAAGACACTCCACCAGCACAAAACACACTGGGCTACCTGCTGCTCTTGGCAATACTTCCAAAGATCGAGAGAGTGTGAGAAGGGGAAAGAAAAGAAAAAAATGTGAGAAGAGAGCAATAGGTAAGAGGGGAGTTCAGTGATTTTTCTCTTTGACCCGAAACAAAGAGGGGATTTGATCACACAGGAGCCATGGAAACGGGTTTGGTGTTCAGATCACAGTCTAGGATTACGGCAGGATTCGATCGGCGTTTGAAACGAAACGCTCAGTTCATGAATACAGCGGAGAAAAGCAAACAGGATTTCTGTGCTCTGGATTACAGTAATAAAGGTTCGATTTCACCCAGACTGACTCTGGGATTGTTTTTCTTCCTGATTACACACCAAACGGATCCATTCAGATGTACGAACGAAACACTTACACCCAAATCAGAAGCAAGCAAAAATATATCTTGCGTAAAGAAAATAAAACCTATTATTAGAATGTATTAAGTTTTTCATTATAATTAAAACATTCATTTTAATGTCACTACTCTAATACAGGTTTTACTTCTATTACTATAAAAATACTGTAGTGTTTATGGGCCATTTTGGCCTCAGGATAAATTTTATTCCTAATTATACACTGATAGACCAATTCAGATGTACGAGTGAATTTTACAAAAACAGGCCAAACACCCTAAATCAGAAGGAAATGTATTTCGGATTAAGAAAACAAAGCCTGTTACTAGGATAATTAAGCTTTCCATGACAATTAAAACATTTTTCTTTTTCTTACTTTAATATAGTTTCTACTGTTGCTGCATTAAAATAATAATAATAAAACAGTACTACAAATACTACTGTGATGTATAAATACAATTAATATGATAATATTAATACACTATTTAAAAAAAATCTCATAAGAAACGGTCAAATAAAAATGTAAAATTAAAAAAGAAAAATCTTACATATATAAAATATCTAAATAAAAAAAAACAGAGCTGCAAAACGACTAGTTGTGATTAATCGATTCAAAATAAAAGTTTGTTTGCATACTATGTGTGTGTGTACTGAATATTTATTATGTATATATAAATACACACACATGCATGTATATAAGTTACAAAAAATAGATTTTTATGTAAAACATTTTTATTAGGGCTGTCAAACGATTAATCGCATACAAAATAAAAGTTTGCCTAATACATGTGTGTGTACTTGTGTACTGTGTGTAATTATTATGTATATATAAATACAAACACATTCATGTATATATTTAATATTTACAAGTGTATGTATTTATTATAATATTTATAATTATATATATATATATTAGTACATATTTCTCTTAAATATATACATTATTTTATTGCATTAATCATTTGACAGCCCTAATTTATAAAATGTATAAATTATATAGAAGTGTTTACATACAAATACATACAATACAAACAAAATTTTATATTTTATAAAAATATATACATATATGTGTGCATTTATATACACACAATAAATACACAGTACACACACATATATAGTATGCGCACATGAACTTTTATTTTGTATTGATTAATCGTGACTAATCGTTTTGCAGCTCTAAAATAAAGTCGTAAAGCAATAATTTTACTGAAGTTTTCATTAAAGGTTTTACAGAAAAACACTGTTATTTTACTTTTTTTTTCTTTCTTGTTTCAATTAGGACATTTACATTAATTTTACGTTTTTTGTTTGGCAGCCACTGCTGCAATGTGATTTTACCGTTTTTTTTTTTGTTGTTTTTTTACAGTGTATAATAAATTAAGAAATATTTTTCTTATAGTAGGAAATGTGCTTAATTGCCATGAATAATGTCACATGCAAAAGATAATATAAAACAGGCTTCATTTTCTTTAAACAAAACAATTCTGTAACTTATTCTTTTTGATTTGGAGGTGAAAAAACAACCTGATGCTGTATTTGTTTTGATAAGCATCATTCAAATTCTGAACATAAATCATGTTATCATTTTTATATGCGATATGATTGTTAGACTAGGCATACTGTGCCATTACACCAAGTCAATAGTCAATATAACAAAATACCTTGATATTTCTTGTGAAAATAAACATCGGAAGCATTAAATATATCATTTAATAGTTCATGATTGAAAGAGTAAAGCTTTCAAACAGAACATCCAAAACCCCTGCAATGTGAATCAAGTGATTTTCAGGACAACAAAGATTTATTAAAGGCAACATTATGAATTCTTTTCCGTTCCTTCATTCCTGATCTTACTGTGCATGATTTATTAGTGCATGTTAGAAAACTAAACGTCCGTCATCGTAACCTTTCCTCAAATTATCTCAATCATTTGGCTAAAGTCACCAAGGTCACTTAAATTTCAAGCGTTTGCATTCATGTCTGGTCTGATTAAATCAATTCCCGATGGATAAAATCAAATCCTAGCCTACATTTTACACTTCTGAATGTGTTACATTTGACTAAGTTACTTGATAATGCAATTTCATAATGGTTTATGCAATATAATAGTAGTAAATTAATACAATAACAACAAATTACGCAATATAATAACAGCTGGCCAGGCAGTGCAAAGAATGCTTTTAAATACATAATGCAACTGTGGTTTGCTTATTCATTAACTAGCCATTTTTGAATGCTAATCTGCATAAGTAATTAGATTTTAGTATAAAAACAATTACACTTTAAGCATGCCAAGCTACAATATTAAAAGCTATTTATGTTGATGGTTAGCCTTGCCAATAAAACAACTAAAAGGGTACTCTCAAATTAAATTAAATATTAAAAGTGTTAATTTAAATTAGCTTTTGTATTCATAGTAAGAATTTTAAAAGGAAATCCATCTTCCAGAATATCTCAATATATAATGCATTGTTTCTGCAATAAACCATGTTCTCTGAAAGAACACAGCATCATTAGAAATTCATATTCAAGTTATATTTAAAATATATATACGTTATAGTGTTACATTTCCTAAACAGCAGTTATAGTTTGGAGATCAAAATCTAACCAAACAATAAAAGAGCACCATAACCCTCGAGAGAGACACCAAAGTCATGCCTTTGGAAGACAGGTTTTGAGAATAGCGTTTCGTACATCACCACAAGACGTTGAAGCCATGGTGTATTTGCTGTCTCTACCCTACGACAAAGAGGTCTAGCGTTTGATTTTTGATGTGGAGCTCCTCGACGCTCTGAAGAGCTGGACTTCAAGTTGACGTTGACCGGAGTCCCGCTTGAGCTGGAGTGACGGGTCTCCGATGGGCGCCGAGCCCGTTCGCCTCTGTGTGACCCCACTGGGTCATCGCAGGTTTAGAGACAGAGTCACAGCCAGGATGACACTGGTCAAGATGCAGAAAGGAAGCCAGGTCTTCAAGAAGCCTATGCAACTGTAGAATGAGAGAGAGAGAGAGAAAACATCTGTGTGAGAGAGACGCAGTTTAAAGGAGAAGTCCACTTCCAAAACAAAGATTCACATATAATGTACTCACCCCCTTGTCATCCAAGATGTTCATGTCCTTCTTTCTTCAGTCATAAAGAAATTGTTTTTTGAGGCAAACATCTCAGGATTTTTCTCCATATAATGGACTGATATGGTGCCCCGATTTTGAACTACCAAAATGTAGTTTAAATGTGGCTTCAAACAATCCCAGCTGAGGAAGAAGGGTCTTATCTAGCGAAACGATTGGCTATTTTCATTAAAAAAAAAAAAAAAAATTCAATTTAAATACTTAAACGCTCATCTTGTCTTTCTCTCCATGAACTCTGTGTATTCTGGCTCAAGACAGTTAGGGTATGTCGAAAAACTCCAATCGTATTTTCTCCCTCAACTTCAAAAATCATTTCAAAATCATCCTACATCACTGCAGAAGTACTGACCCAGTCTTTGCAAAGTGAACATGCAAAGAAGATCAAACACCCTTAACAAAAAAGGTAAAACAGTGATATAGGACGATTTTGAAGTTGAGGGAGAACATGAGATGAGAGTTTTTCCACATACCCTAACTGTCATGAACCGGAACAAAAACAGTTCAGGCAGAGCAAGACGAGACGAGTGTTTGACATTAAAAAGTATATAAATTGTATTATTTTTAGTAAAAATAACCGATTATTATGCTAGATAAAACCGTTCTTTCTTGGCTGGGATCATTTGAAGCTGCATTTAAACTGCATTTTGGAAGTTCAAACTCGGGGCACCATATCAGTCCATTATATGGAGAAAAATGCTGAAATGCTTTTCTCAAAAAACAATTTCTTTACGACTGAAGAAAAAAAGACATGAACATCTTGGATGACAAGGGGGCAAGTAAACTATTTGTAAATTGTTGTTCTGAAAGTGGACTTCTCCTTTAAGTGAAGATGCAAGCGTAAAAGAAACTAGGTTTTCATACACAAGTGGTGCTTGTCGGTGAAAACGTGCTGCTGTGACGTAAAGTTTTTCTGGGTGGTTTCTACGCTGTGTTTGAAATAGTTTGTAGGTTTGCCAAAGCACTGTTGTGCTGTCGGTGTGCTATGTGTTTTTAAAGTGATGTAGGTAGCTACTTGTTCCAAGTAAGCGCTCTGTTTTTTAGGATGACAAAAAGATTTTAAAATTACATTTTCAAATAATTGAGATGGCCAAACCAATCAAAGTAGCTGGGTTTACCATTCAGTGTGAATTCCTGTGCGAAGCATCAGTTTAAGGCGTCCTATTATGCTCTTTTACAAAGTCTCGGTTTTGTTTTGGGGGTGTAATAGAACATGCTCTCATTCTTGGTGGTTTGAAAAATGCATTATTTTTCACATAATTTACATTATTACAATACATTTCTCCCAGCCTGGCACTAATGGCTCAATTAGTTCCTTCCAAAAAATGAAATGTGTTGTGACTGGTTAATTATCCCACTGTGCTGTGATTATCGAACAGCTTAGACGGTGTTTCAGTACTGCCACACCCCTTGTCAAAGAAGCAAGTTCCGTGCACAACTGTTAGTGCAAGCTAGATTAAAGTGATTCTTACATTTTAAAAGGAGACGTCCCAAAACAAAGATTCACATATAATGTACTCACCCCCTTGTCATCCAAGATGTTCATGTCTGTCTTTTCTCAGTCGTAAAGAAATTATGTTTTTTGATGAAAACATTTCAGGATTTTTCTCCATATAATGGACTGATATGGTGACCTGATTTTAAACTTTTAAACAAAAAGCAGTTCAAATGACTTCAAACGATCCCAAACGCATTTGTAAACAATCCCAGCCAAGGAAGAAGCGAAACAATTGGTTATTTTCATTAAAAAAAAAAAAAAATTAAATACTTTTTTAATTGCAAACACTCGTCTTGTCTTACTCTGTCTGGACTGTTTTTTCCGGTTCATGACAGTTAGGGTATGTCAAAAAAACTCAACTTCAAAATCGTCCTATATCGCTGTTTTACCTTTTTTGTTAAGGGTGTTTGATCTTCTTTGCATGTTCACTTTGCAAAGACTGGGTTGGTACTTCTGCAGCGATGTAGGATGATTTTGAAATGATTTTTGAAGTTGAGGGAGAAAATACGATTGGAGAACTGTCTTGAACCGGAAAAAAAAATGTGAAATGTTTTCCTTAAAAAACAATTTCTTTACGACTAAAGAAATAAAGACATGAACATCTTGGATGACAAGGGGGTGAGTACATTATCTGTGCAGTTTTGTTCTGGAAGTGGACTTCTCCTTTAAAAATCAATAAAAGTGGGCACACTGCATATTTCACTGCAATCTCACAAAATCAACAAAGCTCCCTACGCTGCACTATAAATCTCTTCTTTACACCCTGTCTACACTTTGGTATGATGAGAGGATTCGTGAGCTTGCAGAACTCAGCACTGAACAAAATGCAAAAACACTAACATACATCCTAAATAATGGTAGCAACATGCTAGAAACCTGTGTCCCAAACGTCAATTTCAACAAGCTTTTCAAATTTATTTAAAACTTTCAGACAAGACTTTCTCAAGCCAACTCTGTCTATGAACTTTACTCATCTAGTTTTAAAATGTACTTTAAAGTAAAACATTTAAGTTTAAAGTACTTAAGTGTAAGAAACAGTCATGAAAATGTACTCGTCCTTTATTTCATTACTATTTTATATCTGGACTTCCAGTTTTTTAAAATATAGTTTTAAGATTTAAAGTACACTACAAGTGCACATTCAATACAGTTATGCACACCTTGTCACAAAGGTGGTGCTAACCTAAGCAAAGACCATTAATCACAGATAGAGAAAAAGAAAAAGTTAAAAAGAAGACAAATTATTAGGATATCAGAGCACTTTTCCGCACGTAGCCTGTTTTGTCTTTACAATATCCGATTAGAATATGCTGCGGATCAGACTTCATGCTGATAGTCACAATTCTTGCTCTGTCTGACGTCCAATTACTCTACATTCTGATGCAACCATAACAATCTGCTTCCACAAGCTGGAGGACAAAAGAGCTGCATCATCATTTCATACCTGCAGAGCCTTTTTTAGTGACTGACAGTAGAATTCTCACAATAAACAGTGATGGATGCACTCTCAACACTTTGGGCCAGGAGAAACATACACATAATGCAACACTTTCAATTACTCCTGGGTGCCACAGAGAGACGCCATGACAGCCTATCCTTGTGCGAGTCCCTCTCAGTCTCCCGGGGCCAGTGCACATGCACTGTGCTCTCAGACAGCAACCAGTAATCTGGGGAAAAAAAAGCTGTGTCTGGAGCAATCCCTTGTTAGACTTCAGGTATCATGTAGGAGCATTTTTAGCTGACACCCAAAACACAGCACTGGGTCCAATTTCTCAGTCCTATAATTATGCAATCCTGCAGTAGAGATGATTTAAAACCAAACTTAGGATATAAAATGGCTGCAAACAAGCAAGCAGAGTCAAACAAACAAGGCCTCATATCTTTTCATTTGTCCATGTAACAGGACAAATAGCATGTGGTGCTGTAATAGTTATTACAACTTTTAACTAAAGCATACTTTGTTTAACAACAATCTTGCCCAAAATTGGATCAGATGCCATCTGATAGGCCAAGACCCCAAAGTCTTATCGGTTTACATGGACACAGAATGAAAATGTTCATCATATTGGTTCACATTTGTCACTTATACAACTCAAGGTTACCATGAGATGAACCTCATCATCTCTTAAAACATGCTATAGAGTGGTGCTCTACTTTAGGTCTGTAGGATCAGAGATCGGCCTTTTCCCAGAAGCATTACCAGCAATCACTTCCTTCAGATGTGCTTTACTTGACAGAGCGGTATAGTGGATTTCAAAACTATACTTCAAAAATGAATCTCTTCACTCAGATTAGAATAAATCATTTAGATGGTTTAGATTCATTTGAGTGGCCACATATTTTATTTGGCCATTCATCACAGTTTTGAAGTTACACTGCAGTTCAAAAGTTTGTGAACATTCAGACTTGTAATGTTTTTAAAGTCCTCATGAAATCAAAATTTTATGACTTTATGACTTTGTTTACTTTGTTAGTGCACATTGCTAGTCTTGAGAAGAACAATTAACCTGTGCAAGTTAATCAAACTGAAAAAATACAAAATAAAAAAAAAAAAAAAACTGTCTTGGTAATCTTTAAACAAGAACCTTTTTTTTGGATTCTCTGATTAATAAAAAGTTAAAGAGAACAGCATTTATTCAAAATAGAAATATTTTCTAATAATATAAGTCTTTGCTATCACTTTTTATAACACATTCTTGCAGAACAAAAGGATTAATTTATTTTTAAAAAAGTGTATATTGTTAAAAAAGTTTTCTATTTTAAATAAATGCTGTTCTTTTTAAACTTTTTATTCATCAAAAAAATCCTGAAAAAAATAGCACAGGTTCCAAAAAAAAAAAATTAAGCAGCAGCATATTAACTGTATAAACACTGATAATAAATCAGCATATTAGAATGATTTCCGAAGGATCATGTGATACTGAAGACTGAAGTAATGATGCCGAAAATTCAGCTTTGCATCATGGAAATAAATTAGATTTTAATGTATATTAAATAAAGACATTATTTTACATCATAATAATATTTCACAATATTAAATAGTTTTTTGATCAAATAAATGCAGCCTTGATAAGCATAAGAAACTTAAAAAAAAAAACATTACAAATCTTACTGATCCCAAACTTCTGAATGGTAGTGTGCATCCAGTCTACACCGGATGTGCTACACTGCTCAAATTGCACCAAAAGCAAAATTGCTAATTTGGATGAATCCGTACAATCTCCTTCATAGGTTCTCACACAATCTGCTGACACCCTAGTGTCAGTTATGTTTAGGGATGGCCCTTTATGCTTACTTTTTCTATTGCACAAATTCATATGAAATCACCACCTCGTAAAATAGTTATATTTCCTGTGAGATCATGTTAAGAGTATGATCAGAGTATGATATTGTCTTCACTGTGGATGTATCAAGGCAGTAAACTAGTTGCACCAGCAAACGGATTCCCAAGTTAATATTGTGCAATATTATTACAAGTTAAAATAGCTGTTTTCTATTTCTATATATACATATTTTAAATGTAATTTATTGCTGTGATCAAATATGAATTTTCAGCATCATTTCTCCAGTCTTCAGTGTTACCTGATCCTTCAGAAATCATTCTAATATGCTGATTTGATGCTCAAGAAATATTTCATGTTATTATCAATGTTGGAAACAGTTGGGCTGCTTCATATTTTTGTGGAAACAGTGATACTTTTTTCAGGTTTTTCTGATCAATAGAAAGTTCAAAAGAAGAGCATTTATTTGAAAAAGTAATCTTTTGTAACATTATAAATGTCTTTACTGTCACTTTTGATCAATTTAATGCATTCATGCCAAATAAAAGTATTATTTTATTTAACCCTTTAACTTTCACCCCCATTTTTGAACATAGATGTGAAAGTGCACTACCCAAACTTAAACTGTCATAATTCATGAATAAGTACACTTTCTAATCTGATTTTGAAGTACCATTTCCATGGCAATGCAATGCCAGATTTTAAAATCTGAGCATGAATTTATGATAATTTCTAAAACATGGAAAAAGGCAACAAAAACTCCTGTTATGATGTAGATTTTTGAGGTGCACTCTTGTCATAAATTAATTGATTACTGTTCCTACATAATTTGTAACAAAAGTGGTAAAATATCTATTTAGGAGTCTTAGGATTTAACTGTAATATAGTGAAGTAAACTTGAAAGTTAAAAGGTTTATTAAAAAAAAAAAAAAAAACTTACTGACTTCAAACTTTCAAATGGTAGTGTACTTCTTGTAAGTATACTTGAGTGCAGTTAAAATACTTTGAATTATGTGTAGCTTAAGTGCCGTAATGCGAACGACAACAAGTTGGGTTATCGTCGTTGTAAACCCTGCTTTTAAACCTGGGTAGAGAAATGTTTCACTTTTGTAATTTAAAAGAGGAATTAGTGCCACTTTTTCCCTGTGGGTTTTGAAAGCCTGCTCCGGAGACAAACGTGCACAGTGTGAAACAATAAGGCATTGAATGTTACGGCTAGATGTTTAGCATCAGACACCCAGTCACATGCCTCATATTCACCTGCTTTGGACAGTCACAGAAATGCTACGCATTATATAAACAGTAGTTTTACTGTTTGACTTTTTTAGGTGAAAATCTCAAATGGTTACTGAAAATGTGTCAATTGGAGTTTTCTTTTTTTTTTATTTATATTTTGAAAAGTTTACTCCAGAAAAACTTGATAGTACAGTCTGCAATTTATGTTGACGCGCATTTATGAGCATTTATGTAAATAGGCTGCATGCTGCATTCGTCTAATCAACGACACTGATGCTGAAAATATGCAAATAAGCATTGTAGGAATGAAAGTTTAGGAATGTGTCAAGACACATGATTAGTTGTTAACCACAAGTAAATTTATGAGCAGTGTAAAAGTGAAGCAAGATAACCCAGGATTCTGTTTACCCAGAGTTTAGTTAACTATTTCAAGCATGAAATGCCATCTTGTGCACATACTACATCAACAAAAGATTTTCAAACTCAGAAGCCTAATCAAAGCTCGAACACACGCAGAAGTAAACTTGAAGCTGCAGTGTGAATGTGCACAGCTCTGTGAAGTCTGGAATACACTATACGATTTTTGCTCCGTTTTTTAGTCTGGAGAAGTTGATGCTAATTGCTGAAAGTCAGAGCCAGTCTGCAGATTTGAGTTGACAGATTCCATAGAAAATCGTGTAGTGTATTATGGTCACAGATTCCAAATTTTTAATCAAACATTCCAAATATTATCAAGCCTTGATATTTTCAGCTGATTTTAGAACACATACTGTTTTCATTTGTCATGCGTCTCCTAGCAACAAGCGCATGCTTTTCAAAGTCTGGTAGTGTATTATCCTCAGTCATGAGGTGTATGATGGCCAGTTTTCCTCTGTCACTATTTACAAAGTTGGTAAGTGTATGATGCCTAGTGTTTTAAAAATCTGTTCAGATTTTAAAAGTGTTGTAGTGTTTTCCAGCCTTTAGTCTCACCTGACGTGTTTGCCGTGAATAAGTGAGAGCAGGCAGAGGTTCACCATATTCCACGAGGTGCTGTTGTCATAGCGCATCAGGTTCAGTGCCATGGCAACATGTGAGTGACAGTTGTCACAACAAAGGTTGTGCTGGAGGGAAAACAGAGAAAATGTATCAGAATATAAGCGGTTTATTTATTTTTTTTCTTTCTGGGAAATTTACAATATTATAAAGAGGAAAAAACATTTACTGCTTTGATTTTATAAAAGTAGTCCATAAATGTACATGAAAGCACTTCTCATGCAAAATAGGGTAGAAACACATATTACCATTCTCTGTTTGTACTCTTCTGATGCGTTGTGAACTGCTGTGTCCCACGCGTTATTTCCACCGGCATACACTTTACTTACATCTAACATCCAGTACCTGGGAATAAAGCAGATAAATACTGCAGCAAACACATATACAAGTGTGTACCTTGAAGCCCATGAATTATGAAAACCCCACATTGCTGTTTTAACAGTTTTATAACAACTGTTGAAGGATATTAACCCTTTAAAAGCCTGCTGTATCACATTTGATGCATCTGATGATTTCTACAGCCCTTTAAATGATCAACATGATCAAGACCTGATCTGAAAACTTCTATTGTCTGCCTGTGAAATCTTTACTTCTATAAAGTAAAAGAAAGAATAACATTTCCTTTGTTATTATTACTTCAAGAAGAACATTTACTGGAATAAAAAAACTTAAGTTTACTTGATATGCATATATATTAGGGTTGTAACGATACATGTATTCGTACCGAATCGTCACGGTACGGATATCTCGGTTCGGTGCATGAGGCCTTACAACGAATACACGTAATTCACCCTCAATCCAGAAGGGGGGCGCCCGCCGTAGCTCAACGCTGTTTGATAACCGTCGGCAGACCCAAGTATGTATACCTGCAGACCAGAGATCTCCAAATGGGGGTGGGAACTCCAAAAGTGGGCATAACCTCCAAAATGGGGCGGGGTCTCATCACGCAAAGACTTTCACCATTGGCTCTGGTTTCAGCCAATTGTTATGTGACTTACATTTCAAAATAAAACTTTATAAATTAGACATTGTTTCTAGTTGTTTTAAAATCTAAAATAAAATAAAATATGCTACATAAATAAATATGCTCAGTGAAAGCAGAAAAGCTCGTGGCCAGTGGTGTTCGGACTGGAGTTAGAACTTCTGCTTAATGATGTAAACGGGAATCACTCAAGAGCTCTCCTGCAAGCCGTCACAGTACAGCGCAGGGGAAAGGTTTTACTCTACTGCTTTGTTTTAGGAAACGGGGGCATCCCGGGACTTGAAATTCGCAGGGTAGGATGGTATAGTGTAACTAAAAAGGTCCCATTGTCCGGTGAGGTCCGGATGGGGAGTTACGGAACGTCCCGGCGATCTTATATTGCGTAATCTTATTAACTGTTTACAGTGCCCTTCACTAATATTGGCACCCTTGGTAAATATGAGCAAAGACGGCTATGAAAATAAATCTGCTTTGTTTATCTTTATGATCTTACATTCAAAAAAATTCACAAAATGCTAACCTTTCATTGAAGTAAAACAATTAAAAGTGGGGGGAAACTTACGTTATGAAATAAATGTTTTCCTCATATGCATGTTGGGCACAATTATTGGCACCCTTAGAAATTATAACGAGTAAAATATCTCTAAAGTATAGGTACGTCTTTAGTCTTGGGGCCAAAAGACTAAAAAAAAAATTCAAACAGCCCCTACGTCACCACATGTTGTTCAGAAGGGTTTTAAGAAAAATCCTCCTTGCTCATCCAAAAACAAACTCCAGCATATTCAGTTGTCAGACACAACTTGAATTTCAAATGGGAATGGCTTCTGTGGTGAGATGAAACTAAAAAAAAGAGCTTTCTGGCAGCAAACACTCAAGATAGGTTTGGTACAAAAAGTACCCCATGCCCACGGTTAAATATACTGCTGGATCTTTAATGTTGTGGGCTTATTTTCATGGATATCTTGTTCAGATACATGGCATCATGGATTCTAGCAAATACCAACAGATAAAAAATGTAAATCTAACTGCATCTGTTAGAAGTTCTATAGACCATTTCGCTAGATGTAAACATACTGGTCCCGATACACTTCCTGTTTCTTTTTTTTTTTAACTTTACACAAACATCACAACAAAATACAACCAACATAACATTTGACTGGATGAAAATGTTACATTAGCACCTTTAAGATGTATTTGTATATGTGAAATAAAAAAAAAATAAAAAAACAAAAAAACAGGAAGTGCTTCTGGACCAGTGTCGTTTACATCTAGCGAAATGGTCTATAATGAGCTGTGGTTGGATCTTCCATCAGGACAGTGATCCAAATCAAACATCAAAATCAACACAAAAATGTGTCACTGAGCATAAAATGAAGCTTCTGCCATGGCCGTCCCAGTTGCCTGACCTGAACCCTATAGAAAATGCGTGAGGTGAACTGAAGAGAAGAAGCACCAGCATGGAGCTGGGAAACTAAAGGATCTGAAGAGTTTCTGTATGAAGGAATGGTCTCTGATCTCTTGTCAGGTGTTCTCCAAACTCTTCAGGCATTAAAGAAGAAAAGAGCTGTCATCCTGAATAAAGGACATTGCAATAATTAGGTGCCAATAATTGTGGTCAACATGAACTACAGAAAAACATTTATTTCATAAAGAGATTTTCCCCCTGCTTACCATGGTTTTACTTAAATGATAGGTTAGAATATTGTGAATTTTTTTGAATGAAAGATTAAAAGGATAAACAATGCAGATTTATTCTTACAGCCACCTTTGCTCATATTTACCAAGGGTGCCAATATTAGTGGAGGGCACTGTATCTACCTCGCTATTCAGTGCCAATCCCACCGTGCAGTCAGTTTCACTGGTTAAGGTTAGGGTCAGGTGTGGGGTAGGTTTAGGGGTTAGTATTGTTTGTAACATAGTATAGGAAATCAACACTCTGATTGACACAACCAATAAAACCTTTAGAAGCAGCCATGGGGCGGAGTTTGCGCTGTAGGTGTCTGTCAATGGGATGAAGCCACGCCCTATTTTGGAGCTCCCACCCCGTTTTGGAGTTCCCGCCCCCATTTGGAGATCTCCAGGCTGCAGTTATACCCTTCTCAGCAGAAGAACAGCGAATGCCAGGAGTTGCGCACTTGAAAACAAAGACCACTAGACGGTGATCATGTGCTGATTCTGAACGTGACTCTCACGGACAAAGGAGTATAACGTTACTTTAAAGGCTTGTGCACTCCACTCTTTGCGAAATGGAGCTTTGTGCTCTTGTATCCTACCTCTCTCATTCAGCACAAATCCAAATATTCCATAATATTTCCAGTGACATAATGAGGCAGGCGCGTTAATGTTTGGTTCACTTTTTATTTTTTATTTTGATAAACTATCAACTGTGCTTTCAAGTCGGTAATACTGAAACTGATATGTTTTGTGTGTTTACTTCAGCTGTTTCCTTATACCAGCAAAATCAACTAAAAACACTGTAATTTACTGTCTTGTTAATAATGCATCACTGTAAAAGGTATTTTGTAAATTAAAGAAAACAAATAGGATGTCACTTTCTGCCATTTGAGTTTCGTTGCTGTCACAAAATGAACTGAAACTCAGTAAATATAGGCTACGCTACGTGTCGCACTACACTATTTTTTCCCTTGTTTATCTGTTAACTAAATCAAATATATTTTAAGTATTTATTCCTTATATATATATATATATATATATTTTTTTTTTTTAGAAAAATCATGTTAAAACAGCATTGCATTACATTATATGTTTTGTCCCTATAATAAAAGTGACAGCGTACAGCGCAATATAAATATCAGCAACTGCACCAAACTGCCTATTTTTCCTCAGTTTGGGCCTCTGAATAAACCTGAGGTGTTTTTTTCCTTTCTCAAGTGTGAGCTCCATTCTCCCTGTATCATACTATATTAGTCATAAAAGCTTGATGCATCAAATTTTGATACAAAACACATAAAACACATATGCAAACGTTATACATTTTTTGTATAAAGGTATAATAATGAGCTTTTTTCTGATTATTTCATTATGTCAGGCTTTAAGAGTGACATCCGTAATTTTTTGACAATTGCATACTTTCTTGTATCCTAGCTTGCTAGAGACAGTAATAAGTCACTCATTCAAGTAAACACTGTGGAATCACTTTGTTTTGCTCATGCTGTTCGACACAACATCACAACATTGACTCACTTTGTAGGTCTTCCAAATGCCATGTTATCCTCCTGCAAGAGCAGAGAAAAACACAGTTAACTCTGTATGTGTACAATGTAACTATTAACAACAACAAAGCCCTATAGGCATTTTTGTTTATTATTCATTCATAAGATTTCCCTCTTTCCTGACCGATATCATTGTGCATTCACACTTCTCTTTGTGAGACCTGGGAGGTCTATATTACCCTCAGCTATCCGTTAGCTGTCACTCATCTCAAGTATGTACACTGAAATCTGACATCTCTGCTCATGGTGGCTCAGTTCTGCTGCCAGGTCATGTGACTAATGAGTGTAGAGCTGCGGCTGACATCATGATGACAGCACTAATTGCCTGACGGCAC
Source organism: Labeo catla (assembly GCA_012976165.1). Taxonomy (NCBI): domain Eukaryota; kingdom Metazoa; phylum Chordata; class Actinopteri; order Cypriniformes; family Cyprinidae; genus Labeo; species Labeo catla. Next base: position 764,553 of record VONZ01000038.1, read on the forward strand.
CACAAGAACACACACAAGCGCCTTCAACAGCAACTGTGAAACTCTGTTTCAGTCCTCTCAAGCCTGTTTCACGCTTTAAAGAGCACAAAAAAACCTACTAAAATAAATAATGCAAAAATATTGCTTGCAAAATATTCTTTAAAGTACATATTTTTAAACAAAAAAAGTCTTTTTTTAATTTTGATTTTAATACAAGAATATTTTGCACTGGCATCTGTTATTCCCACACTTGTTTACACTTAAAATTAGCTTATAAAAATTAATCAATTGATTATTAATGCCAGGGCAGCCAATTCATGACAGCCATTCACTGCCACTATAAATCTTGGAAGAGCCAGAACATTTTTTATATATATATAATTCTGATTGTCATGTACTCCTATGATGGCTTGAGGGTGAGTAAATGGGGTGATTTTCATTTTTGGGTAAGCTTTCCCATTAATGTTAAAGGAGAAGTCCACTTTTTCAAAACAAAGATTCACATATAATGTACTCACCCCCTTGTCATCCAAGATGTTCATGTCTTACTTTCTTCAGTCGTAAAGAAATTATGTTTTTTTTTGAGGAAAACATTTCTGCATTTTTCTCCATATAATGGACTGATATGGTGCCCCGATTTTGAACTTCCAAAATGCAGTTTAAATGCGGCTTCAGACGATCCCAAATGCAGTTGTAAACAGCCCAGCCGAGGAAGAAGTGTCTTATCTAGCAAAATGATCAGTTATTTTCATTTTCAAAAAAGTGCAATTTAAATACTTTTTAATCTCAAATGCTCATCTTGTCTTACTCTCTCTCTGAATCTGTGTATTCTGGCTCAAGACAGTTAGGGTATATCGAAAAACTCCTAACATATTTTCTCCCTAAACTTCAAAAATAATTTCAAAATCATCCTACATCGCTGCAGTAGTACCGACCCAGTCTAAAGAAGATCAAACACCCTCAACAAAAAAGGTAAAACAGCGGACTATTTTGAAATTGAGGGAGAACATGAGATGGGAGTTTTTTGACATACCCTAACTGTCATGAACCAGACAAGACGAGTGTTTGACATTAAAAAGTATATAAATTGCATTATTGCATTATGAAAATAACCGATCGCTTCGCTAGAGCTGGCATTGTTTACAACTGCATTTGGGATCGTTTGAAGCCGCATTTAAACTGCATTTTGGAAGTTTAAAATCGGGGCACCATATCATATTTATTCATGATTAAAGAAAGAAAGACATGAACATCTTGGATGACAAGGGGGTGAGTACATTATATGTGAATCTTTGTTTTGAAAAAGTGGACTTCTCCTTTAACATTAATGGGAAAGCTTACCCAAAAATGAAAATCACCCCATTTACTCACCCTCAAGCCATCATAGGAGTATATGACAATCAGAATTATATATATGTATAAAAAATGTTCTGGCTCTTCCAAGCTTTATAGTGGCAGTGAATGGCTTTGTTCTGGAAGTGGACTTCTCCTTTAACACTCAAGTGAATTATCCCCTTAATGTTTTATAGAAATCACTAGTAACACCTACCATTAAGAATGCCTTAGCAACCACCAAACACCTACCAAACACATTTTGCATGTGCAAGAGTCATCATGTTCTGAAATGTAATATTTAATTCAGATACACGTCTATTATCAAGCAATTTCCAAAACCCCTAAACCATCTTTGGCCCGCTCATTCCACATGCAAGCCGTGTTTCAGTCCCTGTCAGCCACAAGCGGAGTTAAGTGCAGCAGATTGAGGTGCACTTGAGTGTGTGCTGGCCCGTATCACCGCAGGTCAAATAACCACATCCTCTCACGTTACGGGCCCTGCTCTACCCAAGACATTTCACTTTTGCTCCTGTCTGACAGAGATCTGTTTAAAGGATAATGTCCGAACCTGACGAGAACTGCTGGTCTTTCGTAGCATGATAACTTTGCTTTTGTTGGAACAGCTTGTACAGGATTCTTCTGAACAAGCGGTTAGATCCTTCATTTAATACCAGGTGCATTATGAGATAGAGTTGCCCTGACTGTGAACTCTAGGATACGACCATGTATTTTTAACAAGAAGATCTCCAGAACTCTGGAAGCAGCTGAAAGCATTGCAATTAGTCGTGCCGAGAGCTGACGGAGGAGAGGGATGGAGGTGTAGCTTTCACCACATGTCCTCCTCTGCTCTGCACCTTTTTGCACAGGTATAGATTTTTCTTTTGGAAATAACAGGATGTGCTCTTACAGGGTCACTGAGGAAGCAACTGGCGAATGCTGAACTTTCCAGTGATTTCTAGTGAAAAAGATCCACTGCTTATGAACGGAATTTCGCACCAAATTATAGAGACCTTTATCTAGAGGGACGTTCTTAACTGAAACCAGACACACTTTATACGACCTTTATATGTCAACAAAAAGTTGTTTGACATTGTTGAGGTCAGACAGGAGGAAAGTACAGGCCAGTCTATACAGGCCATTTATAACGCAGCTCAGGCGCCTCACAGTAACAAGCCTCCATGGATTTCTAACAAGCTCATTGTTGCCAGATTGAAAGAGATCCAAACCGTCCAATGATAGATTTAAACCTGCACAATTTGGAAACATTCCCAATGTTACTCATTTTATGCAATCTGGCAACCGTGCACATGCGTTCTCTCTCCACTGCAAAAAGATTCTGCAAAAGATGTTCAGTGATGCTCAATGAAGCTTAAATAAATGTTGAATACAGGTTTTCTTATTTTTGCCAGCATTGTCCAAATGTGATGCGTGATGTAGTTAAGATTGTGGATCCTATATAAATACAGTTTTGTTACCTCTGTGCCACAGTTTTGTTACCTCTGTGCCACATGTGCATTAATTGCTGTTTGCAATGGATTTTACTTCTGTAAAGTCACATACTTCTCATTGATACTTGACATTTGCTGAAAAAAAATGTAAAAAATTACAGTGGGAACCCAACGGATTATGAAAAGTGTGTGTTCACAGAATGAAGCAAATTTGTATGCAAGTTGCTAAAACTGTGACTAAAAAGTTACAGTATTTGGGTAAGGATTGTAAAAGCAATTTCAGAGGAGATAATGCAATTATTATGCTCTTTAAAAAACATTTTTTCCTCTCCAATAACTTTAAAATGACATAGCATCATGTATACATGTGAATTTAATAACATAACTGGGTTTAAATATCCAATTATGCACTGTCTCATGTATTCTTGAGACTGTATTTTGAATACACCACAACCCTAGATTATAATCGCGCATGTAAACATACTTACTGAAACAAAGTATGGACCTGCAAAATCACGGATCACTCCAGTGGAGGTGCAGATGCCCATGTGGCCAATGAATGGAAACAGCCACCTGAAAAAATACAACAAACGACAACTATTAACGAAATCTACAATGACACGCTAGATTTGTTTCTGCCCCAAAAAAGACTATGATATTCCAGGAAGAAAAATGTTTATATTAAATGCTTATATTTATTTGATCTGTAAATATGTATATCTTTATATAATTATAATATATAATTTTTTTTATTCTTTATAACTATAATTTGTATCTTTTTTAGATTTTTGTATTTAGTTTAATCTAATTTATTATAGCATAAAAATTATGGAATAAAAAAAAAACAAAGACACAAAAAAGTGAACCAAAATAAATTTAATGTCCAGCATTGCATCATTTTTGCATTGTCAACAATTCTTTTTCCTCTCAGATAACTAACTAAATAAATAAAATATATATATATATATATATATATATATATATATATATATATATATATATGTACATACATATATACACACATTGTATATATATATATATATATATATACAGGAAGAAAAAGTACTTTAAGTACTTGCATCTGTTTGATTGAATTTAAATAATCATATTTTCAAAATGCATTTTTTAAAATAAATTACTTAGAATCACCATAAATCTGTAAAAACAACTTCATTTAATAATTAAAAAAAAAATGAACATAGTTAAAATATGACTATGGAACAGGCAATAATGAAATAGTTAAATTAAAAGAGACTGAAACAAATTGTATTCATCGATAACAAATATGTAAAAGTAGTTTTTTTCGAATTTCAAACACATTCAGTTCATTAGAAATCTTAACCATCTCCTACCCGTTTCTTTTATGTATGACTGACATATATGCATCACATTAGGATTATGTTAAACTGTGCAATCCAAATAAATGGAAATTTAATGTAATTCAAATGTATAAATCTTACATTTAGGCCTAAATATTTATTGAGCAAAGTCAGGAATGACATAAAATAAACCTGGGTGCCACAAGACCTTGCACTGTGATTCAGGATTCACTTTATGGTAAAGGACCAGCTGATTCAAAATGATCTGTAACTTCCTGCATCTGCATGGCTGAGTTAAAAAAGGCAAGAGGAAATAGCTAAAAATCCGTTATTTGAAATTGTTCACAAGTGTGGAAATACACATAAGCATGTATGGTTTTTTTGGAGGACAGTTAAAAGCACAAGGCTTGATGCTGGTGAATGCCCTTTTCAATATCATACACCTGGCCAAAATCCAGCTTCCCCTGCTGATTCATATTCATGTTATTTTGGCTTCGGAATTCAAACAAGCAGGGCAACACAACCGGCAATCCAAAGGACAACCAGATAAGGAAGCGGATTAGACACTAGACCAAAATTCCTGTCAAAGTGATTAAAAAAGTATTATCAACAGAGCTCTCAGGGGTGCAATATGAATATCCTGGATAAAACAGCCCCGGCGGAGTTGGTGAAGTGGAGTAGGGCATACGCCGGCACCCCAGATACGCTCCTGTCCATGTGCATATTTATCACCGAGTGTCCTACAGAGCGAGCCGCCGACCCAAATATGGGAGAAGAAGAAAACATGGGGCGAGGAGCTCTCACACTGAGATAATCTGCAGTGGAGGACATGAGGAGACTGGTCTAAGATCTGCTGCAATCAGATTCATTTCAGCATATGTGATTATCAGAAGGGGTTTGGATTCTGATCCTAGACCAGAACACAATGGGTGAAGTGAGCGAACTCAAGCTCCATCCCAGGACAGTTGCATCAAAGATTCAACAAAGGTGTCATGTTTGCAACTAATGGTCATAAATTATAATGCATGTTATAGAATTACTGATATGCATTACAAAACGGTATCTGATCACATCAATTTTACTTTACAAAAAAAAGGCGTTTAAAATGTACCACGGCACTACAATTATAAAAGTATTACTATGGTGTTTTTTTTTTTTTAACACTCACAGTACACTAATACAATAATCATAAAAATAAAAAAAATAAAAATCACTGTACCATGGTAATTCCACACTACTTTTATGTAAAGAGAAGCATAAACATTGCAATCACTTTAACCACAGCTATAAAAACAATAAGGACACAATGAAATCGTTACAATTATTTTCAGTTAACAATGGTTGTTGTAATAGTTATCTTTATAATTACTACTCTTAGTGTGAATAGGCCTTAACAGATTTTCTCTTGAACTTCTCAAACAGCTTTTATAATCACAGTGTTGGGGGTAAAGCATTACAAGTAACGCAAGTTGCGTAATAATATGATTTTTTCAAGTAACTAGTAAAGTAACACGTTACTTTTGAATTTCTAAGAAAATATCTGAGTTACTTTTTTCCCCCATTTACTGATTGACAGGTCTCCTGTCTGGAAATTGAGAGTAAACATGATGTTACTGTATCCTGGACTAAATGTGAACATGCATTAATTCATCTCACTCACAAAAAACTGATTCAGTATTCCTCAAAATGGATAAAAACAATAAAATGCAAACTCATATGACGCAACCCTGCAATAATTAAATACATTACATAAAACAGATATCCTTTATGTATTTAATCCCATTTTATTAACCAGTGTCTTTGCTGCTGACCTTCCATGATCCTGTTCAACCATACTAATAAGCAAAAATTACTTTAGATAAACTAACATTTGTGCTTCATTTTTTTTTTTTTATAGCTGAAGAGTGATCTCCTGCATAAATGTACTTTTCTTTCAGCCTGAGGTGAATTCATTTCACTTTTGGTGTAAAAGGGCTTTTACATTAGAATTGTGTTATATTAAAAACAAACAAGCAAGCCCTGCCCAGATTTAAAAAGTAAAGCAAAAGTAATGTAACACATTACTTTCGCTAAACAGTAACGTAATTAGTTTCTTTTTCGGGGAGTAATGCAAAATTGTAATGCATTACTTTTAAAAGTAACTTTCCCCAACACTGATCATTCATGGTTACTGGTACAAGATTAAGGATAAGGAAAGGTAAAGTTTACATGCACAAAATGCAATTTTTAGCCAGTGACATTGCTAAATGAAATAAAGAATGTTAGACAGGTTTTCCATAACAGTGTAATCCTGGTAAACATTTGGTGTCAAGATTTAGGTTTAATATCAATGATGATATGAAAACTTCAACTTAATTGTTTTCCACCCTTGTCTGACCCGTTTTCTCACACCATATTTTAATTTAAGCACAAACCCAAACAGTTTAATAAATAACAATCAAAAGTTATGTCTTTCTTTGCCACAAAGCAGGAATACTTTTTGTCATTTTTGGAGCACAGCAGCTCCAGTCTCCATCCACACACAACAGCGACAGTCCCCATCCACTTTTACTATATCAAAGACTGCGAATATTCTTTAAAATACTATTTTAGTTTGTGCTCCACGGAACAAAGTCATACAGGTTTGGAGCGTGAAAATAAGTAAATGATGGCAGAATTGTATTTCCTTCTGGGAACGACTCCTTTAAACTGAGCGACAGGGTTTTTTTTTTAATCTGGAAAACTGGTTCAAATGCTAAACACGTTATTGGATTTTATTAAACATCGTTATACTGTTGTCAACGCGACGCGACATCAACAAAGCGGAGTACACCGCAATTGCTCGATGACGCGACGCAACGCGTCGCTTGTTGGTGTAATGTTTGATGTAATGCATCCATCATAAACACAAACCTCTTTCTACGGGACTGAATCGATTTCAAAACATAAACATGATGCAAAAGCAACAGTGGAGGCGAGAATCACTCACGATAACACGGGGATTGGCGTCCATACAATACAGTAGGGATAGCGGCTTATGCTCGGGTCTATCCTCTCAAAAGCTATGTTATAATTCTTCATGGTCTCTATTTCGACAGCATCCGCCATCACCAGCTGTGAGAAATGAACTTCATTCGTTCCGCTTCCTGGATCTGCAGCGCGCTGGCGACACGAGCGGCGCGTTTCCGGGGTCCCTTCGGCCACTGCAGACCACACACTTCATCAATGGCAACTATCAAGCGATAAAAACGACAGTCATAACTATTGTGAAAGGACATGTTTGACACGAATATACAGATATATGAGCATTCAAGGCATTTAGCATTTTAATGTTTCATTTTTAATTTGTATAGGAGGATTTGGGCTTTACATAACATGGACAAGCGTTTGTTTGTTTATTTATTTAACTACAAAGGAAATAAAAATTAAACGAATTACTATGTGTAGGCTATGAAAAAAGATACATTTAAAAATCATACTCGTTGCCAAATTATGAGCTACAAAATTGCTGTTTTATTTTTGTGAATGAAGTATATCCCATATAATAACAATAATAATAGAAATAATAATAATAACAGTGTTTATGTGGAAAAAGGTAATATGCTAATGCATGAATGAATTCACTTTAAAGGAATAGTTCATTCAAAAATGAAAATTTGCTGAATCCAAGATGTAGAAGAGTTTGTTTATGAGAACAAATCTGGAGATATGTAGAATTATCTCACTTGCTTACCAGTGGATCCCCTGCAGTGAATAGGTGCCGTCAGAATGAGAGTCCAAACAGTTAATAATAACATCACGATAATCCACCAGATAATCCACTCATGAATAGTCATCACATCTGAATCAAGAGCGAAGTATGCACAAGATCAAGCACCATTTACAAGCAAAAACAGTTCTTAAACACATTTAATTGATTTAGATGTAAGATGACAACAGGGGATGGACTTTTTCATTAAAGGAAGCATTATTATGGATTATGGACTGGTATTTTGAAGTTAAAATACATTAATGGTGGATTTGTTTCTCAGAGCTTTTCATTTCACAGGATGTTAATTGATAAACTGGACTAGTGTGTGATTTTATCAGCGGTTTGGATTCTCATTCTGACGGCACCCATTCACTGCAGAGGATCCGCTGGTGAGCAAACCATGTAATACTAAATTTCTCAAAATCTGTTCTGAGGAAGAAACAAACCCATCTACATCTTGAATAACCTGAGCGTGGGAAAAATTTCAAAAAAAAAAAAAAAACACCTTTTGGGAGAACAATTTCTTTGCTGAAGATAAAATATATAAGAAAATAAAAATAAGGTTTGCTCCCAAAAGATTTTTGTTAAAGCTTGAGATATGATGTGTTTAATGGTGTGAAAAATCTTTGGTAGCTTACTAGAAGCATGTGTTTCTCAACTGTGAATATTTAAACAATACAATTCAATATTAGTTGGCCACTTGAACTGTAGTGTAGCAGTATTTGATCCTTATGGATCAATTAACCTCAAGTTTTCCCTCAGTGCTGTATGGATTGCATTGTAAGAGGATCCATCTGTACTCGGGCTGGAGGAGGAGAGGAGAGGCTCAAGGGAATGCTCTGCAGCCATATGTCCTCCTCACTGGCCCCCATTAGACCTGACAGGTGATATATGGTGCACACAGCAAAAACAAACTACTCAGCAAAAGCCGGTGGACATTGATAAACGAAGGCATGGTGACACAGATACTGTGGGCTCATCGTGGCCAAGCTTGGGGAGTTCTCCTCCAAAATGCCACTTCAATTTCTGCCCACAGTATCCAACCCAATTAGGGCAGAAGATTCACAATGTAGTGTCTATTTAAACACACATCAACATCCCAAAGTCCACTTCCAAGATGTTTGATCTATTTTCTCCCTCTAGATTATTCCTTTCCAAGGTCATTTGTATTCATGCAATTAAAATGATCTTAAAATATTTCGCTTCACTAGAAAAATCCACCTTTTTACCTTGATCTTGGAGTGGTTGCATATCACTAAGACATGTTCAGGTCACATTTCATCCCTATTAAAAAATAAATAACCAAAATATGCAGTGTGTACAGAAATGTAAATCTAGTTTAAAGACTTAATATTATTTATAGAGTGACTTCATGCACATTTCATCCCAAGTTCTCTTTAATATAATACATTAAGGCCTGATTTCACAGACAGGGCTTAGATTAAGCCAGGATTAGGCCATAGTTCAATTAGGACATTTAAAAGGGTCATTGGATGCCCATTTTCCACAAGTTGATATGATTCTTTAGGGTCTTAATGAAAAGTTTATAACATGCTTTGGTTAAAATTGCTCAATGGTTGTGTAAATAACACCTTTTTTACCTTGTCAAAATGAGCTCTGCAAAAATCATCCTGTTCTGGTCGATGTTGCTTTAAATATTAATGAGCTCTGCTCACCTCGCCCCTCTCTCGTCTCTGTGGAGTGATGAGCCTGTTTACTTTAGCCGCATTTAGCCACGTTTAGCTGCTAAACTTGCTAACTAGCACGTTATTAGGAAAGGCGATCGCAAAGATTCATTAAAAAAAAACCCTTCTACTTACTTCTGCTGTAAGTGAAGCTGGATCACGAAAGATTCACGCGAACATAGACGGATATATGTAGATCGGGAGGTGCATTCCCTTCACAAACAAACATAATCCACTGCATCTTCAGCGGCTCAGATGTCGGGAGTAAATGACGGCCACTATGTTTATTTTTACATCCAGAAACACAACACCTCAATCGGAGATATTCTTGTCTAACTTACATCCCTGCTCCAGCATCGAAACAATGAAGGTCGGACTGTTACAGCTGATTTAGGGCAGGTTTGAGGTAAGACGCTAATTTCAATCAACTATTGTGGGAGCGGCCTCTGTCGGTGTGACGCTCGATTTGAAAAAGGGGATATTATTTTTACAGAATAAATAAAAATCACTGCATAGATTTTTATCATTATAGGGTAGATGTGTAAATACACTGCCAACACACATTAATGTTCAACGTGTGTAAAAGTGTAAAACTGCAAAAGTGAACTTTGCATCCAATGACCTCTAAGTAATTTTTTATAAATATGCCTTATAAAAAAAAAAAAAACAAACATTACTGGTGTGCATCTTGAGACAAAAAAGATATAAAATAAGATATATATATATATATTGTAAATTCAGTCAGTGCATGTTTCTTTTAGTTGAAACAGCTCAGACTTACATTTTAGTTTTTAATAAATTCTTATAACTGTAATAAAAACTATAAATGGCACAGTACAATGATAAAAATAAAATAAAATAAAATAAAATAAAATAATAACCATAAGGAAATTGAAATAATTTTACGAAAAAGAACACCATCAGCATGACTGGTGTCTGAAGCATGTGTTTAACTGCGTTAGTGTCAATTTAAAAGGGCAAATGTAGTATAAGTACACTTTTTGTTTTCAGGAGACATGTATGCGTGAGGCAAATACTATATATTCAACTTCTCGAGGAAGCTGGATGTGCTAACTACTATAATTTGTGGGACTGAATGAAAGAGAAGAGTAAGAAGCTTTTGTTCTTCCCTGATTTTCACCCAAGGGATAGTAGTCAGCATTTGCACAGGCACGTTCACCTTATTTTTGGGAGAATCAAACAATTGAACGTGTTTGGCGCTCAGTTAAATGCATGCTGTGTAAAGTGATCGTGGTGAGAAGCTTCACCTATGCTTAAAGGGATAGTTCACGCCAAAATGAAAATTCTGTCATTGATTGCTCAAACCTGTAAGACCTTTGTTCATTTCTGGAAAACAAATTAAGATATTTTTGATGAAATCCGAGAGCTCTCTGACCCTCCATAAACAGCAAGGGTCCTTCCACATTCAAGGTCCAGAAACATTGTAAGGACATCGTTAAAATAGTCTATGTGACATCAGTGGTTCAACCTTAATTTCATGAAGCTACAAGAATACTTTTTGTGCACAAAGAAAATAAAAACAACTTTATTCAGCATTTCTTTCTCACCTGGGACAGTCCTCCGCCATTACAGAGTATACCACGATGCATGCATGTGATGTTGCTGATGTAGAACACGCATGCGTCACTGCGTTTTTATGAGTAGAACAAAGCACACGAATTTTGCACCCAAAATGTAGTCTTGTGACTTCATAAAACTACGGCTGAACCACTAATATCACATGGACTATTTTAACGATGTCCTTACAATGTTTCTGGACCTTGAATGTGCTGACTATGGAGGGTCTGAAAGCTCTCGGATTTTATCAAAAATATCTTAATTTGTGTTCCAAAGATGAGAAAAGGTCTTAAAGGTATGGAGCGACATAAGGGTGAGCAAATAATCAGAGGAAGAGTTTTGAAAAGCAGCACTGAGTCACTCTATAACATCTTCTCTTCTTTCCCTCTGACATTCTGCCTTCTTCAGGCAGAGCAAGACAAGACGAGCATTTGAGATTAAAAAGTATTTAAATTGTATTTTTTACATAACCCAATCATTTCGCTAGATAAGACCCTTCTTCCTTGGCTGGGATCGTTTACAACTGGATTTGGGATCGTTTGAAGCCGCATTTAAACTGCATTTTGGAAGTTCAAACTTGGGGCACCGATATCAGTCCATTATATGGAAAAAAAAACCTTAAATGTTTTCCTCAAAAAACATAATTTCTTTACGACTGAGGAAAGAAAGACATGAACATCTTGGATGACAAGGGAGTGAGTACATTTTCTGTAATTTTTTGTTCTGGAAGTGGACTTCTCCTTTAGGAGCAAAACCAGTCTTGATACTGTGAGTGAGGATGTTCCATTCTTGTTTCTTCTTGCTGGTGTCAAATTATATTGCACCACCTGCATCAGACTGGGTGAGTGTTCAGGTGATCTGCCTTTCCTGGAGGCTGGGGTCCTTTACACAGCAAAATCCCCAGTGTTAATTTAACACACTGAGTGTGGACACATATAAACACTGAAGCAGTGTTGAAGTTAACGAGGTAATTAGGTGATTAACGAAGTGATGATTGATCATTATTGAAGACACCTGATGTTAATAAGCAGAATCACCAAAGGAGAAAACCAAAATTTTTAAGCAACCATTATAGTGGTCAATGTTTGCATTAGTTGGTCTCTTGACCCTTAAATCTATAATACTAGATTTTGTTTGGCTGCTGTATTTGTGTAAGTGTAAGTAGGCAGCTCCCTAATAATAACAAGGTCGAAGGTACCCTCCCCAGATTTTATAAGGGGGCTGCTGTAAGTGAAGCTAATTTCTGCAGAGTGCAAAGTGATGTAGCCTCCACTGGTTCCCTTTGAGTTGCAGTTCCTCTGAGCCACTCTTTGGGTCACTTCAAGTAGCTTTCCATTTCCCGCTATGAGCTTGGTCCATTTCCTCTCGACATATTCACTGAGTACTGGTAGCGGCCGTTTCTCAAGTGAAAGGCCTCTTCCGGAGGTCACATTTGTAGGCTGCATACAGAAGATCATATTCATAAAGAAGATCTTATTTGATAGTATTAACATTTATAAAGTTGACCGTTATTCTTAGTGAAGTGTAAATAGTTGTGATATGCTTATGACTTACAAATAAAATACTCAGTTAACTGAAATAAACCAGTCTTGATGACATATGCAGCCTGCACATGCGACCTCCGGTTGAAGGGTGTAGTGCAGGGGTGGCGAACGTCGGTCCTGGAGAGCCACAGTCCCGCAGAGTTTTGCTTTAACCCTAATCAAATGCACCTGAACAAGCTAGGTCTGAAGGGTTACAAGAAAGCTACAGGGAGGCGAGTTTTAATTAGGGTTGGAGCTGAACTCTGCAGGGCTGCGGCTCTCCAGGACCGGAGTTCGCCACCCCTGGTGTAGTGGACCAAACAACTGTTTGTTGAAGTGTCCTTCTGCGTCATCATCCCGTGACCACATGGAGTTGCCGTCATCATGGAAAGAATCAGCACAAAGGATCATGGGGGCCCGAAGTATCCATCAGTTGTACCCTTCGATAATCCTTCACTCCGAAGGGCCCTTTGAAGTGGTCAGTTTTGAGCACTTCGGTTTGGAACAACCCTTCTATATGGCGGCCATGACTGTTTTCACTCCGAAGTGCCCTTCGAAGGGCGATATATCCTGTTTAAAATGCAACAGATGTGTACTTGATGAGCTGTCCTTCGAAAGTCTTTCGGGGTTGAGTGATTTACAGCGCCACATACTGGTCTGGCATGTATACTACATCTTTTTGAGGTTTTAGTGGTTTCGTGTGCACACCTGAGATGACGGCGTGTTTATGGAAGAATGAGGAAAAAAAGATTGGATAGGCTAAGCTCTGGCTTCGTGTGGATGTGACCTTACAAGGTGCATTTCAATAAATTAGAATGTTGTGAAAAAGTTAATTTCAGTAATTCAACTCAATTTGTAAAACTTGTGTATTAAATAAATTCAGTGCACACAGACTGAAGTAGTTTAAGTCTTTGGTTCTCTTAATTGTGATGATTTTGGCTCACATTTAACAAAAACCCACCAATTCACTATCTCAACAAATTAGAATACTTCATAACCAATAAAAAAAAAACATTTTTAGTGAATTGTTGGCCTTCTGGAAAGTATGTTCATTTACTGTATATGTACTCAATACTTGGTAGGGGCTCCTTTTGCTTTAATTACTGCCTCAATTCGGCGTGGCATGGAGGTGATCAGTCTGTGGCACTGCTGAGGTGTTATGGAAGCCCAGGTTTCTTTGACAGTGGCCTTCAGCTCATCTGCATTTTTGGGTCTCTTGTTTCTCATTTTCCTCTTGACAATACCCCACAGATTCTCCATAGATTCTCTATGGGTTCAGGTCTGGTGAGTTTGCTGGCCAGTCAACCACACCAACACCATGGTCATGGTCAGATTCCTTGACACGTCTGTGTGTGGTGGCTCTTGATGCCTTGACCCCAGCCTCAGTCCATTCCTTGTGAAGTTTACCCAAATTCTTGAATCGATTTTGCTCGACAAGCCTCTTGAGGCTGCGGTTCTCTTGGTTGGTTGTGCATCTTTTTCTTCCACACTTTTTCCTTCCACTCAACTTTCTGTTAACATGCTTGGATACAGCACTCTGTGAACAGCCAGCTTCTTTGGCAATGAATGTTTGTGTCTTACCCTCCTTGTGAAGGGTGTCAATGATTGTCTTCTGGACAACTGTCAGATCAGCAGTCTTCCCCATGATTGTGTAGCCTAGTGAACCAAACTGAGGGACCATTTTGAAGGCTCAGGAAACCTTTGCAGGTGTTTTGAGTTGATTAGCTGATTGGCATGTCACCATTTTTGTTAAATGTGAGCCAAAATCATCACAATTTAAAGAACCAAAGACTTAAAGTACTTCAGTGTGTGTGCATAGAATTTATTTAATACACAAGTTTCACAATTTGAGTTGAATTACTGAAATAAATGAGCTTTTCCACGACATTCTGATTTATTGAGATGCACCTGTATACTGACAGTGCACAGGTAGTGACATCACAGACTGCCGTCGGCCAATGACCGGTCACGGTGATGGCATTCCCCATATAGCGTCTTGTCAGATGCAGTGTCTTGTTCCCCTTGTTAGGGAACCAGGGTTACATTTGTACCAAGACAATTTTCTTCTTTGCATTGTGATAACAAAAATTTGGGGTAAAGATAATAATAATAATGACCCAGATATGTGCTTGTGTTTTTTAAAATTCACCAAAGCAGTAAACATTAATTAACATTTATTTTGTATATTTTTATACTTGAGAATCATTCTGTACAAATATTCATATTTCTCAACAGTATGAGGTATTTTAGTCATGTTGAAAATAAATTTGAGAATAATTATAAATAGTAACAATCAGTTTCCTGTGATCACCTGTCTGCTAGAACAAGCCCCTGAAAATGCTGCTGGCCTTTGATTTGAGTGATGTGTCGTATAACATTTCCACCTTGGTGGGCAACACACAGACATCTCAAGGGGAACATGCGTATTTCTGTTGCTTAAAATAACAAGCTTCATCTTCAAAGTCTCCTAGATGACATCTCGACCACATGTAACTGAGGTTAATTTAGTGTCCCTGCTGGCTGTGGAGCAGTGCTGTTTCACAGGGTCACACTGATGTCTGTAATGAGCTGAGTGATCTATTATAATTATATTCCATCAGTGAGAAACAACCATAAGCATAAATGAAATCTCTTGAGAAGTGGAAGGATACATCTTTAAGTACATGTCAGCACAAACTTAATAAAGCAGGCTTTCAGTGTTTAGTTGAGCTGTTTACTATACAGCAGCTACAGTTCATGTATAGTACTTGTAAAATAATTTGGCAACTGTTACATTAATTTATACAAAGGGGAGTCCAAATGAATCATAAAATAATCTGAAAATCATGGTTGGAACAAATTGTTGTAAACTGACTCAGAGGAAAACAGCAATCCTGTTTTTTTCCTGCTGATTAAGTGATAATATAAGACTGCTTCACCATACAAATTTGTCAAAAGCAAAACGCTACAAAAATGTACACTGTTTTGTAAGAAAGCATGACATCCTCTAGCAAAACAGGCACTGTATTTGTGCTGCAAAAGAACACAAAAGATATTTTGCATAATGCTGATCTTAAAGGGACAATTCACCCAAAAATAAACATGAGAGTGACTAGAATGTTCATTTTCTTTAAGATCAGGTTTTATAAGAGAATGGCGCCCTCTTGTGGATCAACTGCTCTCTCTATCAAAGGACATTGTACACCATTCAGTGAAGTCTTTTTTAATTTATCTGTAGATCCAACATATAAGGATACAACTACTACCATCAGCTCTTCCACAAAAGGTGAGCACACTGGTTTATCTAGCAAGCCTTTGATCCGTTACATCCCTTACAGTCCTTGTAGCCTCTCAACATACCCCAGGGATCGTGGTCATGGGCACAGATAGGAGGAGGCACATCCGGTAAGATCTTAACCCCAGCACTAATACTGACCAGCAGAAAGAGTGGCTGAGTGAACTTAGCATGGAAGGTGTGAATGAGTTTGGCCTCGTCATTGATGGTGTTGTAAAAGGACAGAGTTCCTGCCCCCCAGTCCAGATAGACCCCGACTCTACAGGGTGAGCAGTTAGGCAGCTGCGTCTCTACTCCTCCATGCAGAGCACTGCAGACGAGACAAGCAGTTCTCATTGAAATGCCCCAGGATTTATTATTAAGTCCAATGCTACAGGCTGCTAAACTTCCCTTCCTGCTTATGTCTTTATAGGCCATTCCTATAGTGGCCCAGTTGCCAAACCACTCCAGCTGGAAGAAATGACGGCTGCTCAGACCTTCACGACTCATGATTTGGTCTAGCCTTTTGAACCTCTCTCGATGGTGTGGAAGAGGTTCTGGGTTTCTGCGACGTACTACAAGAGTCTCATCTTTCTTTGACACCTGCACACTTGAAGAAGCGGTATTAGGATCCCAAGTCAGCTGACACATATCTGAAGAAAAAAAAGGAAAATAAAGTGCTGTGATTTCACAATTTGATTTGTCAATATCAATTTTAAGAACAAAACAGCAGACTAACATTGGCGTAGAGTTTCCATGTCACGTTGCTCCTCTAGGCCGTCCACACTGTTGATAAATGTTTGGTAAACATCAGCCAGTTCTGAATAGTATTTATTAATGTACTACTATTAGTTAATAAAAATACAACTTCATATTAGCTCAGGCACATTAAATAATATTCACAAATACAATGTTTGATTTTAATAATGTATTAGCAAATGTTTAAATTAACATTATGATGATTTACAAGTTTTTTTCATCATTAGATAAGGTAACTAATATTAACAAATTGAACCTTATTGTAAAGTTTTACCAGAAATTTAAAGACAGGGCTTCTTCTATTTTGTTAGACTCACATTAATTTCTCTAATCGTGTTGCTGGATCTTCCAAAACAGATCTGAGTTGGTCAAATCCTGGACCTTTAACAGGATTGATGCTCAAGTCTATTTCCCGCATGTGTGATGGGTTGGAAGAGAGAGCCCTCGCCAAACAAGCAGCTCCTGCTTCTGTGATGCTGCAGTGTGTCATCCTTCAGGGAAAAGGAGCTCATATTTACTGATTCCTACATTATACGCTGATAAGATACACTACCATTCAGAAGTTCGGGGTCAATAAAGGTTCCCAGTTCCATGAGAAACTAAAAGGCATTCACAAATCACACACAATATGGTCTAGATCCCACCTGTCTGACTGTTACCACTTTATTTAAAAGGGGAATCATCTTAATTAATGCCATTAAAGTATGGAGTGCCACAAGGATCTGTCTTAGGCCCTGTGCTATTTTCAATATACATGTTATATACAGTATATTTCAATATACATATTCATATACAGGCCCCTTGGTAATATGACCTATTATTCTCTCCAATTAAATTCAGATAAGACAAAGATATTACTTATTTGACCAAAAAAAAAAAACAATACACAGAATCTCTTAGATTACAGTTTGCATCTAGGCAAGGGCTGGGTTACTTCGGTCCTGGAGGTCCACTGTCCTGCAATGTTTAGCTCCAACCCTAATCAAACACACCTGAACAAGCTAATCCATGTCTTCAAGATCACTAGAAAGAACAGGCAGGTGTGTGTGATTAGGGTTGGAGCTAAACCCTGCAGGACAGTGGACCTCCAGGAACGAAGTTGCCCAGCCCTGATCTAGACGGATGTACTGTTACTTCCTCCACAGCCAAAATTTACGTGTGATATTAGACAGCAATTTGTCTTTTGAATCTTAGAAACATCACCAAGCTACGGAACGTTACTGGTTTCTGATGCAGAAAACCTACTTCATGCATTCATGACCTCAAGATGCACATTATCATTCTTTGCTTGGTTTGAACAGCAACTACAATATTTTTTACTATTTACTTTTCTGTTTCTGCCATGGGATGGCAATCTCAAGGTAACTAGGAATTATACAATCTTCAGTCTGGATCCAGCTCAGATCTTACAAAGATCTAAGATGACCAAACACCTAAGAAAAGACGATGCCAACCTCTAAGAGGACCACAGATGTCACCAACACTGAACCAACATACAAAACTACCAAATTTTCCTATAAGTTTGATCATAACATATAATCATTACTGTAAATAATGTTCTGAATTTGTCTGAATATTAACTAACTGCATGATTTTTTTCTGCACATATCTGCCATTTGTTCTTGACTTTGACATCATCACCACTGATAAGCTACTCCTAAATGTAATGTAGAAAATTTAATTTTCTGCGAAGCTGCTTTGCAACAATTTGTATCGTGAAAGGCACTATACAAATAAACATGAGTTAAATTGAATTTTAATGTACTTAGAATATCGGCATTCGCTAATATTAATAAATTAATAGATACATTTTAAAAAAGTGTTTCCTCTCCCTTGTGTCAGTTTCATGATCTACTAGCAAGATCAGTTAAATAGTTTTAATAAAAACACAAAAACACACATTTAGTTACTATTCTAGACAGTTTTCTCACCTGAGTATCTCCAGTTTACAGTCAGGGTTGCTCAGTGCAGCAGAGAGCAGCTCCACAGAAGAATCTGTCAGGCGACACGTGCTGAGATCCAGAGATTTGAGGCTGCAAGATCCAAGAGCTGAAGCCAGAGTTTCAAGAGAAGCAGCCTGTAATTGACTGAGACAAAAAACAAAACCTTTACATATGAATAAATTATGCATATGTATAATAAATTAACAAATGTAAATAAATTATATAGGTAACACTTTATTTTACGGTTTCTTGACTAGCTGCTTAATAGCATGCATATAACTAGAATATTAGCCATTTAATAGTACTAATTAAGGACATATTAATGCCTTATTCTACATGACCTTATTCTACATCCCTAATCCTACCCAATACCTAAACTTAACAACTACCTTACTACCCAACTACTAATAAGCAGGAAATTAGGAATTTATTGCGGGCAAAAGTCATAGTTAATAGTGAATAAGTGTTCTAAAGTGTTACCATTAATAAATTTTAAGTAAATTTACACTGGCAGGTGTCTTTCTCAAGGTGATACCTGAGATACTCACACTAAGAACCGGATTTACTAAACAGGGCAAGTTACTGTTACGTGCAATCCTATAAAAGTACCAAAGGGAGTGGAAAATTCTGCAGATGAAGTATAAACTAAACTGACTACCCCAAACCTTAGTATGATTTATTCAGATATACTGTATTATTTATTTATGTATACTGTACAAAACTACAGACTGAGAGAGAAAGGAAAGGATGGTCACATAGCAAGACATGAAGACAGGTAGGAAAGATCAGGAAGTTGTTGCACACCTTATCAGACACAACACTGCATGAACAACACGACTGTAGCTCATACACAAGCAGATACTCATGTTCATTAGAGGAACTGTTTTATGATAGCAGCATATTTTTAGAAAAAAAATGTTTACTATCAAAAGGTGGGTGATTCTTAGTAAATGATATTTAAATGTAATTTATTAGAAATGTTTTAATTGTATTTTGTAATTAAACTTCTCTAGCTTTGATGTTTTAAAGGGGTCATTGGATGCAAAGTTCACTTTTACATGTTGTTTGAACATTAATGTGTGTTGGCAGTGTATGTACACATCTACCCTAAAAATCCATGCAGTGGTTTTTAATAAATCTGTAAAAATAACATCCCCTTTTTCAAATCCAGCCATTCTCACACCGTGAGATGTCATGGCATCACACAGACAGGGGCCACTCTCATGATAGCTGATTGACATGAGCGTCTTACCTCAGACCCGCCTTAAATCAGTTGTAACATTACGACCTCCATTGTTTCGATGCCGGAGCAGGGATGTAAGTTAGACAAGAATATCTCTGATTGAGCGATTGAGGTGTTGTGTTGCTGGATGTAATAATGAACATAGTGGTCGTCATTTACGCCTGACATCTGAGCAGTGGATTACGTTTATTTGTGAAGGGAATACGGCTCCCGACCTACATATATCCACCTATGTTCGCACGAATCATTCGTGATCCAGCTTCACTTACAACAGAAGTGAGTATAAGGGTTTTTTTTATGAATCTATGCAATCGCCTTTCCTAATAATGTGCTAGTTAGTAAGTTTAGCAGCTAAATGCAGCTAAATGTGGCTAAAGTAAACAGGCTCGTCATCCAAAGAGAGAAGAGAGAGGCGGGGTGAGCAGAGCTAATTAACATTTAAAACATAAAAGGGTGTTGTTTTACACTACCATTGAGAATTTTTAACCAAACTATATTATAGACTTTTCATTAAGGCCCTAAAGAATCACATCAACCTGTGGAAAATGGGCATCCGATGACCCTTTTAAATGTGAAAAGATTATTGTGGGGAAAGGGGGGCAACCTCTTCTTTTTGATCTTGTCACTAAGTGCATAAAGAATGCATATGTGCTAAGACTTGTCACAGCACTTGTATAATGTTGCCCTATTGTTGGCATGATTGCTTCTATTGTTCTCATTTGTAAGTCACTTTGGATAAAAGCATATGATAAATGATTCTTCAGCCAAAGCTGCAACAGCGTAATGTACAGCAACCTAAGCAGTAAACAGAGGCTGCAGCTACCATCAGTCCTATAAGTCCTACAAGAAAGATTTCTGGGGATGGCTCTGCCCTGTACAAAATGTGGCTATAACACCCAGATACATTTTGTGAATATACTAGGGGCCAGACCCAGCCGAAATGGCAGGACCCTGAACCAATATACAACTCCTTCAAATGCAAATCCTAGAAAGCACATGATGGGCTATTTGGACATTAAAATACTAGTTCTTCAGGTCTACTGCTATAAACCAGCTACCTTCAAAGTTTTGTAAGTCCAAAACATTAAAGGACTTACAAAGCTTTGTGGCTGGATCAGGTCAATCTGTGCATGTGACAACTAGCTCCCAAGCTTTACACAAAATGAAAGAAGCCTTTCCTAAAAAAAGTGTTACACTCAGTCTTGTTTGCGCTATGCAAAAACACATTTGGAAGAGTCTGATACCTTCTGGCAAAAGGTGTACATAGCACCCTCTGTGAAACCAAAATGTAACTTTTTCGACTGAACTCCAAGCGCTATGTTTGGCAAAAACTAACACAGCACATCACCCAAAACACACCATACCTACTGTGAAGGGGGTGTGGGGGTTGTGGGGGTGTTTCTCTTTAGCTGGGACTGGCCAATTGGTCAGAATTGAAGAGAAAATGGATGCTGCCAAGTACACACAAATTCTTGAGGAAAACCTGCGTCCTTCTGCTAGATAGCTGAAGATGGGCAGGTCATTCACTTTCTAACATGACAATGACGCTAAACATACTGAAAAAAAAAGGAATTGGCTTAAGGGATAAGAAGGTGAATGTCATTGAGTGGCCAAGTCAGAGCCCTGTCTTAAATCCAATCAAACATCTGTGGATGGACTTCAAGAGAGCAGTCATCACAGAATTTAACTGAACTTGAAGCAATTCTGCAAGTAAGAATGGGCAAATATTTTCCACAATAGGTTTGCAAATCTAGTACATACATATTCAAAAAGATTGATGGCTGTAACTAAAGCAAAAGGTGGCTCTACGAAGTATTAAATCAAGGGGCTGATGACTTTTCCAACCCTGTTGTTCTAGTTTTTTATTAATTTGCAGAACTGTTAAAAAAAAAAAAAACTTGGAAAAAAATAATAAAAATAATAATTAACACTAGCTTCTCTGTTCTTTTTGTAAGGCCTCTAACACGAGCTTGCTTTTTCTATCTGTTTTCTTTTCATTTATTATATAATTAAAAAAAAAAAAAACTTTGCTATGTGTACTGCGTTAGGCTAACTGAGACTTGCCGTAGCAACATGTTAATACTCTTTTGTTGATTTGATTGCTTCTATTGTCCTCTTTTGTAAGTTGGTTTGGATAAAAGCGTCTGCTTAATGTATATGTCAGGCGTTCACCACAGCCATCTCCATCTGACACGTTACCCACAGCACCGCCCACTCGTTCATCGTCACCAGAGTCCTGATTACGCACACCTGCAGCCACTTACCACGCCCTATAAAAGACTCCTCAGCTCAGTCTAACTTTGTCTGGTCTACTGTTCACACCCCTACGTGATTTCCCAGACCCATGCATGCAAAAGGACTCTCCGGCGTGTGTATCTGCCTCGCTGCTATTGTCCGTGCTCAATCAACGAACTCACCTACCAAGGACATTCAGTTAAGCTATCTGAATCACCATTACTCATTGCCATCTGTCCATCAAACGTCTGTCAATAAACATCTCAGTTTTACTGCTTACCACTGTTTCTGGTCTCTTCCCTTGGCAAAACGTGACAGTATAAAAGTAAACTGTTGTGTTTTTACTTCCATTGGTTTGATGTTGTAAGACCAAAATTGTAAATACAGCTGGAAGTTTTGATTTCTAGGCTGTATGATTTTCTATAGACCAATTATTTGTTTGTAAACATTCGGGATGCATGTACATCATGGTTGCAGAAAAGCCTGAAGAGATAGCCTTTGTGGCTAGAGAATTTCACGGATACAGTACAAAATAGTTAAATTTAAAAGGATTATAGATTAGATTGATTAGATGTCATTTTCAAAATGTTCTCCACATATTACAAGAGCTTGTCACCCAGTGATAAGCACTGTTATTCAATGAAATTGATGTTAGTGGGATAGTCTTACAGATACAAAACATGCATAACATTTTGTGGGCGGAGCCTATCTGGTGACAGAAAATTACTGTTTTCAAGTGGTAGACTTTGGAGCCATGTAATAAAAGGGTTTAAAAAAGGTAAATTTGATTTTATATTTTAAAATTCTGACTTTATTCTTGCAATTCCGAGATTATATCTCACAATTCTAATAAGGAAACTCGTCATTCTTTTCCCCTTTGGCTTAAGTTAATATCCCACACTTCTGGCTTTTTTTCCCTCTTTTTCAGTTAAATCAAGTTATAAAGTCCGAATTAGGAGATATAAACTTGCATTTTCATGATAAAACAGTCAGAATTGAGAGATAAAATAAATACATGTTATGTAAAAATGTTAATGCAAAGTTCACTTTTTCATGTTGTTTGAACATTAATGTGTGTTGGCAGTGTATGTACACATCTACTCTATAATGATAAAAATCCATGCAGTGGTTTTTAATTAATCTGTAAAAATAATATCCCCTTTTTCAAATCGAGCCGTTCTCAGATGCCTGTCATTGTGGCATCACACCAATAGAGGCCGCTCCCACGATAGTTGATTGACATGAGCGTCTTACCTCAGATCAGTTGTAACAGTCCAACCTCCACTGTTTTGATGCTGGGGTAGGGATGTAAATTAGACAAGAATATCTCAAATTGAGCGATTGAGGTGTTGTGTTGCTGGAGTGGTCGTCATTTACTCCCGACATCTGAGCCGCTGAAGATGCAGTGGATTACGTCTCTTTGTGAAGGGAATGCACCTCCCGATCTACATATATCCGTCTATGTTCATGCAAATTATTCGTGATCCAGCTTCACTTACAGCAGAAGTGAGTATAAGTATGTTTTTTTTTTTTTATGAATCTTTGTGATCACCTTTTCTAACACCTTTTCTAGTTAAGAAGTTTAGCTAAATGCGGCTAAAGTAAACAGGCTCGTCACTCCACAGAGGAAAGAGAGGGGCGGAGCGAGCAGAGCTCATTTGCATTTAAAGGAACAACCCCTTAGAATGAGATTATTTTTGCAAAGCAAACCATTGAGAATTTTTAACTAAAGTATATTATAGACTTTTCATTAAGACCCTAAAGAATCACATCAACTGGAAAATGGGCATTCGATGACCCCCTTAAATAGTAATAGGTTTAAATAATATTTCATGCTGTAACTGTAGGGCTAATACAATACATCCCCTATGAACAACACATGTAAATATTATGTAGACCTATTGTTTAAAATTTATGCTTTAAAAGAAGAGTAATCATAGCAGTTTTCATCCATAGTATGTACGTTTAAACGTATGCATTTTGCTTCAAATGGCGTCTTTGATGACAGTATTTTAGAAAAATTATTTGCATTCCGATTTTGTCATCAAAGGGTACAAAAATATTTTTTTTTCCTCTTATTCCTTGATTTTTACCCGTACACCTCACCCTTGTTACCAGTGTTTTTCTGCAACCACTATGCGTGCACAGCTGCAAGTGACGTAACTGTGATGTCTACTCCAAATTGGTCTATAGGCACTGTATATCGATAATACCTTACACGCTTGTAGGGCAGGGCAAAATGATCTAAAACGATGATACAAGTGACCCTATGGATTTAGATCTAGCTGTATTATATTTATACTGCTGTCTAGCTCATAAATCAGTGTTGCAGTCACTCGTTTTTTCGTTTTTATTTCAATATTGGTCAGTGTTGTTTTGCTAATAGATTTTTTTTTTTTTGGTTATATAGATTCATATAATCTCAAAAGTCTGAAAAAGTCTGATGTTTGTGCACACACCAGGAGAAAGAAGTAAAGGGATTTAGACAGATTTTTGTTGTAAGGTTTTGTTCTGGATTACTTATCATACCGTTGCTGAACTATCCGCAATGTCTCTAGTTTGAAGCAGGGGTCCACCAGCAGAGAGAAAAGTTGCTGAAGTTCAAGAGTCGATCGTCTAATGAAACTGAGCTCAAATTCTTTCAGGTGTGAAGGGTTTTCTTGAAAAGCAGAGAATAATGCTGATAATGCTTCCTGCTTTATATAACAGATTTCCAACCTGCAAAGAAAGTTAAGAGAATTAAAACATTTCTCTGTAGATTTTCTGTCATTTTTAAGTTCATTTGTGAATTTAAATAAGGTAACTGTGTACTAGATATGTACAGTGTATTTTCAGTTGACAGTATCATCCTAGTGGTGGAATTTGAAAAGAAACCGTGCCATCTGTAGTCTCAAGATTAAGTTGTTTGTATTTCACAATTATTAAAGCTAAAGTGTGTAATTCTTTGGATATTATGTCAGTTTATTATGCAGGGACAGCGCTAAACACACAGATAGTTGATTTTTCATGCTTGCTTCAGCAGACTCTCGGCTGATCACATCTATCTATAGGAATACGACACCTATCACGGCATTCCTATATAAGCTCAATTCAGAATTATTCAGCAGCTTTTTCGCTTGCTCAGGAGCAAAACACCCTCCTCCATCCCCAACTCCTCCTTTCGCCACAGTCAGGACTTGGCTTCTGATGTTCCTCATTTAATCAGACTCCTTTTATCTGATTAATGTGCAGTGGTGTATAAAGTACCTGAAAACCATACTTAAGTAAAAGTACAGATATGTTACCAGAAAATTACTTTAGTAGAAGTTGAAGTCACCGCTTAAGAATATTACTTTACTAAAAATCTTAAAGTATGTGATATTTAATTATTTTTTTTTTTATTATCTTAAATGTACTTAAGTATTGAAAGTAAAAGTACAAGTCAATGCAAAATGGAAAAGTAGCAAATAAATATATATAAAATGTTCATACACAGATTGAGTAGCAAGATTGTGTTCAGTTTGAACTCTTTCTTCCATTTTGTATTTTTGGGTAAGAATAAGAAGCATTTCATCTGGTACATGTTAGTGTCTTTCATTCCAACATAAGAAAACATTTCTGGAATCTGCATCTGAAATAGCAATTACATGTATTTACACAGTTTACTGTATCTCAGGGGGACAAGGATGCATGTAAGCTGCAGTTACAGATGCATAAATGGGCCTAATGTTTTGTTTTTAACAAAACGTTGAATACTGATATTTTTAATAATTTAAAACATGAAAAAAATAATCGAAATGTGAAATTAAATCCACCAGTAGGTGGCAGCAAGTGATGTTAATGAGTTGTGATTCAACTGATTCATTGTGATTCAACTGATTCATTCAAACGGCTGATTCATTCTGGAATAATGCATTTGACTGTGTTAATGAGTGAATCACTGAATCATTTTTATCAACCGATGCATTCAAAAAGCTGATTCATTCAATAGTTAAACACCGCTCATAGATGCAAAACAGTGCTGGTATTTTTGTTTGGAAATATTTTCGTTGGCAAAATTAAGCAAAAACAAGCAATATTATGTCTAAAATCTAAGTCACTTACTGCTTTACTGAACTAACTGAAATAATTATTAAATGTGTTATTGTGCTGATATCTGCAGAAAAACAGTGCTCTTTGTGTGATATAGATTATGTTAACTATGTTAAATTACATAAATATAAAAAGCATACAGAAGCATTTTTGCCGTCTACAATTTAGAACGCCTAGAATTTTTACTTTTATTAGACTAATAAATCAACATGCACACACTTTTAGTGATACAGCCTACTTGATAATGTCAGATTGCACATCATTACAACAAAACTTACTATATTATGGCAGAAGATACACTGTATACAATATCACACACCCCAGACTCGACTTGAGTGGAAAATGAATCATCCGCGGTTGTGTCTAATTGCAAACGCTACACCACTGATACGTCAAACCTGCTTTCCTGCAGTCCGTGTTCTTCTGACTTCTGACTATTTTGTAGTAAGTAACGAATATGCTTTGGGAAATGTATCCGAGTAGAAGTATACATTTTAATTAGCAAATGTAGTGGAGTAAAAGTAATAGTTGGCTTAAATATAAAAACTCAAGGTAAGTACAGAGTACTTAAGAGTTCAGATGCAAAGGCCCCTAAATCCATCTGGCGTAGTTCTTTAAAATTCACATTTCTTTCTATCTACTTCGTATAGGTTTCTATGTAAGTACTGGTACTTCTGATTGGGCTGGGGCTGGAATTTAGCAAGTTTTTAGTAAAAGTATTTTATGGACGTATACTGTGTGTCACAAGCATTCACTCAGTATCATTTTCTCATTTTTGACAGAGATGGCTTTTAGCTGGTTTTGCATCTGAACTCTTCAGATACTCTTAAAAAATACCTTCGTAAGTACTGTACCGAAGTATTATTACTTCATTAAATTACACCACTGATAATGTGTTTCACTTAAATATCATTAAATATCATCTAGTCATTCATGACAGGTTGTATGGATGGGCAGATGTTTTTGCCCAGAACAGAACCATACCACCAAACCAAACTGTATGCTAAGTGCCTATCATTTTGACAATAGTAGTCCTGACAGTAATAGAGTTTACCTTTATTTACCTCAGAACTGTTATTTTGATGTTCGGGTGTCTGAAGGCCTCCGATAGAAGCTGTAAATACTGATCTTCAGATCCCTGACAGCATCTGCTCAAGTCCAGCTCTTGCAGACGACAAGAACTGCTACAGAGAGCTGCAGCCAAGATCTTACAACTCTCTAACGTTTCTATTCCTTGTAAACTGGGGAACACAAAACACAATATTAATGAATGAAAATATGTTAATACTATCATGCACCATAGTGTTTGTAACACAAAAATAGCAGAAGTTTAATACTTAGATTTAGTGGTTTGTTTCGATAAATAATGACCACTTATAATGATAAAGTTACAATTCTAACCAGTTGCAGTGGTTCACAAATTGCAAGTACAAAACTGTGAAGCACTGTGACCTCAACAGCAGATCTTTTCACTAACGTGAGTTTCTCGAGTCGACAACACGGATCCATTAGGATCTGAGAGATGCTCTCCACTGTCCTGTCG
This sequence comes from Labeo catla, assembly GCA_012976165.1. NCBI lineage: Eukaryota > Metazoa > Chordata > Actinopteri > Cypriniformes > Cyprinidae > Labeo > Labeo catla. The sequence continues at coordinate 792,197 of VONZ01000038.1, forward strand.
CTTATAGGGAATGAATTGAGCAGCTTCAGCTCTCTCAAATGTGTTGGGTTCAATAAAATCCCTGGGAGCAGTCCAGCATTCATATGATAACCAAAATGTTGTGTGCTAAAGAGAATATAAAAAAAAGAAGGGTGAAGCAGATTTAAGCGTTTAGGAGTTTAAAGAAAAACTACACTTCCAGAACAACAATTTACAAATGATTTACTCACCCCCTTGTCATCCAAGATGTTCATGTCTTTCTGTCTTCAGTTGTAAAGAAATAATGGTTTTTGAGGAAAACATTTCAGGATTTTCTTCATATAATGGACTTCAATTGTGCTCCCGATTTTGAACTTCCAAAATGTAGTTTAAATGCAGCTTCAAAGGGCTCTAAACGATCCCAGCCGAGGAAGAAGGGTCTTATCTAATGAAACGATTGGTCATTTTTTTCGAACTCTGTGCTCAAGCCGAGCCTCGGGTTCAACCCTACATTAAAGACAGCAAGCCAAGTTTGTTTACCCATTGCCCATTAGGACTGGATGGGCAGGCGAACTCGTGAAATATAATTAAAATGCTATGTGTGTCTTCCCTAACACATCTACTGCTTACACAAACGTTGATCACACTACAAACAAGACAAAACTACAATGCTATAAGAAACAGAAAAGATTAATTCATTGTTTACCTGGGTCTTTAGTCTATGATTAGCTCACCTCACCTCTCATCTGACAAGTTTTCAGGTTTGAGTCATTCGTTCATCACGTGACAGCCCCATAAGATGAACGAATGACTCAAAAACCCGAAGACTCGAAACAGGTGAACTAATTCCAGTACAGAACCTAATAGGATGTTACGCATGCATGACTGAAGGAATCACTCCCTGAGACGAATCGTTCTTCCCAAGTCACATTAAAGATTCATTCAAAATGAACAAATCATTCAAGAACGTGCATCGCCTGTGTTTCACAAGCTTTTGTACTTAAAAAGTATACAAATTTTTATTTTCGAAAAAAAAATGACCAATCGTTTCGCTAGATAAGAGCATTCTTCCTTGGCTGGGATCGTTTAGAGCCTTTTGAAGCTGCATTTAAACTACATTTTGGAAGTTCAAAATCGGGGGCACAATTGAAGTCCATTATTTGAAGAAAAATCCTGAAATGTTTTCCTCAAAAACCATAATTTCGTTACGACTGAAAGACATGAACATCTTGGAGTAAATTATTTGTAAATTGTTGTTTTGGAAGTGGACTTCTCCTTTAAAAAATTTAAATCAGAGATGAATGCATGTCAAATACCAACTGGATATGATTTTAACAGAAATGATCTGAAATCAGATACAGACATTGTTTTATTTTCATGTAATGTCTACAGGAGTGCCTTGGTGTGAAGATCTGGTTTGCAGTAAGAGATAAAAAAAAATATGTTAAAAAAAAAACAAAAAAAAACTTACGGCTGTTACAAAAAGTAGGTATCAACCGATGTATCCCTCACAGAATAGTTTATTATATTTCTTCACTACTGCTAAAAAAGTTTATTTTAATTAAAAAGTGCAATTTTACCCAATATTGGAGTGAACATATTTATGCAGTCATATCGTTAAGCTTTGCAACTAACAACAAACTCAGTTATTTTTGAGTAATTTTGAGTCAAATCTGCAGTGCACTTCACTACACAATATACAGCATTTCAAATTAGTCTTTTTCTTATCTTTAAGAAAAGATAAGAAAGTTTCTTAAGTTTCTTATCCTTATGCATTTTAAGGTTTGTTTTTGGAGTATATCACTTATGGGGGGTTTTGACATTTGTTGTAATTAATTTGTATTTCTTTATATTTATATATTTTGTACTGCAATTTACCACTTTCGTTAACTGCATGAGTTAGTTTTATTTTTCGTTTAGGTGGAGGCTCGAAATAAGCCCTTTGGGTTTTCTGCCTCTTCCTGCACAGTATATGGCATGGATTTTACTTTTTTGTTTTGTTTTTTTATTGTATTTGTTTTATTCTTGTGCAGAATAAATAAACTATGATTGCTGCAAAGAGAATCAAGTCAATACACTTATTGTAATTTACCTAAATACATCTTTCCTTTTTCTTTTGGCAAAGGCATTTAATGATGATTTTTATGGTTAATTCTAATGACAAGTAGTAAGTTGTTTTTGTTTCATTTGATATTTTATGGACTCACCTGAGTATCTCCACTTTGCAGTTAGGGCTTCTCATACCAACAGATAATAGATTCAGGTTTATATAACAGAAGGCCTTTTTCTCGATGTCAATCTCTCTGATACGATTGACTGGTGATATCAGAGCTGAGGCGATCAGTGCCCAGCTCAGATCTGTGGCCTCATCCAGTCTTAGGTAGAAAGAACAAACATTTATAGGTTAACTGACATGAAATACTAAATATGACTACCATCTCATGTTGTACAGGCATCTGTTTACACACACTGAACATCCTGAATTTTCAAGTTAAAGGTGCACTCAGTATTTTTGTTTGTCTACGTTGTTCTGGCTGATACAGCAGTCACCTAGCTCTCAACTTACACATAGTGGTGGTTTTCAGCTACTTTCTTATTTATCATTATAAATATTTTTAAAAAAACATACAGTTTTTAATTTTTATTTATTTATTTAATTTTTAAATTTTAATAAACATTATTTACACTACTGGAAAAAAAAACAACAACAACAACAACAACAAAAAAAAAAATTCTATTTTATATGTTTACATTAACAATGTTATCAGTATTCTACCCATTAAAGCCAAGTATGAATCTCATCAAGTTTGTGTTTTTAAGCATTTTGCATTTAATCCAAAATAATAACCCAACTTAAACATTTTATTTGTAAACTTATGTTCAGATATCCTCTTTAATAGTTCAATTGTAACTATTTATGAATATGTAACTATTTTTTATTTGACAAAACAAAGGGGTTACATTCAAGTTTGTTTGTTTTTACTGACTTTTTTAAAAATTAGTCTTCCCATCAACGCCATTATATTGTTCATTCAGATTCATGAACACGGAACGCACACAAACACAAGAGGCGAGATTTATCGCACGAACCAATCACAGGCGAACATGACCAGTCATATCCAATCATATCACGATTCTCTCACATGACTTTCCCCCATTCATTCTCAATTTCCACCCACCAAACCCACCGCATGCTTTAGGTAGTCTGTTAAAACTCAATGGGCTCAGGGGAGGCGAGAGAGACGTGGACACCCACTGTAACTTTACCTGCTGATGTCACTGTTGGACAATGTTCCTTTAGAAAAGCAAGTGATTTATGCACTTTAAATGTTATATTTTGTAATATTGGCATTGTTTTATTTTTGTACTAGAATTTTTTTTCAACCAATATTTTAATAAGACACTACCTTGATGTGGGGACATCTTTAGGTACCCACAAGGAAACGCGTTCATATAGAAATCATACAGAAAAAAAATCTAAAAAATTTAAATTTAAAAATCTAAAAATGCAGAAAGTTATACACACACACAAACACATAGATGAGTGCAGGGAACAACCTAGCACTTTTTGAATTTCTCAGTTTTTGTAAATCCACATGGGGTTCAGAGTACAATTTTTTATCCACATTACAAAAGAAAGGAAGTGTGACAACATGCCCATTGGTGGCAATAAAATAATGGCATTTTTTTAATAATTAAAAATAATCTGATTTTGGAGTTTGACAATGAACACATCGCAACCATGCTTGGGACAGCCCTGATCACTCCACACACAGCTCTCATAGAACATGGGACACATAAATGAGCCAAAATGCTTTACATTTCTTTAAATAATCATTTCCGAACATTAAACATCAATTGTCAGTCTTTATTTATCAGTTTCTTGTGGTTTCTCATTAAAATCCATAGATGTAAATAGTGTAAATTACATCACTAATGTCATATAGTGACATAGTTTAATATAGCGGGGCACACTGTTATATTTTTGGGCTTTTTTGTACTTTAAAATGTACTTTTACTATGGTAAAATAAATATTACAGCGATATCTTCAAAATGCTTTTGAATTTTGGCACACTTTTTTTCTCTATATAGTGTTGATATGGCAAGTAGTAAATACTGTAAATTTGGTTATGCTAGCATGTGTGGAAATATTTAAACTACGTGTGTTACAAATAACCCCATGTTAGTTTGTGTCCCGCACTCCCATACTCTTGCTGTGCTCACCTGAGGACTCTGGAGATCTTGATGACAGGCAGCAGTCTCATAATGGCTTCATCTGCATTAGCATATTTTCTGACATCAAATGTCAGTGATGAATCCTCAGAGGTCAGCAGAGTAGTTGCTATATGTGACCACTCTGAAGGAGTGACATGCACATCCTCATCTATTTCAAATTCCACCCGGCCTCGATTGTGAACCACAGGCAGGGCTACGTCAAGCTCCTCCAAACAGCGAGAGAGATTAACTGAAATCTCATATAATGGCTTTGCCTTGATTTTCTGTAAAATATTTTTGACTACATCCTCTGTCCTTACATGAAGAGATGTATTTTGGAAAAAGCAGGACAGGAGCTTTTTACTTGGTCCTACAGAGATGCCTAAGAGAAAGAGGAGAAATATGTCTAGCTTGTCAGTTTTGCTTCTTAAAGCTCTGTCCACTGCTCTTCTGTGCATATCAGTTGGTACGTCTGTAGGACTGAGCAACATTTGTGCTTTTTCTGCAAGTGTAAAAAACATTACATTTCCCTTGCTGGGTTCATAATGCACAGCAACATACAATGCTGCCAGGAACTCTTGGATGCTGGGATGCATGAAGCGGTACATTTTCCCTAAACCCATCAGGTTTTGTTTTCTGAAAAACATGGGCCAATCTTCAGAGAGTTTGACAGGAAGAAGTGGATCAGTATTGATTTCTCTCTTGTCCTTTTCCATAAAGGTCAACGTGTCCTTTTCCAACATGTGCCAAGCCAGTTTACCCAACTTCAAGATCTCCTCTGTGTCTGATTTAGTGGACTTTTCTACTTGTCTCTTCATTTGAATCAGAAGAAAATGTGTGAACATCTCTGTCAGGGTGAGTGGAAGATCTGTGGTGCAACTGTTACTAAAAAGCTCTTCCAAAACAGTGGAAGCCATATGACAGAAAAAAGGCAAGGAGCGCATGATGTACAAGGTTCTGGATGATTTCACGTGAACAGTCGCTCTTTCAGCAATGGTTTGGTCAATTACTTCACTTCTGATCTGTTCTTCCCACTGTAAGTCATCAAACCCATGAAGTTTAACAACCTTCTGTATATGTTCTGGAGGAATTAGACCTGCATCTTTTAGCCTTGAAGTGACCAAGATTTGGGCAGAAGGAAGAAGGTTCCCTTTGAGAAGATTCACCAGAATGCAGCCTATAGAAACCGGTGTCATTGGGTCAGTGCATGACTTGGTGTTCTTGAAATGAAGAGGAAATCTTACTTCACCAAGTCCATCCCATATAAATAGGATCTGGGATCGTTCAAGGGTCTCTGGCTTCAGTAACTTTGGAAAGAGCAAATCTAAGAGCTGCATCAGACTGAATTTTTTGTTATGTAAGATGTTCAGCTCACAAAGGTGAAGAGGAAACACAAAATCAATGTGTTTGTGTGTTCTGCCTTGTGCCCAGTCTAAAACAAACTTCCTCACAGCTGTTGACTTGCCAGATCCAGATATTCCTGTCATCATAATGCTGCGGATGCGCTCATCTGTAGAAGAACGAGGCTTCATGAGATCATCATAACTAATCACATTTTCATCTGTAATGTCCTCATTGTAGGATTTTTCTAGCTCACGCATCTCACAGACAATCTGGCCATCCAAATGTGTCCTGTTTGACACATACATCTTCAGTGGAATGTCATTTGGAGACTTAAGAGTGTCTTCATATCTCTTTCTTAAGCTTTCTTGCAGTAAAGACCTCAAAGTTTGGATCTCCTCTTTGAGAGTTTCTACAGCAGCAAGTGAAGAGCTAGAAATATGTCAGAAGTGCAATCAGTGTGATATGACAATACGACCCACATGATAAACAGATCCCTTGCTACTCTTTATTTACCATCTAGACTAAAAATAGCTGCTATAACCCCAACACTAAAAATAACTTGTCTTGATAACACAGTCCTGAGTAACTTTAGACATATTTCCAACATTCCCTTTATTTCTGAAGTATTAGAAAATGTGGTCACCGTATAATTACAGTCTTATTTGGATAAAGACAATATGCATGAACTATTTTAGTCTGGTTTTCATCCTCTCCACAGTACACAGTACTGGTCTTTTAAGAGAAGTGAATCATTTCTAAATCATCCTACATCGCTGCAGTTCTGACCCAGTCTTTGCAAAGTGAACATGCAAAGAAGATCAAACACCCTTAACAAAAAAGGTAAAACAGCGATATAGGACGATTTTGAAGTTGAGGGAGAAAATATGATCTGAGTTTTTCGACATACCCTAACTGTCTTGAATTAGAATACACAGAGTTCAGGGAGAGTAAGACAAGATGAGATTAAAAAGTTTATAAATTGTATTATTTTTTATGAAAATAACCGATCGCTTCACTAGATAGGACCCTTCTTCCTCAGCTGGGATCGTTTATAACCACATTTGGGATCGCTTGAAGCCACATTTAAACTGCATTTTGGAAATTCAAATTAAACTATTTTAAGAAAAATCCTGAAATGTTTTCCTCAAAAAACACAATTTCTTTACGACTGAAGAAAGTAAGACATGAACATCTTGGATGACAAGGGGGTGAGAAAATTATCTGTAAATTGTTGTTCTGAAAGTGGACTTCTCCTTTAAATGATCAACACCTGACTGCCTGTTTCTTGAGTGTATCTGTATTATTTGTGTTATTTCCTTAAATGATGTTATATATGTCCTTGAAATGCACTATAAATAAAGCATATTATTATTATTATTATTATACAGGACTAGACAGGGCAGTGCACAACCATACTTACCACGACTCTGTAGACTGATCATTCATTTTTGTTTGGTCTTCAAAAACATTTTCTTTTAGTTTTGATGTCATCTTAATAAGTGCTGCAAATACAAAACACAGACTCTGTTTAAATACACAGGGTCTCAACATGGGCTCTTTAAAGTTGCTAAAATACACATAAAATGTTCCTAATGCCTGACAGGTATTAAAACCAAATCTTTAATTTTATATAGCTACTGTATAGCTAATAATATTTAGCCGTGCTCACGCTTTCTTACTTTCACTTTTTATTACTTTAGCTTTACATATTCTCTGTAAACTTTAACCAAAGTATCTGTACATTTTAACCAAAATATCAAAGCAACCGTATCAGCATGGATTACCGCATGAGTGTGATGATTATCTTGATTGTTTTGTAACAGCAATCAGCGCGTTCCTCGCTCTCTCGTCACCTCACTCACTAGCAGCCACTTGCTCGGCAAAGAGGCGTGACTACCGAGAAACTTATGAGGAAGAGAACTGCTCGGTCGCGTGCAGTCAGTCCTCTTCAAAATGAGTGTGTCAGATTTGCGGAAGACACCCAAGGGGAAGAAGAAAAGTAAATAAGCCGCCTCTGCTGCAGTGCCTCGTTTTGGTGCTAGACTATGTGGCGCATCTGATATGATTGCAATCCTGATAAATAAATATTCAAAATATGCAGTATATAAAGAATATTAAGCCTAGATTTAGGACGTAATATTATATATAGTATTTTTTATTTAACATAATACATATAAACTTATTCGTCATTTTCTTAATGAAAAATATTATTTCCTATTTCCTTTTTTTAATTTCGGGGTGAAAGGACAAAAAAGTGTTTGACAGGTTTTGTGGGATTTGTGAGCATACCCTAATACGTACTTCTCTAATACTATTATGTTTTATATACTTAAAAAATCATAGTTTTGCAGAATCGGCCATATTTGTCGTAAAGTTTGTAGTATACATTTGTCATGTTGAAAATGAAGTTGAGAATAATTCTAAAAAAAAAAAAACCTAAACAAACAAACAAAAAACATTTAGTTTCTGAAGATGCTGCTGGCCTTTGTTTAATGTGTCATATAACATTTCCTCCTTGGTGGGCGACATCTCAAGGGGAACATACATGTATTCCTATGGCTTAAAACACAATCTCTAAATTCTCCTAGATGACATCTCAACCACATGTAACTGAGGTTAATTTAGTGTCCCTGCTGGCTTTGGAGCAGTGCAGTTTTACACTGATGTCTGTAAAACTGAGTAATCTATTATTAATCATTCCTTCAGTGAGAAACAACCGTAGGCATGAATGAAATCCCTTGAAAAATGTAAGAACACATCTTTAAGAATATGTCAACACATCCTCTGTGCAATGAGGGCTCATTCTCACATTAAACTAATAAAGCAAGCTTTCAGTGTTTAGTTGAGCGGTTCACTATGCAGCAGCTACAGTTCATGTATTGTACTTATAAAATAATGCAACATTTTTCAGTTTATATATGTATCTTTTAGTGTTTTAATGCACTAGTCAAAATAATGAAGAACAAAAGTTTCAAACTGTGTAAATTAACTTAAAATCTGCAAAGATGTGGAAAAGTGGAAATCAAATTATATCAAAATAATATCTTCAGATGTAATCTGAAAAAAAAAAGCATTGGATTTCATTCAGCAAATACGATATATAAAATATGATATGACGGACTTATGCTGAGGAACAAGATATTTTGAATAATGTTGATCTTAAAGGGATAGTTCACTGAAAAATTAACTTGCTGTCATCATTTACTCACCCTCATGTCCTTCTAAACCTAAATAACTGAGTATCTGTGGAACACAGAAGACATTTCAACAAAGTTTTATTTCCCATTGACTGTAATTGCGTTTTTTTGTGCCATTTGAACTAAAACTGTTTGTAATCTTCAAAATATCTTCTTTTGTGTTCCACAAAAGCAAGTCAGTCTTACAGGTCTGGAATGGCATGAGGATGAGTAAATGATCACCGAATGTTTATTTTAAGATCAGGTTTTATAAGAGAACGGAGAGCTCTCTCTTATTTCATGAAGCCCTTTCTAATATGTCTGCTGATCCAACTTTTTAATTGATGCAAACACTAATATTAGCTCATCCACAAAAGAGCACATGCTGGTTTATCTAGCATGCTTTTGATCCATTACATCCCTTCCAGTCCTTGTAGCCCCTAAAAACATCCAAGGGGTCATGATCATGGGCACAGACAGGAGGAGGCACATCTGGTCAAATCTTAACCCCAGCACCACTGACCAACAGAAAGAGAGGTTGAGTGAACTTAGCATGGAAGGTGTGGATGAGTTCAGCCTTGTCATGTGCAGTGTCGTAAAAGGACAGAGTTCCTTCCGCCCAGTCCAGATAGACCCCGACTCTCCAGGGTGAGCAGTCAGGCAACTGCATCTCTACTCCTCCATGAAGAGCTTTACAGATGGGTGCAGGATTGCTCACAAAAATGCCCCAGGATTTATTATTATGTCCAATGCTACAGGCTGCTAAAATTCCCTTCCTGCTTATGTCTTTACAGGCCATTCCTATAGTGGCCAACCTGCCATACCACTCCAGCTGGAAGAAATGACGGCTGCTCAGACCTTCACGACTCATGATTTGGTCTACGCTTTTGAACCTCTCTGGATGGTGTGGAACAGTTTCTGGGTTAATGCAATCTTTCAAATGAGTCTCATCTTTTTCTAACACCCGTACACTTGAAGAAGCGGTGTTGGGATCCCAAGTTAGCTGGCATGCATCTGAAAACAAAAAGAAAATAAAGTGTTATGATTGCACAATTCATTTGTTAAAATCAAATTTAAGAAGAAAACACTAACATTGACGTAGAGTTTCTAAGTCTCGTGGCTCCTCTAAGCCGTCCACACTGTTGGCAAATGTTAAACAGTCAAATTTAAACAGAAATTCATTTATTATGTAAAGAACCTATTGTAACAACTTACAACTTACAACAGTTGTGATTTTATTAACTTGTTACTGTTAATAAAATCACAACTGTTCAAGTTAGCTCAGGTCTGTTAAATAATATTAACAGATACAACATTTGATTTTGATTTACAACAAAAATACAACATTGTGTTTTTAATTACTGGAATTAACATTAAGATACTTTATTGTTAGTACATATTAACTAATGTAGTTAACTAATGTTCACAAATCAAACCTTATTGTAAAGTTTTACCAGAAGGTTAAAAAGACAGGGCTTCTTCTATTTTGTTAGACTCACATTAATTTCTCTAATCGTGTTGCTGGATCTTCCAAAACAGATCTGAGTTGGTCAAATCCTGGGCCTTTAACGGGATTGATGCTCAAGTCTATTTCTCGCATGTGTGATGGGTTGGAAGAGAGAGCCCTCGCCAAACAAGCAGCTCCTGCTTCTGTGATGCTGCAGTGTGTCATCCTTCAGGGAAAAGGAGCTCATATTTACTGATTCCTACATTAAACACTAATAAAATACACTAACATTCAGAAAGTTAGGGGTCAGTATGATTTTTTTGCATTTACGTGACGAAGGCACAGCTAGCTAGCAAACTGTAGGCTGTAGTTACTAACAGTAATAACAGTAACTCTCAAATGAGCAGGCGAACTAATTTGCTCTAGTTGTTATAGTGTTAGGGGAGGGCCCATTCTCAGTGGCTCCTGTGCATCATCGAAACATAATTTCAGGCTGGCCCAAACAATCCTGAACAAAGTTTAACATAGTTTAACTCCACAGTTCATTACTACATAAGTCTTTGTAAAAAGTAAAAGTAAAAAGAAAGTTTTCAGCAATAGATTTCTAACGTTTATAATGTGTGAAACAATTCTCTGAATTGCATTACATGGACTTTAAGTCCATGAGACTATAGAGCAGGGATAGGCAACATTGGTCCTGGAGAGTTTCCAACCCTAAAAGAAACCTCACCTGCCTGTTGACCTACTAATCCTGAAGACCTTGATTAGCTTGTTCAAGTGTGTTTGATTAGAGTTGGAACTAAACTTTGTAGGTCATCTGCACTCCGGGACCAACGTTGCCTATCCCTGCTGTAGAGTGTGCCGCTTGTCATTTTAGCTTCCCAAGGGTACTAACAAAAGCCCCCCTTTCAGCCACTATTCACCTTTGATGTGAACAACTGCCTGCACTAAGGTGAGCTCTTGTTCTTCCCAACAGTCAAAGCAGCAGTACTGTCACAAAAGGGTGTTTATAATGAGCCACAATGAAGACGATGATGAAGAGTTCAATAATCGTTAACGTGCAATAATGGGAATCCGAGGTAACACATTCAATACCGGACAAGGGACAAACTGAACAGACTAGAACTAAATACAATGGCAAACGAGAATGATAAATGATGGCAGCAGAGCAGGTGGGAGAGGAGCCCAAGGTGGAGACAGAGACCCAATGAGCCAGGGTGACGCAGAGGATCTGGAAGGCCAAGGCGGAGCAGATGGCGATTGAGGTGGAGGCGGGGATCCAGAAGGCCGTGTTGGAGATGGAACAACAATGGACCAAGGTGGAGTCAGAGGGAAGGAGGAGCTTGACAGAGCCGAAAGGATGAGATGTAGCTGCAGAAGTGGAGTCCCGAGGCGGCGGATGGTCAACGACTAACCAAGATGGAGCTGGAGGGATGAGGGAGCCCGGTAGAGCGGGTGGACTGGCAGGCCACGGCGGAGAGGAGGGAGCTAGGAGCCATGGTGGAGCCGCTGGGTCGACAGGCAGAGGCGGAGAGGAGGGACTCTGAGGCCGGAGGTTGAGCCAAGGGATCCTCCAGCCACGACGCCAGTGAAGACTGGCAGACTGGTGGTGATTCAGTCACACAGAAGGTGGGCTGAGGGTGAGCAGAGGGGCTGCTAGGAGACGATGGAGAGGACTGGTGCAGAGGTGGTGGGAGAGGAAGGCTGGGCAGGAGTTCAGGATAATCAGTGGCGTTTGAAACGGTGTGTGCTGCCCACATACACCATAAGGCCACTCCCAGCACTGGGAGCGACAGGACAATGATCTTCATGGTTTTTATAGGACAGGTAGACAGTTCAGGGCAGACTGACAGCTCAAGGCAGACAGGAGGCTCATAGAATCGATTCCACTGAGCTCAGCTCACCCTCAGCTATGGTGCAGTGAGTGGGGCCTCCCTCCGTGCTCTTGCAATCCACAGTGATCTCCCTCCAGCTCACACACCTGGTCAGACGATCTGTGAAACTCTGGCTCTGGGACGATCTTTAGTTCTATCGCTCTCCTCTGCGATGGCTCGTTGATCATGGCGGGTATGGGCTCTCCGTCTACAGTGGGCTCAGGAATTTGCTCCACGCAGTGGGGTAAGACAGTGGGCTGGGCTCTGGGTCTGGAGGTGTTCTGGATCGGGGTGGGATGCTCTCCAGACACCTGATGTTGGCCTCCCTCTAACTCAGTCCAGCAGTGTCTGGGAGGATGATAATTTCCCCCAGTCCAGTAAAGAGACTTCATTGTCTCGACATCAAACGGCATTACAATGGCCAGTTGACTAAACTCGATAAAGTCCAGTAAGGGTAGAGCTCCATAATAAAGAAAAACTTTCAAAACAGAAAACAGGAAAACACCTGAGGAAAACACGTCAAGTTACTTTTACCTTTTGGTCCGGTATTCTGACACAACAGGGTGTGTATAATGAGCCATGATGAAAAACAATGATGAAGAGTTTGATCATCTTTAATGTGCAATAAGGGAAATCCAGACAGGGCAGGTAAGCATACACATGAGTTAACATATTCAATACTGGACAAGGGACAAACTGAACAGACTAGAACAGGGGTGCCCAAACTTGGTCCTGGAGGGCCAGTGTCCTGCAGCGTTATATGGAGAAAAATGCTGAAACGTTTTCCTCAAAAAACACAATGTCTTTACAACTGAAGAAAGAAAGACATGAACATCCTGGTTGACAAGGGGGTGAGTACATTATATGTGAGTCTTTGTTTTGGAAGTGGACTTCTCCTTTAAGGGATTTAGTCCAGTTTTGTTGTAAGGGTTTGTTCTGGATTACATATCATACCATATTTGAACTATCCGCAGTGTCTCTAGTTTGAAGCGAGGATCCGCCAGAAGAGAGAGAAGCTGCTGAATTTCTAGAGCCAGTGATCTAAAGAAACTGAGCTCAAGCTCTCTCAGGTGTGAAGGGTTCTCTTGATAAGCAGAGAATAATGCTGATAATGCTTCTTGCTTTATACAACAGATTTCCAACCTGCAAAAAGTGTTCATGTAAGAGAGTTAATGTAAACTTCTCTTTGTAGATTTCATGGCATTTTTTTAGTTAATTTGTTAATTTGAATGAGATAACTATGTACTAAACATTTACAGTGGAGAATAACGTGTTTTAATTTTTAAGTAACAGATCTGTGATTTCAAAGTGGCAATATTCTAAATTGTGTTCTAAAGTGTGTAATTCTTTAGATATCATTCCAGTTAATTATGCAGGACCACGATAAATGCAAATAGTTGATTCTCCTGATTCCCGCTCTCAAAAATAGCTTTGTTTGAGCATCCCGACCTGCAGAAATTACACACTTCAGCTTTATGGAAATCAATCTGTGTTGCAAAAATTAGGTTTGCCTTTATTTACCTCAGAACTGTTATTTTGAAGTTCGGGTGTTTGAAGGCCTCCAACAGAAGCTGTAAACCCTGATCTTCAGATCTCTGACAGCATCTGCTCAAGTCCAGCTCTTGCAAACGACAAGAACTGCTACAGAGAGCTGCGGACAAGATCTTACAACTCTCTAAGGTTTCTATTCCTTGTAAACTGGAGAACACAATAATGATGAATGAAAAAAATGTTAATACTAACAATATTTCTACATTTTCTGAAAAAATAAAAAATGGTGCTTGTCTATGCAAACTTGATCCATAGATGGTATTCTGGTCCCTAGATGACATTATATCATGCACCACGTGATAAAGTAATATCATGCACCACACATGAGCCTATGTCTCAGTCATGTTTCTAAGACAAATGGAGCAGAAGTTTAATACTTAGATTTAGTGGTTTGTTCCAATATATAATAATCACTAATAACAATATAGTAACAATTTTAACAATATGCAGTGGTTCAACAATTGCAAATACAAAACATCTGCAGACCTTAACAGCAGGTCCTAATCTTTTTTTACTAACGTGAATTTCTCGAGTCGACAATCCGGGTCCATTAAGATTTGAGAGATGCTCTCCACTGTCCTGTCACTCATGCCTAATGAATTCAACAGCTTCAGCTCTCTCAAATGTGTCGGGTTCACTAAAATCCCTGAGAGTAGAGGATCAGCATCCTTAAAAAAAACAAAATATGGTGTCCTAAGGAGAATAAAGAAAGATGATGCAGATGATGCTCTATTTCGTGCATTTAATAGGTTAAGATTTTTAAATCAGCGATGAATGCATGTCAAATACCAGCTGGATATGATTTTAACAGAAATGTTCTGAAATGAGATAAGAGATATTATTTTCTTTTCATGTAATGTCAAATGGATTTTAAAACTGCCTTAGTGTGAAGATCTGGTTTGCTGTTTTCAAACAGGGACAAACACCCTATACTTAGACAGTATTTTAAGGCTGTTACAAAAAGTAGGTATCAAAACGGATGTATCCTTCATAAAGAAGGTACTTCTATAAAACATAGGGATTACATGAATGCAGGCACTTCACAAAATGCGTTCTGACAACAATTTATAACAATTAAACCTTCAAATTACCTTAATATAAGACATCTGTTTTAATTACACAGGCATTTAAAGTAACTGAGGATTATAATGAGGTGTGGAAATGCTGTGCATGTTTGGCTGCCGCTTTATGATGGGTTGTTTGTTTGTGTTCGTTATTCATCATCTTTTGCTGGATGGACTGCAAAGAACTGATCTGGTTCTTTTTGGACAACATATTCTTTGCAAAGTGGACTTACTTTTTCTGCTTGAATTACTGTATTTTTCGCTGCCACTGGGAACTCCTGGTTGTCGGCCTGCTCCAAGCCCTCTAACTCCTCTATCCTACATCTGTTTGACTAACTTACCAGTTATCTTCTCTCCATAAGTTTTATAGGTGTTGTAATGGTTGTAGTTTTGGCCGATGTAGTTTTGCAGATAGCTGGCTTTCTCATGGCTATTGCTAATAATATGAAAATATATATATATATATATATATATATATATAAAATCATCTTGCTCTTGGTTCTCCTTATTAATAGAGTGATTTCATGGATCTTAACCTGCTTACACTGAACAGATATCAGTACCTGTCTAAGCCGTGTTCATATGGTAAAGAGGTCTTGCTATCATCTATCGGGACTCTATATCAATAACTTGGATTTTCACAGTGCCAAGTCTTTTGAATTCATAGCTCTGAAGGTTGGCTTGAACTGACCTCTCATAATTATCCTAATCTATAGACCATCCAAGCAGCAAACTGATTTTTTCTCAGAATTCTGTGAACTAATACAAAGTTCTGGCATGAAAATCTAGATGGCAGAGTCTGCTAAGTCTAACTCAGTCTAACATAATGACATCACTTCACATGGCACAGCTGATTGGTTCTCTCCTGTACTGGTAGCCAATGAGCTCACTTCACAACATTCAAAGGTATGACTAGTGCTTGCTGTAGCAGTTGCTGAATGCTTCAGAAACCCTTCACCTTCCCCAGCTCCACCTGTATAGAGCTGCTACGAGGTGAGTCATGTATGCTATTTGGGGTTATTTCATGTTTGTTATATGTATTTCTTACATGCTCAGCAGCATGTTGTGGATGTATTGGCAGTAGCAAGTCTTTGCTATGACCAAATATATTAATATTGTCATGTACATTACCATGCCAATCCCTCCAAGAGTTGTCATGACAAAACTAACTTTAACTTGTTAAACCTTACTTGGTGACTTTAACATGCATGTTGATACTGTATGCTCCAATAGTACTCAATTAAATTATGTCCTGGACTGCTTTGATGACTCCCAAAATGTTCATTTACCAACTTACACATATGGTAATACATTTGACTGTGTACATCTGATTTGAATAATATTTCCATCAGTGGTCAAGCTATTCCTATCTCTGATCATTACTTTATGACATTTAACATTTTACATTAACTCCAACTAAATGTACTAATAACACAACCATTTCTTCTCTTTCAGTTGCTACTTTTAGCTATAAAAAACAGCTAATTTTGCTGCTTGATATTGCAAACTGGTGTGTCTTACCGTATTACAGGGTTGCCAGGTTTTTACAACAAAACCTGTCCAATTGCTACTCAAAACTAGCCCAATCCCAATTCGAGGGGGTCCCCAAGTAAAAAACACATTCCCGGGGGTAAAATACTTGTTTTTTGGCGGGGTTCCCATATTAAAGATCTTTAGGGGCTTAATATCCCATTATTGGGGTCGCTTAAACCCGCGGACATGACAAACAACCCGTTGGCCGCAGCAAAACTATGTTAAAGTAGCCCAATTCCGCAGGAAAATCATGGACATGGCAACACTTCCGTATTATTTTAATGTATTATCTTAATCGTGAACACACTGGTTTGAAGTGCAAACAGTTTTACTATTTACTGCACTTTGATATTCTTATTATTTCCCTATACCAGTAAAACCATGGAAATATAAGGTGGATATAGCATATAACTATGCAGAGTATGTGTAACTGGAATCCTGGAGTCCATAGATGTCCCTGTGTAATAAACTCACCTGAGTATTTCCACTTTGCAATAAGGGCTTGCCAGACCAGCGGACAATAGGTTCAAATTTATATTAAGGTACGCCATCTTCTCAATATCAATCTCTCTGATACGATTGGCTGGTGATCTCAGAGCTGAGGCGATCAGTGCCCAGCTGTGATTTGTGGCCTCATCCAGTCTTAAGTAGAAAGAAAGAAAAAAAACATCTATAGGTTAACTGATTAAAAATGTAAACTAAATATGAGCTAATGTTGTACAGGTATCTGTTTACACTCACTGAACATCCTGTATTTTTATTCATGTAAAAGTTGAAAGGGTAGCCCCTGGTCTGCCTGTGTGCACCCAGCAACACATGCTGGGCAGCTCAAGGCAGACAGGCAGACAACACTCATGTCTCATTCTCCGGTAATAAAACATTACAGTACAAAGCGCATAAAATTATAATGATAACATCTTCCATTTTTGCTCTGTCTGCAATAGTGCAATTAAAGCGCTGAGGATGCATCATGTCTGTGTGAACAGAGTGACACGAATGCAGGACAGCCTATTGTAGCTCTCGGAGTGAGTGATATGATTGGGCAAACATTTTATGGTCCTACATCTTCCACAAACAATATAAATACATATAAATAAATATGTAATCCAAAATCCAGGTGATCCAAATGGTAAGCCAAGCTGTGAAACTGTAATACTTGGAGATGCATGAGATGAGTGAGATGAGGCAGAGTTTTTGACAAATGAAAAGACTAACAAAACACATGAACACAAGAGAACAGAAATATAAAACATTCAAATCCACATCTATGCACACTAGAAACATCAATCAGCAATACTATTATTGCACTGAATCCAAGTGTAATAAATATAAGTGAAATAAACGGCATAGGCAAGGTGCTGGGTTTAGCGTCGTCACTTATCTTCACAAACAAACTCACAATACCTTATCATTATCAATCATATAACACATTCAGTAAAGGATAATATTGAATGAACTTACATGTTGTCATTAACACACAACTTGAACACATATCTTCATCAACCAAGCGAAATTAGATTCAGTCCATATTCTGAAGAGATCTAGGTGGTACCCCGTGCGATCGGCTCAACCGGAACTGAACGGTATTGACGCACACAGTAACCTGTGCTCTGATTGGTCATTCCTTCCCAACAACTATAGAAACTAACAAGGGGATGAGTGTGGTCAAATTAGTGTCCATGGCAACAAAAAAGGGAACAGAGCAGCATAGAAACAAGAGGGGAACAACGCAACAATAAAGACACAGAGCTACAAACTAAAAGTCCATGAGCGGAGACACAAGAAACACTGACTGGTATCATGACATAGGAAGAACAGGGGGAGGGCTGAAGGGCCAGGTCCATGGAGTGGAAGAGCTGGAGACACAGCAGGGTGGCTGGGACTGAAGACCCCCAAGGTGGAGCAGATGACTAACCACAACCAGATTCATGGCTTGAAGCAGACGCCGCCACCTCAAAAGTGTGTATGGCCCAGACACACAAAACCGTGACCGCCAGTACTGGGAGGGCAGTGGAAGGTGGGAGAACCTCTGAGATCACCAGGCTTGAGAGCGCAGAGGCCACCAAGATGCCCGCCGTTCGCATCGACGTCGGCAGTGGGTCTGCCACACTGGACATCAGTCTCAAATGCCTTTGGAACACCTGGGTGTCTTCAAATGCAACATTCACGACGATAGGGAACACTGGAGTGGCATCTGTGATGTCTATTCGGGACTAAAACGTCACTCATGTGATATTGCACTAATTGCTCGTGTGATTGCTCATACATGCCATTTTTGTCCAAATCTTTTGAATTTTAGGGGCATATAACTGCATTCTGTAGGCTACATCATGCAGTGAGTTGTTGCCCTGCATTATGTTCATCACCAATCAACTGTATGCATGTGCTTAACTTGAAGCAGCACTGCACAGATTGATCAGTGTATGACATGAAAGTACCACAAGAGCTATAGAGAGCAGACAGCTCAGCATGCTTTTGAATACCTTCTTGTGGTACTTTGGTGTCAAACACTGATTGGTCTGCATAGCTGGATTACTGTGCTGACAGCTCTCACAGGTGAGAACAGCACTTCTCCCCCGTTGTCATCTAGCAAAGCTATTAGAATATTTTTTGCCTAAAAGAACTCTGCCCCCCTGCTGCATAGTGAGCCAGGTGATGCCAGACCCAGTCTGGACACCAAAGTCATATGCGTCCTCACCAAGGCCATTGAGGAGCTTGTCTTGGAGTAGTCAGCCCTGAAAATATTCACCTGCAGCTGCCTTGATGAAGGATTTCTGCAGCCAGTACGGCACCAGAAAGCTCCCCATCAGAGACCTGCCCCATTTTTTTTCTGAAGTTCATGATAAACCCCTTAGGTCATGGCACACACCTTACTCAACCTGCGTCCACTCTTCAGCATCAGCCACCTTCATCTCCATTGACGGTGCTGAGAAGAAGGGGTATGAGAAGTTCCCCCACTTAAAGAGGGCATTGCCATGCATCTTTGTCCACCCACTGCCCTGAGATGGAAAGCGAAGGCTGTCCACCCTTCTAAGCAATGCAGAATGCAGAAAACAGAGCGTACTTTGCAAATAGTCAAGCTGGTTCCACTCTCCAGGTCAAACTGCTTTGCACCATGGATGAGTCTGGCCCAGATCCCTCTGCTTTTAAGAAGCTGCACAGAGCAACTGACCTGGTTTTGCATGCTACTGGCCAAAGTACTACTAGCCAAAGTAATCAGCAGGGAAATGGACAACTTGGTGTTTCTAAATTTAATGAAGATCAAGGACACTGACAAGGCAGCTTTACGTGTAATGTTACATTTTCAAAAATGGTTATGTGATGTTATGTGATGTTGCACTAATTTCTTGTGTGATAATATTGCTTAACTATATGAGACAAATATGAGACAAATACGGGGCATTTTTGTCCCAATCTCTTGAATTTTAAGGGCATATAACTGCATTCTGTAGGCTACATCACACAGCGAGTTCTCCCCTGTGGTCACCTGCCAAGACTGTTTGACTATATGTTCACCTAAAAAAGCATATTTCTAGTGGTATTTGTTATAAATTTGCCCAGGGGATTGTTTTTTGTCAGTGGATCTAAAAGATGCATACTTAGGCCCAGATATGCCCTTGTCACGGACCACTGTTGAAATTTGTGTTTGAATAGGTGGCTTACCAGTTTACCTTTGGAAAGCCCATCCATACCAGACAGAGATAGATTTGGTAGGCAGGTCTCAAACAGGAAGGTAGTCATGATGACACCTTCAACTTGGGTTGGGGAACTCTCTGCAATGTCGTTTCTTGGTTGACCCTGGAGCAGCACTGGCAACTGCAGGAAATCATGGCAGTTTTCTGTCGCTCAGAGCATTCCTGCCAGACCTGAAGGGGCACCGAGTCTTGGTCCAGTTGGACAACATGACAGTGGTAGCATACACAAATCACCAATGTATTGGCACAACAAAACCTTTTTCTAAGAAGGGAGTGCACTGAACACCAGTTGGGATGCCAGAGCACCATTTACCAGACACCTATACGTCCTGAAGTGTTCTATTTGCGCCAAGACATGGCTATGTGCATGATTATTTCAATGAGGAGTCTATTTATGAAGTGACAATGCATAGTTTCTGGTCACAATACATGTGTTAACATGAACAAATTTACTATAAAAGTATACAAGTGATATCTACTGTGTTTTACACAGTCATCATTATGGGGAAGAAATAAAATAGAAATAAAATATACAGTGATGGAATCTAACAGGAATGTATCTTCTTGCCATGCTCACCTGAGGACTCTGGAGATCTTGATGACAGGCAGCAGTCTCATAATGGCTTCATCTGCATTAACATATTTTCTGACATCAAATTTTTACACTTTTTCTGTAAGTGTAAAAAACATTACATTTCCCTTGCTGGGTTCATAATGCACAGCAACATACAATGCTGCCAGGAACTCTTGGACGCTGGGATGCGTGAAGCAGTATATTTTTCCTAAACCCATCAGGTTTTGACATGGGCCAATCTTCAGAGAGTTTGACAGGAAGAAGAGGATCAGTACTGGTTTCTCTCTGGTCCTTCTCCATAAAGGTCAATGTGCCCTTTTCTAGCATGTGCGCAGCCAGTTTACCCAACTTCAAGATCTCTTCTGTGCCTGATTTAGTGGACTTTTCCACTTGTCTCTTCATTTCAATCAGAAGAAAATGTGTGAACATCTCTGTCAGGGTGAGTGGAAGATCTGTTGTGCAACTGTTACTAAAAAGCTCTTCCAACACAGTGGGAGCCATATGACAAAAGAATGGCAAGGAGCGCATGATGTACAGGGTTCTGGATGATTTCATGTGAACAATCGCTCTTGCCACAACATTTTGGTCAATCACTTCACTTCTGATCTGTTCTTCCCACTGTAAGTCATCAAACCCATGAAGTTCAACCACCTTCTGTATATGTTCTGGAGGAATTAGACTTGCATATTTTAGCCTTGAAGTGACCAAGATTTGGGCAGAAGGAAGAAGGTTCCCTTTGAGAATATTCACCAAAATACAGCCTATAGAAATCTGTGCCATTGGGTCAGTGCATGCTGCGCTTAAAATTAAGAGAAAATCTAAATTCACCAAGTCCATCCCATATAAAGAGGATCTGGGATCGTTCAAGGGTCTCTGGCTTCAGTTACTTTGGAAAGAGCAAATCTAAGAGCTGCATCAGACTGGATTTCTTGTTATGTAAGATGTTCAGCTCACAAAGGTGAAGAGGAAACACAAAATCAATGTGCTGATGTGTTTTGCCTTGTGCCCAGTCTAAAACAAACTTCCTCACAGCTGTTGACTTGCCAGATCCAGATATTTCTGTCATCATATGGTGCGGATGCACCTGTCTGTAGAAGAATTGGGCTTCAGGAGATCATCATAACTAATCACATTTTCATCTGTAATGTCCTCATTGTAGGGTCTTTCCAGCTCACGCATCTCATGGACAATCTGGCCATCCAAATGTGTCCTGTTTGACACATACATCTTCAGTGGAATGTCATTTGGAGCCTTTAGAGTGTCTTCATATCACTTTCTTAAGCTTTTTTGCAGTAAAGACCTCAAAGTTTGCATCTCCTCTGTAGGAGTTTCTTCTGCATCAAGTGAAGAGCTAGAAATATGTCAGAGATGTGTTCAGTGGGGTTGTATACAAGATAACAATATACCATATTAACAGTGTACTTCTCTCATTGTATCACCCACATGATAAACAGATGCCGTGCTACTGTTTATTTACCACCTAGACTAAAAATAGCTGCTATAACCCCAGTCTTGATAACATAGTCTTGACTAACTTTAGACATTTCGAACCTACCCTTTCTTTCTAAAGTATTAGAAAATGTGGTCGCCATACAATTACAGTCTCAGTTTTGTTTAAACACAAAATGCATGAACCATTTCAGTCTGGTTTTCGTTCACTTCACAGTACAGAGAGAGGCCGCTCATTAAAGAGTAGTTAATGACCTTCTCCAAGCTTCTGGCTTGGGTACCCTCAGCCTCCTGATCTGAGTGCAGCTTTTGATATTGTAAGCCATTCAGTACTTTTATCTTGACTATCTGCTATTGGTACCACTGGAACACCTTTTCAATGGCAAACTTCATATCTTTCAGACAGGCAAGAATTTATAAACATTAATAAACACAAATCTTGCACTGTCACTGTTTCCTGTCGTGTACTTCAAAGATCTGTTCTTGGTCCACTTCTTTTTCTAATCTACAGTATATGCTTCCCAAATTGTTCCTCCTTTCAACAAGATCTCAAAGCATGGATGTCTGAAAAGTTACAGTAAATTTTTTACCCATTATATGGAATCTTGGAGTAATATTTGATTTTAAATACTTTGTACCTCATATCAGACAGCTTTTTTTCTATCCTTGCAACACTGTATATGACCTTTACTAAATCTCAAAGATGCCGAAACTGTTGTCCCAATAAAGCCCTCATTTGTTTGCGATTAGTTCAATATGCCAATGCTCGTAACAAAAAATCTTGAAACAAAAAAATCAGCTTACATCACTCCAATCTTTTAGAAACTGCACTGGCTCCCTATTGTCTATTGCATTCAGTTCAAAATACTTGTCCTACTTTCATGATTTAGCACCCTCATATCTTACAAAACTGAAACACTCTTAGAGTATGTTATGAGAATTTGCTTGAGATACCCAAATACAAATGTCTATCTTTAGGTGATTTGGTGTTCAGCATTTCAGCTCCTAAACTTTGAAACAAGCTGCCTCAAAACCTCTGCACTGTCTCCTCACTCCAGACCATTAAGACTGAACTAAATACGTACCTAATCACAATATGTTTTGCTGTCTCCATTCACTGTCACATATTGACTTAATTTGTATACTATCTTGCATGTTAAAGGAGAAGTCCACTTTCAAAACAAAGATTCACATATAATGTACTCACCCCTTGTCATCCAAGACATTCATGTCTTTCTGTCTTCAGTCGTAAAGAAAATGTTTTTTTGAGAAAAACATTTCTGCATTTTTCTCCATATAATGGACTGATATGGTGCCCCGAGTTTGAACTTCCAAAATGCAGTTTAAATGCAGCTTCAAACAATCCCAAATGCCGAGGAAGAAGAGTCTTATCTTGCGAAACGATCGGTTATTTTCATTAAAAAAAATACAATTTAAATACTTTTTAATCTCAAATGCTCGTCTTGTCTTTCTCTCCCTGAACTCTGTGTATTCTGACTCAAGGCAGTTAGGGTATGTTGAAATACTCCAATCGTATTTTCCCCCTCAACTTCAAAAATCATTTCAAAATCATCCTACATCACTGCAGAAGTACCGATCCAGTCTTTGCAAAGTGAACATGCAAAGATCAACAAACACCCTTAACATAAAAGGTAAAACAGTGATATAGGATGATTTTGAAGTTGAGGGAGAACATGAGATGGGAGTTTTTCCACATACCCTAACTGTCATGAACCGGAACAAAAACAGTCCAGGCAGAGTTAGACAAGATGAGCATTTGGCATTAAAAAGTATATAAATTGTATTATTTTTATTAAAATAACCAATCGTCTCGCTAGATAAGTGTCACGGCTGTGCCGTCAGGAACGAAGGAGAAACGAGCACTCGACGCACAGGAGATAATTCCACAAGAACATTTAATAAGTAAATACTTCAATACTTCAAATACTCTGGAGAAACACAGAATCACAGGATACACACAACCACAGACACTTAAAGACCAGACAGGGAACTAAACACAAGGTGGAACTTAAATACACAAACTAATCAGTACATACACAGGTGATGACAATGAAACAATCAGGCGAAACAAGGAGGGCGTGACTCGGGTAACGAGAGGGCTGAGTCCAGGGAGCACATGGTGAATCACAACATAAACAAACACACAATGACAAAAAGGATACGTGACATTACCTCCCCCCTCCGGCCAGGCGCGACCTCGTGCCGAAAAGTACCATCAAAAAAAAAGAAAGAAAAAAAAGAAAAAGAAAGAGCACAGAAAACATAGTCCTTAATAATAATAAAGTCCAGAGAGTAGCCGGAGGAGGGTCTTTGGAAGGACGAAGACAAGGTGGACGACAGAGGTGGATGACCAGGGAGGAGCAGGCGGAGGACGAAGACATGGGGAAGAGCAGGAGAACAGCGGCAGGACCCAGAGCATCATGATGGAGATCCATGGTGGCGCTGAGGGAGGAAGGAGCCACGGAGATGCAGGCGATGGAGTGGCACTGACCGACCGAGGTGACACCGATGGTGGAGGGTCGACTAACGGAGACAGAGAGCCGCAGCGAATGGTTGGAGATGAGGCCCCGGAGGGCCGAAGTGACACAGGTGGCTCAGGTGACCGATGCGGAGGTGTGGATCCGGAAGACCGAGACGGAGCCGGAGCCGGAGCGACTGAAGACTGAGGCGACGTCGAGGGGAAGGAGGAGCCCAACGGAGCCGGTAGAACAGCGCGATGAGGCGTAGCCGGAAAAGCAGAGTACGGAGGCGTAGGCGGGACGACGACTGACCAAGGCGGAGCCGGAGGGATGAAGGAACCCGGTGACGGTGATGGGCTGACGGGCCACGGCGGAGATGAGGGCGCGAAGAGCCACGGTGGAGCTGTAGGGTCGAAGGGCCGAGGCGGAAACTCGGGATCACAGGCTCGTGCTGCAGTGTGGAGACCCTCGCTCCATGATGACGTTGACGGCGGCCAGGACTGAGGCGCCTCCACCGCTGTAGTGGGTGATGGAGGAGGAGACACAGGACTGGCAGACGGCAGAGGAGACATGAGAGGGCGGGTGGGTGGTAATTCCTGGATACAGTCTGTATTTACCAGTTTCGGAATGACTTCTTCGTTGGTGTAAACCGCCCAAATGCACAGCAGCACCATCAATATGGTGAGACTCGCCTCCTCTGCTCCCAGTGTCCGCCCATCCTCCATGGCGGATGTCCCGGCTGTCAAAGCGCCAGCCTTCCGGGCGCTGATGAGGGGGGTCTCCCGAAGATGGCCCATTAGCCATCCATACGCGGACCTCCGTAGTTGTATCTTTGCCGGCTTGCGCACCTGGTCAGACCTCTCGAGATGGCAGCAGTCCACAAACCTCTCAGGCTCAGTCGCTACCGGCGCTGGCTTCGTTGGGGTTGTAGGATGCGGCTCTCTGTCTGCGGTGGGCACAGCATTATACTCCACTCGGCGGTCGGCTCCGAGGCTAAGATGCTCTGGGTCGGGAGTGGTGCTGGCATAATCCACGGTGAGTGGCGACCCATTGCTTGCCAGCACCCACTCCACGATGGTCATGAGGTTCCCTCGAGGAGGATTTCCGGACAACTTCCTCAACGCACAGCTGTTGAGTCGCTGGATGTACCAATTGCAGAGGAAATCATCCGGAAGACTGGTCTCGGAGGCGACCTCCAGGAACGCCTCCGTATACTCCTCGAGGGGGTCGTTCCCCTGCTCCAGTTTGAACAGGATTATTTCTGGAATGAACATGACGGGAAAACTCAGGAACAAACAAAAAACTGGAATAAACGGAAATCAAAACGAAGAAAAAACACGCCACTACAACTTTTAGGTCTGGTCTTTTCTGTCACGGCTGTGCCGTCAGGAACGAAGGAGAAACGAGCACTCGATGCACAGGAGATGATTCCACAAGGACATTTAATTTTACACAAACTAATCAGTACATACACAGGTGATGACAATGAAACAATCAGGGCGAAACAAGGAGGGCGTGACTCGGGTAACGAGAGGGCTGAGTCCAGGGAGCACATGGTGAATCACAACATAAACAAACACACGATGACAAAAAGGATACGTGACAATAAGACCCTTCTTTCTCAGCTGGGATCATTTACAACTGCATTTGTGATCGTTTGAAGCCGCATTTAAACTGTATTTTGGAAGTTCAAAATTGGGGCACCATATCAGTCCATTATATGGAGAAAAATTATGAAATGTTTTCCTCAAAAAACAATTTCTTTGTGACTGAAAAAAGAAAGACATGAACATCTTGGATGACAAGGGGGTGAGTGTATTATTTGTAAACTGATGTTCTGGAAGTGGACTTCTCCTTTAAATGATCGTCTGATTGCCTGTTCCTTGAGTGTATCTGTATTATTTGTGTGATTTCTTTTATATTATGTAACATGTCCTTTGGGTTTGTGAAAAGCACTACAAATAAATTATTATTATTATTATTATACAACAAGGCATGACAGGACAGTGCAAAACAACACTTACCACAACTCTGATTATTCATTTTTGTTTGGTCTTGAAGAATATTTTCTTCTAGTTTTGATGGCATTGTACTCAGTGCTGCAAATTTAAAAAAAAAGTTTTAATGTGCTCCTTGAAGTTGCTAAGATAGGGCCCACTGCTCATAAAATGTCCCTAATACCTGACAGGTATCAGTAAAATTAGGTCCTGAGAAAATACACTAAACAACAAATGTGAATCTACACTGCATGTGTTAAGTGTCATTATTCTGAGACAAATAAGTGAAACTCATTAAAACAATAAGAGCACAAAAAGTAAGTTCAATCTGACTCTGTTAAAACCACATCTTTATTGTTATACAGCTATTGTATAGCTAATAATTCGTAATCTAATACTTAGCCGTGTTCTGGCTTTCTTTCTTTCACTTTTAGCTACTTTATTAATATTGTTTTTTGTTGTTGTTTTTTTACACTCTCTTTAAACTTTAGCCAAAATATTAAAGCAACTGTATCAGCATGGATTACCGCAGTAATGTGATATATGTTGAATGTTGTTTTGACAGCGGTCAGCGCGTCCCTCACTTTCTCATCATCAGCATTGTGTCGCCAGAGGCAAAGGGGCGTGACTACCGAGAAACGGATGAGGAAGAGAACAGCTCGGTGGCATAATATGCAGTCAGTCCACTCCAAAATTATTTTCGGTCTCAAATTTGCAGAAGACAGTACAAATATAAATAAACATGAATAAAAAGCCTCGTCTCTTGCAGCGCTTCGTTTTGGCGCGAGACTGGTATGATTACAATCCTGATGAGCTCTCGTATGAACACAGATGCGTCTTACATTTCATCCGATTGTAATTTAGGACACAGTTATTAAATAAGGGTGCTTGTGCCAGTAAATTTGGCTCTTGTTTACGCATGAATGGAATACTGGAATATTTCGTACTGGTATCAACATGTTTCAACACAACAACCCATGAATTCACGCAGAACTGAATATAATTTCCACCAAGAAGGGACAGTAACTTTGCGACCACCTGTTGCTAATTGCTACTTTATAGGCACAATTTTATGCATCCCAATTTTGTGTGTACATAAAGGCAGTCTGCTCAAATAATAATGTTTACATTCCTAATTGAGTTTACTGACACAGATACTGTGTGCTCATTTTGTTTCAAAGTGTCTATTCAAACACACATCAACATCCCAAAGTCTATATATTTGTAAATCTACTATATTTGTAATCAGAATAAACCCAAAATTAGTAAGAAACAATGATTTAATTTATGATGCAGGATGGATTTATTAATGTTACTTATAGGCAACAGTGTAAATGTAAACACATTGAATTATTTATTTTAAATTTTTATTAAATTTTAAAATGTTGTTCCAAATGTTGTTCCTGTATGACTGACAGAACTCAAAAGAAGATATTTTGAATAATGTTGATCTTAAAGGGACAGTTCACAGAAAAATAAACATGTGAGTAAGAAAGTGATGACAGAAAATGTTCATTTTCTTTAAGACCAGGTTTTGTAAGAGAATGGCTCCCTCTAGTGGATCAATTGCTCTCTCTATATCAAGCCCTTTCTAATATGCCTGTAAATCCAACAAACACATTAGCTCATCCACAAAAGGAAAGCATATCAGTTTATCTAGCAAGCCTTTGATCCGTTACATCCCTTGCAGTCCTTGTAGCCCCTAAACATATCCCAGGTATCGTGGTCATGCACACAGACAGGAGGAGGCACATCCGGTAAGATCTTAACCCCAGCACTAATACTGACCAGCAGAAAGAGAGGTTGAGTGAACTTAGCATGGAAGGTGTGAATGAGCTCAGCCTTGTCATGTGTGGTGTTGTAAAAGGACAGAGTTCCTGCCGCACAGTCCAGATAGACCCCGACTCTCCACGGTGAGTATTTACACACATTTGTCTCTACTCCTCCATGAAGAGCTTTACAGGTAGATAGGATGCTGACAAAAATGCCCCAGGATTTATTATTAAGTCCAATGCTACAGGCTGCTGAACTTCCCTTCCTGCTTATGTCTTTATAGGCCATTCCTATAGTGGCCCAGTTGCCAAACCACTCCACCTGGAAGAAATGACGGCTGCTCAGACCTTCACGACTCATGATTAGGTTTAGGCTTTTGAACCTCTCTGGATGGTGTGGAACAGGTTCTGGGTTTCTGCAATAATTTATAAGAGTCTCATCTTTCTCTGACACCTGCACATTTGAAGAAGCAGTATTAGGATCCCAAGTCAGCTGACATGCATCTGAAAAAAAAAGTAAAAGTGTAAAAGTGTTCTAAATCACAGAATTTGATTGGTCAATATCAATTTTAGGAAGAAAACAGCAGACTAACATTGACGTAGAGTTTCCAAGTCACGTTGCTCATCTAGGCCGTCCACACTGTTGAAAAATGTTTGGTAAACATCAGTAAATTTGAAATAGAAATTCATTTATAATGCAAAGAAATTATAAAAAAAGACACAGATCATGAAAAAATCTATTTTGTTAGACTCACATTAATTTCTCTAATCGTGTTGCTGGATCTTCCAAAACACATCTGAGCTGGTCAAATCCTGGGCCTTTAACAGGATTGATGCTCAAGTCTATTTCCCACATGTGTGATGGGTTGGAGGAGAGAGCCCTCGCCAAACAAGCAGCTCCTGCTTCTGTGATGCTGCAGTGTGTCATCCTTCAGGGAAAAGGAGCTCATATTTATTGATTCCTTTATTGATCAAACACTAATGAAATACACAGTGTTGGGGGTAACACATTACAAGTAATACAAGTTATGTAATTGGATTACTTTTTTCAAGTAACTAGTAAATTAACGCATTACTTTTAAAAGAATTTATAAAAAAATATCAGTTACTTTTTCAAATAAGTAATGCC
This sequence comes from Labeo catla, assembly GCA_012976165.1. Lineage (NCBI taxonomy): Eukaryota > Metazoa > Chordata > Actinopteri > Cypriniformes > Cyprinidae > Labeo > Labeo catla. Next base: position 821,456 of record VONZ01000038.1, read on the forward strand.
AGTTTTTTTTTTCTGTCGGTAAATCGGGAGTAATTATTGTGCATTAACTCACAAAAAAACTTATTTCTTTCAAATTTCTCACAGTCCTTTGGAGACATGAGTCAAACAGGCCTACCAAGTTTCTTTCCGATCAGCCTCCGTTAACCTTGTCTAACAGGTGCTCTGAACAATGGCGGCCATGTTTGTTTGAGATACGCAAATGTCCTTACACTTGTGGCACGTTGGACCATGACAGTGCACAGTGATTTTCATGTTGATAGGACAAATGATTGCACAGTTATTGCCATTTATTCAAAAATTCCTATAAACACACTCCTAAACCTTGTGGACAGCCTTCCCAGAAGAGTTGAAGCTGTTATAGCTGCAAAGGGTGGACCGACGTCATATTGAACACTACGGATTAGGAATGGGATGTCATATGCGAGTCAAGGCATACTTTTGGCAATATAGTGTATATACAGTGCCCTCCACAAATATTGGCACCCTTGGTAAATATGAGCAAAGGCAGCTGTGAAAATAAATCTGCATTGTTTATCCTTTTGATCTTTCATTAAAAAAAATACACAAAATTCTAATCGTTCATTGAAGCAAAAAGATAAAAAGTGGGGGGGGAAATCTCATTATGAAATAAATGTTTTTCTCTAGTTCACGTTGGTCACAATTATTGGCACCCAATTATTGGAAAGTCCTTTTCCCAAGATAACAGTTCTGAATTTTCTCCCATAATCCCCGGTGAGTTTGGAGAACACCTAACAAGAGATCAGAGACCATTCCCTTATACAGAATCTCTCTAGATCCTTCAGATTCCCAGCTCCATGTTGGTGCTTCTCCTCTTCAGTTCACCCCACTCATTTTCTAAAGGGTTCAGGTCAGGGAACTGGGATGGCCATTTTGTCCTCGGTGAAACATTTTTGTTTGTTTTGGAGCATTGTCCTGATGGAATATCTAAACACAGCCCATTATAAGATTTCTAACAGTGGCAGTCAGATTTTTTTTTTTATATCTCTTAGTATTTGGTAGAATCCACGATGCCATGTATCTAAACAAGATGTCCAGGAGCTCTGGCAGAAAAACAGGCCCAGAACATTAAAGATCCAGCAGTTTATTTAAACGTGGGTATGGGGTACTTTTTATCCCTGTTTGCATCAAACCCATCTTGAGTGTTTGCTGCCAAAAAACTCTTTTTTTTAGTTTCATCTGACCAGATCCGTCTATGTTCGCGTGAATCATTCGTGATCCAGCTTCACTTACAGCAGAAGTGAGTATAAGGATTTTTTTTTATGAACATTTTTCTGAACAAAAAACAGCATTTCTGCTTTTTCGCCATCGGTGTGATTTCTTTTGTCATCCATTACATTGGAGAATGTGCTAAACAACGGTTGTGCAGGGTGCGCTGAGGTATCTGGGCAACAGCGGGGCCTGGCTGAATTTCCAGTATTCCAATTGACTGTCCCTCCGGGAAATTGTGGCTTCAGCTAGGTATGCATGGACCTACAAAGTAGCAAGAAATATTTTCTTTACATTTTTTTTTAGCGTTGTGTTTTTTTGTGTGTGTGTTTTTTTTTATTTGCCGGAAACAAAGAATAATAACGAACCTGTGATGTTGTCTTGGTGCTGACTTGCTCTTCCATCAAGACATTTTCCTCTAGAATTTCTTTATACATGTCGAGAAGCGATCTTGTTCGTGTTTTCTTCTCTGGTGGACCCTCTTTGCTCACATCTCGTTGATCCTCGCTGCCCATCATTTCATCCACAAAGCAGGTCACGGGCATACATCTTATCCTCGTCTTGGTATCGGCATCAAGCATTGTTGCAATTAAATACAGTGGTTCGCACTGCACACCACTGACCGATCAAGATTTCTTTGGCTGTCTGCACGCCTCAGTCCGCATCACTGCTTTTGCCAAGCAGTCGTGTCTGTGCCATAACAGCGGGAATTACATCAGCTGCAGAGGCCTCTGCAGAACTGATTTTTCTAGTCAGCTGCTCAAAGGGTGCAGGTAGTGTTATCATATTTTCAAGAATTCCCTATTGGTTTGCGGTCAAAGATGCGGGAAGTTCAAATTCAGCAGCATACGTTGCTAGTGCCCTCTTCTGCTTGACCAAACTTTCCGTCATATAAAACGCTGAGTTCCAACTAGTAGCGACGTCTTGTTGCAGACGATTTATTGGCATCCCTAGTTCTTTTTGTATACTTTGTAGGTGACAGCACACAAGCTGTGAGTGCTTGAAATGTCCCACCATTCTCTTTCCCAAGGCCACAACATCGGCAATGCTGCACTGCGATAGGACACCGTCATGCACTGCCAGGTGCAGCGTGTGTGCCAGGCAAGGTGGACTTGGAACTCCTCCGTCGCTTTGCTCACGTTGCACGTGTTGTCTCTTAGCACTACGTGTGCATTTGCTTTGGGGATTTTCCACTTTTCAATCATCCCTTCAAACGCGGTCACAACCGCTGCAGCTGTGTGAGAACCGGGACACTCTTGCGAGTGTAGAATCGCCTTTTTAAGGACAAAATCCTGGTCAATCAATGGGCAGTGAGGCTTAACATGCTGACAGGGCTTACAGTCGATGTCCAGATATCAGTCATGAAGATCACAGAAGTGGCACCAGCAAAGAGCTTTTCTATGTATTCAACACCATACAGTTCAGGTAAGGCCACATCTGAGAAGTAGCGACGGCTAGGCATAGCATACCATGGCTCTAAGTAGTTAATCAGTCGGCGAAATAATTTTGATTATTTTTCTGTTCAAGGTTTTTACCTTTTGGTGGTCATTGCTGAATGTTTTTGCCTTTACAAATGATTAAATGAGATTCTCCTGACAAGTTTTCATTGGCGTGTTTTTTTCTTTTTGCTTCATAAATAGCTTAGAGATCATGATGGCAATTTTTAAGATGAGCTATTAGATTTGTTGTGTTGAAAGAAGGTGGCTTATCTCCTCCCCGCAAGACTGATGTCTTGCAATTGTTGAAAAATTGCAACTTTGCAGTCAGTCTGACTAACTTTGATGTCCACACAGCTGACATAATGGCGTTAACACTCCTTACAAAAACATGCGAGTTGTACACAATTGGCCAGCATACTCACCGGACATGTCACCCATTGAGCATGTTTGGGATGCTCTGGATCGGTGTATACGACAGCATGTTCCAGCTCCTGCCAATACCCAGCAACTTCTCACAGCCATTAAAGAGGAGTGGACCAACATTGCACAGGCCACAATCAACAATCTGATCAACTTTATGCGAAGGAGATGCGTTGCACTGCGTGCACTGCACTCCCCCCAGACCCCCCCAATACAACAAAACTGCACATTTTAGAGTGGCCTTTTATTGTGGCACACCTGTGCAATAATCACGCTGTCTGATATGCCACACCTGTGAGATGGACTGATTATCGCGGCCAAGGAGAAGAGCTCACTAACACAGATTTAGACAGATTTGTGAACAATATTTGAGAGAAATAGGCCTTTTGTGTACAAAAAGTCTTAGGTCTTTGAGTTCAGCTCATAAAAAAATGGGGGCAACAACAAAAATGTTGCATTTATAATTTTGGTCAGTGTAATTTGCATGTTAATATCGGCTGATTCCGATTGTGTGCCGATAATATTGTGCATCCCTAATTTTTACCCTATCTTTTAAGCTCAGACTCACCTGAGTATCTCCAGTTTACAGCCAGGGTTGCTCAGTGCAGCAGAGAGCAGCTCCACAGAAGAATCTGTCAGGCCACACATGCTGAGATCCAGAGATTTGAGGCTGCAAGATCCAAGAGCTGAAGCCAGAGTTTTAAGAGAAACAGCCTGTAATGAACTGTGGGGAAAAAAAATCTGAATGTAACAAAATAAACAAAAATGGTGCATGGTTAAATTATATTGCATTATTAAGGGCTAACAGGATTAAGTTATTTGTATAGCACTTTTCACAATAAGCTACATTTCAAAGCAACTTTATGGAACGTTGTACTGTATTGTTATGTCAATAATGCCGTAGTGTAGCTGTGTTCTGCAATATCGAGTTTAGATCCAACCAGCTCCAACACATTTGTCTAGAAATTTCTAGTTGCTGTGTCCAGAATCGCTCACTCATTCACTCTAATCCCTATGTAGTGTATGACGGTTGAGTACACTATATCGGAACAGAGTAAACAAAATGAAATGAGTGAATTCGGACACTGCACGTCAGAGAGCTGGAGCTGTCGCAGTACACACTGCAACGTTTTTGGTAGTGACATCTATAACTAAATACAAGATTTTCTTTCAAAATTGCAATGATACGTGAAGACCATGACATTGGATAGAACAAAAAAATGTGTCAAAAAATACATTTGCATTAAGGCTAGAGCGCACTCACTAATTTTAGAAGCACCCTCAGTTATTTTATTTTGAAACCCAGTATGCAAGCAGCTTTTGTACTCAGATATGATGACTATGGTCTTACAGCACCTTTATGTGATTATAATTATTTTAATTATTTTATTTTATTCACCCAATTATCATCTCTTCCTTACATTGTTGTAAACAACAACGCCACCTCAGTAAATTAGTTATGAGAAAGTTGCAAACTGCATCTCGCATTCAAACTCGCTCTCTCTTCTCACTCTCTAGATATATTTTATTGGTTGTTTTTGTACCAGTAAGTAGTAGATTTAAATATTGGTCAGTTTTGTTTAAAGCAAAAGTAAGCAATTCTCAAAAGTATTCATGCAAAAAAACCTTGAATGTCACAGGTGAAAAGTCTGAAAAAGTCTGTTGACCAGGTACACATTGAAAGCAAGTAGTTAAGGCATTAAGGTAATGGTCTGTTTTGTTCTAAGATTTTGTTGTGGATTGCATATCATACCATTGGCAATCTATCTTCAATGTCTCTAGTTTGAAGCGAGGATCCGCCAGCAAAGAGAAAAGTTGCTGAATTTCATGATCCAATGAGCTATAGTGACTTAGTCTAAGTTCCCGCAGATGTGAAGGGTTCTCTTGAAAAGCAGATACTAGTGCTGACAATGCTTCCTTCTTTATATAATGGAATTCCAATCTGCAACAAAGTCACGAGAAAAAAGGAATATAATTTCTGTCATATCATTTCAGTATTATTCCAACTGATGTGCATTAGTTAATTTGAATAACAATTTTTACTAAACATTTACAGTGTTTTTTTATGGAGACATTAGTTTCTTAATGGTGAAATTTTGGGAAAAACAACAGGTTTGCCATTATTTACCTCAGAACTGTTACTTTGAAGTCCGGGTGTCTGAAGGCCTCCGACAGAAGCTGTAAAGCCTGATCTTCAGATCTCTGACAGCATCTGCTCAAGTCCAGCTCTTGCAGACGACAAGAACCGCTACAGAGAGCTGCGGCCAATTTCTTACAACTCTCTAAGGTTTCCATTCCTTGTAAACTAGGGAAAACAAAACACAATATTAAGAACTTATAAAAGGAATGTGAATACTAACAAGATTTCTGCATATTAATACTTAGTTTAAAGGGGTTAGCGGATGCCCATTTTCCACAAGCTGATATAATTATCTAGGGTCTTAATAAAAAAAATCTATAACATACTTTGGTTAAAATTTCTCAATGGTAGTGTAAAAAACACCCTTTTTACCCTGTCAAAATCAGCTCTTCAGAAATCAGCCCATTCTGTTGCATGTTCCTTTAAATGCTAATGAGCTCTGCTCACTCCACCCCTCTCTTCTCTCTGTGAAGTGATGAGCCAATCTTTGAGGCTGTTTACTTCAGCCACATTTAGTCATGAAAATTGCTAACTAGCACATTATTAACAAAGGGATTTGTAAAGATGCATTAAAAAAAACCCTTATACTCAATTCTGCTGTAGGTGACGCTGGACCACGAATGATTCGCGCGAACATAGATGCATTTTGGTAGATCGGGGTGCGTTCCCTTCACAAACAAATGTAACATTAATCCTCTGCGTCTTCCACAGCTCAGATGTCATGGAGTAAATGACGACTGCTATGTTCATTATTACATTCAACAACAGAACACATCAATCGCTCAATAGGAGATATTCTTGTCTTCCCCTGCACCGGAATCTGTTCTCAGCTCATCAGGGCGGGTCTAAGGTAAGACGCCAATGTCTGTCAACTATTGTGGGAGTGGCCTATATCGGTGTGGCATCACACAGACAAGAAGCTGAGAATGGCTTAATTTGAAAAAGGGGATATTATTTTTACAAATTGAATAAAAACCACTGGGTGGATTTTTATCATTATAGAGTGGATGTGTACACACACTGCCAACACACATTTATGTTCAAACAACATGTAAAAGTGAATTTTGCATCCGGTGAGCCCTTTAATGCTTAGCGTTAGTGGTTCATTCCAATAAACAAGGACCACTAATAACAATAAAGTAACGATTCTAACCAGTTTCAGTGGTTCAAAAATTGCAAGTACAAAACATACACAAACCTCAGGAGGTCCTAATCTTTTTTGTACTAACGTGAGTTTCTCGAGACGACAATCCGGGTCCATTAAGATTTGAGAGATGCTCTCCACTGTCCTGTCACTCATGTAGAATGAATTCAGCAGCTTCAGCTCTCTCAGATGTGTCGGATTCAGTAAAATCTCTGAGAGCAGATGATCAGCATTCATACGATGACCAACCTGTGGTGTGCTAAAGAGAATATTATAAAAAAAGATCAGATATAAAATCAGACACAGATATTGTTTTCTTTTTTTATGTAATGCAAAATTTAAGACTGATATTTTAAGACTACAAAAAGTAGGCATCAACAACGGATGTATTCTTCACAGAGAAGACACTGCTCAGTCAAAAACAATTATCCAAGTCTGTGAAAAATAATATTCAGAGACACAAAAATGTTTATTTTTCTTTACTATGGCAAAGTACTGCTGAAAAGTTTATTCTAATTAAAATGTGCAGCATATTTCCTTTGAACTATGAGGAGTATGCATAACTAGAGTATAGTCCAAATTTGTTCCTGTTTCATTTGCTGTTGTATGGACTCACCTGAGTATTTCCACTTTGCAGTTAGGGCTTCTCATACCAACGGATAATAGATTCAGGTTTATATAACAGAAGGCTGCCTTCTCAATGTCAATCTCTCTAATACGATTGTCTGGTGATCTCAGAGTTGAGGCAATCAGTGCCCAGCTCAGATCTGTGGCCTCATCCAGTCTTAGGCAGAAAGAAAAAACATTTATAGGCGAAATAACATAAAATGCTAAGCTAAATATGACTAACATCTCATGTTTCACGGGCATCTGTTTACACACACTGAATGCTCTGGTTATGAATGTAACCTCAGTTCCCCGAGATAACGATGAACAAGCATTGTGTGCTCTCAAACTAAGGGAAAACTCAGTTTTCTCCAAATACTGAAGCCTGATTTACAGCTGCACAAACAGCCTTTCAACCCAACAAAATGGGTGGGGCCGACTGCCTATATAAGTCAGTGCTGAATGCCATTTAATCAGATTATTTTTTCTCTTTATTGAAAAGAAAAAAATAGATTATTATAGATTATTCTCTTTCCTGTTATCTCAGGGAATCATGTCTATGGAGCATTCTCTTTCAAAATGGTTCACTCATATTGTATACGCTCCTGATAGGGAACGAGATCCAATAACACCATGCAGAGATGTCCTAGCAAAGGCAGACGGCGAAAACCAGGCGGCCGCACAGACGTCTCGAACGAAGACTCCATTGGACCAAGCCAAGGAGGAGTCCATACCTCTGGTGGAGTGGGCCACCAGACTCCACAGAGGCATAAGCCAGTGCTCTACTGTATTATCCAGTGGGATAATCACAAACACTGACTGCTAAAATTGGCAAGTATTCACAGCCTTTACCATGACACTCAAAATTTAGCTCAGGTGCATCCTGTTTCCTCTGATCATCCTGTGGTAAATTCAGTTGATTGGACATGATTTGGAAAGGACTCACACCTGTCTATATAATGTCCCACGGTTAACAGTGCATGTCAGAGCACAGACCAATTCATGAAGTCCAAGGAATTGTCTGTAGACCTCAGAGACAGGATTGTATCAAGGCATAGATCTAGGGAAGGGTACAGAAAAATATCTGCAGCATTGAATGTCCCAGTGAGCGCAGTGGTCTCCATCATCCGTAAATGGAAAAAGTTTGGAACCACCAGGACACTCCTTCAGCGGGCCACCCAGCCAAACCTGGCCAATACCATCCCTACAGTGAAGCATGGTGGTGGCAGCATCATGCTGTGGGGATGTTTTTCAGTGGCAGGAACTGGGATGAATGTAGCAATGTACAGAGACATCCTTGATGAAAACCTGCTCCAGAGCACTCTGGACCTCAGACTGGGGCGATGGTTCATCTTTCAAGAGGACACAGAGCCAAGATAACAAAGGAGTGGCGACGCGACAACTCTGTGAATGTCGTTGAGTGGCCCAACCAGAGCCCAGACCTGATCCCGATTGCACATCTCTGGAGAGATCTGAAAATGGCTGTGCACCGACGCTTCCCATCCAACCCGATGGAGCTTGAGAGGTACTGCAAAGTAGAATGACAGAAACTCCCCAAAAATAGGTCTGCCAAGCTTGTAGCATCATACTCAAAAAGACTTGGTGCCAAAGATGCCTCAACAAATTATTTAGCAATTTTTTTTTTTAATTTTCAAAGATTTCAACTTCTTTCACGTGGTCATTATGGGGTATTGTATGTAAAATAGTAAATTTAATCCATTTTGGAATAAGGCTGTAACATAACAAAACGTGAAAAAAGTGAAGCGCTGTGAATACTTTCCGAATGCACTGTACAAATATCTTATGGGCCTGGACCAGGCATAGTAAAATTGCACCCTGCTAATCTTCTGAAGCAGGAAGAGCCATGAGAATAATAACCTGTGCTCTGAACAGAGTAGACAGCACTTCTGGCTCATAGCCGTGCCTTTGCTCAAGGACGATTGTGCAGTAGTTAGGCCCAAACTTAAATTAGTACATGCTCACTGAGAGTGCCTGCAGGTCACCCACTTGCTTAACCGACGCTAAAGCATTGTTACATTTGAAATTGGTTGTTTGACATGTGTTTTAATCAATTAGATTTATTAAAGGTGTGTTCAATGAATAGCCAAGTATGATAATGCATTATAACTGTGATTACAATTATTCATAATACCATATATGTACTGCATTATTGGGTGCGTTACAATGCATAATTACTGCATTTAAAATACTTTCAGAATGCATAATATAAAAGGCTTAAAGTAAAATGTTACTGATATTGTTTTTCTTTTTTTTGTAGATGAACTGATCAAACATTGACAACCAGAATTAGAAACAACTTGATTTTAAAGAACATAAGCATTTAAAGAGATCACAATAGCTGCAGTAGAACCTTATAATAAACAGAAACTTAATAATAATCATAATTTTACTGTATTTTTTTGTTTTTGTTTTTGTTGACCTATTGTGGGAATATTTAACAAGGTTTTGTTGAATAATTTAAGTGGGAACTTAGGTTACAGCGTCTTACATTATTACTGTATCTGTGTTTTCGATGATGAGCTCATCTACTCATGACTCTAGTAAACATGGTTATGATATGACCTCTTTAAATATATGGTGATTAAATCTAACAGGAATCTTCTCACTGTGCTCACCTGAGGACTCTGGAGATCTTGATGACAGGCAGCAGTCTCATAATGGCTTCATCTGCATTTGCGTATTTCCTCACATCAAATGTCAGTGATGAATCCTCAGAGGTCAGCAGAGTAGTTGCTATATGTGACCACTCTGAAGGAGTGACGTGCACATCATTTATTTCAAATTCCACCCGGCCTCGATTGTGAACCACAGGCAGGGCTACGTCAAGCTCCTCCAAACAGCGAGAGAGATTAACTGAAATCTCAAATAATGGGTTTGCCTTGACTTTCTGTAAAATATTTTTGACTACATCCTCTGTCCTTACATGAAGAGATGTATTTTGGAAAAAGCAGGACAGGAGCTTGTTGCTTGGACCTGCAGAGATGCCCAAGAGAAAGAGGAGAAATATGTCTAGTTGACCAGTTTTGCTCCTTAAAGCTCTGTCCATTGCTCTTCTGTGCATATCAAATTGCACTTTTGTAGGACTGAGCAACTTTTTTGCTTTTTCTGCAAGTGTAAAAGACAATACATTTCCCTTGCTGGGTTCATAATGCACAGCAACATACAATGCTGCCAGGAACTCTTGGATGCTGGGATGCATGAAGCGGTACATTTTCCCTAAACCCATCAGGTTCTGTTTTCTGAAAAACATGGGCCAATCTTCAGAGAGTTTGACAGGAAGAAGAGGATCAGTACTGGTTTCTCTCTGGTCCTTCTCCATAAAGGTCAACGTGTCCTTTTCTAGCATGTGCCAAGCCAGCTTACCCAACTCCAAGATCTCCTTGGTGACTGATTTTTGTCTCTTCATTTGAATCAGAAGAAAATGTGTGAACATCTCTGTCAGGGTGAGTGGAAGATCTGTGGTGCAACTGTTACTAAAAAGCTCTTCCAACACAGTGGAAGCCATATGACAAAAGAATGGCAAGGAGCGCATGATGTACAGGGTTCTGGATGATTTCACATGAACAGTCGCTCTTTCAGCAATGGTTTGGTCAATCACTTCACTTCTGATCTGTTCTTCCCACTGTAAGTCATCAAACCCATGCAGTTCAACCACCTTCTGTATATGTTCTGGAGGAATTAGACCTGCATCTTTTAGCCTTGAAGTGACCAAGATTTGGGCAGAAGGAAGAAGGTTCCCTTTGAGAAGATTCACCAGAATGCAGCCTATAGAAACCGGTGTCATTGGGTCAGTGCATGACTTGGTGTGCTTAAAATGAAGAGGAAATCTTAATTCACCAAGTCCATCCCATATAAATAGGATCTGGGATCGTTCAAGGGTCTCTGGCTTCATTAACTTTGGAAAGAGCAAATCTAAGAGCTGCATCAGGCTGAATTTTTTGTTATGTAAGATGTTCAGCTCACAAAGGTGAAGGGGAAACACAAAATCAATGTGTTTGTGTGTTCTGCCTTGTGCCCAGTCTAAAACAAACTTCCTCACAGCTGTTGACTTGCCAGATCCAGATATTCCTTTCATCATTATGGTGCGGATACGCTCGTCTGTAGAAGAACGAGGCTTCAGGAGATCATCATAACTAATCACATTTTCATCTGTAATGTCCTCATTGTAGGGTCTTTCCAGCTCACGCATCTCATGGACAATCTGGCCATCCAAATGTGTCCTGTTTGACACATACATCTTCAGTGGAATGTCATTTGGAGACTTTAGAGTGTCTTCATATCGCTTTCTTAAGGTTTTTTGCAGTAAAGATGTCAAAGTTTGCATCTCCTCTTTGGGAGTTTCTTCTGCAGCAAGTGAAGAGCTAGAAATATGTCAGAGATGTGTTCAGTGGGCTTGTATACAATATAACAGTATACCATATTGTATACTTCTCTTATTGTAACCCATCACCCACATGATAAACAGATCCCTTGCTACTGTTTATTTACCACATAGACTAAAAATAGCTGCTATAACCCTAGTCTTGATAACACAGTCCTGAGTAACTTTAGACATTTCCAACCTTTCCTTTCTTTCTAAAGTATAAATGTGGTCGCCATACAATTTCAGTCTCATTTGGATAAACACGATATGCATGAACTGAGTCTGGTTTTCTACATGGCACAGAGACTGCTCTCACACTGTCACCGTTTACTGTGGTGTACCTCAAGTATCTGTTCTGTGTCCACTTCTATTTCTAATCTATATCCCTTTCAACAAGATCTCAAAGCATGGATGCCTTAAAAGTTCCTTAAAGGGATCCCTGGGTATTAAGACTTGTATGGCTTAATATAATGGAAATTATGTCTCTTACTAAATATGTAGTTGAAAACTCCTGAAAGTTTTATGTTATTTTAAAAATCCAAATCATTTTATGCATATTTTGGACTATAAGGGGTGCCATTATTTTGATGGCATGAAATGATTGCACTCGGTGAGCTACTGGCACTACCTGCTACTATTTTTACCACAACACAACTCTGAAGATAAAGTACTGATACGATAACCACAGCTACTAAAAAAAAATGTATGGATGGCGATGGATATAAGTGTAGACTTAACCCAAATGCTGTACCATTGGTTTTTCCCCACAAGGAGTCTAAACGCCCCCCAGTAATAGAGTGATATAATGACATGACAAGCATCGGCATGTTTACATCCTGCCAGGATGGCATCTAGCGTTTCTTGTCTCTGCTATTTGTAACCTCTTTAAGTAGCTGTGGTCTACTAAAAGCCTCCAAAGGCATCAGGGCTAAAGTGGAATAAACAAAGACCCAGGTCTTTAGGAAGTTTTATTTGTCCACAGGCATCTTCCCATTCTTTCGTCCTCTTCTTATCCCTAGGAAAGCAGTGAAGATTTACATCGCTTCTCTTGTTGCCCTTCGACAAACCCAAAGCCACACAATGTGCCATCATATCAGTATTTTATTATTCTTATTCTGAGTTGTGTTATTATCAAAATAACAACAGGTAGCCCCAGTAGCTCACCGTGTGCAACCATTTCATGTCATCAAAATAATGGCGCCCCCTCCCGTTGTTCAAAATATGTATAAAACAATGTGGATTTTTTAAATAACGTAGATCTTTCATGGGTTTTAACAACACATTTCAGTATTGCTGGGTACACACCACAAGATAGTTGTGTTTATATATGAAGAGTTCAGATGCAAAACCAGCTAAAACCCATCTCGGTCAAAAATGAGATAATGATACTGAGTGAATGCTCTGAACACATATTATACGTCCATCGAATACTTTTATTTCAAACTCGATAAAATTCAGCCTCAGCCCAATCAGAAGTACCAGTACTTACATAGAAACCTATACAAAGTAGCCAGAAAGAAATGCTAAGTTTAAAGAAATACACATCCACATCTCCATTCATTTTGACGGAGTTTCAGGAAATTCTTCACCCATTATATGGAATCTTGGAGTTTTAGTTTATTCTAAATTACACTTTGAACCTCATATCAGCCAGCTTGTTGCAACATTGTTCGCATACAAAATTACTAAATCTCAATGATGCAGAAACTGTTATCCTATTAAAGCCCTTAATTTTTTGTAACAAAACGCTGCTTGTGCCCTTTAGCATTTAGCAAAAAAATCCATTTGCACTATAAATAAAACATACTATTATTATTATTGTTATTATTATACAACAAGACAAGACATGACAGTGCACAACAACACTTACCACGACTCTGTGGACTGATTATTCATTTTTGTTTGGTGTTCAAAAACATTTTCTTTTAGTTTTGCTGCCATCGTAATCAGTGCTGTAAATACAAAACGCGGAATCTATATAAATACACAGGGTTTCCTGGGCTCTTTAATGTTGCTAAAATACTACACATAAAATGTTCCTAACACCTGACCGGTATCAGTGAAATTAAGTCCTGAGAAAACACACCTGTGACATTGAACAACAAATATGAATCTACACTGCATGTGTTAAGCCATTATTCTGAGACACATAAGTGAAACTCTGCATTAAAACAATAAGAGCGCCAAAAACTCACTTAAATCTGCCTCCAAATCTTTAGTTTTATATAGTTACTGTACTGCATAGCTAATAAATAGCAATCTAATATTTAGCCGTGTTCACGCTCTATACTTTCGCTTTCAGCTACTTTAGTTTTTTACATATTCTCTGTAAACGTAAACCAAAATATCAAAACAACCGTATAAGCATGGATTACCGCAGAAATGTGATGATTTGTTGTTTATTTTTTTAACAGCAGTTAGCGCATCCCTCCCTCTCAGTGTAGCTGCACAAGAGGCGTGACTACCGAGAAACGTATGAGGAAGAGAACAGCTCGGCCGCATAATAGTAGTCAGTTTTCACGCCAAAACAGTTCCGCTCGTTCACGAATGAATGAAATGCTGGAATAGTTCGTGCTGGTATCAACATGTATTTGACTACAAGAACCCACGAATTCATGTAGAACTGAATATGACTTCCATCAATAAGAAGGTGACTTCGTTGACCACCTGTTGTTAACTGGTGCTTTGTTGGTAGAATTTTATGCATCACGGTGTTGTATACATAATGACAGTCTACTCAACTAATAATGTTTACATTCCTGAATGAAATTCTAGTTTACTAAATGGTGACACAGATACTGTGGGCTCATCGTAACTGAGCTTGGGGAGTTTTATGCAAAATGCCACTTCAATTCAACAGTATATCCATTCCAACCCAATTAGGGCAGAAGATGCACAATGTTCAGTACAAAATGTGTGTATCATATTGTTTGTAGAGTTTGTAGTATTTCTGTCAAATAGAGAAAAATTAGATCATTCAGTTCCCTGTGATCACCTGTCACCTGGAGATACTACTGGCCTTTGTTTTCCTCCTTTCCTTCTTATTTGTATGGCTTAAAATAACAAGCTACAAATATCCTGGATGACATCTCGACCACATGCTGTGGAGCGGTGCTGTTTCACAGGGTCACACCGACGTCTGTAATGAGTGGTGTGATCTACTATAATTACATTCAGTGAGAAACGATCATAAGCATGAATGAAATCTCGTGAGAAATGTAAGAACACATTTTTGAGAACATGTCATCCTCAGTGTAACGAGGCTCATTCTCACATGAAACTAAATAAAGCAGGCTTTCAGTGTTTAGTTGAACAGTTTACTATACAGCAGCTACAGTTCATGTATAGTACTTGTGAAATAATGCAACATTTGTCATTACAAGGCAACTGTTACATTCATTTATACAAAGTACTGAATTGTAGTGAAGGTTACAATGTTTTATATAATTATAGTATTAAAGTGTAAGGTTTTACACAGTACTGCATCTCTGCAGAAAAAGTCTAATATTATCAAATGTGATGATGTTGAGTCCAAACTATTAATACAAAGTACAGTTTTGTAACAATATATAAAGACAGCAATCCTATCTTTTTCTGCTGATTAAGTGATAATACAAGACAACCTTACAAATGTTGTTCAAATAAAAAATGATACAAAATGGACATCATGTCTGAAAAAGCATGACATCCTCTAGCAAAACAGGCACTGTATTTATAATCAGAATTAACACAACATTTGTAAGAAACAAGTATTGAATTTCATTCATCAAATATGATTAATAACATTACTTATCCAGTAAAAAGTATACATGTAAAACAAACACACTAAAAAATTTTCATTTTGACCACCTCACTATATTTAAAAGTTAAAATATAAATTAAAAATTAAATTATGCCATAATTTTCTCAAGTTGTTCTAAACATGTATGACTGTTTATGCTGCAGAAGAACAGAAAAGATATCTTGAAAAATGCTGATCTTTAAGGGATAATTCACTCAAAAATTAACATGAGAGAAACAAATGACAGAATGTTTATTTTCTTTAAAGGCACAATATATAATTTTCACCGCTAGAGAGGCATATTCAAAACAAACACTGAAACATTGCGTAGGTTGATGACGTCGTGTTTGAGTGTGGAATCATGGGAGTTGTTGTCTTTATCCCCACAGCCGATGCAGTCTGACAGGACAAGAAATCATGTTCATGGATGAGCTAATATACTAAAGTTTTATTAACGTCACTGTAATATGAAGCAGGATGGGGCTGAAAAGCTGTGGA
The DNA here is from genome assembly GCA_012976165.1 of Labeo catla. Lineage (NCBI taxonomy): Eukaryota > Metazoa > Chordata > Actinopteri > Cypriniformes > Cyprinidae > Labeo > Labeo catla. The sequence continues at coordinate 837,095 of VONZ01000038.1, forward strand.
AGTGAAACGAGGCTGCTGAAGCGAGTGCTAATGTGAGACAATCACACATGGCTTAAAAGCAGCAGAGCTTTTATTATGCCACAGTCAACTGCTTCCGCTCCTTCCTGTCATGCGTATGTGAGGTAAAACAGCGCTGTTTTATCATACTAGATACATTTTAGTGTGTTGAAAGTCTGTTATAATGCTACTCTGTGTGTTTGTCACCTGTCTAATATACCGCATCACAAAATAATGTGTCTTTAGTGTTGGCAGGCACCGCACGGTCCGTTACACTGCTTAAGTTCTTATTTCTCTGGATTTAAACAGCACTTTTGGGAGTAATGCAAGTACACAAGCCAACAAAATATACAACACTATTCTAGTGTTTTTTGGATATTTTAATAAAAAAAATCTTACATATTGTGCCTTTAAGATCAAGTTTTTTTTAAGAGAATGGTGCCCTCTAGTGGATCAACTGCACTCTCTATCAAAGGACATTTAATGAAGTCTTTTCTAATAATTCTGTAGATCCACCATACAAGGATACAAACAATACCATCAGCTCTTCCACAAAATGAGAGCACATTGGTTTATCTAGCAAGCCTTTGATCCGTTACATCCCTTACAGTCCTTGTAGCCCCTAAACATATCCCAGGGATCGTGGTCATGAACACAGACAGGAGGAGGCACATCCGGTAAGATCTTAACCCCAACACTATGGACCAGCAGAAAGAGAGGCTGAGTGAACTTAGCATGGAAGGTGTGGATGAGCTCAGCCTTTTCATGTGTGGTGTTGTAAAAGGACAGAGTTCCTGCCGCCCAGTCCAGATAGACCCCGACTCTCCAGGGTGAGCAGTCAGGCAACTGCATCTCTACTCCTCCATGAAGAGCTTTACAGATGGCAGAGGGGGTGCTCACTGAAACGCCCCAAGATTTATTATTAAGTCCAATGCTACAGGCTGCTGAACTTTGTTTCCTGCTTATGTCTTTATAGGCCATTCCTATAGTGGCCCCCCTGCCAAACCACTCCACCTGGAAGAAATGACGGCTGCTCAGACCTTCACGACTCATGATTAGGTTTAGGCTTTTGAACCTCTCTGGATGGTGTGGAAGAGGTTCTGGGTTTCTGCAATAATTTACAAGGGTCTCATCTTTCTCTGACACCTGCACACTTGAAGAAGCAGTATTAGGATCCCAAGTCAGCTGACACGCATCTGAAAAAAAAAGTAAAAGTGTTCAGATCACAGAATTTGATTTGTCAATATCAATTTTAGGAAGAAAACAGCAGACTAACATTGATGTAGAGTTTCCAAGTCACGTTGCTCATCTAGGCCGTCCATACTGTTGAAAAATGTTTGGTAAACATCAGTCAATTTTAAATAGAAATTCATTTATAATGCAAAGAAATGATAAAAAAAAAAGACACAGATCATGAAAAAATCTATTTTGTTAGACTCACATTAATTTCTCTAATCGTGTTGCTGGATCTTCCAAAACAGATCTGAGCTGGTCAAATCCTGGGCCTTTAACGGGATTGATGCTCAAGTCTATTTCCCGCATGTGTGATGGGTTGGAAGAGAGAGCCCTCGCCAAACAAGCAGCTCCTGCTTCTGTGATGCTGCAGTGTGTCATCCTTCAGGGAAAAGGAGCTCATATTTACTGATGCCTACATTATACACTAGAGATTTTTTATGTTTTCGAAAGAAGTTTCTTATGTTCAAAACTCTCTGGTCTGTGTGATGTCTTGTGTACATGGAGCGTGGGATTCAGATCCTGACACAGCCATTCACTTTGTTTCTGAATGAATCAGCCATTTGAACAAATCGGTTGAATGACTGAATGTCTCATTCATTATGGGAGTGACTTGCTGCCACCTACTGCCCATTTTAGTTTCATATTTAGAGTATCATTTCATGTTTTATTCTATTTAATTTCAATATTCATTATTTTAAAAATGTATTTTTTTTTAGCCAAAATTGATGTGCAATTTATTTGTGCTTACTTGTATCAATGAGCACATCATTTAATTAATTAGAATGATAGTGTACATCATTTTATACATAAATATGTTACAATTTTTATATTTTTATTAGATGTAAACTCTAATCATTACATGTCAATTAGTCAATTTGACATTAACATTTCAATAATATTGAGAATACTGGCATTCACTGATATTTGTATCTACTTTGTATCTCCCTTGTGTCGTTCCATGATCTACTAACAATCTTGTCAATCTTATATAAGTGTAATATTTTAGATGAGTAAAACAGTTTTAATGAAAACACAAAAGCACACCTTTAGTTACTATTCTTGTCTATTGTCATCTTTTATGTTCAGACTCACCGGAGTATCTCCAGTTTACAGCCAGGTTTGCGCAGTCCAGCAGAAAGCAGCTCCACAGAAGAATCTGTCAGGCCACACACGCTGAGATCCAGAGATTTGAGGCTGCAAGATCCAAGAGCTGAAGCCAGAGCTTTAAGAGAATCAGCCTGTAATTGACTGAGACAAAGAAAAAAAAAAAAACATGGAATTTACATGTGAGGATTTTACACTGGTAGGTGTCTTTCATAGCTGTGGAAATTCTCTGCTTACTTCCCATCTTTTCAATTTGTTACAGTTGAGGTCAAAAGATTATTTATTTATTTATTTATTTTTTTTGTTTAGTGATAGTTGTTCATGAATCCCTTGTTTGTCCTGAAAAGTTAAACTGCTCGCTGTTCTTCAGAAAAATCCTCCAGGTCCCACAAATTCTTCAGTTTTCCAGCATTTTTGTGTATTTGAACCCTTTGCAACAATGACTGTATGATTTTGAGCTCCAGATCACACTGGGGACAACTGAGGGACTCATATGCAACTATTATAGACCATTTCGTCAGATGTAAACATACTGGTCCCGATACACTTCCTGTTCCTTTTTTTTTACTTTACACAAACATCACAAAAAATACAACCAACATAACATTTGACTGGATGAAAATGTTACATTAGCACCTTTAAGATGTATTTGTATATGTGAAATAAAAAAAAAAAAACAATAAAAAAAACAAAAAAACAGGAAGTGCTTCTGGACCAGTATTGTTTACATCTAGCGAAATGGTCTATAGAAGGTTCAAACATTCACCTTACTTAATTACTTATCATACCGTAGGTGAACTATCCGCAGTGTCTCTAGTTTGAAGTGAGGATCTGCCAGCAAAGAGAAAAGCTTCTGAAGTTCAAAAGTAGCCAGTGCTGCAGAGAAACTGAGTTCAAGCTCTCTCAGGTGTGAGCGGTTCTTTTTAAAAGCAGAGAACAATGCTGATAATGTTTCCTGGCTTATATAACTGAATTCCAACCTGCAAAAGAGAGTCAGGAGAGTTCAGAGACTTCTCTCTGTAGATTTCACATCATTCTCATTTGGAAGTGAACACACAGCACATTTAAAGGGTTGCGAACTGAGAAATTAATTTTTCCTTGATCTTTTTACATGTAACAGGTCAACACACTATAAAACAGCCTGTAAGTTTGATATTTCAAAACTTTCTCATCAGTTCAAAAACAGCTTTGGTTAACACTTTAGAATACTGTTCCATCATTAATGAATAACTACACAGGAACAAATGACTAATGCATAATAATATTCTAGTAACTACTGTTAACTAACAAGAAATTCTGATTAACGAATCAGTAAGTAATAGCGCTCAGTTAACCATAGTAATTAAGAAATAAGAAAATCAATCTGTGTTGCAAAAACTTGGTTTGTCATTACTTACCTCAGAACTGTTACTTTAAAGTTTGGGTGTCTGAATGCCTCCGACAGAAGCTGTAAACCCTGATCTTCAGAGTTCTTATAGCATCTGCTCAACTCCAGCTCTTGCAGGCGACAAGAACTGCTACAGAGAGCTGCGGACAAGATCTTACAACTCTCTAAGGTTTCCATTCCTTGTAAACTGGGGAACACAAAACACAACATTACACATCATGCATCATGTTAAGTCTATTTCAATCATGTATCTAACACAGTGGAGCAGAAGTTTCATACTTAATACTTTGTTCCAATAATGATCACTAATAATTAAAAAAAAAAGTAACATTTTTTACTGACGTGAGTTTCTCAAGATGACAATCCGGGTTCATTAAGATTTGACAAATTCTCTCGACTGTCCTTTCACCCAGGCCAAATGAATTCAACAGCTTCAGCTCTCTCAAATGTGTCGGGTTCAGTAAAATTTCAGAGAGCAGAGGATCAGCATCAGTAGGATAACAATAATAGGGTGTCCTAAAAAGAATACAGTAAAGAAAGATGACACAGGTACTCTATTTTAAGTGTTTAAGAGTTTAAGAATTTTAAAATTAGAATGTATCACCTGGATATGACTTTAACAGAAATTATCTGAAATGAGATGCAGATATTGTTTTATTTTTTTGTAATGTCCAATGGATTTTAAGACTGCCTTGGTGTGATGATCTGGTTTGCTGTTTTCAGTAAGAGATTAGCACCCTCCTGTAACGTGTGCTAGCTGTAGAGAAATGCACAATGCAGGAGTAATCTAAAAAACAGTCTTTAACCATAAATCCAAGGGAAACAAACACTGAGAATTCAGGAGCAGATCACACAGCAAGCAAGTCCAAATAATAACTGGCAAAACAGAGAACTAAAGGAAGAGAATTTATACAAATACAAGAGAGGTACTAATGACTCAATTAACAAGGCTTAGGTGAACTGAATAAGCCAATCAGGGCAACTCAGGAAAACTAGGTCAAATGGAAAACTAAGGCAGGAGAACAGAAACTGCAAAAAACACAACTAAAAGTCCATAACTATTATGGTTTGCGCCCTTCCGGAAGGCATGTCTTCGCGCCGTAAAGAGTTCAAACTGAGGAGGGAGGGGGCTCTGGAGAAGGGCATGACACAGGAGAATAGACAGGGAGAAGGTGATGGTGGAAGAAACCATGGTGGATAAGATGGAGAGAGGAGCCATGGTGGAGAGATGGCAGGTGACACCCTGGGGATGAGCGATGGAGACAGAGCCGCTGGAGGTGGAGACCCAGGTGGAGCCAAGCAAACAGAGAGCCAGGGTGAGAACGAGGATCCGGAAGGCCAAGGCGGAGCTGACGGCTCAGGCAACTGAGGCGCAGCTAGGAATCTGGAAGACCACAGCGAAGCTGGAGCGACTGAGAATGAAGGCGGAGCTGGAGGGAAGGAGGAGCCTGATAGAGCCAGAGGGACAGAGTGACAAGGCAAAGCCAGAGGAGTGGAGTCCCGAGGTGGCGGATGGTTGACGACTGACCAAGGCGGAGCCGGAGGGACGAGGAAGCCCGGTGGAGCTGGTGGGATGATGGGCCACAGTGGAGATGAGGGAGCTAGGAGCCAAGGTGGAGCCGATGGGTGGGAGGACGAAGATGGAGTCCAGGACTCGGAGGCTAGAGGTAGAGACAGGGGATCCTCACGCCTAGGCGTGAGGACTGGAAGTCCCGAGGTGGATCAGAGCGCCCACATGGTTTAACAGGAGGTGGGAGAGGGAGGCTGGGTGGCAGATTAGGAGATGCAGGAGAGCTGGATGGAACCAGCGGAGACACAGGAGAGCTGGACGGAACCAGCGTTGACACAGAAGAGCTGGTTATTACCTCCCCAACCCAGTCAATCAGATCCTCTTCATTAGAACAGTCCATTAATTCCTCATAGTAATGTCCAGTTACCAGCTGCAGCTTACCCTCAGTGGCGGGAGTGTGGGTGGGGCTTCCCTCCAAGCCCTGGATCTCCACCAAAACTCCCTCGGGGATGGGTGATGTTGCCGGCTCTCACACTTGGTCAGACGATTTTTGGGGATCAGGCTCTGGGGTGATGATTGGCTCGTGGGTAGTCGTGGGTATATGCGCTGTCTCTCTTGTCACGCCAGGCTCAGACTCTCCATCTGCGGTGGGCTCTGGCAATTGCTTCATGCAGCGGGATGACAGCTAACTGGTCTCCGGGTCAGAAGTGGGGCTGGTGAAGTCACAGAAAGTAAATGGAGAGCCATTATTCACCAGCACCCACTCCACAAATGTGGCTAAAACCTCTCTCTGACCGTAGGCGTGCCTTACACTGCTCACTTAGGCTGGTGTAATAGAAAACACTGAGCGAACGGTCCGGGAAGTGGCTAAGGCATGCCAGATTGTCCCTGGTGTAGTGCTCCAGTGACCAGTCCAACTGCTCCAGGCAGAGGAGCTGAACGGCTGGTATATCCATTCCGGGAGGAGAAAAAAAATATAAAAGGGAAAAACACTGCAATAATCTTACTCAAAATGAGGGCCAGTTATTCTGTAACGTGTGCCGGCTGTAGAAAAGCACACAACGCTGGAATAATCCAAAAAAACGTCCTCAAGGAAGGAGAACAGAAACAGCAAAAACACAACTAAAAGTCTGTAACTGCTACACCTCACTAGATAGAATTTCAAATAAATATTTAAAGTAAGTATCGACAGATGTATCCTTTACAAAGAAGGTACTGCTCAGTATCCAAGTTATCCAAGACAATGAAAAATATTATCTAGAGACACAGAAATGTTGATTATATTACTGTCTGTACTACTGCAAAGCATTGCTAAAATGGTTTATTTTTATTCAAATATATACTTTTATTCAACATTTGAGTGGACATTATTTACTAGAGCTCGTAATATTTATTTAAACAGTGTATCATTAGCTTAGCAACGTGCGTTGTGTTACAAAATGCGTTCTGACTATATTTCATAATTATTTTCAGAACTGCTGCAAAGGGCGCAGTTGAGAACATTCAGTAACATATTAGAATAGGGAACACTAATCACTGTTTAACAAGTTGCTCAACAGCATGCATAACACTAGCATATTGACAATATATTAATACTTACAAAGCACATATATTTGCCTTATTCTGCGTGACCATATTCTAGATCACTTAAAAGTGTCATTGATTATGATTTCACCTATTTAACTTCAGTTAGTTTGTAATGTTGCTGTTTCAAACATAGCATTTGCAAAGTTACAATGCTCAAAGTTCAATGCAAAGGGAAATTTTGTACTTTAGACAACAGTTCTTTCTGGTCCTCGAATCTGATTGGCTGATAATGCAATATTAGAGGAATATCAGAACTCCAACAGCCATTTCACAGCTTGTAATCGTATCACTCTGCTTGCGGTACTTCTTACAGCGAGTGTCAAATCATCCCAAATCCAGTATCATTTTATAAATATTACTTTTTTTGTGTCACAGAATGTAGTTTCAAGAGGTTTTCAGGTGAGAATGTACATGCTTATATTTCAAATATGCAGTTTGTTAATAAAGATAACGTCTACTTGAAAGTTTGCGTCTACATTTTCAGACATGTGAGCATGAACCCGCCCAAGAGCACCTCACTTCAGCCAGATCTTCTGGAATTTACTGCTGGCTCTGATGTCTCTGCAGTGGCTACACATGAGATATAATTTGTTATAGGTAAATCTAATGGTCTTTTGGCTGGATTTATGGGTTTACTTATTTTTTATGGATTTATTTAAAATGAATGACTACTAGTCGACCAGAAAAATCTTTAGTCGAGGGCAGCCCTATTATTAACCTTACAATATCAAAAATACAGTGTTGGTATAGCATGATTTGAGAAGTAGCCTTACTTGTTAGAACACCGGATTTTCCCTAAAAGCTTGTCCTGAAAAGTGGCAGCGCCTCTAAATATGTTGCATTGTTTGTTGATAAGTTTTCTATAAAAGGGGACATATCATAAAAATCTGACTTTTTTTTATGTTTAAGTGCTATAATAAACAGGTCCCCGTGTATCCATCAACCCACAATGGGTGGGTTTTATTTACAGCTTCAAAGATGCAGATCGTATGGAGTGAATGAAGGTAAGAATCAAAGACAATGGACAGTTCAAGAGTTCTTAGATGTTTGTTGACGGGTTGTGTTTCTTGTTGCAGGCGTTGCTGAGATCGTTGGACAAAAAGTAGTAAGGAGTAAAGTGCCAAAAGATTTATCGGAGGTAGGTATCCACAGGTAAACATACCAGGGAGAGTCTGGAACAGTTCGGTACGTGAATGGTAGACCGGACGATGTGGAAATGTGAGGAGCGTGCTTATATAGGTGAGTTCATTGCAGTCAGCAGGTGCAGGTGATTAGAACTCTGGTGAGTGTGATCTGTTGTGTGTGGTGGCTGGTGACTGAGGCTGCGTGGAATGTTCTAGCAGCATGGGGTCAAGGATGTCATCCTGGGCCACCCAGGATCTTTCCTCCAGTCCATAACCTTCCCAATCTACAAGATATTCTAACCGGCCACCCTGTCGCCGTGAGTCCAGGATGTCTCTGACCTGATAGGTCAACGGTTGGTTGATCTAGAACCTCTGGAGAAGGAGGTTCGTCTGGTGCTATGGTTCTTGGTGCAGAGGAAAAACAAGGTTTACGGAGGTAAAGGTGGGGTGAATTCTGTACCTGTACATGGGAAGAGTGGGGGCTGGTAGCAGAGTATGCCCTGGAATGGCGTGAGTCCCGTGGTGTACTGTCAGATTGAATTTTGTGTATACTCTGCCCAGGGAAGTAAACAGCTCCAGCTGTGTTGATCTTCTTGACAGTATGCCCAGAGGTAATGTCCGAGTTCCTGGATCTTCCGCTCAGTCTATTCCTATGTGGGACCAGAGCCTCTGTGGTATGGGTAGAGGCACAAGCTTGCCTACAGGGAGATGACGAGAAGTTTTAGACATGGCACAGACTGAGCAAATCTGGACGTACCTGTTGACATCACGGGACATCCTTGGCTACCAGTACCGAGCTTGAAGAAGTGAGAGGGTCCGTTTGCTGCCTGGATGTCCAGAGCCCAGTACATTGTGGACTGAGGGAGTCTGTTTGCATCACGGAGATAATGGACGTTCTTGTGGTCTGTGATGACTGTGAATGAATCCTCCAGCCAATGCTGTCACTCTTCGGCTCCCTATTGCCGATGTCATGATTTTGCTGTGCTGGGAACAGTTTTTTGGAATAGTATGCACAGGGCTGGAGGCTCACCATACTGTTGGGACAGCACGGCCACGACGTGGTGTTCTTGAGTTTCACTGGGAGAGCGCAGAATCTCACCCGCCCACGCCTATACAGTTTTCCCTGGATTGTCTCGACTCGGAGCTCCTGGGCATGGCGTGTACGAGGTAGATGGAGTCGTCCCAGAAGGTGATATAAACTTGCCCGAGGAGCCAAAGTCGACGAGGGCAGGGACTGTAACAGAATAGTCTGGGGTGAGTAGTTGTACTGATAACAAGGAGAGGCAATTTCTGGTTCAATCTGAAGGGTATTCACCACTGGTCTAATAGGGCAGACATTGATGAAGTGATCCAATGCAGTGGAGTATAAGCAGAGTCCTGCTGCAAGGCGGCGAGCCCAATTGCATGGGCTCTGGTACTGGAAGGCTGGTGGCTGGTGCTGCAAGCTGGTGAGCGGTTTCGGTGGTATGGCAAGCGGACAGGTGTTGGGAGATTCAAGTGGCTCTCTGCATAAAGTTCTCCAATCCAACAGTGTCATCGTAAATAGCCATTTGCACATGAATTTGAGGATCCAAACCTTGCCTGTAGGCCCTTAGAAGGGAAGCTTCATTCCATCCGCTGGTTGCCATCAACGTTCGGAAGTGCAGAGTGCAATCGATTGTGGAGGAAGTGCCCTGACACAGCCGCAGAAGCTGATCTGACAATGAGAGCGGAGCTAAACACTTTTTGAAATGGTTAGTTTTGAAAAGCTTCATAGGAATTAATTATGGTACTGTTGGTGTTCCATTTTGCCTTGGCCCAAGACAGCACTTTGGCAGTGAGAAGTGAAATGAGGAAAGCTACCTTTGTGTGCTCTGTGGTGAATTTCTGCAGGTGCATCTCGATGTAAAGGGACATTTTAAGGAGGAAGCCACCACACCCACGTAGGAAGCAAGAATGGCCATGGGACTGGCAGAGGCAGATTGAGCGGTTGTGACAGGCATGAGAGAGGCTCGAAGAGTGAACCTCCGCGGGTGCAGGAAGCCGGGGATCCATAGAAGTAAATATTATGGTCTGGTCTTCTGTCACAGATGAGGCCAGAGACAACAGGTAAGTGAAACAGTGAACAGGTTTTATTCACAGGTTCAAGGTTGCAGATCATATGGAGTGAATGCAGGTGAGAATCAAAAACAATAGACAGTTCAAGAACTCTTAACTGTTTGTTGACAGGTTGTGTTTCTTGTTGCAGGCATTGCTGTGATCACTGAACAAGAATGAAGGAGTACAGCATCGGAGGATTCATTGGAGGTAAGTATCCACAGGTAAGCATACCAGGGAAAGTCTGGAACAGTTAGGTATGTGAATGGTAGATCGGACGGATGTGAGGAGCATGCTTATACAGGTGAGTTGATCGCAGTCAGCAGGTGCAGGTGATTAGAACTCTGGTGAGTGTGATCTGTTGTGTGTGGTGGCTGGTGACTAAGGTAACTGAGGCTGCGTGGAATTGCTGACAGTGACGTAGTAAGGGAACCTTATTATAATATTATAGCTCCTTAATCTGCACGCTACCACACATGGCGCCGCCACTTTGTTTTCGCAAATGACAACGATGTACAAATTCTAACGCCATTTCAAGAACAGAACATTATTTACAGTCCCAGCGTCAGAGGAGACAAGAGAGCAGTGGATGTATTTATTTATTTACTGTACGTTATGCTGTTGCCATGCAGATTTAATATAAAAATGCAATTTCTTTCCCAGCTGTTTACCTTCACAGACATGTGTTTTTGCAACTCCTGTGTGTTTTTTAAAATAAACTCAAAAGTTCAACTGCAATAAGACATGAAAGACAACTAAGTTTAGTATTCACATGCCATGTGACAGTCACTTCCTGTGCACGTCCTTCGGATGTGTGTGCTCAGGAAACCATATGTCAGAAGTTTAAACTAATATGTCTTTAAAACGTAAGATTTCAGTGCGATAGACATGATAATCAAAACCAAACAGATGTTTTTAGCAGAGTATCTGAGGTATCAGCTGTTAAGGCACAGCCCTATTCTTGAAAAGGGGGCAGGCAGCAGCTCATTTGCATTTAAAGAGGTATGCATGAACACAGCGTGTTTTGCTTCCACTCAAAATAGGCATTTTCGAAATGATATAATAAATGGGTGTTCTGAGCTGAAACTTCACAGACACATTCTGGGGACACCTAAGACTTACATTACATCTTGAAAAAGGGGCATAATAGGTCACCTTTAATAGTTTCTATTGTTAATTTTATGTTGTAGAAGGACGAAAACAAAGGGCAGCACTGTTTAGCTCCGCTAGCCAGTTAGTTAATGCTAAGTCATACTTATCAGTTAAATGCCTACAAAGTTTGTTTTTTTCCCACCATCGAGCTTCAGAGTAAACTATTCTTTGATTAGAGCTTTTATGCTTGTTTAGCTACAGGCACGCTAAATATGGTTCTGTGTTTGATTTGGCCACTGCAGTAAAGCCATGGCTTGTCTTCATAACAGGCTTGTAGTTCTGGAAACAGATATTTGGATACACTCGTTCTATAAAGACAAAACGCTATACATTCACGTTGGACCTGCAGTCTGTAATCAAATAATCCTTCCAAGGACTGTAGTATGATTTGTTAAAATGATTTTATGAAAAGCATGAATATTTTGTGCATGTATTAAGCTTTGGGTCTGATATGAGCTTAAATTGATAAGGCAGTTTTGATACCATTGTTTTACAATACACCGCAGCACATGCAACTACCCATAATGGTAAGGGGCGTGACATTTCCAGACAATGTGCACCAGGAGTTTAGCGATTCACAACACACTGGGCCAGCTAAACAATCTGAGCCCATTGTGTATTTCTGAGGAAGGGGCTTCATAAAGCCATGAACTCAACTGACTGTTTTAGGAGAAAGTGTTGGGTAAAACGTGAAAAAAAAAAAAAAATTAAAACGAAGCATGGCCCCATTACAGTGCATCCCATAAAGACAATTAAGACTTTAAAAATTTCTTGAGAGTTGAAAAGCATTCACTGCATGATGAGGCCTATTAGAATGCAGTTAGAATGCCCCTATAATTCAAGTAATGAAAGAAAAGAATACTTGTGTATGAGTTTTTATTTTTTTATACACTGCCCTCCAAAAGTTTGGAAACACTCCTGGCAAAGTGTGGTTGTGGACGATATCAGCATAAATCCTTATCATTTTTTGGTAATACATTAAAGTAACCTGACATTATCATTGAAGACCAGCAATAATAATTTTCATTTTGATTACATAATAATAGCAACATACAGTGCATGGCAAAGTCAGACATGCCCCTTTGCCAGCTGTGATGCCTGATTACTGGTTTAAACTTGGCCCAGGGTTTTAAAAGATTTCTGGGTCAGCACACCTTAATAGCTTCAACAACTGATTGCCAATTAAGAATACAATGAATACATTATATTTCAGATTATGCAGAGCTGTAATAGCTGCTAATGGTGGATATTTTGATGAATCGAAAAAGTTTTTTCTATCTATAAACTGTTTATGTAATAAAATATGTTTTCGTAGTTTGTGTTGTCCCTTATCACAAATTAAAAAGGTTTCATGCCAATATTGTCAAAAACCACACTTTTCTAGGGCCTTTCCAAACGTTTGGAGGGCAGTGTATTTATCACACAATTTGTGTTCATTTGCTGTTGTATGGACTCACCTGAGTATCTCCACTTTGCAATTAGGGCTTCTCATACCAACGGATAATAGGTTCAGTCTTATAAAACTCAGAGCCTTTTTCTCTATGTCAATCTCTCTGATACGATTGTCTGGTGATCTCAGAGTTGAGGCGATCAGTGCCCAGCTCAGATCTATGACCCCATCCAGTCTTAGGTAGAAAGAAAAAACATTTATAGGTTAACTGACATCAAATGCAAAATAAAATGCTAAATATTACTGACGTCTCATGTTATTTAGAGGCATCTGTTTACACTCACTGAACATCCTGAATTTTTATTTGTCAAAAGTACACTCAGTTTTTTTGTTTGTTTGTTTATGTTACACTGGTTGATATGACAGTCATCTAGAATTACATGTAGTAGTGGTTTTCAGCTACTGATGGCATTATAGAAATGAGTTCTCATTTATTTCATAATAGAAGGTGCAGAGTATAAATGTAACAATTATAATGTTATGACTGGAGTCTTTATATATTCATTATGAACATTCATTCATTATGAACATTTCTCAAAGATCTATTAATTTCTTTGCATGTTCTTTTTATTTTTTAGTTCTTTAGTTATTTTCCGATAAGCACATTCACCCTGCACAGTCACATTAATTTTACATTAGTTTTTGTGCTGAATAAAACTTTTTACATGAACGACTCACCGAAGAGTCCGATTGGCATTAGCATCCTTTCAGTAGCTTAGAAATAAATAAATATATAATATATATAAACATATACATACATCTCACTGTGCTCACCTGAGGACTCTGGAGATCTTGATGACAGGCAGCAGTCTCATAATGGCTTCATCTGCATTAGCATATTTTCTGACATCAAATGTCAGTGATGAATCCTCAGAGGTCAGCAGAGTAGTTGCTATATGTGACCACTCTGAAGGAGTGACATGCACATCCTCATCTATTTCAAATTCAACCCGGCCTCGATTGTGAACCACAGGCAGGGCTACGTCAAGCTCCTCCAAACAGCGAGAGAGATTAACTGAAATCTCATATAATGGCTTTGCCTTGATTTTCTGTAAAATATTTTTGACTACATCCTCTGTCCTTACATGAAGAGATGTATTTTGGAAAAAGCAGGACAGAAACTTGTTGCTTGGACCTGCAGAGATGCCCAAGAGAAAGAGGAGAAATATGTCTAGTTGACCAGTTTTGCTCCGTAAAGCTCTGTCCACTGCTCTTCTGTGCATATCAGTTGGTATGTCTGTAGGACTGAGCAACATTTGTGCTTTTTCTGCAAGTGTAAAAAACATTACATTTCCCTTGCTGGGTTCATAATGCACAGCAACATACAATGCTGCCAGGAACTCTTGGATGCTGGGATGCGTGAAGCGGAACATTTTCCCTAAACCCATCAGGTTCTGTTTTCTGAAAAACATGGGCCAATCTTCAGAGAGTTTGACAGGAAGAAGAGGATCAGTATTGGTTTCTCTCTGGTCCTTTTCCATAAAGGTCAACGTGTCCTTTTCCAACATGTGCCAAGCCAGTTTACCCAACTTCAAGATCTCCTCTGTGTCTGATTTAATGGACTTTTCCACTTGTCTCTTCATTTGAATCAGGAGAAAATGTGTGAACATCTCTGTCAGGGTGAGTGGAAGATCTGTGGTGCAACTGTTACCAAATAGCTCTTCCAAAACAGAGGAAGCCATATGACAAAAGAATGGCAAGGAGCGCATGATGTACAAGGTTCTGGATGATTTCACGTGAACAGTCGCTCTTTCAGCAATGGTTTGGTCAATCACTTCACTTCTGATCTGTTCTTCCCACTGTAAGTCATCAAACCCATGAAGTTCAACCACCTTCTGTATATGTTCTGGAGGAATTAGACCTGCATCTTTTAACCTTGATGTGACCAAGATTTGGGCAGAAGGAAGAAGGTTCCCTTTGAGAAGATTCACCAGAATGCAGCCTATAGAAACCGGTGTCATTGGGTCAGTGCATGACTTGGTGTTCTTGAAATGAAGAGGAAATCTTAATTCACCAAGTCCATCCCATATAAAGAGGATCTGGGATCGTTCAAGGGTCTCTGGCTTCAGTAACTTTGGAAAGAGCAAATCTAAGAGCTGCATCAGGCTGAATTTTTTGTTATGTAAGATGTTCAGCTCACAAAGGTGAAAAGGAAACACAAAATCAATGTGTTTGTGTGTTCTGCCTTGTGCCCAGTCTAAAACAAACTTCCTCACAGCTGTTGACTTGCCAGATCCAGATATTCCTTTCATCATAATGGTGCGGATACGCTCGTCTGTAGAAAAACGAGGCTTCAGGAGATCATCATAACTAATCACATTTTCATCTGTAATGTCCTCATTGTAGGGTCTTTCCAGCTCACGCATCTCATGGACAATCTGGCCATCCAAATGTGTCCTGTTTGATACATACATCTTCAGTGGAATGTCATTTGGAGACTTTAGAGTGTCTTCATATCTCTTTCTTAAGGATTTTTGCAGTAAAGATGTCAAAGTTTGCATCTCCTCTTTAGGAGTTTCTTCTGCAGCAAGTGAAGAGCTAGAAATATGTCAGAGATGTGTTCAGTGGGCTTGTATACAATATAACAGTATACCATATTGTATACTTCTCTCATTGTAACCTATCACCCACATGATAAACAGATCCCTTGCTACTGTTTATTTACCACCTAGACTAAAAATAGCTGCTACACACAGAAAAAAATGGTGCTTCAGCGGTTTTTTGGTGTGATTGTGGTGCTATATAGCACCGTTAGTGTATAAAGAACCGGTCAAGCCCCTGTCTGGTTTTTCAGCGGTTCTTCAGTGGTTCTTTGGGGTCGTTAAGGTGCTATATAGCACCACTGCCATACAAAGAACCTGTTAAGCCTCTGAATTTGACAAAGGTGCCATATAGCACCTTTTAAAATAGGTGCTATATAGCACTAAAAGTGGTTCCCCTATGATTATGAGCCAAAGAACCACTTTTAGTGCTATATAGCACCATTTGTTTTTAGAGTGTATAACCCTAGTCTTGATAACACAGTCCTCAGTAACTTTAGACATTTCCAACCTTTCCTTTCTTTCTAAAGTATAAATGTGGTCGCCATACAATTTCAGTCTCATTTGGATAAACACAATATGCATGAACCATTTGAAAACCAGTCTGGTTTTAATCCTCTCCATGGCACAGAGACTGCTCTCACACTGTCACTGTTTCCTGTGGTGTACCTCAAGTATCTGTTCTGCGTCCACTTTTATTTCTAATCTATATGCTTCCCAATTCTGTTTTTCCTCCTCGTTTCAACAAGATCTCAAAGCACGGATGCCTTAAAAGTTCCTTAAAGGGATCCCTGGGTATTAAGACTTGTATGGCTTAATATAATGGAAATTATGTCTCTTACTAAATATGTAGTAGAAAACCCCGTTTTATGTTATTTAAAAAATCCAAATAATTTTATGCATATTTTGGACAATGAGGGGTGCCATTATTTTGATGGCATGAAATGATTGCACCCGGTGAGCTACTGGCACTACCTGCTACTATTTTTACCACAACACAACTCTGAAGATAAAGTACTGATATGATAACCACAGCTACTAAAAAAACATATGCATGGCGATGGATATAAACGTAGACTTAACCCAAATGCTGTACCATTGGTTTTTCCCCACAAGGAGTCTAAACTGCCCCCAGATATCGAGTGATGTTATGACATGACAAGCATCGGCATGTTTACATCCTGCCAGGTTGGCATCTAGCATTTCCTGTCTCTGCTATTTGTAACCTCTTTAAGTAGCTGTGGCCTACTAAGAGCCTCCAAAGGCATCAGGGCTAAAGTGGAAAAAACAAAGACCCAGGTCTTTAGGAAGTTTTATTTGTCCACAGGCATCTTCCCATTCTTTTGTCCTCTTTCTATCCCTAGGAAAGCAGTGAAGATTTACATCACTTCTCTTGTTGCCCTTCGACAAACCCAAAGCCACACAATGTGCCATCATCATCGTATTTTGTTTTCGAAGTTCTTATTCTTATTCTGAGTTGTGTTGTTATCAACACCCGTTCCGTTGTTCAAAATATGTATAAAACAATGTGGATTTTTTTAAATAACGTAAATCTTTTAAGGGTTTTAACAACACATTTCAGTATTGCTGGGTACACACCACAAGATATTTGTTTTTATAATATACCCGGGGTTCCCTTTAAAACTGACAAAACAGAAATTCTTTAAAGAAGAAATAAAATAAAATTCCCAAAATCCACATCTCCATTCATATTGACAGAGTTACCCATTATATGGAATCTTGGAGTTTTAGTTTATTCTAAATTACACTTTGAACCTCATATCAGCCAGCTTGTTGCAACATTGTTCGTATACAACCTTTACTAAATCTCAATGATGCAGAAACTGTTATCCTATTAAAGCCCTTAACTGTTTGTAACAAAACGCTGCTTGTGCCCTTTAGCATTTAACAAAAAAAACAAAAAAAAAAAAAACAATTTGCACTATAAATAAACTTACAACATAACACTTAAGTGCACAACAACACTTACCACGACTCTGTGGACTGATTATTCATTTTTGTTTGGTGTTCAAAACCATTTTCTTTTAGATTTTCTGCCGTCGTAATCAGTGCTGTAAATACAAAACGCAGACTCTATATAAATACACAGGGTTTCCTGGGCTCTTTAATGTTGCTAAAATACTACACATAAAATGTTCCTAACACCTGACCGGTATCAGTGAAATTAAGTCCTGAGAAAACACACCTGTGACACTGAACAACAAATATGAATCTACACTGCATGTGTTAAGCCATTATTCTGAGACACATAAGTGAAACTCTGCATTAAAACAATAAGAGCGCCAAAAAGTCACTTAAATCTGCCTCCAAATCTTTAGTTTTATATAGTTACTGTACTGCATAGCTAATAAATAGCAATCTAATATTTAGCCTTGTTCACACTCTTACTTTCGCTTTTAACTACTTTAGTTTTTTACATATTCTCTGTAAACGTAAATCAAAATATCAAAACAACCGTATACGCATGGATTACCGCAGAAATGTGATGATTTGTTGATTGTTTTTTGACAGCGGTCAGCGCATCCCTCCCTCTCAGTGTAGCTGCACAAGAGGCGTGACTACAGAGAAACGTATGAGGAAGAGAACAGCTCGGCCGCATAATAGTAGTCAGTTTTCACACCAAAACAGTTCCGCTCGTTCACGCATGAATGAACGACATGTGTTTCACCACAAGAACCCACGAATTCATGTAGAACTGAATATGATTTCCATCAATAAGAAGGTGGCTTTGTTGACCACCTGTTACCCTGGTGAAAAAAACAGCATATACTGGTTAGGTATGTTTTGGTACTGGTTTAAACTGGTCCTTTGCTGGTTTATGCTGGTCCTTGACCAGCAACATGACCAGCATAAACCAGCAACATGACCAGCATAAACCAGCAAAGGACCAGCTTAAGCCAGCATCAAAACATACCTAACATGACATCTCGACCACATGCTGTGGAGCAGTGCTGTTTCACAGGGTCACACTGACGTCTGTAATGAGCTGAGTGATCTATTATAATTACATTCAGTGAGAAACGATCATAAGCATGAATTAAAACTCTTGAGAAATGTAAACACATTTTTGAGAACATGTCACATCATCAGTGTAACGAGGCTCATTCTCACATGAAACTAAATAAAGCAGGCTTTCAGTGTTTAGTTGAACAGTTTACTATACAGCAGCTACAGTTCATGTATAGTACTTGTGAAATAATGCAACATTTGTCATTACAAGGCAACTGTTACATTCATTTATACAAAGTACTGCATTGTAGTTAAGGTTGCAATGTTTTATATAATTGTAGTAATAAACTGTAAGGTTTTACACAGTACTGCATCTTTGAGAAAAAAATCTAATTATCAAATAGATGATCAAATATGGTGATGCTGAGTCCAAACTATTAATACAAAGTACAGTTTTGTAACAATATATAAAGACAGCAATCTTTTTCTGCTGATTAAGTGATAATACAACACAACCTTACAAATGTTGTTCACATAAAAAATGCTACAAAATGCACATCACGTTTGAAAAAGCATGACATCCTCTAGCAAAACAGGCACTGTATTTGCAATCAGAAATAACACAAAATTTGTAAGAAACAAGTATTGAATTTCATTCATCAAATATGATTAATAACGTTACTTATCCAGTAAAAAGTGTACATGTAAAATAAACACTAAAAAAAATTCATTTTGGATCACTGTGGTGAAAACCACCTCACTATATTTAAAGATTAAAATATAAATTAAAAATTAAATTATGCCATAATTTTCTCAAGTTGTTCTAAACATGGATGACTGTTTATGCTGCAGAAGAACAGAAAAGATATTTTGAAAAATGCTGATCTTTAAGGGATAATTCACTCAAAAATTAACATGAGAGAAAGAAATAGAATGTTCTTTAAAGACACAATAAATAGAAATAGAATGTTCTTGAAAGACACAATATGTAATCTTCACAGCTAGAGAGCGCATATTCAAAACAAACACTGAAACATTGTGTAGTTTGATGACGTCGTGTTTGAGTGTAGAATCATGGGAGTTGTCGTCTTTATCCCCACAGCCGATGCAGTCTGACAGCACAAAAAATCATGTTCATGGATGAGCTAATATACTAAAGTCACTGTAATATGAAGCAGGGTGGTGCTGAAAAGCTGTGGAAGTGAAAGGAGACTGCTGGGGCGATTGCTAATGAGAGACGATCACACACGGTTTTAAAAGCAGCGGAGCTTTTATTATGCCACAGTCAACCGCTTCCGCTCCTTCCTGTCATGCATATATGAGGTAAAACAGCACTGTTTTATCATACTAAATGCATTTGAGTGTGTTGAAAGTTCTGTTATAATGTTACTCAGTGCGTTCGTCACCTGTCTAATATACCGCAAAACAAAATAAAGTGTCTTTAGTGTTGGCAGGCACCGCATGGTCCACTGCTTAAGTTCTTATTTCTCTGGATTTAAACAGCACTTTTGGGAGTAATGCAAGTACAGACGTCAACAAAATATATAACACTATTCTAATGTTTTTTGGACATTTTAATCAAAAAATCTTAAAATCAGGTTTTATAAGAGAATGGCACTCTCTAGTGTAGTGTTTCTGAACGGGGGCGTTCGGACAGCATCGGGGGGCGCTGGAAGCAATATTTTTGAAAGGGGGGCGCTGAGCTATTCTTGGGGGGCGTTTGGTCAAGACGAGTTTACACCAAAGATGTATGAGCTTAAACTTGCAAAAGAAAATGGTCTGCCACATCCTAACGCTGTCTCTACACTGGATACATCAAAGCGCACTTTCTATATATATTTCTATATATTTTTCAACTTGTCGGTAGCGCAAGCGCGTGGAATCCCGCAGGCAGAAATAGAACGCGGCATCCGTTTACTGTAGCGCTCGCGCTCAGTTGTTACTGAACGACTGATCATAACGGGATCTATGTGCTTTAACACACGTGTCGCGCTGTTTGCGGCCAGTGTAGTAGTGTTGTTAGTTGCTAGTTTACACCATTACTCCCGCCCCTAGACTAGACGGTGTACCATTTCCTTAGCAACGACTTGAGTACTTTTGCTTGATTTGGCTGCGTCAAAACAATAGCAAGCATTTAGACACGATAAAGCAAGATATGTTTTTTCTTGTTTAGAAAAATTAATATTAAAGCTTTTTGTTTGCTGATTGGCCGCGGGTGGTCTGAATGCCGTATTTCTAAAGAGTTTATTCAAAGCTCACAAATATAGCCTAATTTATATCCACGTGGCTTTTTTGCTCCTTTTTTTGCTTCTAATGATAATGATATTTCCAATGATAAATCAAGAATGTGATGAATGTCATGTGGCATTCAATGACATTAAAAAAAATAATAAAATAAAATTATGTATGGCTGTTTTTTGGCGCTAAAATACATGCTTTCAAAATGGGCATATATTTTATAAATAAAATCTAGAATATAATATGGACTACCATTAAAAAGGTCAGTATGATTTGTTAAAAAGGTTTCATTTGTTTGTTTTATAAAACAGCCTACAGTAAAAACAGTAAATCTACCATTTGGAAAAAAAAAAAAGGCTTTTTATTTGAATATATTTTAAAATGTGTTTTCTTCTCATGCTAAGCTATATTACTACAGCTTTCAGTGTCACGTGATCTTTCAGAAATTATGCTGATTGTTGCTTAAGAAACATTTCTTCTTATTATTATTGCTGGCACATCACACTGACAAAAAAAACAAAAAAACAAAAACAAACAAAAAAAAAAAACAAGATTTTAAATTTAATTGACTATAACAAACATATAAATCAGGACAGCACTAAAATAGTAACTATTTTTAAAATGAGGAGCATATGTTTCCTATCTTTCTACAACCCCAATTAAAAGTTGGGGCATTTTGTGAAATTAAGAATATGTCATTTGTTCTCTTTAGCCTTTATTTAATTGACTTAAGTACAAAGAAAAAAATCCAATGTTTTCACTGGCCAACTTAGTCTTATTTTGTTAATATAAACAAATTTTGAGCCATCATCCAGCTTTGCTTGCGAAGACTGAGAAGCTCCATTTATAGCCAAACATGATACCCTCACCTATTACCAATTCACCTGCTTGCTGTGTTTCAAAGCAGTTTATTGGGTTATTCTATAACCTTTTCACTTTTTTTTTTTGTCTCTGTCCCAAATTTTTTGGAGTGTGCTGCATACTTCAAATAAATAAAGAAATAAATAAACAAATATTTTCTAAATAAATATACTTATATTTACAAAATACATTTAAGTCAGTGAAACAAGTTTGATTACAATGTAATCAAACTTTAGCCATTAATATGTTTTTAAGATACTGAAAAAAGCACAAATGTGAGGGCATGTCAAAACTTCTCCAGGGCCCCAAAACACCCTCAGACCCCAGAGGGTTAAAGGAGAAGTCCACTTCCAAAACAAAGTTTTTTTTTTGACAGTCGTTTTTCCAGACTGTGGCGCATCGCGTGCTTGTATGTTACTGATATTAATCGTGATGAGCTCTCATATTAATGGAGTTAACTGATTGTAATTTAGGACACAAAAAATTCATATCAATAATATAAGGGTGCTTGTGACAGAAAATTCGGCTCTTGTTCAAGCTGGAATGAACAATGAATGAAATGCTGGAATATTTAATCCCAGCTGGGAATGTTATTGTTCTAAAATGTTTCAAGAACATTATGGTATGTTCTGGTAATGTTTTTAGCGGCAAGTTTTATTTTAATTCTCTGAATATTCTCCTAAAAGGTAGAATAACATTCTCTAAAACATTCTAAAAATGTTTATTGATAACATTGTTAGAACATTGTCCTTTAACATTCTAATAAAGATTTAATCAGGAAGCTTCCCATTGGACATTGGATGTGGACTCTAATGTTGCTCAGATGTTAAATTTTGGTTAAAAGTAAAAACCCAACCTTTGTTTTGATGAAGCTCCAGCTTCATTAAATAACTCCAAAAACAGCATTACATTACCAGCTTCACTTATTATAAACCAGATTGAGTTTATTTCTGTCATACATTTACAAAATGTCCTATTGAGATTAACAGAGGTTTAGATGTTGATGTCTGTTTGAAAGTATTAGTTTGGTTTGGATGTCACCATTATGCTGAAAGATGTTTGCCTTAGTTGGGCAGTTTGTCTCTTGGCTTTTTGTTGTTTTTGTTTGTTTGTTTGTTTGTTTGTTTGTTTTTTTAAGTTGCTGTAACTACTGTTTGTTACAGCCAAAACAGCAAGAGAACATGTAATTAGATGATGCTGTTTGTTTCCTAATAATTAAGATATCATCACATAGCGGTCTGATTTCATCCAGTAATATGGAATAATGTGCAACTAATATGGTATTAGTTGCACATTATTTATTATAGCACCTCAATAGTTCTACAGACTGAGACCCAGCAGAATTTTAATCAGACATCTTCAAGGGTTTTAAAAAAAGACATTTGTCACACAAACATCAAGGTAACAAACATAAACACAGTTAGAGCAGCCAAATAAAAACTATATCATTGAAAAGTTTGAATCAAACTGCACAACTTACCATAATAGTGAGTTCAAACCAAACTATTACTTAAAGTCAATCCGGTTTATAATATGTGAAGCTGGTAATGCTGTTTTTGGAGTTATTTGATGACGAGGAAATAGATGCTGGATCAAACAAAGGTTGGGTTTTCATATTCTACCAAAACTGAGCAATATAAGTACACAACTAGTGTGTTGGGGAGCTTTATTAGAATGTTAGAGGATAATTGTCACGAATCTGGTTGGTGAGCTGCGGACCGCTCACCACCAGATGTCGCTCTCACTCCATTTACACACACGGACTGTTGCACTACACCCCGGACTACATTCCCCATCAGCCATTACACGTCACCCGCGTCCAATCAGAGTCACCATAAATACCCCGGTCTTCCTGTCACTCGTGGCCGAGGATTGTATTGAATTGATTTGTATTTTCCATAGCTTTCGTGCTAAGCGCATCTCCTAGTTTTCCCCCCGTGTCTTGTTCCCCGTTGTCTAGTTTTGAACTCTCGCTCGTCTGACCACCCTTCTGCCTAGCCCCTGTTTGATATCGTTCGCCGCTGGACTGACCCCCGCCTGGTTTAGGATTATTCGTCGTCTTGCTGTCCATGTACCTGTCTACTGTTGCCCGACCCTGCCTGCCTGTGACCATGTCTATGTCTCGTCCTCCTAATAAAAGTCTGCACTTGGATCCGCACGTCTCTCGTTTCCCTCCCTACGTTACAGAATCCTCGGCCTCTACAGGATCCAGCAACTTCTCATCCGGACGCCACGCAGGTATGAACACCACAAAACTGTTGTTAGCCCTCGAGCAGGGCACACGAACGCTCGAGGGCTACATCCAAGAATTTCTGGACATTGCTCATTACTCCGATCTCCCAGACTGTGTTTTAATAGATCTGTTTCACGAGGGCATGAATCAGCCGCTCAACTCACGGCTCCGTCGTGAGGCTCCGCGTTCTTCACTTGAGCGTTTTTTGGATTATGTTTTGTTGTGTGTGGGATCGCCGTTTACTGTGGGTGTCGCGGAGGAGGAACGCGACAACGCGGTAATGGCGGCCACGCATCCCGCTGACGGTATGGTGGCCGCGCCGGAGCGCGAAGCCACGGACACATTTGCCGCCTGGATCGCTCGTGAGATGGCGGCCGTGTCGGAGCGCGCTCGAGCAATGGCGGCTAAAACAGAGCTCCATCTCGTCACAGCTGCCATATCAGAACCATTTAAAGGTACAGTTAAATTTCCTGAGTTAAGTCAAGTTGCAACTGTGTTTCCTGATTCAAGTCAAGTTTCTAAGCCAAGTCAGGCTGGAGCTGCGTTTCCTGCACCAAGTCAAGTCAGCGCTGCTCTTCCTAAGGCAAGTGAAATTAAAACTGTGTTTCCTGTGTCAAGTCAGAACTGTTGATACTATGTCAAGTCAAGTTACAGTTGTCGCTTCTGTCTCAAGTCAAATTACAGCCATCAATCCTGAGCCAGAGCCACTGCACAAGATGGCTGCCACGCCAGAGCCACTGCACAAGATGGCTGCCACGCCAGAGCCACTGCACAAGATGGCTGCCACGCCAGAGCCACTGCACAAGATGGCTGCCACGCCAGAGCCACTGCACAAGATGGGTGCTACGTCTAAGCCTGCTAACGCCTCATCAGCCAAGCCACAGCCTGTTCACGTCATGTCTTTTGCACCCGAGTCTGCACCCATCATGGCCGCACTTCCTGAAGCGGTTTCTGAGTCAAGTCACATAACAGCGGCTGTTCCTGAGTCAAGCAAAGTTGCAGCCGTGGGTCTTGAGTCCGGTCACGTCTCTCCTGACATCCCAAGACCACGGCTTATGATGGCCCACGTGCTGGACTCACCCCTAAGGGCCGTATGGGCAGCTAAAGTGGCGCTCCTTCACGTCGCGGCTGCTATCCCAGGGTCAAGTCAAGCTTCCAAGTCCGGTCAAGCAACTGAGTCAGGTCAAAGCACAGCTGCCGTTCTCCTTGAGTCAAGCCAAGATACAGCTGTCGTTCTCCCCGAGTCAAGCCCAGTCACAGCTGTGCTCCACGAGTCAAGCCCAGTCACAGCTGTGCCCCACGAGTCAAGCCATGTTGTTCCTGAGTCAAGCCACGTTACAGCAGATCCCCCCAAGCCAAGTGACGTCATCGCTGCTGCTCTTCCCTTAGTGGCAGTGGCCATGTGGTGTGTGTGGGCGGCCCACTGTGCTCCTGAGGACACGCCTGTTCCCAGGTCAGCACCAGAGCTCGCGTCTGATCACAAGCCTGCACCAGAGCTCTCGTCTGATCACAAGCCTGCACCAGAGCTCTCGTCTGATCACAAGCCTGCACCAGAGCTCTCACCTGATCACAAGCCTGCACCAGAGCTCTCACCTGATCACAAGCCTGCTGCAGAGCTCCCATTTGATCACAGGCTTTCTTCAGAGGTCCCGTATGGTCTCAAGTCTGCTTCAGAGGCCTTCCCCGTCGGAGAAGCTGCGCCAATGCCTCCAGAGGTGTCGGCGCCAGCCGTAGAACCTCTTATGGAGGGGGCGTTAACCTCTAAACACTCTGCTTCTCCCTTTTTCCTGTCTGCATCCTCTGTCACTGTTCTCCCCAGGTCCCAGTCGATGACGCAGCCTCCTGTTCCGCCCCGGAGGGCTGCTCCGCCTCCTGTTCCGCCCCGGAGGGCTGCTCCGCCTCCTGTTCCGCCCCGGAGGGCTGCTCCGCCTCCTGTTCCGCCCCGGAGGGCTGCTCCGCCTCCTGTTCCGCCCCGGAGGGCTGCTCTGCCTCCTGTTCCGCCCCGGAGGGCTGCTCCGCCTCCTGTTCCGCCCCGGAGGGCTGCTGCACCTTCTCCCTCTATTCTGTCTGCCTCCTCTGTCCCTGCTCTCCCCAGGTCCCAGAGCATGATGCAGAGTCCTGTTCCGCCCCGCAGGGCTGCTGCGCCTCCTGCTCCGCCTCCGGTTTCGCCTGGGAGGGCTGTTGCGCCTCCGGCTCCGCCCTTGGGGGCTCTAGTGTCGCTGGCTCTGCCTCCGGCTCCGACCTGGAGGGCTGTAGCACCGTCTGTTCTGCCTCCGGCTCCGCCCTGGAGGGCTCTAGTGCCACCTGTTCTGCCTCCAGCTCCGCCCTTGGGGGCTCTAGTGTCGCTGGCTCTGCCTCCGGCTCCGACCTGGAGGGCTGTAGCACCGTCTGTTCTGCCTCCGGCTCCGCCCTGGAGGGCTCTAGTGCCACCTGTTCTGCCTCCAGCTCCGCCCTGGAGGGCTCTAGTGCCGCCTGTTCTGCCTCCGGCTCCGCCCTGGAGGGCTCTAGCGCTGCCTGTTCTGCCTCCGGCTCCGCCCTGGAGGGTTCTAGCGCCGCCTGTTACGCCTCCGGCTTCGCCCTGGAGGGCTCCACCGGCTCCGCCCTGGAGGGTTCTTGCACTGCCTGCTCCGCCTCCGGCTCCGCCCTGGAGGGCTCCTGCCCTGCCGGTCCTGCCTCTATCACCGGGTCCTCCACAGGGACCTGGCCCTCCAGCCCTTGCCCTGTCTCGCTCCCGCCCCACCGCTCCCCTGGACTGGTATTCGGTTGGAGCGTCTGGAAGCCGCTCCTTGGGGGGGGGCTATGTCACGAATCTGGTTGGTGAGCTGCGGACCGCTCACCACCAGATGTCGCTCTCACTCCATTTACACACACGGACTGTTGCACTACACCCCGGACTACATTCCCCATCAGCCATTACACGTCACCCGCGTCCAATCAGAGTCACCATAAATACCCCGGTCTTCCTGTCACTCCTTGCCGAGGATTGTATTGAATTGATTTGTATTTTCCATAGCTTTCGTGCTAAGCGCATCTCCTAGTTTTCCCCCCGTGTCTTGTTCCCCGTTGTCTAGTTTTGAACTCTCGCTCGTCTGACCACCCTTCTGCCTAGCCCCTGTTTGATATCGTTCGCCGCTGGACTGACCCCCGCCTGGTTTAGGATTATTCGTCGTCTTGCTGTCCATGTACCTGTCTACTGTTGCCCGACCCTGCCTGCCTGTGACCATGTCTATGTCTCGTCCTCCTAATAAAAGTCTGCACTTGGATCCGCACGTCTCTCGTTTCCCTCCCTACGTTACAATAATGTTCTAACAGTGTTATCAATGAACATTTTTAGAATGTTTTAGAGAATGTTATCCTACCTATTTGCTGAACATTCTAGGAACTAAAATAAAACTTTACCAGAACATGAAAAATTTCTAGATGGAGTACTGGTATCAGCGTGTTTCACCACAAGAACCTATGAATTCATGTAGAACTGAATATGATTTCCATCAAAAAGAAAGGACAGTGTAAACTGCTGAAAACTGCTGAATTGTTGGCACAATTTTATGTGTCCAATTTTATGTATAAATAATGACAGTCTGATCAAATAATAAAAGTTACATTCCTGAATGAAATTCTAGCTAACTGATACTGTGGGCTCATTGTGGCCAAGCTTGGGGAGGCTTCAAATTCTGCCCACAGTATTCAACCCATTTAGGGCAGATGGTGCACAATGTGCAATGCACAATGTGTGCTGAATCTATCATATTGTTTGCAGAGTTTATAGTAATTTTGTAATGTTAAAAATAAAATTGAGAATAATTCTAAGATCATTCAGTTGACTGTGATCACCTGTCACCTGGAGATACTGCTGGCCTTTGCTTTAAGTGATATGTTACATTTCCTCAATATTTGTATGGCTTAAAATAACAAGCTTCATCTCCAAAATCTTCTAGATGACATCTCGACCACATGTAACTGAGGTTAATTTAGTGTCCCTGCTGGCTGTGGAGCAGTGCTGTTTCACAGGGTCACACTGATGTCTGTAATGAGCTGAGTGATCTATTATAATTACCTTCCTTCAGTGAGAAACAACCATAAGCATGAATGAAATCTTTTGAGAAGTGGAAGAACACATCTTTAAGAACATGTCAGCACATCCTCAGTGTAATGAGGGCTCATTCTCACATGAAACAAAATAAAGCAGGCTTTCAGTGTTTAATATCAGTTTCAGTTTACTATATAGCAGGTACAGTTAACGTATAGTACTTGTAAAATAATGCAACATTTGTCATTACAAGGCAACTGCATTAATCTATACAAAGTGCTGAACTGTAGTGAAGGTTATATTGTTTTATATAATTTGTAGTAATAAACTGTAAGTATTTTCAGGGCTGGTTAGAGCAGTAATTTAAATCTTTAAATAGATACATTTATCATGCAAGTATTCACTGAGTTTTGCTTCTGTTCATAACCGAGACCGCAGAAAGCTCATCCTTTTTTTCTTTATTTTACAAAAGCACAACATTTTGTTGATATTGTAAGTGCACACAAATAAAAGTAGACCTTTTGCAGTTCCGAATAATGTATTACACTCACCTTTATGAGCAAAAATTACAGCATATTTTATGTTTCCACTGTTATTAAGCAAAAATGCAAGTGATTGCGCTGGCGTCTCCATGTCCTGCAAAGCACGCTTTAGCTTCTACTCTCTGCACAAACGATTAGATATACCCCTAATAGTGCACATTTATCTAGGTTAAATTAATAAATTAATATTGTGAAATGCATTAAGTGTTTTATGTAATAAAGAGCTTGGAATAGGCTATACATTAAAGGGTAAGTAGGGCAAGCCATGTACATTTATGTTTTAGTATGAAGTACTTTGTATTAAGCACATCTCAAGTTTAAAACAACCTGGATCGTGCACTTTCTGGCTCATTCCCTCGTTTTAATTATAAGTTCCCCATCAGCTCGGCAGGCCCCCAATCTGCCCGGGTCCATATGCACCTGCATACCCAGACTGTATGCCCCGACCCTATTTTAAGCAACAGTTGATTAATAAAAATGAAAATTCTTGTCATAATTTTCTCATGTTGTTCCACACATGTATGACTGACTTTATGCTGTATAGAAAGCGTTGTTCAGTTAACAGTTTCCCATAATAAATGGACAGACACAAGAGGATTGAGGTGCATTACTTTTTTACTCCCCTTCTTTAGCTACAGTCTCTCACATTTACATATATTCACATATCGCCATCTAGTGGCTATACAGATTCAACTCCAATCACAACATCCCCCTTTTTTTCTTGCAATTTCTGTACAACAATTCCTAAAACATTAAACATACATATACACATTCTTACATCATTTACCTTATTTTTATCCACTTTTTTTTTAACCTTTTTTTTTTTCCAGTCCAAGATTCAAGTCATGCCAATTTTAGGCATGGTAATGCAATTAAATGTGATCTGTTACGACGATAACTTCCTTGATCAGTGCAGAACAAAGGCTCTCTTTTAACTTGAGAAAACTGGCAGCATGTTTCAAAAAATATTGATATTGTTGTCGATATTGTTGTGGTTTCCCTTTTTGCCAGTTGAAGACATACTCTTGAGTCTCGGGTTTTGATGCCAAAAGATAGACTTTATTATCCGAGACAATATGGCTGAGAAAACTCCGCAGAGCAATCTGTTGAGTCTCTCTTTGTAAACCCTTTAATACAGTTCTTTTCCTCAAGGCGTGTTCTATACATTCCATACATATGATCATTGTTTACCTTTTTTGGCTGTGTCTGCGAGAAGTGGACATGTGGCTTCAATTTTATGTTCCATGGCCAAAGAGGCCCCATCATATATTTAGTTTAATGTCAAAACAAACATGCAGCTTCACCATATACTGCTTCATGTAATGTCAGCACTGTCCCCTCATTTACAAATGTCAAACTAAGTTATTAGTTCACTTAGTGAGTCTTTAAAATAACAAGAGACATACTTGCACAGCAGGTAAAATGAAAATAGAACTATAAAGTAAACCAATTTATACATGAATGACTCCTTTATATTTATAATGGTAAATTAATTTGTACATGATTCCTTTATTTAATGGTTAATAAAATCTTCTTCAGTATCGATAATTATCACGATAAATGTCAAATCTTTATTTCTTTCAAGTTTAAAGTCAGATTTTTTGCTCCAAAGTGAAAGTTGTAGAAACCAGACAATTAATTTTCCTTAACAAAATAAATATCTAAATAGAAAAAAATTATTTCTGCACGTTCTAATGTGTTATATTGTTTCAAATCAAGAAACTGGTTTGGGTTGTCTGATAATGATAATAAAAAAAAACAAAAATAAATAAATAATAATAATAATAATAATAATATCACTTTTTTGTCTCTTAGAAATGCACATTTGATAGTAGCTTGAGGATGCAGAGGTTAATTTTTGTTTATTGTCAATCAGTAACAAATGTAAAAATTGTAGCAACCTCAGTTTCTTTTTTTTCTTTTTTTTTAAATTAAGCATTGGTCTCCTATTGTAGCAAGCATGCATTTTAAATTATGATAAACACAGTTAAAACCACATATAATGGTACCTCAATACCATGGTAAAAATATACAGTTGTGTTCGAAATAATAGCAGTCCAACATGACTAACCAGATCAATCACTGTTTTTGTTATAAATCATATTATTACATGCCAAATAATTTACCAGTAGGTGTAGTAGACTCAGAGAAACCAACAGACCCAACATTCACGATATGAATGCTCCTGAGTCTGTGTAACTGAATAATTAACTGAAAGGGACGTGTTCAAAATTATAGCAGTGTGGAGTTCAATCAGTGAGGTCATTCATTATGTGAAGAAACAGTTGTCATTCAGGTGGCCCTTATTTAAGGATGAAGCCAGCACATGTTGTACATGCAATTCTCTCTGAAAACCTGAGAAGATGGTTCGTGCCAGACATTGTTCAGAAGAACAGCGTGCTTTAATTAAAACGTTGATTGGAGAGGGGAAAACATAAAGAAGTGCAGAAAATGATAGGCTGCTCAGCTAAAATAATCTTCAATGCTTTAAAATGGAAAGCCAAACAAGAGAGACGTGGAATAAAATGGAAGACCACCATTCGAATGGATCGAACAATAGCCAGAATGGCAAAGACTCAGCCAATGATCAGCTCCAGGGAGATCAGAGATGGTCTGAAGTTACCTGTGAGTACTGTGACAATTAGAAGACGCTTGTGTGAGGCTAATCTATCGGCAAGAAGCCCCCGCAAAGTCCCACTGTTCATAAAAAAGACGTGCTGAAGAGGATACAATTTGCCAAAGAACATATCGACTGGCCTAAAGAGAAATGGAGAAACATTTTGTGGACTGATGAAAGTAAGATTGTTCTTTTTGGGTCCAAGGGCCGCAGACAGTTTGTCAGATGACCCCCAAACACTGAATTCAAGCCACAGTACACTCTGAAGACTGTGAAGCATGGTGGTGCAAGCATCATGATATGGGGCTGTTTCTCTTACTATGGTGTCGGGCCTATTTATCGCATACCAGGGATCATGGATCAATTTGCTTATATCAAAATACTTGAAGAGGTCATGCTGCCTTATGCTGAAGAGGAAATGCCCTTGAAATGGGTGTTTCAACAAGACAACGACCCCAAACACACCAGTAAGCGAGCAGCATCTTGGTTCCAGACCAACAAATTTAAGGTTATGGAGTGGCCAGCCCAATCCCCGGACCTTAATCCAATAGAAACTTGTGGGGTGACATAAAAAAGGCTGTTTCTGAGGCAAAACCAAGAAATGCAGAGGAATTGTGGAAGGTTGTCAAATCATCCTGGGCTGGAATACCTGTTTACAGGTGCCAGAAGTTGGTCGACTCCATGCAGCACAGATGTGCAGCAGTTCTCAAAAACAGTGGTTATACAAGTAAATATTAGTTTAGTGATTCACAGGAATGCTAAATCTTAACGTTTTTTCAGTTTGAGTAAATATTTGAGTTTGTAATGAAAAATGCAGACACTGCTATTTTTTTGAACAGCCCAATATCATTTTTTCCTTCATTTTCTGTAAAGTAATTAAAATATTGATAGTTTTTCTTCATGTTTTGATGTAAAATACAATGTGCAGTGTTCCCAATGAATGGAAATAAAAAAATATAAGGATTTTGAGCTTTACTCACGTTTTAAAAAACACTGCTATTATTTTGAACACAACTGTAACTACATGGTTTTATCGGTAGCCTATTTGTATGAAAGCGGTAGTCTAAAGACATTCAGTATTAATGCACACATGCTATAGCTTAAACAAAAATACATACATACTATAATTATATACTCCTGTAATAAAAATCAGTGTGAATATCCCACATTGGTGCCATAATACCATGGTGCAGTGAGTGTTACTACAGTAAATCTATGGTAAATGATGGCGATGTGTAGACTGAAAAGCCTTTTGTCTCGTTGCACACAACTTTAAACTAGTTTGAATCATTGAGTCATTTGTGTGTTTCACACTGGATCTCACAGCGCTGTTTAGTGCTCCCGTGACGGAGCCGTTCACATATCTCGTCTTTTGCGCGCTCAATTTCGTTATTTCAAATGTAGGCGCGCGGCAGCTGCGCTCATAACGGAAGCGATGCAGTCGGATGCATAAACGGTCCGTGTGGCGCGATTCAAATGAGTAGCGCTGTTTCGTTTCGCTTTTGGCACATAAAATTTATGTCAAACTCTTCATATCGTTTTAGCGAGGAAAATACGCTATAATTATCATTATCGAATTATCGCCTAGCCCTATTTCACACCTTTCTACCATTACTTGAATATCAGCAATGTGTCATGACGATCTGGCAGAAGATGTTCAGGAACATTTCTCCGATGCACTGGCCAACCTTTTCCTGTAAAGATTCATACCTGTTTACAGTTTGCATCTAGGGCTTGTTCCTCCTTGATGAGCTCAAGTTTTGCTTTAGTAGCAGGAATGTTCACAATTACTTAACTGATGAAAAGATCACACTCCCTCTCCACAAAGTCATCACATTCTTCCGATGTCTCCATTTTAAGAGGTGCACGAGAAAGCGTATCCACTGTAACCAGCTGTTTCCCTGGAACATGTTCAATGGAGTAACTGAATCTGAGAAGTCTCAACTGAAAGCGCAAAACTCTGGATCCTAAATCAACGGTTTATGGTCAGTTCCAATAGTAACTTTCAATCGAGAAATATAAACAACTGGTTTCCACTTTCCATCATCTTGTTCTTGCATTAAGACCGCTCCAAGGCCATATGAAGAAGCATCTGCAGACAACACTGTTTTTTTGATTTGGGCTATATTGTGCTAGGATTGGAGGGGAACTAAGCTCCCTGTGAAGTGCCCCAAATCCATGTAGAATCACTCTTTAACAGCTCTCTTAAAGGTTGCGTGAGAGTTTGCATATGCGGGAGAAATGTACTCAAAAAGTTTACCATGCCCATAAAGCACCACACCTCATCTTTATTCTCAGGCTCTGGCAAGTTGATAACAGCATGGCTTTTTCAGGGTCTGTTCTATTCCATTTTCACTTACAGCATGGATCGCGGAAGCGGGGGGGCCGCCCGGGCCTCGGCCCGGGTAACTTTTGAGGTCTGGTACAAATTATGACATAGGCTATAGACGCATATGGATTATTCATTAAAAGTTCGCGATCTCAATTCAAACACACACAATCTTATTGCTATGATGATGACTTCACCATGTCTATAAAACATTTGAAATCGCAATCACATCGGAATATTTAAACCTGCTTTCCCGCAACCGCTGATCCAGAGAGAGCTCTGGTCATGTAAGTTAAGCTTTATGTTTAAACAAGCTTCACGACCAGGATACACGGTATAGGCTACATTTCTTTGTTGCAAACATTAAATAATAACTTAAGTATTGGGATAAATGTTCATTATAGCCCAGCACTGGCATCATATATATGCCCTAGCCCGGCCCTTGTCAGACAGCTTATCAGAATTCTCGGCCCGAGCCCGTCTTCACCCAAAACACCTTATACTACTGTTTCATCTATTGAAATAGTTCAGTTTTAATGGCAAAGTGATTATATTTCGTTTCATTCTTTTGTTAAGTTAATTTAGAAAAACATTTGGAGCATTTTTGATCATTAAATAGGCTAAGTTTCTGTTTTTAAAGTAATGACCAAGTGGTCAGCGAAAGACTGATCCGACACATTGATCAAACACGCACAGTCTGTTTGATCAATTTTGCCTTCTCAAATCAGGACTTGCCTAAAATAAGATCTATAGATAGGCCTAAAAGAGTTCAAGTATAAAACAATGTTAGTTTCAGCGTTAAACAGATAAATGTGCGCTATTAGACGCATACCTAATCCTTTGTGCGGAGAGTGGAAGCTAAAGCCGAATTGCAGGAAATGGAGGCGCCAGCGCGATTACTTGTATTTTTTTTCAGTGGAAACAATTTAAAATGTTCCGTCATTTTTGTGTAAGGTAAGAGTAATACATCATTCGGAACTGTTAAGGGTCTTTTGTTTGTGTGCACTCACAATATCAACAAAACGTTGCAAACGGTGCTTTTATTAAATAAAGAAAACAAACATGCGCTTTCTGTTGCCTCAACAGGAGCGCTTCACAAAAGTTAATGGGAACTCAGCGAATACATACCTCACAGACATGATACATATATCTATAGAAAGCTTGAAACTATACTTTACGAAACAAAACTAATACTCTTTCACAAAAACAAAAAACTCTTTCAATATGTAATCTGTAAAGATACATTTCTCTAAAGGCGAGTCAGGATCCCCAACTTAATCCTTGGGACAGTGACTCAGAAAACACTGGCTTGTTGATAAATAATTAAAATATCTCCTTTCTATTTCCCCCTACACATTCATTGTAATTACGTTTGCCGGAGCTGTGTGGGAAGTTTCAGCCCATTGCGTGCCCTTGAACGCGGATCTCTTCCAGCTGCGCTGATTTGCTGCTGCTGGCGGAGGCACTAAACGCTTTCGGAGTCGGTCTCGAAAGTAAAAGCGAAAGCGAAGTCTTGTGTTGTTTCCACCAGCGCAGAAATTTGTTTTCATCACCATAATTGGTGTATGTATAAAATATAAAAATAAGGATAAGCCTAGAACAGGCCCGTAGCCCAGCCGCGTCTGAACTATTACCTGAAAATTGTCCCGAAGCCCGGACTTATTTATAACATTTTAGACATTGTATAAATTGACTCATTTATAAAGTTAAATAAAACATTTTTAACTAATAACTATACTATTAATATTGTTTTTAATATTAAAATGTAGACTAAAATGTAGACCCCCCACACACACACCTTCCCGGGCCCCCCCTTCTTTTGATACGTTCCGCGATCCATGACTTACAGTATGAATTTAAGTTTTGGCACAGCAAAGACACATTTTTCATTGAGAGTCAAACCAGTTTCCTCAAACTTATTTAACACCTTTAGCAGCATTTCCTCGTGTTCCTCCTTGTTTTTCCCGAACACAAGTACATCTTCAGCATAAATTACGCTTGCCGATAAAATGATTCTCAAGCGCCGCTTTCACCATTTCATATTCTTTTTGTTGAAGCTCCGTCAACACCAAAGTATTCTGGATATCGTCACTCTTCTCTCCCATTAAATGAAGTAACAAAATTAACTGATAAACATCATCTTTGCTGGCGAAACCTGAGGCGAGTCTGAAGCTCTCGAAGCGTCTTATGCATTGTGCCAATGAATTCGGTTCATCAAAATTAAAGTTGCCCGGAGCAGTCAAAGAAAATACTTGATGCATTGTCATTTCTGACTCCATGTAGAAACCACTGCTCAGTTATCGTAACAGCTTCAGATAATAAAGCAACAGACCGACAGACACAAGAGCATGGACCTTTATCTCACTTCCTATATCCAGTAAG
This sequence comes from Labeo catla, assembly GCA_012976165.1. Taxonomy (NCBI): domain Eukaryota; kingdom Metazoa; phylum Chordata; class Actinopteri; order Cypriniformes; family Cyprinidae; genus Labeo; species Labeo catla. The sequence continues at coordinate 872,460 of VONZ01000038.1, forward strand.
CGAAGCAGTGTATCCCCACTTCCGGTCCCATCCCAACGCAATGAAAACTAATGGGAGAATCCTCTCTTTCCTTTCTTTCGCCGGTGTTACTGCAATGTGTTTGGCTGCTTTTATTCTAAACAATGACACACTGCCTCAGTTTTCACGATTTCCTGACACAACACGGATGAGATGCGTGGGATGAATTAAGGTCCTTGGATGCGTGGAGGATTTCGAAACTGAGGATGTTTACGCCTACATCTCATATCACCCGCTGAAATGTTGCTATTAATGTATTTCTCTTCCAAATGTGCATTCTGAATAATAAAAAAATTTAGCCTGCTGCGGTCAATTTCGTCTTCTCATTAATGTCTTTTTCATCATATTTTATACCAGGCCCGGCTCCAGAAATAAGATGAAGGGTGGGCTAAGTGATATTTAAGGTGTGCCCGGGGTGGTGTGTGCGTGTGTGTGTGTACCCCCGGTGTAGTGGTAACTACATACATTATTTTAATACAGAGATAGTGTGTTAAAAGCACATTTTAGTTTATAGGACCTATTCATAGTGTCTCGGAATAGCACAGCCGAGTACACTATAGATGTTCTAAAGATTATCTTACTAAATAATACTTTTTAGTAGTTCAAAATTAGTGTGAGAAAATAGAGCACTTTACATTATGGAACTGCACGTTTTTTCACCTGGGGTAGTTGGTGTTACACAGTGTATATGGTCATACACTGATTGTCATTTTTATAAAAATAAAAATAATTTTGTTTAGTTAGAAAATACACCCTACAATCCTAAACTGAGCATCTGCTGTACCAACGTAATCTCATGATAATTCGTATGTATTTTACGTAAAAAGTGGTTCTATAAAACGTACATTTAGCCTACTTACGTTTTTTCCAGACACTAAATGTACAATACTGACATATTTACTGTACAGCATCTAAACGTACAGATACTTATGTATTTTCAGCATTTAAACGTACAATACTGACGTACTGACGACACCTAAAATATATTGTATTGTATATTGTATATTAACATCGCAGTATTAATTTCATTATTATCGTTGTTTTTAGATGTCATATTAATGGCCTTTTTTTAAATTGCATTATTAAATTGTTTAATCGTTTACTCAATATGAAATGATAAAATTTCGTTCTGTTCTGTGTGATTTCTGCTGCCAGCTCGTTTCCAAGATACACAATGTTAAACAACACAATGTTAACTACACTTTAAACCCTTAAAATAAATAACATTTCTGCAATCGTTTAACCATTCATGTAATATTTACTTTGTTTGCTGTGGTCAATGACAAACATCCTTTATGCAGAGTGCGCCTTAATCACGAAATCAAAAGTGAAAGTAAGTAGCGATTTTGATAGCTCGAAAACTATATTAAAAATGTTTCGTGGTGCAAGCGGAAAGAAAAAAAAAAAGAAGGACAAATTAAAATCTAGCTCAACTGAATATTGCTCTAATTTTGTGATTGGCTGTTAGGCTATGTGGGGCCAGGGTGGGCAAAGCTTCTGATTGGATGGGCCAGGCCCACCCTGGCCCCGCCCTCCCTTGGAGCAGGGCCTGTTTTATACATGTTTACATTAAAATACATTTTAAATATACACCCTTACTAAATTAACCATGGATTTACTATAGTAAATGTAGTAACCATGTTATATTTGTATTTTTTCCGCGGACTGATTTCCAGTTGTATTGCCATAGTTTTACTACACATACCATGGTTAATTTTCGTAAGAGCAGTATTAAAATAGATGAATAAATGCACGGGCGTTGCCTTAAAGAAATAACAATGTTGAACATTTTAGCTAACTAATCTAGACAGTATAACGCGTTGACAGCGTGATTTGAGTATTATTTAAGAATTTTGGCATAAACGTGAATTACATACAGTGAAATGACTGTGAATGAAAAATGACAGAATAAAGACTAAAATTTAATATAAATAAATATGTTGATTCTAATTTTATTCATCAGGTCTCAAACACACTGCACGCACTGAGGCAGTGTGGTGAAATCACGCATGTTTATGAGCTATGGGTTTCTCAGATCGGTTCGTTGGATCAGGGGCGTTTCTAGGATTTTAAAACATCTGGGGCTGGTGCCAAAACATCAGGGGCTAGTGGTGTTGGGTGGGAGCTCACATCATGCTCACATAAGATTTTGTTAGACACAAGTGGTTGAACCTGGATCCTTATAGGCGGGTCCGGGGGCGTTAAACCAGGGGTTAAAGACCTAGTCACACTATTAACAATAGTAAATAGTAATCACTGCAAAAAGCAAACATATCAAAGTATTCTAACAAAATTATAACATTACAAAAATATGTTAGACAAATAAAATAATACATTTGAAAATGTATTTATAACCGTAATAAATATATGTTTGCATGCAAAAATAGGGCCCTATTTTTTTTTTCAAATTCTGTTTTCATTTTTCTGGTCTTCGTTTTAATGGTTAAATATATATTTTTATTAATCAAAATGTAATTAATCATGTGTAGTTAATTAAAACCATTAATCTTATACAATTTACCGTCCATTTATCAAAAGTTAAGAAAAATTACATGTTTAGGACCCTATGAAATGTTTTATTTTTTCTCACTTTACATTTTATTGTTACCAAATATGTTTTAGCATGTCTGTTTATTTGAACGCATAAAAACAACTTTTATTTATTTTTACAATAGCCTTATGGAATTATGTGTTGTGTATTTTTCTGGTTATCAAATGGTATAAAATATTGATTTCATTGATCTTTTAATGAAAATTATGTTTTATTTTTGGCAAATAAAGGGAATTTACTATTAAAATGTAAAACATGGAAGAAATATTGTGTGAATTGTTTTTAGAAGTGTTTATTGATTAATAGTAGTAGTAGTAGTAGGCACTTACATTATACTGAATGATTAATAAAGTTAAACCGAACTTTTACTTTGAGGGGTTGCCGTGAATACCTGTAAATTTCTGTGTGTATATCTGACGCTTGTTTTACTCAAATGAAACAGTGAAATGCTCATGAAGTGACTCTCAAAATAGTTCTGGAGATGTTGTTAATGTATTTATGTCCTCATTTAATGAAACGGCAGATGCTGAAATCACTGCGCGCGTCAGTATTACGTGTAGAAAACAAAACCGCGCATCCGCGCCGTTCATTCATAAAAAGACACGCAGAACATGCAGGATCATATTTAAATAGTCTTTTGCGGCATAATATTTACAGATACTAGTCCATATCGCGACTTGATTTAAGTTTAATGACCAACTTTTGATTAATTCATTTAAATTTTTACAAATTCCGTGGAAATCATAGGGCCATACAAAAAAAAAAAAAAACATTCGGGGCTGGAGTAAAAACTTTCGGGGCTCAGGCCCCGAATGATTAGCCCTAGCGACGCCCCTGCGTTGGATTAAAACTAAGCAAGTTCCTTTGCGTTTGGAAAAATCTGTGCACAGTAATTATCAGAATATTTCGTCGTCTGTCTCTGAAAATGTCCGGATTTTGAAATCAACCTGCAGATGCTCATTTTAACAGGCTTTTATTTACGGTATATTGAAAAAAATATACATAACCGGAAGAATCGATACATTGCTTCGACAAGCGCTTCAGGTGTTCAATTCCGGTGCGATAAAGGTCCATTGCAGTGCGTTAGGCAGCGTCCGAAAGCCTAGTCAGCTGACTTGCTGCCTCACTGCCTTATGAGGCAGTGACTTCGAAGGCTGTGAAGGAAACTCTAGAAACAGTTTCGGATAGACTTCAGAGGCAGCAGAACGTGACGCCGTTGCTAGGTTACCTAACGGTTAAGTTGTAGATTTTGTAGAAAAACGATCTTATACAGTTATATATAAATGCTTTAATAATACATAAAGACCTCAATGTCATAACCCACCGAAGGTCTGTTTGTCGGAGAAGACGACTGAGAATGGCAGCTACTTTTTGCTTAAAAAAATAAAAGCACTGATGCAAGTAATATTGCAGAACAGATCATTGTTATTAGTGGCTGTTTCGTTATTATTGGTAGTATATTGTAAATATTATTCTTATTTACTACTCATTTGACCCTTTTAACATTTTCTTAAATATTATTATTACAAACAATATTATTTATTATGCTTTTTACACTATTACGATTCATAAAGTATATCATCGTCAAGATCTCATCTATTATATAAAGTAACAAGTCTAATTTCACCAGAATATCTTTATTTATATAGCCTATATGACGCACACGCACAGGATTGTGGGAAATCGAAGGCAGCGAAGGATACATCTATGCTGCCTTCAAAATTCCATCAGAAGGTGGTACCTCCGGAGACAGGAAGTGAAGCAGAATTAGAATTCGGACGTGCTTTGATGCCTTCCTCCCAGCAAACACAGTACGTTGTGACGGCGTCGTCAGTTCGTCGTCCTTTGGTCAGCGCGACATTACTTTATGGCGACGTTGTGAGGACGTCGTGGCAAAGTTCCATTTTTTAGAATATTGGCTAACGTTCCAGAAACGTTGTGGGCACGTCCTCAACAGACGTCGCTAGTTAGTCCCATGGGGAACGTTGTGGCGACGTGGTCCTCTGGTCTCTATAGTATAGGTCTACCAGTATTTTATTTACAATTTATTTACAATTGTTAAATATAAAATGCTTACAATTTAAAATGTTAGATATTTATTCGTTAAGACTGACATTTATACATGCTAGAGAGATATTCAAGGCTTTAGAATGTTGGTGACGTTCCAGAAACGTCGTGGGCTCGTCCTCTACAGACGTTGCTAGTTGGTCCCATGGGGAACGCTGGGACGTGATCCCATGGTCTCTACCCAGCATACACAGTATGTTGTGAGGACGTCGCCAGTTGGTCGTCATTTGGTCAGCGTGACATTACTTGACAACGTCGTGAGGACGTCGTGGTAACGTTCCATTTTTCAGAATTTTGGCTAAGGTCCCAGAAACGTCCTGTGCACGTCCTCAAAAGACATCGCTAGCTAGTCGCATGGGAACGTTGTAGCGACGTGGTCAGCTGGTCTCCAGATAACTTTATATATTATTGCACTACATGTATTTGGCCTATCTTTTTAAGGTGTATACCATTTGGATATCCTATAATAAGGGAAACATACTGAATTAATCAAGCATTTTGCATGATGGCATGAATTGTTATATAAATATAATAATTATGCCGTCATTTAAAATGTAGATATATATTTGTCATCAAATTAATGGCAAAACAAAAACCAAATAGTTTGTTAGCGAATAGCAATAATTTATGCTTGTGAATGACAGAAGAAATTTATTGAAAAACGGCATGGGACAAGTGAACATTTAAACCAGCGCACGTCACTTTTTGAGTACTGCGTAAGTGCGCGTGCCCGTGACTTTAACGGTCAACTTCCAGCAGACGGACACGAAGGAAAAGGGTAAGCGCTATAAATCTATTTTTATTCATCGTTTTTGCTGATATAACGTTAGACATCATGTAAGATGAATAGTGTTTTGTATTTTTGTAGGTTTTCTATATTAATTTCGTAAATAAATGCCATGTTTGGTTAGCTTATGTCGCGGTCTGAGGTAACGTTAACTGCTAAAATCATGAGATTAAATTGTATTCCTTTTTTTTAGTTTAGTTTGAAATGTAACACAATAAACTATACAGTATTTACTGTCAAATTTAAAAAAAAAAAACTTGAACCGTAATAGCTTGTTTGACTGCCTGCCACTCTTGCTTTATGTTGCTCATGCTAGCCATATCGTAAGCTTGAATATAAACTACTGTTTAAACGTTTAATTAGACCGATGCTAGCGAAATCACCTTCAGTGTATGTGGGAATAATAATTTCCGCATTTTCCCCTCGAGCAACAGACCTGTAAATTGTGTCATTTGCTCACTATTGGTGTTAAAGGTGTTTTTTACATGCTTGCTTTTTATGCTAGTTATCGTTACCTTTCATTCACAAATAGATCTGATACGTTCGTTTTAACAAATCTTTTAATAAATAAGTGGTTAATTTTCTTTTAATAAACAAGTGGTTCATTTTCTTTAGGTCCTGACTGCCAATGAACCAGGCAATGATTCAGTGAGTTGCTTATAAGAAAAGATGCTCATTTGTTACTACCTAGTAGACTAAATATTTTATTCATTGTTGTAAAACTAACATTTTTGTCAGCAGGTGGAGAGACAGTCTGGGCAGCACCAAGCAGACAACTATTATGATTATGAGTAGGGATGATTATCGAGAACAGGTACTGATTTGGCTCCTGACTTGTTCAGTACTGAAAAACTGATATAAGCTACAGGACCAGCAATGCTGCTACTGGTGTTTTTGTATTGTTGATTCTTTCCTCTTTAGAAATAACTGCATATCATCCAAACCATCTCCAAATGAATGGCTGCAAGGATCCAGGATCAAGAGATAATCCATCATGAAAACTGTTACATAGGAATTAGCGAATCCTGGGTGACAAACTAAACCTCATTGTTTCAGTGACACTCAGGCACAACTATAGATTTAAATTGATTTTAGTGGCTTATATGTTTATATTTCAGGCCTGCCTGACCATTCTGTTGCCCTAGATGTGAACACGCTGGAACTGCATTTCTCATGGTTGAAAGAGTTGCGCATCGATATCCAGACATACAAGAAGACTTCCTGGACCCACACGACAAAATGCTCAGGAGGAGAGGCAGGTAATCCACAGGGTTGGATTTCACAATTTACTCATAACTAGATAGATATCACTTAAAGGAGAAGTCTACTTCCAGATCAAAAATTAGGGGTGCACCGATACCGGTATGTGGTACTGTACGAGCTAATATCGTTTTCTCACAGACATTACTCAGAAGTTTGTAGTTCTGTCAGATATGTCAAAAACAATTAAGTAAAACAATGCGCAAGTTATCTAAAGATAGGGAGGGAGAGGGGGGCGGGGGAGTGCAATTCTGTTGCGTGATCTTTATTGATGTTCGCTCACTTAGCACACGCATAATTTGGATTAAAATTAATTTGGAAATATAAAATTTATAGGGGCATTCACTATAAAACATTCACAACTTTATTGGCGAAAATATCACTGTTAGGAGATTTATAACAAGTAGTTCCCTGCATTATTACAACAAAATGCATGATTACAGTAGCTGCTGCAATGGAGCAGCTCTAATGCTAATAAATTAAAGATGATGTACCATAGAGCAAAAAATGAACAGTAAAAGTAATGAAAACTTGGGTGTAAGTGTTAAGCAAAAACTAAGTGTAGATATAACTGAAAGATATACAGTCAAATCAAAAATTATTCAGACACTAGTATCATTTTTATTTATTTATTTTTTAATTAATGTGCAGGACACTATAGTTCATTTATGTAAATCAGCAAAATAAAGTAAAAGTGTGACATATTATACCCCCCAAAAAATTTCATACAGTAAAATTGATCACTTGGGATCAAAAATGATAAGTTCCATTTTGCAGAGAAATGTTGTCTGATAATGTGAGAAAAGATGCCTGAATAAATTTTGGTTTGACTGTATCTATTTGATAAATGAAGTTAACCAACCAACATTTTACATATTCTTTTAATTTCTGTACCCATTATTTTATAAATTTACTGGTAAATTAAAAAACATTGATATCGGTACTCAGAATCGGCAAGTAACAAAAATAAAACCATCGGTATCGGTCGAGTACTGAAAAAAAGTGGTATCGGTGCATCCCTAGTACTCACCCCGGTGTCATCCAAGATGTTGATGTCTTTCTTACTTCAGTCGTAAAGAAATTATGTTTTTTGAGGATTCAATTCAGCATTTTTCTTCACATGGTAGACTTCTATGGTGCCACGAGTTTGTTAACGATCCCAAATGCGGTTGTAAACAATCTCGGCAGAGGAAGAAGGGTCTTATCTAGTGAAACGATCAGTTATTTTCATAAAAATAATACAATTTATATACTTTTTAATGTCAAATGCTTGTCTTGTCTTGCTCTGCCTAAACTCTTTTTTCGGTACATGACAGTTAGGTATGTCGAAAAACTCCCATCTCATGTTCTCCCTCAACTTCAAAATCATCCTATATTGCTGTTTTACCTTTTTTATTATGGGTATTTGATCTTCTTTGCTTGTTCACTTTGTAAAGACTGGGTCATAATTTCAAAAAACATAATTTCTTATGACACTCCTTACAAATATGTATACAAACACATATATCTCAGGATGACTATTCTCCTTTAAGTATAGTACATGCACTTAAACTTTATTTTTTCATTTTTATTTTTTGTTTCTTTATATTGCACTTATATTGTATTGCACCTCCCGAGCTCCTGGTCATTTTTAAACATGTTTAAAAAAAAAAAATTGTAGTTGGCCTGAATTTGACCATTGTAAAGGCTCTCCCCTAGAGCTGCACAATAACTCGCATGCGATTGTCAGGCGCATTAGTCAATAAAGCTGGTTCTTTGATTAGTAGTAAATCACCATCACGTGCATTCAGCTGGAGCGGCAATTAATACACAGAGTCGTAAATGACTGACAAGCTATGCAGAATCACGCTCATTATCAAATGCGATTCATCTGCGATTATGAGCACAATTTTGCGTAGCTTGTGATTCACGACATGTATAAATTGCTGTTCCAGCTGAATGCACGTGATGGAAATTTTCTACTAATCAAAGAAACTGGCTTTACTGACTATATGCGCATGATAATTACATGCAATTTATTGTGCAGCCCTACTCTCCCCTATGCCTAAATCATACACAGAATCACTTTGCTGTGTTTCCCACAGGATTCTTTTGAGGCTATGGAGGATAGCTGGATCTTGGTCTACCTGGGGGATCTGGGGCCATGGCCTTGTGTAAGAAATAATGCACTGTACAGTTTAAAGTTAATCTGGTGCACTTTGAGAGTTCAGTATTAAGAGCTCCAACCCATGCACAGTGTGGAAATTTAACAAAAAAGAAAGTCTGTGCCAGAGTTCCTCAAATCTTACCCAGGATGGACAGTCCACTGCAGAGTTTAGCTCCAACCCTGATCAAACTCACCTGCCTGTGATTTTCTAATGATCCTGAACACATTGATTATCATGCTCAGATGTGTTTGATTAGGGTTAGAGCTAAACTCTGCAGGAAAGTGGATCTCTTGGGCCAGATTTGAGGATCCCTGGTCTATGCATTGACTGAACCTTCTTTTTAGATATTGTAGACTCTTAAGAGTTTTGTAAATAGGTTTTAAACTAAATATTCTAGCTAGGACACATAGTAGTAAGATAAAATTCTCTGTGAATAAGGCCCCAGATTCTGCCTTTCCTTTAGAAGCTGGAGAACCACTTAAGATTTCAAAAGGCACCTTGACAGTTTGTGGCCACCATCAAAAAAAAGTCTGGGGTGACTTATCCAAATTCTCTGTTATTTTTTTTGTGTAGATTCAAAGGAAAGGTGAAAAATGAGGAAGTCTGGGAACCACTGAAGAAGGCAGCCGTGAGGGACGGAAGTATTCATCAGAACGTAAGTTCTTTGAGAATGTGTGCATTGTTTATTACAAGATGTGTTTTCATTTAAATGTAGTAATGTATACTGTTGGTCAAACTTTGAAATTAATCTTAAAATGTAAATCATTTCTGTGATCAAAGCTGAATTTTCAGCATCATTACTCCAGTTGTAAGTGTTCAAAATCATTGTAATATGCTGATTTGCTGATTTGAAGAAACATTTCTGATTATTATCGGTGTGGTTGCAAACAGTTGTGCTGCCTAAATTTTTGTGTACACTACAGTTCAAAAGGTTGGAGTCACTAAGATTTTTTTTTTCTTTGGGAAGACATTAATAGCAAGGATGCATTTAATTGATCAAAAGTGATAGTAAATACATTTATAATGTTACAAAAGATTAAAAAATTGTTTTGTTTTGTTTGTTTTTGTATTCATAAAACAATTCTGAAAAACCACAATTTACACAGAAATATTAAGTAGCACAACTGTTTTCAAAACATTGATAATCAGAAATCTTTCTTGAGCATCAATTCATCATATGAGAATGATCATGTGACACTGAAGACTGGGAGTTAAGGCTACTGAAAAATTCAGCTTTGCCTCACAAGAATGAAATACATTTTAAAGTGTATTTTGAAAAACAATAGAAAACATTTTAAGTTAAAAATATTTCACAATATTACAGTTTTGTACTGTAAGTTTGATTAAATAGACTTGAATAGACTTCTATCGAAAAACACTGAAACACAAAGACTGCAGATTTTTGACTGATTGTGTACATACATTAGCAACATTAACAGGGTGATCCTCCCTTTCAGGTGCCAGAGAACGATATTGGCAGTACAGGCTCAGGATGGCGAAGAGGAGGAAGAACATATTTGACATCAGAGTACTCGGGTACTATGGTCCTTTGGTAATGACAATGTTGTTTAGGTTTTGCTTTTGATAGTGAAGCAGTGTTGAAGCACATCACCATCGGATATTTGTAGCAGGTGTTTCATACACAGGACACTAAGGAAACAAATTAACTTAAAGTAATAAAGAAGTCACTACTGAATTGTTTCCTGTCTTTTTATCAGTGTCTCTTTTTTTTGTACCAGATTATAGGGAGTTGTCAATGAGTATTGATAATTATTGATCATTTTTACAGATAAAATCGTTAACTATATCCATCAGCAATGAGAAACTTTTCAGTAAAATTAAAACAATTCAGTAAAATTTACATGATTTATGGATTGATGTGTTCAATTATCTGTGCTCATGACTTGGTAACACTTTGCATGGTTAAAGAATAGGTGTAATGTTCAAAATGTATTGGCTTAGTGTTTGTAGACATAACACTGAATAAATACTTATTAATAAATGAATGCACTGTTTTTGCTCATTTAATGTTTAGAATGTCATGTTTTTGTAATGGTTTGCATGTATGTATTGAATATATTCACTAAAATCTCCTATAACGATTAAAAAACATTAGAATTAAGTGTTTTATTTTTTATAGCAGAAAATGTTTGAGTTTGTCATTTATATACCGATTTAAAGGTGGTACGAGCACATCCTCTGGACCAGGCTAAAGGTGAGAAGTAAAAATTTAAAATATAAGGAACGGGGTAGTTTGGTTGTTAGGACGTACTAGTTTGGTCGTTAGGACGTACCTGTCACGTCCCACCAACGTAACACTGTAACGTCGCCAAGACGAATATGGGAATCACAAAGTTACGTTGCTGGTAAGTTATTTGGTACGTCGCTGCGACGAATATGGTCCGGTCCAGTAACGTTGTCACGACGTAACTGTGTTAGCTGGGTCGTGGCCACGACATAATATGACGTTCCCACAAATTAATATCTCGTGGCCACGTTATATTATCACGTTCTCACGAGTTTATATGTCGTGGCCACGACAAAACTAAGTGAACCGAAGACCTCCCCTCCCGGTCACCGTAGAATACCAGTTTGCTAAACACACTCGCGGTCAAAACACGCATCGACTCAGTGATACATGAAACACTGATTACATTACACATAACATTACTTGTTTTATTTTCGATACTATTACAATAATGCTGTGATGAGCACCACTGTCCTGGTCGTCCATTTTGAAGAGACTGGTTAATTGTCCTGAATTACGGCTGGTCCCGCACTGATTGTAAGGCAAAATGTGATTGGTTGGAGCGAGAACATGCAACGATTGGTCAGCCCCACGTGGCCGGTATCTGATTGGCTTAAGTAGAAGGTGGGTGGAGTCCATCCATTTGTGGATCAGTGTGCGTCTTGACGCTTGAAATGTTTCAAAATCCACAAATACGCGCAGCGATTTACAAATGCACAGAGAGCAATCCACAAATATGCGCTGCGATCCACAAATGCACAGAGAGCTATCCACAAATACGCGCAGCGATCTACAAATGCACAGTACGCGATTCACATATAAATGCCGGGCAAAGTTGTGTTTGTAAAATAAAAAAAAAATATTTGTGAGTATGTTTTTTATTTGCAATTCTATTTTTTTTTACTTGTGAATATAATTCATGTTTGTGGAACTCTAAGATTTATTTGTGGATCTCATTCTATTTATTTTGTGAATATGCTTTGTTTTTGTCAATCGCTTTACATTTATTTGTGGATCATAATGTATTTATTTGGAATTATGCAACAATTCTAACTCCATACTTTTCATTCAGGTGGCGACAGATAGTGTGAGCTGACACTGTTGTACCCTGTGTCTGCAGATCAGCTTGAATTTGTTTGGAAGTTAATTGGGTTCTTTATCCACCATTCGAACAATCCTCCCTTGAAATTTTTCATTAATTTTGCTCTTCTGTCCATGTCCAGGAAAGTTAGCTACAGTGCCATGGGCTGTAAACCTCTTGATGATATTGTGCACAGTGGACACACGAACATTAAGACCTCTGGAGATGGACTTGTAGCCTTGAGATTGTCCATGTTTTTCCAAAAATTTTTCTAAAATCAAATCAGGTTGCAAGTGTGATTACTATATTGCCCACACCTGTTTCTTGCCACAGGTGTGTCTAAATACAAATTACAGGAGCATCACATGCTTGAAAAGCAATTATTTCGTACAATTTTGACAAGGTGCCAATAATTTTGTCCAGTCTATTTCTGAGTTCTGTGTGAAATTTTATCAACTTTGACTTTTCTTCTCTATTTTTTTTTTTGTGTTGCAAACAACAAGCACGTGAATACCAAAACATTTGCAATTGGAACAATTTTCTGAGAGAAGTGTTGCATCTTCTGATCGACTGTGTATATATGTAGTTACACAATGGAGATTAATCGCACATCATATTTAGTTGAGAAATTATCCACGAAAGATCATTTAAAGCTATTATTGTGTTACACGAGAAAAGCACGAAAAATATATCACAAAAAGTAGCTTATGTGAGCTTGGTGACAATGACTATGCCACCCTAGGAATTGCAAATTGCACCCAAGGAAATACACAAGGACCTGTATATGTACAGAAAATTGTCTAAACAAATGTACTTTTTTCTCACAGTTTTTGCTGTTACATTGTATACAACAATTGTGAAAATTGTTGGATGTGTTGCCTCACCTGGAAAATTTTCCACCAGCCACCACTGCACACAACCAAAAAAATCTTAAAACTAAATGTGTGCACAGCAAACAATAGCAAGATGTGCTTCACCCAGGTGACTCGCCTAGCCCTCAGGAAACCCAGCCTTGATTCAAACTAGAAAAAAATTAGGAAAGAAATTAGTGGGTGTGGTACAAATACAAAAGTACAAATATCAAGTATTCATTAAAAAAGAGAGAAAAAAAATTACAACTGATAACCCAATTAATGGAGTAACATTACAGCGTCCTTCCTTGCTGGCAATAAAGCAGAATTACATGTGAATAGATTTTAAATTAAAGACAAGCTAACAACCCAACCTAAAAGGCCCAACTCTGATTATCACACCAGAAATCAACACAAAAACAACAAAATGAAAACACACGCACTATAATTTCACACAAAAGAAAAGTACAAAAAATGGCAGCACAACCCGCAGTTAGCCACAAAATGAACGGTGGAAGACTGCAAAACAAAAACAGTAATCATAAACACCCCAAAAACCTATTACAAAACAATTAATCAAATCACACCTGCAGATACACAAGCGTAGGATGTTAGGATGCTTTCACAACTGTTGTTTCACTAGAAGCACACACAAAAAAAAAATCAAAACAAACACATAACATTACAATAACCTTAATACCTTAACTTCCAGCGAGCACTCAATGCGACTCACAGGGGACTTAACAGGAAAGGCAACAACAACAACTTAGGGATGGTAGGTCGACACCCAGTGTCAACACACCTCTTGGGGTTTCGCTCTTTCAAATGATGTGTCACTCATTAAGAACTAAACATCTATGTTTTCCAAAGCCCAAGAGCATAAAAAGGCATAAACATGATTTTGTAAAATAGGCTAATACAGCATGTGGTGTGTGCCATGCTTCATCTTATTCGTTTTTGTTAATAAACATTGTCATTGTAGCCTGTTTTATTGTTGTTGTGCTTTCAATACAGAATAGGCTACCAATGAAACAAAACAAAACAAAACAAAACAAACAAACAAACAAAAAAAACACTGATCCCAGTATTTTTAATGGTACTATACATTTTTATGCACACATTGATTATGTTAAAACACTGACACGGACGATGATAATGAGCCCAGTTGAAGGATGTATTGCAGGTAAAACAGGAAACAGGTAAGCTCAGCAGACACAGCAGCAATACGGAGCAAAATTCAATACTTTTACTACAGCAAAAACAATTGGGACAGCACATGGAATAACATATATTAAAATAAGTTATGTTAGTTATTATTGCTAAAATATTTTTTTTTATTATTTTTTTTCCAATTAAGTAAACACTGCTTTAAAAAGGGAAAAGTTAGTAATAAAATAAAGAACAAAGAAACTAATTATTAGTCTGCATTTGCACTCCAAGATGTGTTTTGACATTAGCTTTTTTGTTCTGTTGCTATGGTTATCAGTGAGACAATCATTGTGATTTCATTTTTAATATTCTTGCAAAAACTCTTGGTTTTAGATACATATGTGACCCTGGACCACAAAACCAGTCATAAGGGTCAATTTTTGGAAATTGAGATTTATACATCATCTGAAAGCTGAATAAATTCAAAATCCAAATTAAGTTCTTAGCAATGCATATTACTAATCAAAAATAAGAAATTTGCAAAATATTGTCATGCAACATGATCTTTACTTAATATCCTAATGATTTTTGGCATAAAAGAATAATCAGTCATTTTGACCCATGCAATGTTGTTTGCTATTTCTACAATATACCCATGCTACTTATGACTGCTTTTGCTGTCCAGGGTCACATATGTATGCAAACTCTTTCTGTTACTTCCTTATGACTGTAGCTTTTGGCCGGGAGAAAACATCATCAGGTGGGATCCAACTGTCTTTGGACATTTCGTCCCTGAACCACTACATCCTTCAGTATTCCCAAAGCTTTAAGCATCTACATAGATTGTACAGGGAAACCTCTGCAACCAACTTCAAATAGAAAGAGGAGTCTCCGTTCACCATCACAGCCCTGCACTTTGCCACTTTGAACTCGTCAACCACTGACGATAAAGTTAGCTGGAAGAGCCAGGCCTCAAATTTACCTAGTAATCCTGAACAATCTTTCTTAGGGTGTGTTCGCACTTGCCATGTTTGGTACGATTAAAACATATTCTGGTGCAATTGCTCTGTTAGTGCGGCTCAGGTGAGTAAGGGTGCTTTTACGCCTGGCACTTTCTTTTCGGAACCTGGCGCCTTTCCCTTCCTTTTGCTTGGTTCGTTTGGGCATATGTGATCACGGGAATAGCGCTCAGATCCACGCCAAAACAATCGGCCCAAGATGAAGGTGGTATCGGCTCGATTGAAAACAAATTCTGGAGCGGTTGGGTTTTAGTGAGAAAGTAATCCGATCCAACGGACCAATGAACCAAGCTATATCACATTGTATAATGGGCAGTTACAGTTCTGTGAACAGCAGTAGCTTTGTTATTTCGCTAATACCGCTTAAAATGAACCTGTGAATGTCTGTGTGCGGGCACATCTTTGCCATTCAAAATTAAAGCGCGCCTTTTCATTTTACAATGCCATCTTATTGCTCTCTTTTTAGTAGGAGTATTTTAAAAATGCTTTCCAGACGAATCCTGGACTCCTGCTCAAAATTCTAAATTAATATAATGACACCAACAAAAAATGCAACAATAAGTCCGCAAAGCTGTTGTTGTTCCATCCTGACGGATGACAGCTGAGTGGAATCCCAGAAAATAAACCATAGAATTTTGACCAATGAGAGGACAGTTTACTCTCACGTGATTTGTATTAACACATTTGGTCCATTTAGAAACTTTGCTGTGTAAAAGCGAACCGCACCAAGAATAAAAAGCAACACTGTAATAATTTTAATCCCTGTTTCTGAACAAAGCAATCGATCTACAGGTGTGAAAGCACCCTAAGTGTGAACGCTGCCATCCGAATCCTGGTACGGATCAAACAAGCGGACCGAGACCACTAAAGGTGTGTTCACACTTGTCATGTTTGGTTCAATTAAAATGAACCCTGGTGTAATTGCTCTGTTAGTGCGGTTTGTTTGAGTAAGTGTGAACACTGACATCCGAACCCTGGTGCACACCAAACAAGCTGACCGTGACTGCTAAAAGATGGGTCTTGGTCAGCTTCCAAACAAACTCTGGTGCAGTCTGAATGATATATAAAGGCAACACAGACCAAATACTTCTAAACGAACCAAAAACAGGAAGTAGGCTAATGACAAGATGTGACGCTATGCTATGATTTCACAAAGGGAACAAGAGGAGTATCCAAAACAAAATGAGCAGTTGAGTTTGCAGGTGGTGAAAATAAAATCATATACATGCAACGAGCACGCTTAGTCTAGTATTAGGTGAATTCAACTTAAAGCAGTGCTGAGCAGACCGATCGGTAGCCACATTTACATGTAGACTACACTTTTTTGTCATGCCGATTAAAATCATTCAGATCGAAAGATACGGTGATACTATTTACATAAGACGTTATCTAATCCGATATGGTGTTATATGTGCCGGCGCCTTTTTGGGACATGCTAATTGCGTACAGTGACAACAAATACAAATCACCAGAGGAAAAAATGTCAATATTTGCATTAATATTTTTAATAGCTGCTTGCACTTGCTTAGAATAAACAGACTAATAATTGAATCCCTTCAATTTTTAATTCATTTCAGCACTCAGTCATGTGGCCAGAACATGACACATACATCACTCAGAAATCATACGTCTGTCTTCTATTGTACCACAAATTGATTTCTCGTTTGCAGTTTACAATAACTAAGTTGCACAGATTTACCTACCAGATAAATGATAAAAACAATATAGCTTGATCTCAGCCAGCTGACCAACACTAATTTCCTGATGTTAAAGCAGTAAAGGATAAAATAATAGTACGACCCTCTGTAACGCAGCTCTGAAATGAAATGCATTGTGATACTAAAAAGTTTTACTGTACTTAAATGCACAATTTCCTACCAAGAGTTGCTGAACAATGAATCAAAGCGACTGTGCAGTCACTTTCTTATGCGCGCTGTTTTACCGGTTCTCTTTCAAACAATCGCTCGGTATCTCACTATGGGAAACGCCCCCAGGCGTGATAGACTATGGAAGCACCAATTACACCACGTCTGTCCGAAGGACGGACCAATCACAGCTCGTACAAGGAGCCCACCCCTCTCCCTATATATACAGCTGTGATCCCCAAAAATGGCATTCTTGTTCTTTTCCCCGTGAAGACTTTCCTTCAGCACCTAGGCTGCGCTGTTTTCAGTTTATAAACGTACCGTCAAGGTTGACGTTGCCAAACGCAGTGCAGTCGAACGGAAAGAATCTGTTGTGGATTCTCTGCTCGTTACTGAGCGCATCTACAAAAAATAAAAATCTGTTGTGGGTTCTCTGCTCGTTACTGAGCTCCTTTGCTAATTATTAGCATTGTCCTAGCTAACGCGTCAAGGCGAGCTAAATACTGGATTTTCTGACTTACCATGTCGGTGTCCAAGGTTGCGGCGGAGAAAGGGAAGGAGGCCCCGTCACACTCATGCCCGGCAGCATGTGGCTTCATGATCTCGGGCCGGGATTCGCACCCGATGTGCATCGCATGCATGGGTGTCAAGCATGCCCAGGCTGCGCTGGCGGATACAGAAAGCTGCTCGCACTGTCGTGTAATGCTGGCCAGGGTTCTAGAACGGCGGCTTCGGGTGGCTGCATCTTCCAAAGATGATCCGGTACTCTCCGCTGTTCCTTCTTCAGCGAAAGGGGCTCATCCCTCTCCCCTGCGGGATACTCCTTCCTGGGGGGAAATTATGGATTCGGAGTCCCCTGAGTTTACACCGCTTTTCGACCAGCAGCTGCTGGCGGAGGGCGACGAGGTCGAAGGAGATGAAGAGGAAGACGAGGAGATGTTAGCTCGCCTTCTTCGAGAGGAGCCGGATGATGAGGAGGATGATGCTATCCTGTCTGCAGCCCAAGCATCCAGGCCAGTGAGCGCGCTAAGTGGCGATATGGCGTCGACGGTGGGGGATTGCGACTTAGTTGAGGTCTGTAAGTGTCTGTAAGTCTGTAAGCTTCCATGTATCAAAAAAATTATAAATCTTCGGCGCTAGCGGTGAGGGCGCTCAACGTCACTTCATTGTTGATGGCCTATCAAGCCGAGTTACTGGAGGAGCTGGGCATGCAGCTCGACGCCGGTAACCCAAACACGACGGTTTGGGAGGAGATCTGCAACATAACAGATCTCAATCTGCGCACCTCACGTGGCGCAGTGCAAAGCTGCGGCCGTACCATGGCTCTCTCCGTCGCGGGCGAGAGATCGCTGTGGTTAAATCTATCGTGTATTGGGGACAGGGAGAAATTGGATTTTCTCGACGCTCCTGTAGACTCGAGTGGGCTGTTCGGCCCGGCTGTCGCGGCGATGAGACAGAGGTGCGATCTCCAGAAGAAGGAAGGAGAAGCGTTTGACATCTGTCTGCCGCGTAAAAGAGCTTCCCGCCCTCCTGTTCCCCCTCGGCCTGTTCCTCCGACGCAGAACAGGAGGTTTTTGAATGCGTCCAGAACTGCGAAAACCCCGAGCACAGAGCAGTCGGCCCGCCCCCCCGCTGCTCCAAACGTCAAGCCATGGGGAAAGCAGTCATTCGTGGCAGCGGCTGCAAAGTCCAAGTCCGTTAACCCTTCCAGCAAAATGAGGAGGGATACCTAGGACGCAATCTCCGCAGGGGAGGGACGGGCAGCACCTAGGGTTTTCTGTGATGTCCTCTCCCGAGTCCACCACGTCGGTTCCCCCACCCGCGAAGAAGCGGAGGATGTGGAGTTTGGGCGGAGAAACGGTTCTAAGTTGTGTTCGGGCCAGTTCAGCTTCCCCTCAACACACAAAGTTTCGTGGATTGCTGACAGCGATCCCGCAAGTTCAAGTGCGGAGAACGCGGCCACAGAAGTTATGTGGTCAGATGAGTTCAGGCACAAGTTCTCGAGTGAATTGTCACAAATCACTTCAGCCCCTGAGTTCACAGCAAATAAAAAATTCTCTGTCGCATCCAGGCTCAATGCCGAGGGCGCAGGGAAACAAAAACATAATATCAATGAACCAAGAGATAATTCGGTCTCTGGGCCACACAGATCCTGGCCGTTTTTCTCTCTGTCCACTAGATGGCGCCAGCGCTCCATCTATAGAATCGGTTCATCTGAACCCTCTGGCTCTTCATCAGGAGGCATGGAGAGAGTGTTCTCCGCACCCGTGGGTCCTCGCGACTGTAACCAGGGGTTACAGGCTTCAGTTCGCTGTAAAACCCCCTCCTTTCAACGGGGTTATAGCATCTGTAGCAAACGGGGATTCAGCTCGGGTGTTAGAAGCGGAAATATCCTCCCTCCTAGAGAAAAGAGCTATAAGACGAGTTCCAGTGGGGGAAACTCAGAGGGGCTATTACTCCCGTTATTTTCTAATTCCAAAGAAAGATGGGGGATTATCTGATTTGCGCTCATTCGCGGGAGCGCGCGGAGCGAGACAAAGAGATGCTCACGTCTCATCTCACGAATCTGGGGTTCAGGATCAACTATGCCAAAAGCCAGCTGATCCCGTCCCAGGAGATAGAGTATCTAGGCTTGTGAATAGACTCGGTGGAATATCGCGCTATGCTCTCGGAAAGGAGGATAATGGCGTTTTATCAGTGCCTAGCCCGGTTTCGCGTGGGAAACCTGGTCTCGTTCAGGACCTGTCTCCGCCTTCTGGGCATGATGGCTTCGTCACTGTCTGTGGTCCCGCTGGGCTTGCTGAAAATGAGGAGCTTCCAGCATTGGGTTGCGGCGAGGCGTCTGTGCCCACGTCGGCACCTCGCACGCAGAGTGAGAATTACCACAGCGTGCGTGATGGCTCTTCATCAGTGGAGAAACCCCTGTGTATTCCGGACAGGAGTCTTGTTGGGGAGCGTGTCTCTGAGAAAAGTAGTGACGACGGACGCATCCCTGACGGGATGGGGAGCTGTTTTTCAGGGCAGATCGGTAAACGGTCGTTGGACGCCTCAATTTCGCAGACTTCACATAAACATGCTGGAGTTAATGGCAGTCTTTCTAGCTCTGAAACATTTTCGCCCATTCTTGGAGGGTTTTCATGTTCTAGTCAGGACAGACAACATGACGGTGGTGGCATATATCAATCGCCAAGGGGGAACGCGTTCGTTGCAACTGCACAATCTAGCGCGCAAGCTGATTGTCTGGAGCGCCGCGCATTTCAGTTCGCTGCGCGCAACGCACGTCCCGGGAGTCCTGAACGTTGGAGCAGATCTCCTGTCGAGGGGCAACCCGTTATACGGAGAATGGGTACTCCACCCGCAGGTGGTGAATCAGATCTGGGAAATTTACGGCAAGGCTGCCGTAGATCTATTCGCCTCGCGAGCAAACGCAAAATGTCCGCTGTATTTCTCTCTCAGAGACGAAAATGCACCCTTGGGTGTGGATGCGCTGGCACACCCGTGGCCGAACGTGTTGCTATACGCATTCCCACCGCTGAGTCTAATTTCTCCCACCCTAGACAGAGCAAGAGAAAACGGATTATCTCTCCTTCTGATAGCCCCTCATTGGCCAGGGAGGCTGTGGCTGGCAGAGATTGTCCAGCTCCTTTGGGGAGAGCCCTGGCAACTCCCATTGTGTCGGGACCTGCTGTCCCAAGCAGGGGGGCAAATTTTTCACCCCCATCCAGAACAAATCAATCATTGGGTCTGGCCCGTGAAGGGTTGAATCTAAATGCACTTGGGCTTCCCCAGGAGGTCATAAATACTATACAGAGTGCTAGAGCTCCATCAACGCGCTCGCTGTATGATCTGAAATGGCAGGTCTTTGAGGACTGGTGCACTCATAAAGGAGTTATTCCTTTTCAGTGTGCGGTGAGTGAGGTTCTCTGTTTTTTGCAAAGCTTACTAAACAATGGGAGAGCGTTCTCTACCATTAAAGTTTACCTGGCTGCAATTTCGGCCTGTCATGTGGGCTTCGAAGGAGTTTCAGTGGGCCGGCACCCTCTTATAGGCCGTTTTATGAAGGGGGTGAGGCGTTTGAGACCAGTGTCGAAGCGACTGGTCCCGTCATGGGATTTGTCTATGGTCTTGAATGCTTTAACTCAGGCCCCGTTTGAACCTCTGGAGAGTGTTCATATTAAGCTCCTATCGTTGAAAACGGTCTTACTACTTGCTTTAGCCTCAGCTAAGCGAGTGGCGGAGTTACATGCCTTGTCGGTTCATCAAGCATGTCTAAATTTTAGTCCGGATGACAGCAAAGTTATGCTGCTGCCAAACCCAGCGTTCGTTCCCAAAGTCAGTGATTCAGCTTATAACTGCTCTGCTTTGGAGTTACGTGCTTTCTACCCTCCTCCATTTTCTTCTTCAGAGGAGAGGAAATTGCACACTTTGTGTCCTGTACGAGCGTTACGCTTTTATGTAAACAGGACACGATCGTTCAGGAAAAATGATCAATTATTTGTTTCATAGGCCACTCATTGTAAGGGTAAGCCGATCTCCTCTCAGCGCCTCTCCCATTGGATGGTGGAGGCGATCGAACTAGCCTATACATCTATGGGTCTTCAGTCCCCAGAGGGCCTTAGGGCCCATTCCACGCGAGGAATTTCTACCTCATGGGCCCTGTTCAAGGGGATTTCTGTGGGAGATATTTGTCCGGCGGCAAATTGGACTTCCCCCCATACATTTACCAGATTTTATTGTCTTGATGCCTTCATTGGCTCATGCAGTTCTTAGAGTTGGCTCTTTGGAGAACTAAAGTCTTGTTCTCCTTTTTCGAGTCTATTCAGGCGGCTTCGGAAAGCATGCGTTACGGGAGTTGGCTATATCATTCCCATAGTGAGATACCGAGCGATTGTTTGAAAGAGAACGTTAGGTTACTTGCGTAACCCCGGTTCTCTGAGAACAGAGCGAGGTATCTCACCAGGCTTCCCTTCTCGCATAACACGGGGGAAGAGCGTGCTTAGAATGCCGTTTTTGGGGATCACAGCTGTATATATAGGGAGAGGGGTGGGTTCCTTGTATGAACTGTGATTGGTCCGTCCTTCGGACAGACGTGGTGTAATTGGTGCTTCCATAGTCTATCACGCCTGGGGGCGTTTCCCATAGTGAGATACCTCGCTCTGTTCTCAGAGAACCGGGGTTACACAAGTAACCTAACGTTTTACTTTCGCTTTCGAAATCTATCACATTTAGCAAGGAGGGGAGAGGATGGACAGGGGGCATGGCCCGCGAATGCCCCCCACCTTGGCGCAACACCTGTCCTGCTTGACGTAGATGCAAAGTAATCGGTTTAACGCCTTTACATGGCAATTGTTTTGACTGGTGTTCAAACAATTGTTTACAATTGTTTAGTGTGTTCTGTGAGTTCCATCACAAAATATATACGTCATTTAACCCAACCAATCAGGTTGTGAATGTATCACTATGCACTTTATGCGACCTTTAGGTTCGGTATCTTTTGGTTCGCTGTCAAAAATGCCAGTGTGAACGCTAAGCGGACCAGGACCAGTTGTATCATTTTTCTTTTTTCCTTCCGGATCAAATGAACCAAACGAACCAAACTACAAGTCTGAACACACCCTGAACCATTAATCCCCTTGTCTCTCTGTCCTGGATACACTGCTTCTGTCATTAAGAGAGGCATTATATACCTTCTCTAGACATTTTACCAGGTCTTCCTCAGTTGATGCTATACTTAGTCACTATCCCATTTATGTTCACCATACTTGTTGACTTCCTTGGATTGAACTTTATTCTTGACCATGTATCCACATCACTGAGTTCCTTTAGGATCCACCCAGCTTGTACATAGGTGGAAGTTGTTATATAATTTGCTCATCCATAAAGCATGTCAACCTCTTGACTCCATTAACAACAGTCTGGATTCCTTTCTTGACAAGAAGTGTGTTTATTTAGTCCCAGAACATCTTTACGACCACATAAAACAGGAACTTTTCAGATGCACACTCCAACTTTACTTCAGTGCCAGGTGCAAGTCAAGTGAGCACGGAAATAGTAAGTGACGAGAAGTTTCTGTAGAACAACAGTGAACTGCAGTCAGATGACATGTTGTCAGGCCATATGTTTGTAAAATTGAATTTACTAGGGCTGGCAAAGGATTAATCGCGATTAATCACATACAAAATAAAAGTTTGAGTTTGACTAATAAATCTGTGTACTGTGTGTAATTATATAAATACAAGCACATTCATGTATACATTTAAGAAATATTTATATATATGTATTTATTATCATTTTTATAGAATTTATATTATATATAAATAAAAATATGTTGTACATAACATATTTCTCTTAAATATATACATTAATTTGTGTGTATTCATGTATACATAATAATTACACACAGTACACACACATATATTAGGCAAACTCAAACTTTTATTTTGCATACATAAAGTATACTTAATAATTTACTTGAACTTTACTTATGTATACTTAATGAAATAAACTTGAAGTATACTTCTTTTTGGTAAGGGACACTACAAGCATGCGTATCAGATCTGTGTCACATTCAGCAGCGGCAGCTCTTAAAGTAATAGCAGCCAAATAACCTAATAACTTAGCTGCTATGATGTTGGTTAATCAAAGAACAAAAGAAAAAAGAAATCAATAACCTTTGTAGCTTTAAGGATTCGTCCATACCCTTACCAAAAAGAAGTATACTTCACATTTATTTCATTAAGTATACTTAAGTAAAGTTCAATTAAGTATATTTTATGTAGTAAGTATACACATGTCAGTGTACTATTTCAATACTCCTTGGGACTAAATTGGCCCACTTTCTTGTATATAAAAGGATACTTTTAAGTATAACAGTAGTAAACTTTGAGTACGCAACTCGTTTTTATCTATGTTTTAGTTTGTACTGCAACTATGCTAAAATAGAACTTATAGATATATTGATAGTTTACTAATTAAATACTTATAGCATTTTAGTACCCTTTGAAGTATAGTCTCAGTAAACTACTAATTTAGTAGTTTTATACTACAGGTATACTCGTAGATTTTCCTTAAGTGCACTTAATCATAATTTAATCATAATCATAATTTAAGTATACTACTATGTCCTTATTAGGAACAAATTTGTATATATTTTGTTATATGAATATCTGAACATACAAAATATCAAACAGTGATGGAATGAACAGGATATCCAATGAACAGGATATCTGCTTGTAAACAAAAACATTTTATTCTAGCTTTATGGATTATTTTTATAAGCACTTGAATGTGGGTAAGTTTTATAAATAACAATAAAAAAGAAATTGATAATATTTTGAACAAAAAGATGAAAAAAGACTATGAGTTGGATTCAGAGTGATAATCAAAACATAAATGGTGTCGATCAACACCCCAAAGCTTGACAGTCATTATTACTTCCTCATGGGTCACATTTTATTCCATAATGTTACAGAGTTTGATGCTGTTTTATGACTAATGATTGTGTTAAAAACATGTGGAAGCATCTGTTGTTTTGCTTGAGTTTTGGACATTCTGTACAGAAAATGTATAATAGCGCCCCCTACTGTATAACACTGAAAACATGGATTCTCGGAGAACAATATTGCTCAGATATATTTTGAATATACTTATACTTCTAAGTCAAGTATACTTAAATGTCATTTTAAAGTATATTTCTGAAAAGTACATAAAAGCCCATTTCTGAGAAGTACATAAAAAGTAGACTTAAAAAAGAAAAGTATACTTTCCTAATTTTTAGTTTAAAAGAAGTATAGTAATAACACACTTGAATAAATTTCTTTTTTGTAAGGGTATTTGAAATTAGTATTTAGTGTTTGATAAATTATTCAATTTCTGCATATTTTCTACTTGCTAAAGGGCACAGGTACTGTAAATAATGGGTTTATGTGAAGATTGTTTTAAGTTATTTTTTAAAGTCTAATAATGTTGAAATTGATAGCTGTCAATTATGCTGTAATATTGAATGGCTAAAGTTCAATGGTTAAATATTAGAAAAAAAATAACAATTTCCTGGTATCAGTGATACTCGCCTGCAGTCATAAAATATATATATATATATATATATATTATCTTTATGTTGTTTCTACATTAGATTGAATGTGAAATTATTGCCATATTAAAATATAGTTTAAAACTTAGGTGATTAATTGCAATTCATTTCAGAAAAAATGCAAATAATTAGTTAAATTTTTTAATTGATTGACAGCACTACTATATTTACATGTGAAATGATAACAAAAGAACAGAGAAAACATTTGAAATGACAGAATATCTGCCTCTTTTTAAATATATTCAGCAAACTCTTCCTCGGAAACACACAAAAGGGACCAAACTGTTTGCAGTTAGCAAAGGGTCGCTGGCCCTCATGAGAAAAGAGAGGAATCTTGTGTGAGGAGAGTGAGACACGTGGGAGCTGAGCTGGTGTGAGCTCACCTGGACCATCTGCTTTGCCCCATAACTCCTTTGTTATTTGGGAACACAAAGGGCGGGGTCACTATCTCCACAGAAAGCAATCCATGATCACAGCGAGGTGAGACATATGCTCTTGCAGTGAGCTCATCTCAGTGAGCATAGCCTTTGCGTAGGCCTGCCCCAACGGGCAACATGCTCAGAGTGTTTATCTAAGTAATGAAGGAGTGCCCTGCACGAGCCACATACTTGGCATGCCATTTTGCAATAAACGCTGCTGAACATAATTTTTTTTTAGGTGAAACATGCTTTAGTAGTCTTGCCAGATAGATGTCAGCGCCGCATTTCTCTTCTACGGCAAGTAGGAAGGCTATTTCTTCTTCCTAGCTTGAGACCACGCAATGTGGTCCAGACTTGTATGTATAATAACGCTTATTCTCTTCCGCCAGGAGGTGGCGACAACTGCCCGTTTAAAAAAGTATGTTATTGAATCATTCATTCAGGAGATTTCTATAGTCAAACAAGTCTTAATGAAATGAGACACTGACTCCTTCATTGCATGTTGTCAGAACCACTAGTAATAAATTACATTATTTTGTTTAGTTTTCTAATCTTTTTTCTCCAGAATCGTGAGAGAATCATCTCCAATTTATTAAAAACAACTGGGATTCTCAATTTATCCAGAATTGTGAAGCTCTTGTTTAAATGTTGTTTATTACTGCATATAATTTATTAAAATGGAAGTTTAATTTCATAAAGTTCAACATGCACCTACTTTTTTTTGCATTTTGTCTTTTTCAGTTGAATAAAAAACTATTTTCCCTATATATTTGATCATTGAGGATTTCTTAAGAAAAATTTAAAAATCTCATCTCGTCTCGTTCTCGTGAACCCAGTCTCGTGTCCCGTCTTGTCTCGTGAGATAAGGGTCTCGTCACACCCCTAATAAATAAGCTTCCCATTGATGTATGGTTTGTTATGATAGGACAATATTTAGCACAATATTTACCTAAAAAATACCTAAAATCCTTGTGCTCTCTTTTGGTTTACAGCAATATTGGTTATTAAAGCAGCATCTGTTTTGGAGAATGATGGGTCCATGTATTTAGAATTAAGGTCTGTTCATAAGGATAAAGATTAGAGGTGCATTTAGAATTTGACAATGTGAAGAAAAAAGTTTTCCTGTTTCCCAAAAACCCAAACATGACCTTACATAGATGCTTTAAAACAATCTGTATTGTGTAATAAAAAGGTGCTATATAGGAATAATGTGCATAAAATATCATCTATGTTTGCTACTGTCCACCATGTTACCTTTACTGGGTAACACAGTTGACAGGTAACTTAGTTGACATTTTTAGTGTTTTGGGCCTATACTCGACATGGAATCCTAGAACTACTGAGCATATGGTATGTTTTGAAATATATTTTTATAAACAAAACATAAGTTTTAGTTAAAATGTCCTGTTAAAATTTGCAGCAATAATACTTGGGTAACACTGTTGACAGTCTATTAATCCATCTATATGTATCATCTATGTGCTTCTAAAGGAAATATCATCATACTGTACAAATTATGCAAGAGTGGGACAACTTAGTTGTTTCTAGTGGGTAACTTAGTTGACAATGCTTTTTCTTAACACAACATCACAACATCGTAACATCACAATAAACACTTATTATTTATTATTTATTTAATAAATTATTTAATTAAGCACACACCCAAATGTCTTGATAACCTAATCTAACTAAAGACAAAACTATTAAATTAATTTATTTTTGAGGTCATTTTCATGCTTAAATGCAGAGTAGCATGATCAACTTTACAAAATCGGACAGCTGAATACCAGGGTTGTATGTGATATGAACATCATTTTTGAACAAAAGAAATAGCTTTTTCAACATATAGCAGTGTGACTGGGAAAAATATAATTGTGTACTATAAAATTAAGCAACGACAGGCTTTATATTGATTAAAATATATTAAAAATATACTTCACCAACATGAGATGTACCCACAATTATAGAATGACCCAAATATAGGATATAGATAAAGACTGGATGTGCTGTGAGGTAAATTTCTTCTAAATTCAATCTGCCTCTGTTAAAGGGGTCATCGGATGCTAAAGTTCACTTTTACATGCTGTTTGAACATTAATGTGTGTTGGCAGTGTATGTACTCTACGCTGTAATGGTAAAAATCCATGCAGTGGTTTTTAATTAATCTGTAAAAATAATATTCCCTTTGTCCAATCGAGCCTTTCTCAAATGCCTGTTGTTGTTGCGTCACACCCACAGAGGCCGCGCCCACAATAGTTGATTGACATGAGCGTCTTACCTCAGGTCAGCTGTAACAGTCCAACCTCCATGTTTTGATGCCAGAGTAGGGATGTAAGTTAGACAAGAATTGAGCAATTGAGGTGTTGTGTTGCTGGATGTAATAATGACTGTAGTGGTCGTCATTTACTCCCGACATCTGAGCCGCTGAAGATGCAGTGGATTACGTTTGTTTGTGAAGGGAATGCGCCTCCCGATCTACATATATCCGTCTATGTTTGCGCCAAACATTCGTGATCCAGCTTCACTTACAGCAGTAGTGAGTATAAGGGGTTTTTTATGAATCTTTGCGATCACCTTTCCTAATAATGTGCTAGTTAGCAAGTTTACCGGCTAAACACGGCTAAATGCAGCTAAAGTAAACAGGCTCGTCACTCCACAGAGAGAAGAGAGGGGCGGGGCGAGCAGAGCTCATTTGCATTTAAAGCAGCCTCGACCAGAATGGGATGATTTTTGCAGAGCCGATTTTGACAAGGTAAAAAGGGTGTTGTTTTACACAACCATTGAGAATTAACCAAAATATATTATGGACTTTTTATTAAGACCCTAAAGAATCATATCAACTTGTGAAAAATGGGCATCCGATGACCCCTTTAAAACCACATGTGTGACCCTGGACCACAAAACTAGTCTTAAGTAGCACGGGTATATTTGTAGCAATAGCCAAAAACACATTGTATGGGTCAAAATTATAGATTTTTCTTTTATGCCAAAAATCTTTAGGAAATTGGATCATGTTCCATGAAAATATTTTGTAAATTTCCTAATGTAAATATATCAAAACTTGTATTTTTAATTAGCAGTACATGGCTAAGAACTTCATTTGGACAACTTTAAAGGGGATTTTCTCAATATTTTGATTGTTTTGCACCCTTCAAGATTTTCAAATAGTTATCTTGGCCAAATATTGTCCTGTCTTAACAAACACCAATGGAAAGCTTATTTATTCAGGTTTCAGCTGATGTACAAAACTCAGACCCTTATGACTGGTTTTGTGGTCCAGGGTCACATTTAGCCGTGTTTACGTTTTCTTACTTCCGCTTTTCACTGCTTTAGGTTTTAACATATTCAGTGTAAAGTTTAACCACAAGAACAAAACAATCGTATCAGCATGGAATCACCGCAGAAACGCGACGAAGCGTTGATAATTTTCTGACAGCTTTCATCGCGTCCCTCACTCACTCCCAGCGTCGCTGCTCAAGAGGCGTGACTACTGACAAACATACGAGGAAGAGAACAGCTCGGTCGGGTAATATCCACTCAGTTTTCTCCTGGGAATTATTTTCGGGGCCAGATTTGCGGAAGACACCAAAAAAAGGTAAACAACAGCCTGATCTTTTGAAGTGCACTTCCATTCTGTGGTCGTTTTGGCGCTAGTGTGTGTGGCGCATCTAGCGTGCTTGTATGTTAATGTTATGAAATACAATCTGGATGAGCTCTCGCATGAAGATAGCTGCGTCTTACATTTCAGTCGATTGTAATTTAAGACACGGAATGTCCGTTTTAATAGCAGTGCTTATGACAATAAATTCGGCTCTTGTTCACGCATGAGTGAAATGCTGGAATATTTCGTACTGGTATCAACATGTTTCACCACAAGAACTAATGGTTTCTTGTAGAACCGAATGTGATTTTCTTCATTAAAAAGAGTGTAACTTTTTAGCCACCTGTTGCTATAGTGTCTAGAAAATACATTTTCAATGTTCTATGCGTTATGTAATAGTTTAGTTAATTAAAATCGTGTCATTTACTTACTCCCATGGTTTTTAACATTTTTCCAGAAATACACAAACATATAGTTATTGCAAACTCAAAGTTTGGATCTCCTTAAGCAGCAAGAGCTAATGTTAATTTCATTCTTAAATGGAACATGAAATAAGATGTTTAATTATAGTTTGAAATCTATTCCTGTAATAAACTGGTTATATTAGTGACTTAAAATAAATGTTTTTGTTTACCAAAACCCCTCAGTTCAACAATTTACAGGAACTGCGGCTGAATGTCGAAGATGTTGCTTCCTGTTTGTCTTTATTTATGACTGTTACCATAACATACTTATTTTAAGAAGTGGTAAGCTTGGGTAGTTCACATAATAATCGAGAAGAAACCTTTGGAAGTCTTAAGGTTCATTCACGACAAGAAGGTTAATCATAAAGATGACTATGATGATAACTATAGCTTCCACACCAGCAGATGAAGGCATTCTGTTTATTATAATCACACGCTGCAATTACGTTGTCCAGACATAAACGCTCAAGCTCTTTAAAGTCAGATGAATTCTGAATGGCTGTCAATGGTTTTATCATTCATGAGCTGATAACAAAAGGTCTGAAAGTGATTCCAACTATATTGTTCCGCTGTATCATCATAGCTGTGGTGTGGACATTTTTTATAGAGATATATTTATCTCTTCATTTTATAGGTATGACATTTTTACTATTATTTTTCCCTAATTCTTCTGTAAATTATCATAATACATTTTTATGATGATATTAAGATACTGTTATAGATGAATATTTGTACTTTTAAAAAATGCCAAAATATTACTGATATGTATACTTTAAAAAAACTAGAATCATGATGATTCTACAGAACTGTTGCAAACATTTAAAAAGCAATTAAGTATTGAAATCTTAAATGTTTTCTAAGATCCTTCTATTGTCTATTGAAAATAGATAGTATAGATAGATAACTAACCCTAACCCA
The DNA here is from genome assembly GCA_012976165.1 of Labeo catla. Lineage (NCBI taxonomy): Eukaryota > Metazoa > Chordata > Actinopteri > Cypriniformes > Cyprinidae > Labeo > Labeo catla. The sequence goes on from VONZ01000038.1 coordinate 902,994, forward strand.
CAAAATATTTAAAATATCAGTAAGCTTAATATATATATATATATATATATATATATAATCATAATTAATTTGGTACTTTCAGTTGGGAGATCCCAGGATGTCCCAACCCTAACCCTTATATTTCAATTGATGAAAATGAAATTGAAATAATTTTTGCATTTTATTCCACTGTGGTTTTTAAAAAGTTTAGAAATATTATTTTATATTTAAATGATAAATTTTAAACTTAAATTATTCTATATTAAAATATATATATTTTATATTTTCTTTGCAAATTATAAAATTTTATGTAAAAAATGTGTTGTGCGTTTTAATGTCCCTAATTAACTTTTAATGTCCCTTTTAATGTGTCACTTTCTCTCATAACTACATGATGAGTAGGTACCCATCATTTTGAGGTAAATGTGTTCAAAAGTATGAAAACTCACTATCATGTCACTACCAAACAGCTTTTTTAATGCAATTAGGCACACGATACTGGCATTTTTTTTTCTGTGTACGACTGTTCAGAACTGTGCTAGTTAACCATGTGCTGATTAGTATCTTTGAGCTGAGCCCAAAAGTATCTAAAATTGTCACTACTGAAACATTTGGTGAAGTTTCTGTAGTGACATCTTTGCTTTTTGGGTGTTATACAATAGAACTGTCACTACTGAAACAGTCATGACTGAAACATGTCATCTTTGTTTTGTTAATGACAAAAGGGAACACATAATCCTTTATTTGGTAAAATTAACAATGCATTTTTTTTTGTACTGTGTTTTTTTTTTTTTTACTATGTTTTCAAAGTGTTTTAGTATGAGTGTTAAAATTCTGTAATGTGATGTGGTCCCTACCCAAACATCATTGTCACTACTGAAAATATGCAGTCAATACCAAAACACAGGATGTTTTGTCAAAAATAAAGTATATTGAATTATCAGTAAGACATTATGATAGTGTTTGGGTTAAAGTTTATTCAAACTAATGAATCCTTAACTTTGAAATCAGTATGATCAACTTTTTGCCTTTTACAAAAAAAACAACAACAAATCTCATAAATCACATTTGAAATATTGTTCAAACTGTAATTGTTATTTATTTTGAATAAAATAGGGGAAAAAAAAGGAAAATTTAAGCAAAAATCTTAAAAGGTCAGTATAAAACTAATTATTAAATTATATATTGCTGTGTTTCAGTACTGACAAATTTGTGGTGATGACAAATATTCCAAAGCTTTATGAAAATATAATATGAGAAATATGTGCAAAATGACTAGGGCTGTCAAACGGTACCGGGTTCGGTACTTTTGGTACTGAAATTTTAAAAACGTCCATTTCCCGCTCACATTTGAGGCTGTTGAGACGCTTTTTAAACATCGCTGATTGGCCATAGTGTTCATGCGCTCAACAGACATGACTGTGATTGGCTACAATGATAAGCGCTTCACACTTCTCACCGAGAGCTCACAAATAAGCACAACGGGAGCGTTTGAAAGCCACGTGTGTCAGAGGATCCCTAATACATCTGCATATAGACGGATCCACTGACAGACGCGGCTTTCAAATGCTCCCGTTGTGCTTATTTGTGAAAAATCGGCTCAACAACGCTCAAATGTGAGCGGGAAATGGACGTTTTTAAAATTTCAGTACTGAAGGTACCGAACCCAGTACTGTTTGACAGCCCTAAAAATGACTAGAAATGTGTACTTTTTTCAACTCCGACTTTGCACCAGTTCTGTTGAATGGCTCATATATACTTATGATAATGTATAAGAATGAGCAAAATGGTAATTCTTTGAATCTTTTCTTTGAATTCACAGATTACCCCAGGGTGTCCGGAGTTCTGCCTTGGACTATTGTGTGTTTATCCATATCTGGAATGTAAATTCCCATCCTCCGGTACTCCAGACATCACAATGGCAACAATCGTTATGGAGCGGATTGGCCGACTCTTTATTAATCTGCAGCAGATGAGGCAGGTTCCCCAGATGCTCACCGAGACCTTGCCATGCACAGCCGACACCCTGCGTGACACAGAGGTGCCCCGATTTTTCCGTGAACGCTACATTCACTCCGGCTACCGGCCGCTCCACCAGACCTGGCGCTACTACTTCCAGTCACTCTTACGGCGGCACAACGAGACCATAAATGTTTGGACGCACCTAATTGGAGCACTAATTATCCTCGCGAAAACCGCACGTTTTACCGAAACAGTCGATTTCATAAACGACCCTCATTCCTGGCCGCTTCTCATCCTGCTCTTGTCATCAGCGAGCTACTTGACCTTTAGCACCGCAGCCCACCTGTTGGCGGCAAAATCTGAACTTTGCCATTACGGTTTCTTCTATCTGGATTACGTAGGAGTGGCGCTGTATCAGTATGGGAGTGCAGTGGTGCACTACTACTACGCCATTGAGGAAAGCTGGCACGCACGTGTACGAGGTTGTTTCATGCCTATTGCTAGCTTTATGTGTTGCTTGTCTTGCTTTGGTTGCTGTTATGGGAAATATCGCAATTACAGCCTTCCTTCCTGGGTTCGTAAAATTGGCCAAGTGGTGCCTTCAACCCTCGCTTACTGTTGGGACACCAGCCCTGTGTTTCATCGTTTCATCATCTGGTTTCTGTCTTGGATGAGGGACGATTTCGGAAGCAGTCCTGCTCTGCTTTTTCACTTCGGCCAGGTGATGTTTTTTCTTTCCAGCGCTTTTTTCTTCACTCATCCTGTTCCCGAGCGCTGGTTTCCAGGTCACTGTGACTTTTTAGGTCAGGGGCATCAAGTATTCCATGTACTGTTGGCTTTGTGCACAATCTGCCAGATCCACGCTTCATATCTGGACTACTTCAACCGCAGAGACCTCTATGTGAAACTCCATGCCGATGGCGAGGCATTGTTCTTTGTTGTGCTCTTTATTTTAACATTCATGACTTCTGCTTTGATAGCCTTGTATATGCTTAAGAAAGTCAAAAGATTAGTCGGTTACAGGGAAAAACTAAGTAAAGAATAGGAATAGTTTGTCATGCACTTTAAAGGAGAAGTCCACTTCCAGAACAAAAATGTACTCACCCTCTTGTCATCCAAGATGTTCATGTCTTTCTTTGAGTTAAACATGTCAGGATTTTTCTCCATATAATGGACTGATATGGTGCCCCGATTTTGAACTTCCAAAATGCAGTTTAAATGCGGCTTCAATCGATCCCAAATACGGTTGTAAATGCTCCCAGCCGAGGAAGAAGAGTCTTGTCAGAAAGTATATAAATTGCATTGTTTTTATGAAAATAACCAATCTTTTCGCTAGATAAGACCCTTCTTCCTGGGATCGTTTACAACCACATTTGGGATCGTTTGAAGCCGCATTTAAACTCCATTTTGGAAGTTCAAAATCGGGGCACCATATCAGTCCATTATATGGAGAAAAATCCTGAAAAAAAATTTCCTTCAAAAAACATAATTTCTTTATGGCTGAAGAAAAAAAGGCATGAACATCTTGGATGACAAGGGGTGAGTACATTATCTGTCAGTTTTTGTTCTGGAAGTGGACTTTAATGGTAGATGGTCAGCGTTTGGACACACTTTCAAGGAGCGTTACAGTCATGGGCTGATCAAAAGGTTTATTCAAGCAGTGATTCTGCAGGTTTCTGGATCAATATTCTTGTTGGTCCTGTAACAACATTCCATCAAATTTGATTACAGTGTTAGGTTAGGGATCATGCTATGACTGTGTTTGTTTTATATATGTGCTGTTCAAGGACTGAACTTTGAGCAAATGCTTAACGTTCAATTGGATCATCTTCTGTGTTAGCATTTTTGAATGTAAACTGCTTCTGTTAAAGTGATAGTTCACCCAAAAAAGTTCATTTTGCCTTTATTTGCTCTTGACTTTGACTTTCTTCTACAGAAGGACAAAAATTGAAGAATATTGGTAACCAAACAGTTTTGAGTATTGACTTTTGTTTTCACAGCAGAACGTAAGTCATACAGGTTTGAAACGAGATACTGAAGAGTAAATGATGACAGGATTTTCATTTTAGGTGAACTACCCTTTAATATCGATCCTATGATGTACCTTACTTCACACCAGCTCAAGTAAACATGAGAGAAACCAGCGTGCAGTATTGAGAATGTAGAAAAATGTATGAATATTTAGGTGTTTAGATGTCTATTTTACTTGAAGAATGTAAATTCTAAATCATAGATTTTATGAATGCTCACAAAGGTACATCGTTACTCATCATATTGGTTTTGGGATAGTAAAAATGACAATCTGTCTTAAATTCTATATCAGTGATTCTGTGATTGTTTATTTTTTTAATGTGTTCTACACATGGATAGTATTACCAGTTCAATCACGATCACTAATGTGCCTTAATGAGCATTTTAGATGAGCCTGTGATCCTTAATGTACACATCTTGTGTGATTGGTAACAAACAGTAGCACTGTATTATTGAGATTACTTGTATTGTTTTGAATGGGCAGTGTACTGATTTTCTTTATAGCGTTATTGCACATACCAGTCCCTTTTACTGCACTTTAATCAAACAAACCAGTGCCTACTTACAATATAACCAGTCAGTTTTCTGGATATTAAAGGGAAAGGCAATGAAGAAACACTTTACCACATCTACCATTTGTGCCATCCTTATTCCTAGTGTTATTGCTTTTACTGTTTATGTAAAAGGGACACCGAGTACTTTGTTTGTCCCGACTGGGATCCTTAATTAAAGCACTAAATAATGTACCACAGTGTATAATGCCTACTACTGTTTTAACAGTATGTGAATCAGAACGAAATTATTAAAAATAAGTATTTGAAATCAACACCTACTTTGTTGCCACAATTTTTTTGCATCCCAGTTTTGTGTATAAATAATGTGAGTCTGTTTGAATGCTAATGGTTATGTTCCTGAATGGTATTCTAGCATACTGCACACTGAATATTGAACAGTAAACACCAGGGCCCATATTCTTAAAGCTTCTAGGAATTCTCTCAGAAAGCTCAGACTTTATCTTAACTTAAGAGTGATTCAGGACCAATCTAACTCTTGAAGTTTTGTCAGTTTTCTCCACTGCTAAAGAAACTCTTAAGCCTCTCAAAAGCCTTCTTCTAACAATTTTGGAACGTAAGGCCTCTTTTAAGGGTTAAGATGCTTTCTTTTACTTTGTTCTTTTTCTAGGATCTTTTCTTTAATATTAAAGGGGTCATCGGATGCAAAGTTCACTTTTACATGTTGTTTGAACATTAATGTGTGTTGGCAGTGTATGTACAAATCTACCCTATAATGTCAGAAATCCATGCAGTGGTTTTTAATTAATCTGTAAAAATAATATCCCCTTTTTTAAATTGAGCCATTCTCAGATGCCTGTCGGTGTTGGATCACCGACAGAGGCCGCGCCCAGGATAGTTGATTGACTTGAGCGTCTTACCTCAGACCTGCCTTAAATCAATAGTCTGACCTCCATTGTTTCGATGCAGGAGCAGGGATATAAGTTAGACAAGAATATCTCCAATTGAGTGATTGAGGTGTTGTGTTGCTGGATGTAATCACGAACATAGTGGTCGTCATTTACTCCCGACATCTGAGCCGCTGAAGATGCAGTGGATTGCATTTGTTTGTGAAGGGAATGCACCTCATGATCTACATAAAAAGGAAAAAGGAAAGGACGTGACGTGTGGCCAAGTATGGTGACCCATACTAGGAATTTGTGCTCTGCATTTAACCCATCCAAGTGCACACACACAGTAGTGAGAAGTGATCAAACACGCACACACACACACACACCATGAACACACACCTGGATCAGCCATATTGCTATCGCTGCGGCACCCGGGGAGCAGTTGGGGGAATCGGTGCCTTGCTCAAGGGACTCATCTCAGTCGTGGTATTGAGGGTGGAGAGAGCGCTGGTTATTCACTCGCACCACCTTCAAACCCTGCCGGACCTGGGACTCGAACCCGCAACCTTTCGGTTACAAGCCCGACTCCCTAACCATTAGGCCACGGCTGCCCCCAAAATGCATCTATGTTCGCACAAATCATTCGTGATCCAGCTTCACTTACAGCAGAAGTGAGTACAAGGGTTTTTTAATGAATCTTTGCGATAGCCTTTCCTAATAACGTGCTAGATAGCAAGTTTAGCGGCTAAATGCGGCTAAAGTAAACAGGCTCGTCACTCCACAGAGAGAAGAGAGGGAGCGGGGCGAGCAGAGCTCATTAACATTTAAAGCAACCTTGACTAGAACAGGATTATTTTTGCAGAGCTGATGTTGGCAAGGAAAAAAAGGTGTTATTTACACTACCACAGAGAAATTTTACCCAAAGCATGTTATAGAATTTTCATTAAGACCCTAAAGAATCATATCAACTTGTGGAAAATGGGCATCCAATGACCCCTTTAGGAGGAAACACCCACATTTCTAAGAATTTTCTTAGAATTTTGTCACTAGGAGCAGGGGCCCAGGATTTTGCAAACTAGGGTTTGTGACCCCTGGGGGTTCATGAGGGAACTGCAGAATATTTGTTTAAAGGTGACATATCAGAATCACCCCAGTGCATCCACCAACCCAGAAAATGTGAAAAACAACTACTTTGTTTTGGGTAAGCCTTTTTCTGCAAGTATAGGGGTGGGTGGTTATGACCAAAATTCAGTTTCACTGTATGTATTGTATTTACATGCAACTTTCAGGTGCAATTAAACTTTAAATAAGGTGTTTCTGACTTATTTATAAATCTCATGTTATTGTTTCACTTCTATCAGGACCATTATCGTCAAAGATAATTGACAATTAGCATACAGTTTGGATTGATGGTATGGTTCTGTTCTGGACAAGAACTGTGTATCCATGCAGGATAAAAGCAGGGAGAGCAGCAATAATCCCCCCTAGGGAAACAGAACAGAACCAACATAAATGTATTGCAGATATCATTAATGTTCAGTAATGTTGGATGAGAGGAGGATTTGGGGGAGGAGGGTGATTAGCTATTGAGCAACACGAAAGCTGCTGATGATACTGAAGGACCTTAAATAGGAAGCTGAGATAGGCGTCATATTCCTATAGGAAGATGTGGATCAGCTGAGAGTCAGCTGATGCAAACTTGACTAACATGACTAACTGCCAGTACTAACGTTACACTTGATTTCAATCAGTTTATATGTAAATATTTTATATTGAAATATTCTATAAATAATAAATTACACTGAATTCCTTTGAATTTTGTAGAATAGAATACTAGTTATATTGTTTAAATGTATTCCCTGGCAGCCTATCTGCTTATTAGACTATTAAAGGGCTTGTTTTGCTCTTTTTGTGATCACTGGCAACCCTTCCCCGGACTAGACAATACAAAAAACGTCCAAACCAATTTAAGAGTAACAATTTAATTGATGTTCAAAAAATAAAAAATGTATATAATACATATAAACAAATGGTAAAGCTTGGCTTGTTGAATATCAGGTCCCTTTCTACAAAAACACTACCAATTATTTTGTAAATGATATGATCACTGATCATAACCTAGATGTGCTCTGTTTGACAGAAACATGGCTAAAACCAGATGATTACATTATTTTGAAGTCTAGAGTCTAAAGATTACTGTTATAAACATGAGCTGCGACTAAAGGGTAAAGGGAGAGGTGTTGCTACAATTTATAGCAATAATTTTCAGTATTTCTCAGAGGACGGGCTTTAAGTATAACTTGTTTAAAGTAATGGTGCTTTATATAACATTATCCTGAGAAACAAGTGATAATGATAAATCCCCTGTGATGTTTGTACTGGCTACTGTATACAGGCCACCAGGGTACCATACAGACTTTATTTAAGAATTAGTTGATTTAGTAGATAAAGTCTTATTTGTTGTTGATTTTAATATCCACGTTGATCAGGAAAAAGATGCATTGGGATCAGCATTTATAGACATTGTGAAGTCTACTGGGGTTAAACACATCAGTACCTACTCATTGTCGAAATCATACTCTGGATTTAATACTGTCACATGGAATTGATGTTAATGGTTTTGGAATTCTACAGCAAAGCAATGGTATCTCGGATCATTATCTAGTCTTGTGTATACTCTAGATAGCTAAAACTGTAAATTCAACTTCTTGTTACAAGTATGGTAGAACCATCACTTCTACCACAAAAGACTGCTTTTGTAAGTAATCTTCCTGACTTATCTCAATTCCTCAGCATATCCAGTAGCTCAGAAAAACTTGATGATGTAACAGAAACTATGAACTCTCTGTTTTCTAGCACTTTAGATATGGTTGCTCCTTAACGCTTAAGGAAGATTAAGGAAAACAGTCTGACACCATGGTATAACGAGCAGACTTACGCTCTAAAGAGAGCAGCCCGGAAAATAGAGCGCAGCTGGAGGAAAACAAAACTAGGGGTATTTTGTACTGCATGGCGTGAATGTACCCTATCCTATAGAAAAGCATTAAAAACTGCTAGATCGGATTACTTTTTGTCTCTTTTAGAAGAAAATAAACATAATCCTAAGTAATTATTCAATACAGTGGCTAAATTAACAAAATATAAAGCATCATCAGGTGTTGACATTTCCCAACAGCACAGCAGTAATGTCTTTATGACCCCTTTGGTGGGTCGCGAGACTTAAAAAATGGGTCGCCAGGATGATTTGAGGAAATTATAAATATGTGTGTAACAACGTTTAAGATTTGGGGAGGAAGGAAGCAGGAACCGGCAAACTTTATTAACTAAATAAGCATAAACAACACAACGAAAGTAAGCAGCAGTTTCCTCATGGCAGAAAACAATGTGTATTTTTTCTTTGCGCTCTGTCTTTGAAGTGTTGAACATTGTAGCCAATCACAGACAAATCTGTTGATTTCTGGAATGCAATTACCAATCAGAGGTGTTTCGTGTGTCAGAATCCAAGTTCAGTCCTGCATTCTGGAAGCTCGCGAATCCTCTCATTATAACAAAGTGTAGACGCAATGTAAATAATAGATTAATTGTGCCGTGTAGAGAGAGAGAGACGCTGATTATAGCAGAATTTTCTGAGATTGCGATAAACTGAAATGACTGATAGCTTTTTAGTGATTAAGGGAGTGCTGTTTGCACGCTTTCTTGTCTATTTATAGTCCATTTCGTATTTGAATAAAAGTTGTTTTTGATGCTGCTAAGAGGACCACTGTGGCACACATGCTGCATATTTGCAAGGAGTGACATCTACATATAAATGGGGGACCTTCAAACTGGCTGCATTCAACCACAACATTTTTTTGAATAGACTACAAAATTTTGTTGGCATTAGTTGATGTGCATCAGCATGGTTCAAATCGTACTTATATGACCACCATCAATTCGTGGCAGTGAATGAAGAGGTATCATATCGATCACAAGTGCAGTATTGAGTACCTCAAGGCTCAGTACTAGGGCCCTTACTTTTAACGCTTTACATGTTACCCTTGGGTGATATCATCAGGAAACATGGTGTTAGCTTTAATTGTTATGCTGATAATACTCTAAGCTCTATATTTCCTCCCGGCCCGACGAAACATACCAATTTGAAAGACAAACAGAATGCATAGTTGATATAAAAATGGATGACTAGTAATTTCTTATTATCTTATATATTATTTCTTATTTAGATTCGTAAAATCTTATTATAATATTACCGCCCCTTAATCCACACATTTCCATCCACGGCACTATCATTTTGTTTTCACAAGCGACAATGGTGTACCAGTTCTAACGCTACGTTAAAAGTTAGAGCAAAGTATGCAAACTGTTCTGTCTTTGGCTGCACAGACGAGCACAGATTACTATTTAGAGTCCCAGCCTCAGAGGAGACAAGACAGCTGTGCATTTATTGATTTATTTACTGAACATTATGATGCTGCCACACAGATCTAATATAAACATGCAGTTTCTTTCCCAGCTGTTTACCTTCTCAGACACAAAGACTGTTTTTGTAACTCCTGTGTGTTTTTAACTTGTGTGTATTTGACTGTTTAAGCACAATAAAAAATGAAAGAGAACTTAGTTTAGTACTCACATGTCCTGTGACAGCCGCTTTCTGTGCGCGTGTTTTGGATGTGTGCACACAGAAAATCCTATATCAGAAGTTTAAACTAATATAGTATAAAATGCACGATTTCAGCATGATAGACAAGATCATCAAAACCAAAAAGATGGTTTTTTAGCAGAGTATCGAAGGTATGAGCTGTAATGGCACAGCCCTATTCTGAAAAAGGGTTGTGGTGAGTAGTGATGGGAAGTTCGGATCATTTCACTGACTCTGACCTATGACTCTCGTTCAGCAAAATGAACAATTTTTTTTTCGTTCATTTTAGCAAAATATAATAAAAATGTTACGTGTTACTTTCCTAACACATCTACTGCTTACACAAACGTTGATCACACTACAAACAAGACAAAACTATAATGCTATAAGAAACAGAAAAGATTAATTCATTGTTTACCTGGGTCTTTAGTCTATGATTAGCTCACCTCACCTCTTATCTGACAAGTTTTCAGGTTTGAGTCGTTTGTTCATCACGTGACAGCCCCATAAGCTTAACCAATGCAGTCTGAGCCGGAAAGAAAGTTGATTAGTTCATCTCTCAAGTCTTCGGGTTTGAGTCATTCGTTCATCACGTGACAGCCCTATAAGATGAACGAACGACTCCAAAAACCCAAAGACTCGAAACAGGTGAACTAATTCCAGTACAGAAGCTAATAGGGTATTGCGCATGCACGACTGAATGAATCACTCCCCGAGACGGCTCGTTATTCCCAAGTCACATTAAAGATTCATTCAAAATGAACAAATCATTCAAGAAGGACCCATCACTAGTGGTGAGCAGCAGCTCATTTGCATTTAAAGAGACATGCATGAAAACAGCGTCTGCTTCCACTCAAAATAAGCGTTTTTAAAATGATATAATAAATTATCTGTGGGTTGTTTTGAGCTGAAACTTAACAGACACATTTTGAGGACACCTGAGACTTATAATATATATTGTAAAAAGGAGCATACTATTCCTTTAAATAAAAAGGAAAACAACTAAATTTTAATTAATTAATTAATTAACTTTTATTTTACATTTTGATTATTCACATTTTAAATGTGAAATTATAATAATGTGACCATTAATTTGAAGGAATTGTGAACATAAAAATGTGCAGTTCAACTGGGAATGCCTACACTTGTTCTCTAAGTGCTTTCATCCCTGTATCTTGAAAATCTGGGCCTGACTAGAACATTCTATGAAAGAAAGGCCACCTTGTTTGGAGATGGTCATGTGGTTTGCATAAAAGCACTCAAAGTGATGCTCTACTGCCCTCTTGTGTTTTCTTTGGAGTGGTCAGCTTTATGTTAGTTTAAAATAGTTTTGTTAGCACAAATATGAAAAGGTCAGAAAACAGGCAGAACTTGAGTTTCCCATGCGGACTGTACAACAGGAAACCGTTGACAGCTTCCTGAAAAACGTCTGATGTAATAATGCAGGGCTGCGACTGGACTGGAGCAATCTCCCCACTGCCAACACACTGATAAACTTTATCTGAGGGAGGAACTTCCTCTTTCAGAACTGTTACTATGGACATTTGGGTCAGTGTACACATGTGCATGTCAGTTCACTTACTTTCCTGTTTTCCTTGTTAGAATATGTGAAAAGATTTGTGTGGTTTAGTAGTAAGAATATCTGTTAGTTCTGTGTTGAGTAACTCCTAAAACCAAACCCGAGATGTCATGTCAGGGGAACCTACAGTGAAATATCAACAAAAAGATGTTAGGAAACAACTACATATAAATAATAAGTCCCTCTCTGCCATTGAATGTCAAGGGGAAAACGATAATTCACGTAATATTCCATTCCATAAGTTCTAAATGGGGCTATGTTTAGAAAGGAAAACATGCAATGGTTCAACAGTTTCCATAGTCAGTTGTTTAGAGTATAAAATCGTTGAAAAAGTGTTGACTATTTAAAACTGTCCCCTTAAAAAGGAGGAAATAAAGAGTTGATGATGTCATTATGACAGAGCTGTTTTGTTTATGGAATTGTACATCATTTTAACAACAGGGACTATGGTAACAGTGTTAATGCATGTCTTAAAGGGACAGTTCACCCAAAAATAAAAATTTTGTCATTGTTTACTCACCCTCAAGTTGTTCCAAACCTATATGAGTTTCTTTCTTCTGCTGAACATAAAAGATGATATTGGGTAATCAAACATCTGATGAATGCGGAAAAGTATGGAGGAAAAATACTGTGGTAGTTTATATTTATTACCCACATTCTTCAATTATCTTCCATGTTTAACAAAAGAAATGAAGGAATAAATAAAAAGATTTTGGTGAACTATCCCTTCAAAGTATTTACATAAAACATTATGTCTATTAAAATATAATAGAGTATACAGTAAATACAAAATGGCCTTTATTGTCCATATTCGTACAAAAAAGTTTGAGAATCCATTCCCCATAGTGAACAAATGCAAAAATAACATGTATTTTTGTAAAATAAATACTGTCTATTGTTATAGACGATTTTTTATTGAACTAACTGTTTACACATATGCAATCCTGGACCACAAAACCAGTCATAAGGGTCAATTTTTCGAAACTGAGATTTATGGATCATCTGAAAGCTGAATAAATAATCTTGATGTATGGTTTGTTAGAATAGGACAATATTTGAAGAGTTCAGATACAAAACCAGCTAAAAGTCATCTCGGTCAAAAATGAGATAATGGTGCTGAGTGAATGCTCTCGACACATATTATACATCCATCAAATACTTTGTCTTCAAACTTGCTAAAATTCCAGCCTTAGCCCAATCACATCTGAGCCTGATAAAAATGCATTTTTTAAAGAAAGACGTCAGATGGATTTAGCTGGTTTTGCATCTGAACTCTTAATTTAGGTATTGATACAACTATTTGAATACCTGAAATCTGAGTGTGCAAAAAAAACAAAAAAAAACAAAAACAAAATCTAAATATTGAGAAAATCGACTTTAAAGTTGTCCGAATTAAGTTCTTAGCAATGCATATTACTAGTCAGAAATTAGGTTTTGATATGTTTACGGTAGGAAATTTACAGAATATCTTAATGGAACATGATCTTTACTTAATATCCTAATGATTTTTGGCATAAAAGAAAAATAGATCATTTTGACCCATACAATGTATTTTTGGCTATTGCTACAAATATACCCATGCTACTTAAGACTGGTTTTGTGGTCCAGGGTCACATATATTCATGAGGAAAACAAAAGGCCGCCAATTTAATCTTCATCTATTTCCTTATACAGAAATAAGGCGCTGTCTCTTTAAATGAGTGACTCGCGGGTATCAGTGGTGAAACAGCGACTGTAGAGCAAGAGAACGGGAACTGATCGCCTCCAGAAACACAAAGGCACATTACGATCCACAGCTATGGGCATCAAACTGTATTACACCACCGTTACTGCATCAAGAGAGGTGAGAATAAACCTGTGACCATGCAAACTCAGTAAGCGGGCAGTGCATGTGAAGAATGGAGAGTTAAATACATTTGAAATGGAGGATTAGGCTTCTAGACACACCCAACTGCTCTGTTACCACACATCTAGCCACATTTGAATGCGATTGCGACACAGAATGCGTAGAAATGCATTACTAAAGACATTATTGTGGCACTCCAACGTTTTATGTGACCGCAACGCGCAGTTGTTTGTACATTCTGGATCTGTAGGGAGGTTGAAGGGATGATGTGCATCGGATTGAGAGCGGAAGTCATGTTGTCTGTGTTGAATGTAGTTGCTCTCACTAATGGTGCATGAGTGTGAGCGTTATAAACTGTAAATAAAAACGTCCTCTTTAAATCCTGTACGCGACATTGTGGCAAATGGGATTGCGTCGATGTATAGTTGAGCTGCTGCACGCTACAGTTGCATTTGGCTTTGAGTCTGTGCACATCTGTTATGAATAAAGAAAAAATGCGTTTTTAATTTACGACTGATTTTGTTGCACTTATATAAAAGCGTACAAATCATGTGAAAAGCAAAAAAAAAGTGTACTCATTTACTTTCTGTTAATGTTTTAGACGATATGAAATGTACAAGACTTTTGAGAAATGTTAATAAAATAAATTGTTGTACATGGAGTCGGGTCGCCCCCTCATGGGGGCCACCATGTTGAGATCACATGACCAACTTTGTCATGGAATTTATTTGCATGTTACAATTTACAAATAGTAATAGCAAAAAAATACAGTGCTTGCAACAAGTATTTAATGTGCTTTACAAAACACACACAAAGCAAATTAAATAATATATAGGTTTTGATCCACTTCAAATGTTGACTACTGTAGCACAAATATATTTTTTGCATTCCTATTTGCTCAAATACCAAAAGAAAAACTCCACAGTAGTGTTTTCACAACTTTCAATCAAAGGAAAAAAATCGAGAGAGACTGATATCGGCAGTCAGAAGAGAGAACAATGTCAAATTTACCGTCCCTCCCATAGACGCGGTATTAGAAACACCCTCGCATTAGCGTTAACTCGTTTTTTTGTAACTTGATGAAAAGGTGATATAATACAAAGTATAGTGTTATAAATGTACATACATTTAAAAAAAAAAAAATCAAAATATAAAAAAAAAACTCTTGTGAAAAGGGTCCATAAGACTTGCAGTAGGCCGATGTATTAAATAACAGTTTTAAATAATGGGTCACACAGTGTGGATGCTGAAAGGATTGTTGGAAACATGTTTAATTTGCATTGAAATATTAAACCCCAATCATCTTTTACCATTTTAATGTTGGTTAGTGTTTAAATTTTAACTGGTGTCTTGCCCAGGGTGTGGTTTTTGCAGATATGACCTGACTTCCTGAATTCAGCTTTGCCACACAGTGTTTCATTATTAATCATCAACTCAGCATTTTGTGATTGAAAACTTGGCTGCTAAAAGCCACGTGTACTTTTCTACACCTTTCCATGCAATGCATGGTTTGATTTGGCTGGTAAAAAAGTATACTGTTGTAATGCATTTTCTGCATTTTACACTTCATGTGATTATATGACTTTTCAGGAAATAGTATATAGATGCATTCAAGTTTTATTGCTGTTGGCCTGTAAAGTATTTTATTGAAGAAACACTTAATTTAAGTAGACTGTATATTTTGTATCAATTATAGTTTGTTCTCTTGAAGCAGTCTTTGAATCTTAAGCTAAATCTGAATAATGTTAGTGGTGACTTGACAAATGCAAATGAGACAGGAGCTCAGTTCAGTTATTTAACAAAAGAGCACTGCCAGAAAGGAAAGTGCAGTTACTTACTGCATTTTTAATTTTTTTTTTCAGGTCAAGTCTCAGCAGGCAGAGGTGATGCGTATTCTGGACAGTAAGAGCATCAAGTATGAGTTGATTGATATCTCTGTAGGCGGTGTTGTTCGGGATGAGATGAGGAGTAAATCTGGCAACCCCACGGCAATCCCACCTCAGATATTCAATGAAGACCAGTACTGTGGGGTAAGGAGGACTGGCAGCATGGTGTTTTTGGCTTGAACTTAAGACTTTAAAAGGATAGTTCACCCAAAAATAAAAAATCAGTCATTAATTACTCACCCTCATGTTGTTCCAAACCTGTAAGACCTTCGTTTATCTTTATAACACAAATTAAGATATTTTTGATGAAATCCGAAAGTTTTCTGACCCTCCATAGACAGCAATGCAACTGACACATTCAGGGCCCAGAAAGGTAGTAAGAACGTTGTTAAAATAATCCATGTGACATCAGTAGTTTAACCATGATAAACTGTGAAGAAAACAAAATTAACAGCTTTACTAACAGTTTTTTCTGTCTTCTCTGTCTGTCTTCAATGCACGTTTGTTGTTTTTGTTTTCTTTGTGCACAAAAAGTATTCTCGTAGCTTTATAAAATTACAGTTGAACCACTGATGTCACATGGACTATTTTAATGATGTCCTTACTACCTTTTTGGGTCTTGAACGTGTCAGTTACATTGTTGTCTATGCAGGGTCAGAAAGCTCTCGGATTTCATCAGAAATATCTTAATTTGTGTTCTGAAGATAAACGAAGGTCTTACAGGTTTGGGGTGAGTAATTAATGACAGAATTTTCATTGTTAGGTGAACTATTGCTTTATAGCAATAGTTATTTAAAAAAAACAAATTCACGCTCATGTCATTACAAATCCATCGTAATTTTTTAACAATATCCTTTTCAATTTTGTCCCATGTTACAAAAGTAAATGAGAACCGTCCCAAAACAAAACTGAAGTAACATAAAATTAGACTGTCAGAAACCATATGATGGTTTGTGGGACTAACAGACCAAAATTATGTCATTATTTACTGACATTCTTGCCTTCAAGTGAACACAAGTGTGAATGAAATGTCACACCAACAGTGGTAAAATCTTACTGTTTTCTTTTTGGGTTTAGATAAGGGGATAGTCCACCCAAAAATGTCATTTTGTCAAAAATCATTTATTCACCCTCATGTTGTTTCAAACCTGTATGACTTTCTTTTTTTCTTCTAAATGCAAAACAAGATTCTTTGAAGCCTGTTGATATCAAAACAATTTGGTTTCCATTAGGGATGTCACAATTCTCAATATAACATCGAAACGTTCGGTACGACATCCACAGTTCAATACGTGCTTGTGAACTGTGTTTTTTCGGTTTTGCATTTAAATAATTTTCTTGTTTTATTTCTCTCGAAATTTGCTGTGTTTGCCCATGATTTCACGTGCTGAGATGAGGAAACGCCTCCCCGTTTTTATTTGAAAAAGCAACACTTGCAGAGCAAACAAATGTTTCTCTTCTAATGAAATGCAATGATAAGCCTTTCTAAACTGAACCGAACTGAAAACCGTGGTTAAAAATCGAGGTACGTATTGAACCGTGGACTAACTGTATTTTTGCATCCCTAGTTCCCATTGACTTCCATTTTTTTTGAGGGGGGAACTAAAACTGTTTGGCTCCCAACATTCTTCAGAATGTTACTTTTTGTTCCACAAAGAAAAGCTAAGTCATACAGGTTTGGACACGTCATGAGTGTTTTGAAGTAAGCGCTTTTGCTAAAGGGAAAGTTCACC
This sequence comes from Labeo catla, assembly GCA_012976165.1. Classification (NCBI taxonomy): domain Eukaryota; kingdom Metazoa; phylum Chordata; class Actinopteri; order Cypriniformes; family Cyprinidae; genus Labeo; species Labeo catla. Next base: position 920,048 of record VONZ01000038.1, read on the forward strand.
AAAAAATGGAAATTCTGTCATCATACCCGCATGTAGTTCCAAACCTGTTTGACTTCCTTCTGTGGAAGAAGATATTCTGAATGCTGAATGTTGGGAACAGTTTTCCCATTGGTTCCCATTGTGTTACCAACTGTTTGGTTACCAACATTCTTTTCTTTTAAATATAATTAATTTCTTTTATACAAATATCTTGTTGAGAATTAACCAAATTGAAAGTTGTTCAATAATAAACCTACAGTATTTTTTTTATCAGATTAATTTAGTTTTAGATCTACACAGATGTACTCTACTCATACTGTGTGTGTTTCTCTTTTGTTCAGAACTACGAGATGTTTAGTGATGCCGTGGAGGCAGACACAGTGGAAAAGTTTTTGAAGATTGCATGAGAGCCAAACCCTGGTAGCAACCATCATCCTCTTCCCTCCCCTGGTCCATGTCCACATTCCCAAAGGGAGGCCTGCCTGTCCCCCTCTGCTCCGCTGGCGGCGCCTGCCTTCGATGTCTCAATGCCATGCCACATGCCAAAAACAATCAACAGAAAAGCACATACTCACTCTGTACCACCATATTTACCCTCAAACTGAGACCCGGTCGCTCGTTCATTCCTTTGTGCTTTTGTTTTGATGATCTTGTTTATCTCCTCTCTTGTGTCCTCTTTGATTCCGACGCTTAAACGCCACTAATTTGTCTTAATCTTGTTTGGATCAGAGCGCTTGGATGTGTAGTAATTAGGTCACCTAATCTGGTCAGCAACCCTGTGTTTAGTCCAGATTGAACTAATCCACAGTCCAAGAAATACGAGAATCGTTTTGTGTCCAGTAGTTGTGTAGATGGCCTTCATATAGAAATGATTAAATCTCCATGGGCTGAAATTTATGATGTGTTGGTACCTTAAAAACACAGGCCCTAATGTGAATCAGCTGCATTGGATTCTCTATTAAGCACACTGCTTAATAATACCACAGGTATGCTCTCCGAGACAGATTTCCATTTAACATTCCCAAATTCAGGGACCGAAAAACGTTCCTTTGCGTTAAACTGTGCCAATAAATGTCTGTACGAATCTGTTTTCCATACAACCATATTCCCTCTGGGTACAAACCTTATTCCAAAATCTGAAAATCTCTTATAAAGATGAATCTCACAATGTCTTGAAATAAGAAATCATATTTTGCAGGTGTTTTTCAGAACAGTTAAACACATAACCTTTGTTTAAAATACATTGTATTTGTCCAAATTTCTATATTTTTTTGCATTGCTATAATGATAACTGTGCTAAATTGTCATAAACATAATTTCATAATGCAACAAAAAACACTGCAAAATATACTTTTGATTTTAGAATGATTTAGAAATGTGACCCAGGCACATTCATGACATGTTTCCTGAAATTCAACCATAAATTTAATAGCAGAATAGCGAGCGAGGTCTGCTTAACTGCTTAACCCAATAAGTAGGCAATATACTCTAGCACATTCCTGTTATACCGCAGAATTTCATCTCATTTCATTCTTGTAATGCACTAAATGTTTGTGTTTCTATAATCCGCAATGCAAACCCTCCCTGAGCTCTCAATTAGCTCAGTACTTCTGCTGCAAGCACGAAATTCATCATCTAGTAGCCGAATCACTCCATACGGCATAGTTCACATGTACATGCTGTTCCATCAAGTGTCTATTGCCGTTAAATTGAGCTCACTGGAGGTTGTAGCATTGACATTTTTCCAGCAGGTTATCCTCTAGCATGTTATGTTGATCATTTTGGTACTTAATTTATACTGTATACGTGGCACAGTCTTACAATCTCGGTGCGAGTTGTGGTCCCACATCTAATTCATTTCACCTGGCGTCGGCCATGTCTGCTGCTCCCAGTTTGTCTTTCTTACAGTATATGCCATTATTGTTCTCTGCGGTCAAAGTTGAGGATGTGGGACCTGCACGCACAGACAGCTGGCTCATGAAATGATTGTGAATCTTCCTCTGTCGTTATTGTTTGTAACGATTTCTTGTGGTCTCTTTGTGCTGTACTGCTTTGCTTTTGGACCAACGCCCTTTTTGGCCAACATAAAACAATGATCATTAGGGAAAGATATGCTGTTGTCTTCCAAGAAGATTGTGATGTATGGGTCAAATAAAAAGTGCAAAAAGAAATGATTTTCAATATTTATTTATATATTGCTGCCATAGAATTTTTTCATTTGTTTAGAATTTACACAAACATTTGTTAGAATTTTTACAAATGCTTTTATTCAAAACTGCCAATATATTCTCAGTTATAATTGTTCATTTATTGTTTTAAATATACAGTAAATATACATTTAGGACCTGAAGTCCAAAATAGGACTGAAATAGCACTATTTAAGCCTGGAAGCAAACACTTTTAGGATTTTTTCTAAAAAATTGTAAAACACACTAGCCTTTATGTATGCATTATAAAACTATAATGTATGTTGCAATGCATTATCTTCTCATAAATAATAATTAATCATAATTTATTTGCAGATTCCTTGTCACATCTGAAATTGGTTGTTTGTCATCTGTAATACTTCCTTAAGATGAGTAGAGTTTTATAATGTATTATAATTGCAATTACAGTTATTCATGAGATCATACAATGCAGATGAATGTATTATAAAGTACATTTACAAGGCATATATGCGTCAAGTAAAGTGTTACCTACAATTTTCAACGATCCCAGCCGAGAAAGCAGGGTCTTATCTAGCAAAACTATTGGTTATTTTAATAAAAATAATACAATTTATATACTTTTTAATGTCAAACGCTCATCTTGTCTTACTCTGCCTGGACTGTTTCTGTTCCGGTTCATGACAGTTAGTGTATGTCAAAAAACTCCCATCTCATGTTCTCCCTCAACTTCAAAATCGTCCTATATCACTTTTTTACCTTTTTTGTTAAGGGTGTTTGATCTTCAATTTGCAAAGATTGGGTCGGTACTTCTGCAGTGATGTAGGATGATTTTGAAATGATTTTTGAAGTTGAGGGAGAAAATACGATTGGAGTTTTTCGACATACCCTAACTGTCTTGAGCCAGAATACACAGTTCAAGGACTACAAGGCAAGATGAGCATTTGAGAATAAAAATTATTTAAATTGTATTTTTTAATGAAAATAACCGATCGTATAAGGCATATGCCACTCTGTTTATTATATAAAATGAAAAGAAAGACCCCTTCTGTCACCTGTGTAATAGCTCAAATCAAGGTACATATATACATATGTTCTGGGACTGTCCCTGAATTGCGTTGCTCTGGTCCCTGGTACAGGACTTTTTGTCGGATCTACTGAAGACGCAGATCCAAATGGACCCAATGGTTTTTCTTTTGATGGATAATTCGTCACTATCACTGTTTGTCAATCAAAAAAGGATTACGTGTGCTGCTCTTTCTGCTGCCAAAAAGGTTATTCTAAAATTGTGATTGGATTCTACTCCGGTTAGATCAACGTGGATGTCATACTTGCTGGACATTGCCCTTTTGGAGTGTACAGCCAAAACACATGGTGCCACCAGAAAGACAATACAATTTTGGTTGGACCTTATTGACCCTCTATCAGACCTCCTGAAATCCTGAGATGTACGTGTTATCACATTAATATTGTTCTGTAATGTATTGTATCACAAGTTTTTATTTTACTTATTTTATTTGTTTATGTATATGGGCAGATCTCAGGCTCTGCTGTAAAAAGTTATAAATCAAAAATGTTCAATAAATAAAGAATAATAAAAAAAATAATAATAAAAATAAAATAACCGATCGTTTTGCTACATAAGACCCTTTTTTCTCTACTGGGATCGTTTACAACCACATTTGGGATCATTTGAAGCCGCATTTAAACTGCATTTTGGAAATTCAAAATCGGGGGACCATATCAGTCCATTATATGGAGAAAAATGCTGAAATGTTTTCCTCAAAAAACACAATTTCTTTACGACTGAAGAAAGAAAGACATGAACATTGTGGATGACAAGGGGGTGAGTATATTATCTGTAAATTGTTGTTCTGGAAGTGGACTTCTCCTTTAACTGGTGTACTGTTTGGTAACTGAAGTCTTATAATGAAAACTGACATTAAATGAAGTGTCTTACATTGCTGCACTCTACATAATTTACTTGTACTTTGCATATAATCTTTGGACCTGAACCTGGTGGGAGGATATTGACACATGATCAGGGAGCTGTAGTTAATTATTCATCCCCACTATCAGCTCTGCACTCTCACTGACACTTTAACATTAAGTGGCCTGAGACAGGCCATAAGCATTAGATTAGATTCACTTGCCTGCTAATTACACATAATTATATCTGTGGATGTTAAATGTAAATGTGCCAAAATATGAAAACATATCTCAAGTTGACCAAGCTATTACGTTCATTTCAATATATATTCAGAATAAGGTTGAATTCTCCAGGCTTCAGTATCAGATTTGTCTGCCATATAATTTTTTTAATGTTCCTTTTTATTGTTTAGTTCCTTTATCTATCCATATGAGAAATGTGGCTGTCTAGCTAAAGAGCACGTGCTGCTTTTCACTGCTGGGTTGCTTCCTAAAGAATTTGTTTTAATTTAATAATTTAATTTGTTGTTGAATTTAAAAGTGAAAAATAAATAAATAAAATAGTAATATTTATATTGATTTGCTGCTTAAAATTGAATGTTGACATTTAAAGGCTCTTTATTATTATTTTAACATTAGAAAATGGAAATTCATATACATTTTCAGTATGTTTTAATCAGTCTATGGGTCATTCTATAATTGTGGGTACATCTCATGTCCGTTAAGTATATTTTTAATATATTTTCATCAATATAAAGCCCCAACGCTTAATTTTCTAGTACACAATTATATTTTTCCCAATCACACTACTATATGTGGAAAAAGCCATATATTTTGTTCAAAAATGATGTTCATATCACATACAACCCATTCAGCTGTCCGATTTTGACCTCAAATATAAAATGACCTCAAATATAAATTTATCTCATAATTTTGACGAATAATAAGTGTTTATTGTGATATAACTTGTTTTATTTGTGTCCGTAAAAAAATAGGTCAACTAAGTTACCCACTAGAAAACCCCCCTCAAAAAGGAATGGTTTGTCCCATTCTGGATAATTTGCACAGTATGATGATATTTCCTCTAGAAGCACATGGATGAAACACTAGAAGTTGTTCTCTCTCTTTTCCCTAATATTGGTTAAACTAGAAAACCTATGTCAATTGACTGTCAACAGTGTAACACAAGTATTAAGTAAACTTATGTTTTGTTTATGAAAATATATTTCTAAACACACCATATGCTCAGTAGTTCTAGGCTTCTATGTCGAGTATAGGCCCAAAACACTAAAAATGTCAACTAAGTTACTTGTCAACTGTGTTGTCCAGTAAAGGTAACATGGTGGACAGTAGCAAACATAGATGGTATTTTATGCACATATTCCTTTTTTTATAGCACTTTATACAATATATATTATTTCAAAGATATGTGAGGTCATGTTTGGGTTTTTTGGAAAAAGGAACACTTTTGTCTTCACATTGTCAAATTCTAAATGTACCCCTAATTATAGAATGATGACTGTGTGGCTGTGAGAAAAAACACAACCACTTTCTACCATCCACTTCAGATTAATTAAATATTCATCTAATGGACTTTAAAAAAAGAAAAGAATAATCAATAGGGAATATGATCACAGTCTTGACTTTTGGAAACGTCACATTTTAATTATCCATTTGAACTATCTGGCAAATACATGCATATAGAATAAAACAAATCATGATGTACTGTTTTTGCCTTTTCTTTTTTTTCCACCAATGCATTAGCAATGTAAAGCCATGGCATTTCCATGCCAATACATCAAGTTGAGAGTCAAGTTGGAAGTAGGTTGATTCACAGAGGAAAAAATAATGTGTTTGCATAGATACTGACATGCCCATTAATTCACTAACCAGACTGAGAAGGGGCTCTGTCAAAAAGATTTTGTTTAGGGTCCTGTCAAGGTGAAGGTAAACTGTTTTGAGCAAGATGGCAGCCTTCATGCAGAGTTATTCAGATCAACATTCATCACGAAAGAACTTAATAATATCATATTGGTGAGCAGGACTTTCAGGGACGACAGCAGTGTCAGACCTAGCTGCAGCCATAAGTTAGGTATTAAAAATACATAGGCCTACATGTAAACTTCATCGACAGAATCCCTATTTATTTAAGGCTTTCTGTGACACAGATGACCATATATGGTTGGGAGGAAAAGCAGGTGGCGTCCTTCAAAATCCAGACTGAAATAGTAGGCCCTACATAGAGAAAATTATATTGCACATTAAACTATAGGCTACTAATGCCAGATCAGTTCTGGTTCTCGCCTCTAGATAGCGCTATGGGACAACATGACATTTAATAAACACTTGCACGTGCTGTGAGTCTCTCAACTTGTTTTAACGTCCCAAAAATACCCGCAAAGCACCGGTTTGGAAAAAAATAATAATAATAATTCGACGACAGTCGAAGAACTACAAGAAAATTATAAAGAAACAGCAAAAATCTCGAATGAACCCAAAGAACGTTCGAACGCAAAATGAACAGCCTGTGGATGGGCAACGTGAGTTTGGCAGACTAGGACTTGCTTAAATTATGTACACAGATAAACAAGATCTTGGCATTAGCAGTAACAAGCTGTGTGTTTGTGATGCGTGTTGTATGTGTAGCTGGAACCTTACATGGATGAAGAGTTCATCTCCAGAGCTTTTGCTCATATGGGAGAAACGGTAATAAGAGTCAGAATAATCCGAGACAAAATAACAGGGTAAAGTATCTATCTATCTATCTATCTATCTATCTGGGTCATTCTATAATTAGGGGTACATTGAGAATTTGACAATGTGAAGACAAAAGTTTTCCTTTTTCACAAAAACCCAATGACCTTACATAGCCGCTTTGAAACAATCTATATTGTGTAAGTGCTATATAAATAAAAGTGATCTGTAGGAATATGTGCATAAAATATAATTTTCCATACCAAAATACCATACCATTTTCTACTGTCCACCATATTATCTTTACTGGACAACACAGTTGACAGGTAACTTAGTTGACATTTTTAGTGTTTTGGGCCTATACTCAACATGGAAGCCTAGAACTATTGAGCATATGGTGTGTTTACAAATATATTTTCATTAACAAAACATAAGTTTTAGTTAAATTGTCTTGGTAAAATTTGCAGCAATAATGCTTGTGTAACACTGTTGACAGTCAGTTAATTCACTCTTGACACACGTTTGCTAGTTTAACCAAGAGCTTCTAGAGAAAAATGTCATCATACTGTGCAAATAATGTGAGAATAGGACAAACCATTCCTTTTTGAGGGGGGTTTCTAGTGGGTAACTTAGTTGACAGTGGTTTTTTGGACACAAATAAAAGTTATATCACAATAAACACTTATTATTTTTGAACCGCACACCCAAATGTCTTGATAACCTAATCTAACTGAAAGCAAAACTATGAAATAAATTTATTTTGAGGTCATTTTCATGCTTAAATGCAGAGTAGAATGAGCAACTTTACAAAATTGACAGCTGAATACCAGGGTTGTATGTGATATGAACATCATTTTTGAACAGAAGATATGGCTTTTTCAACATATAGTAGTGTTATTGGGAAAAATATAATTAAGCGTTAGGGCGGAGACATCTATCAGTCATTAAGTGTCAGCTTGTTGTTGATCTTTCCAGGCAAAATGCAGGCTATGGCTTTGTGGAGCTGATGGATGAGACTTCAGTAGAGAGATGTCTCCGCAAAGTGAATGGAAAACCTTTGCCTGGTGCCACTCCTGTAATTATACACGTCACTATTATGCTTCCTTCAAGTGCAGACAAGTTCATACAATAAAATGTTAGATTGTATTATCATAACCTTTAATCATAATGTGATGTTACAGCTGAAGAGGTTCAAGCTGAGTCGTGCCACCTACGGGAAACATGGTGACAGCTGGTAGGAAATGCATTTTTCCTTTCTTGCAAAGACTACGTGTTTTGAAATGATTGGTGCAAGCTGTAAGCAACCAACTATTCAAAGAGCATCCTGTGTGGACAGAAAGAAGAAGTGAAGCTTGGATATAAATAAATCATTGCAAGCCTGTACAGAAGCTTTTGAGCTCAGGGTTTAATTTTAGCATAAGTTTAATTTTGTTGCTTTATTAACTGTCATGTTGTCCTGTTTTCAACTTCCAATGTTTCCAATGTTGTCCAATTCCGAGTTCAAAACTTGAGTCCTGACTAGAGGACTACAACACTTGTTTTTGGTGAATTGAATGCGGATAGGAAGTGGTCATCAGTAGACTTTCCATAGGTGAAAACAGATTTCAGACAATTAAGTGAAAATTTATGAATTGCTATAGAAGTGTTAACTGATGAGATGAACTCAGTTTGGTTCTTTACCTTGATTTATCCATTATTATGGATGTTTTGAGCACCATCTTACTGCTGTTCCCTACAGCTCTACTTTCTCCCTCTTTGTGTCGGATCTGACCCCGGACGTGGATGATGGCATGTTATATGAGTTCTTTCATTATCATTTTTCATCCTGCTGCAGTGGGAAGATCGTTTTGGACAGCAGTGGATACTCAAAGTGAGAATTAATGAATAAATTCCCGTCAGGTGTTTTCATCTTCATTTCCATATGTTTCCTTCTGCTGATTGCTGTTGTTTGTAGGTGCTGTGGCTTTGTGAGCTTTGAGAGTGAGAGAGAGCAGAAACGGGCTCTGGCAGAACTCCAGGGCGCCTCAGGACTCGGGAAGAAACGTTTACGCCTCAGTCTGGCTGCAAATAAACTGTGAGTGCTATGTTATGAGAGGAAATTATGTGTCATTCTGGTTTCTCTTTTCTCTTGACAGGTACTGCTTTTAATAAAAATACTGTACACTACTGTTGAAAGGTTTGAGCACAGTAGGATTTTGTTTTGAAAGAAATTAATCATTTTATTCAGCAAGGACACATTAAATTGATCAAAAATCAGAGAATTTTACTACAAAATTAAAAATGGCCGACACCCAAAAAGGCCAACATAAGAAAATTATTTTTGGCCAAACTGGTCAGATGTTATAAGCAGAAATGTCAATACTTAATATCTTTTGACCAGTAGGTGGTGCTGTGCCAAAACTACTTATGTGCCCTCGGGTCATGCTTGTTATAACACATACCTAGTTTGGTCAGAATCCACTAAAGAGTTACAGCCTTGTGTCCTCTTTTGCACGAACTTTGTCAAATTTGTTAGCATGCTTTACGAAAATAATTTGGTATGTCAAAAAACTTTTGATAACCTTTTGCCAGAATGCTCTAAAGCCAATTTGATCTGAGCCAATTTTGGTGAAAATTTTGTACAAATTATCTAGTATGTGTTCAAAAAAGTAGTTCAAAAAAGTAAATCAAAATTGTAAAAAATATTGACCATAGAAATGAAAAAATTCATATGCAATCAACTCGGCATGAGTTGAATGCATATGACTGATGGCTGATTGCATATGGCTGATTCAAGGAATCAGAAGAAAAAAGAATTTTGTTTTTTAGACCTTATGATTGAAAAGTTATTAGAAGAAACATGAGTGCAAATTTAGCCTGTTGGTGGCACTAGAGAGTTTGAGTTAGAGACTCCAGATTTGCAAAATCATTACTTTTTTTAATTCTTTAAGATTCATAACAATATGTTAAATTATTTGAAAATTACAGCATTTTACTACAAAATTCGAAATGGTCCTCGCTCAAAATGGCTGACATAGGAAAATTTAGTATCATTTGATTCGGTATGCTACTCCAAATCTAACGAGATCACTCTTATGATTTTTGATCAAACTGTTCAGAAAGTATAAACAAAAATGTCACATTTTTATATCTTCTGCCCTGTTAGGTGTTCCGAAACTATTCATGTGCCCTCAAGTCATGCTTGGTATAATGCATACTAAGTTTGGTCTGAATCCGCAAAAGCCTTGCGAAGATATAGCAATCATTTTTGTGTAAATTTCGCCAAATTCATTGACACGCCTTACGAAAATTGTTGGTATATTTGTCAGCATTGTCTAAAGATGATCTGAAACAATTTTGGTGAAAATCGGACAAACTATCTAGGACGAGTTCGAAAAAGTATTTTTTTTTTGCTAAATTCAAAATTGCGACAAAATTACATTTCTCTGCTGGGCCCCTAATTATGTTTGTAGCAAATGCCTAATGCATTCAACTCGGCATAAGTCAAGGAATCAGAAGAAAAATAATTTTGCTTTTAGACCTTATGGTTCAAAAGTTATTAGCAGAAACATGAGTGCAGATTTGGCCTATTGGTGGCATTAGAGAGATTGAGTTAGAGACTCAAAATTTGCTGTGGATAATGATGAGACTGTCATCTATCTGTGTGCCAAATTTCATAACTTTCTCGCAAGCGATGCTGTAAGATTCATAACAATACGTTAAGACATTTGAAATATACAACAATTTTCTTTAAAATTTAAATGGTCAAAACGCTCAAAATGGCTGACATAGGAAAAGTTGGAATCATTTGATTCGGTATGCTACTCCGAAACTAACAAGATCACTTATGATTTTTGGTCAAACTGTTCAGAAAATATAAGCAAAAATGTAAAAAAAAAAAGACCAGTAGGTGGCGCTGTGTAAAAAATGACTCATGTGCCCTCAGGTCATGCTTGGTATACCATATAGTAAGTTTGGTCTGAATCCGCTAAAGCCTTACGCAATTTTTTCGCAAATTTCATCAAATTCGTTGGTGCGCTTTATGTATTGTCTGAGCCAATTTTGCTTAAAAATCAGACAAACCATCTAGGTCTAATGTGTCTAATCCTTCCCTCATTTAGGAAGAAGAAAGATTCGTCTGAGAACCAAAATGGTCAATTCTATGGAGAAAGCTACAACAGCCATAACTTGTATCTGAACCAGTACTATTGCCCACAGTACACCAGCCATTTGTCTACATATGACTGGAACTACGATTACAGCTACTTGAATCCTTCACAGAATTTCACACAGGTGAATGTGATTTTATTTTTGAATGCATTTTCAAGTCTAACCAAATGTGCCTGAACCAGTCAGTGATATTTTAGGGATAGAATTATGTTCCTATTACTGTCAGCGATCCTTTATCAGTTTATCAGTTTTCATAAATTTCATAAATATGTTTTTTATTTACTGTTTTTGTAATTGCAGGTTGAAGAGACAGAAGATGACAGCCTAGAGTGTAAGTTTAATTTGCATATTAGATTAGACTTTTATTTTCTTTATTCTTTGGGCTCAATATTCCATAAATGCGCTTAATACAGCTTTTAATCATAGAATGATGTCATCATAATTGCACTTTACTACTTTATACTGTATAAAAGCATTGATTTCAGTAAATGAGGTGTCTTAGGCCTGTATTTTGTTTCTGTGTGTTGCAGATCCAGATTCTGAGATAAATGTGATGGAGGCAAATGAAAGATTTATGGACCAGAGTGAGGAACTGTACAGTGCTCTGATGGGTTGTTTCTTCCAGCCTCCTGAATCATGGGACGGAGTCACCTGTAGTGTTGCATGTTATCTACCAGAGCCAATTTATCAGTATGAGGAGATGGACTGAGTATATGTACCTTCATTTGTTTATAGTTACTATTTGTTTATATTACAAAGAACCAGTTGTTAAGTTAACTGAGGATTAAAAAGAATCATTCATTTTTCTTTTTTTTTTTAAATAATAATAATAATAATTTTTTTTTAAAGAAACCAGCTTATGCAGTACTGTATGTGATTTGTAGATGTGTATAAATTAAATTAATTTAGGTTTGTTTGATGGGAAGTTTACAGTACACCATGTGTTAGTAGAATAAAGAACTGAAATGAGTTTTATTCTCATACAGTTTTGGTTTAAAAAGTATACGTACATACATACATACATACATATTTTTATCCATGTAGCTTTATATATCCAACAAATGAAAAAAAAAAAAAAATCTAAATAAAATAAAAATTATGAAATACATTTCCCACAAAAAGATTTAAAGCATTACACATTTTTTACCATATAGCTTTTTACATCATTAAAAAGTCTTATAATTTTAATAATAATTTTAATATTTAAAACATTACAATTTTTAATCAGTTGAGCTTTATACATCCAACAAATCCAAATTAAACTGACATCAAAATTTAATAAAAGTTATAAAACAAAATAAATAAAAAGATAAAAGGTAATGACACGGTTGCAACAGGTTTAATTTATTTCTCATAAAGTAAAGAAAAAATAGTATATTTTTTTAACAAAAACATTGGTAACTTAAATGAACTAATAATATTAATATCTCAAAAACTCTTCTTTTATCTATCTATCTATCTATTTATCTATCTATCTATCTCTCTGTCTGTGTTTGAGAATGTATACAACAAAAACGAAATGTAATAAAAACAGAGGTTAATAATTATAAAATATGAGTGATAAAGTATGGTTGATTGATAACAACAACGTATGAAATCATACGATTATTTATATACATTTAAAGAGACTGAGAAAGAGACTTGTACAGTTTTTACTAGTTTAGAGTTCCGTTACTTGCATTCGAGTGGGATTTCGAGGTGGTTTCTGTGCCACCATCACGTGCTTTTGAAGGCTCTGCCCCTTAGCGGAAGTACAAAGTGCATCAGACCGGAAGTCCCGAGTGAGGAGCGGCCCTGAGCTGAAGTAAGATCATTATATTTATTTATCAGAATGAACAAAAACAACGCAGTAACTTTATTATTACATAATCGGAATGTCTATAAAAGCGTCTCTAGATGTCAGACGAGTTTAGATGCGGATGGTCGAATGTAGCATATAATGTTTTGTGTCTGTTTATTTTATGCTAATACTGTTGACGGGTGTTTTTTTGTGTTGTAACGGATTTTTTTGTCTGTTGTAGTTTTCTGTGTTGTTTAACAATAATCCCGCCTGTTAAGTTTAGATATATAACACATAATTATTTAATCACGAAACAACAGTTCCCAGCGGTGTTTTACTTTAGGACGAGCGTTTAGTTTTATGCTCCTTAGCTTAGCATTCACTGATCTGGGGTCAGTTATGAATGACATGACACAGTTTTTAGTTATCGTCGTTCTTGTTCATTTAAAAAGAAAACAAAATAAAATATGCTAGTAAAATAACAAACAAACAAAAAATGACCATTATTATTATTTACCACAGTTTCTTTAAATGCTCAATAGTAAAAATGTTTTCATTTGTATATAGTATGATCTTACATAAATCGCTATCATTTGCTCTAAATAACCACACTAGTGCTCTATACACTGTTACTGCTGGTTAAACTAAACTAAAGTGATGCTGGTGAAGTATATCTATTAACATTGTAATGTGAGTAAGCAGTTTGACACCACATTGTCTGTGTATCATGTTTATGTGTCTTACGTATATGCCAGACTTTTAATTTACTTTCCTGTATTAATCATTAACCTTTAGCTCACTGTCATAGCAAGTGAGAAAGTATTTCAGTCACCACACACTGTAGTACACAGGCTTTGAAGTGCACACTCATACTTAGATTAGTAGTCTGATCTGTGCTGTTTACCGTCATGCTGTATTAATCTGGTTATCTAATCATTTCCAGGCATGTAAGGTGATGTTACATGCTGTTTCTTATACTTGAAATCAAAAGCATGAGGCAGCTGTAATGCAAAAGGCATTATAATCTGTAATGCTTTAGCCTGATTGCTGACTGCTTCAGGTCAATGCTATTTTATATGTTCTGACAAAATGTTTCTCTGTCCTCAGCATTTTCAGGCACTGATACGCTTCCTGCTCTGGTTTCCTCCAGCCTTTGTCCCAAAACATCCATCAGAGCCAGCTGAATATCCTGCAGTCATGTCGTACGGAAGGACAGAGCAGCGCGCCCCTCCAAAGGACTTCGGCAGCCTGATACAGACATGCAGCTCCAACATTCAAAAGATCACACAGAACAGTGAGTGTCTGGATCTGTGCTGTTCAGTGATGTGATGTTGATCTGAAATTGCTAGTTAATAGCAATACTCGCAGGCCAGGGGAACATCAGATCTATTTGACAATGTAGCGGAAGCCTGTCTAATAATTTAACGGTGGCCTCCGTTCCTGTTTTCTCCGCCATTTTCTTCATTGACATTTTAAAAAATTGTTCAGTAAGGAATTCAGATCCACGAAACCAGTCAGCCAGCTCTGACATTATTATGTAGTGGCTCATAATAATGTCTGACTTGTTGAGACATGCACTGCTGTTCAGAAGTGTAGTACTGGTAAAATTTTAAAACGTCTCTCTTCTGCTCACCATCGCTGCATTTATTTGATCAAAAACACAGTAAAACGATAATATTGTGAAATATTATTAAACCGTGATACACTACTATTCAAAAGTGTAGGGTAAGTATAATTAAAAAATGAGAAATTAATACTTTTATTCAGCGTGAATACATCAAATTGATCAAAAGTGACAGTAAAGACATAATGTTAGAGAAGATTTCTATTTCAAACAAATGTGACCCTGGACCACAAAACCAGTCATAAGGAAATATTTACTTAAAGTGAGATTTATACAACACCTGAAAGCTGAAAAAATAAGCTTTCCATGAATGAATGGGTTGTTATGATAGGACAAGAGATATCACAAATTAAGTTTTGATATTTATGGTTGGAAATTTACAGCATATCTTCATGGAACATGATCTTTACTTAATATCCTAATGATTTTTGAAAAATCGATAATTTTGACCCATACAGTGTATTGTTGGCTATTGTTACAAATATACCCGTGCTACTTATGACTGGTTTTGTGGTCCAGGGTCACAAATGCTGTTCTTTTCTGCAACTGTTCATTCAAGAATTAAGAAAAAAATATCATGGTTTCTACCCAAAATGTTAAACAGCAAAAATAGTAAGCTAACACCTAATAATAAGTAACAATTTATTATTTTATGTAATTATTTGATTATGTAATTTATTTTATTTAATATTATTTTATTTTATATTGATTATGTAATTTATTTTATTTATTTAAATTATATATATATATATATATATATATATATATATATATATATATAATTTTTATATATAATATTATTTTACATAATTTATTTATTAGTTTACACCTAATATTTTGATGATTTCTGAAGGATAATGTGACAATGAAGACTGGAGTAATGATGCTGAAAATTCAGCTTTGATAACAGGAATAAATAACATTTTAAAATATGGTTAATTAGAAAAGCATTCTTTTAAATTGTAATAATGTTGCACAATATTACTGTTTTTACTGTATTAAAAAAAAAGAAAATAATGCAAAGTTGTTGTTGTTGTTTTTAAATAGTTTAGCATTTTAAGTGCCTTTACTGGCACTTTTGATCAGTTTAATATAACGTAATATTAGTTCAGAGTCAATAATATTTTTGAGCGCAAGCTCAAGTCGTGAATGAATAATCTGAACTTTTAATATTATTAATGCGATTAACATGATTTTTTTTTTACTGTTATGCAAAAAAAAAAAAACAATTTTGCTGATTTTTTTTTTCCTTACACAAAGTATTGTTCTTGTTTTGATGTTAAAAAAAATGTAGACAGTTCTTCATGAGATTCACAGTCTTGTCCTCATCTGTCTGCTGTGACAAACCAGAGCCTGATATTACTGTCAATTTGTGTTTTCTACTTCAGCGGCACAAATCAAGAACTTGGTAAACCAACTGGGAACAAAGCAAGACACCAGTGACCTGCGGGAGAGACTGTGAGTGTGTTCGATTGTGAATGACTTCTTCATTTAAGGTTATGCATTTCCTGTTCCTCCTGTGCTCTTGTATTCTCAGAATGGGTGATTTGTTTACAGTCAGCAGGTGCAGCACTACACAAACCAGCTGGCCAAGGAGACCAACAAACACCTGAAAGACCTTGGCTCGCTCTCTCTACCTGTCTCCTCGTCTGAACAGGTGAGCTTGTATGTGCAGGCTCACCTTTAACCTCCAGAGAAATTGTTTACATAAAGCATAAGGAAATGAAAATAGAAATGGGAAGGTCATTTAAGGTGCTGTTAAATGATAAAATATTATCTGAATGTCAAGTCTAACTCATTGAATTTCATCTGTAAACAGAGACAGCAGAAAATCCAGAGGGAGCGGCTGATGAATGATTTCTCCGCCGCTCTCAACAACTTCCAGGCAGTGCAGCGTCGAGCAGCGGAGAAGGAGAAGGAGTCAGTGGCCAGAGCCCGAGCAGGGTCTCGACTCTCAGTAAGATTCACTCTAGGAGTAATGTTTTCCACTTTAGCTCTGATCCAAACCTTAGTGAACTCTCTACATAGGCAGCTTCCTTAAAGGGTCATGAAGCCCCATGTTTCAGCACTGGTTAGATCTCACCACTGTTTTGAAAAATGCAAGATCCGTTTCATTTTCCCATTGAGTTAAAAACACAAATCAGTGCACAGCCATTTGAATTTGCACTCTGCATCGCAAAATTTATGAACGCACTGTTGCATCTCTAACAACTTTTAAGGCTTATTTTGTGGCATTTATATGAGCCTTTTGATGGGTTGCATCAAGCAGCTGAAAAAAACAGTTACATGTAGTGAATAAGTCTCGTTTGTGCCGAACTCTTACAAAGCAAAAACAAGCACTCACCTTCGATCAATGAATGCACGTCTCTCACTTAATGGACAGTCTCGCTGTCATAGGAAATCAGTACGTGCTGTTGTGAATAATCAAGCGAAGCATCTTCTTATAGGATAAGAACACACAGTCTCATAAATATGAGAAACAGACGCTTCATTAAAGTACTGTATTATTTTGCTACGTCACAAATGATGACGTCAGCATGATGTGGATTTTAAACCAGATGAAAGATGAAAATTGCGCAAAAAAGCTCAAAATTAATAGATTCTCTCCAACAATTAAAACGAAAAAATGCTTGCATTGTCTTCTATGATGTGCAACACAAACTCCTCTGCTAAAATCTCAGGAAAAAAGTAGTTTGGTGTTTCATGACCCTTTAAAAGTGACATTGATAAGCTTACAACTGATACTTAAACCTAAAAAAATACCTTAAACACAAATATTTGATGAAATAGAGTTTCCTTCTTAAGTGATATGGCAAAAATATAGCATATTAAATATATCTTTCTTTTTTTATTTTAATTTATTTATTTATTTTTATTTTTTAGAGAGGATCACGATCCATAATTTTATCACATTTTTTTTATCACATTTCTTTTTTTAAGTTAGCAAGCAGTACAGGCAAACTCATTGCTGTTTTTAAAAAATATATAGACCTGCGAGGTAAAAAAAAAAATACAAATAAATAAATAAATAAATAAATAAAGAACATAAAAGAAAAAATAATGACAGACCAGGAAGGGGGGGGCGATATAAACAAATTCTTATTTCACACTGTTAATGTTATTTCATTGTTTTATCATTGTTATTTAAATAAAAACAAATTACAAACAGTATGACAAATACAATATAAGAAAGATACTAATTAAATTAACTGCTAATTAACATTCAGGTACAGTTGAGGTCAAAAGTTTACATACACCTTGCAGAATCATTAAGAGCAGGGGGTGTAAACTTTTGAGCAGAATGAAGATGTGTACATTTTTCTTATTTTGTCTAAATGTCATATTTTCTTCATTTAGTACTGCTCTTCAGAAGCTACAGAAGATACTTGTTTCCCAGAAGACAAAATAAGTTAAATTTACTCTGATCTTCAAATTCAAAAAGTTTTCACCCCCCGACTCTTAATGCGTCGTTTTTCCTTCTGAAGCATCAGTGAGTGTTTGAACCTTCTGTAATAGTCACATATGAGTCCCTCAGTTGTCCTCAGTGTGAAAAGATGGATCTCAAAATCATAGTTATTATTGGAAAGGGTTCGAATACACTAAAATGCTGAAAAACCAAAGAATTTGTGGGACCTGAAGGATTTTTCTGTTCAGGACAAACAAGGGACTCATGAACAACTATCACTAAACAAAAAAAAAACACAGCTGTGGATCATTCAGGTAACAACACAGTATTAAGAATCAAGCGTATGTAAACTTTTGAACTTTTTATAATTTTTATAAATTCAACTATTATTTTCTCTTGTGGATTATATTTAAACATCTTTTATGTGAAATCTTATTCAGGTCAGTACTAAATAAATAAAAAAATGTATTTTGTATGATCCCTCTTATTTTGGTAAAACAATTAACATTTTGCAGATTTTGCAAGGTGTATGTAGACTTAATCTGAATATTCAAATGTAAAACGTAGTCTCGTAGTCTTAAAGAAACAGTTATTCAGTCAAGAGCACCGAGTCACTTTCTTTCTTTTTTTCCATGTTAGATTAACAATAACAACATGGAAGTATGTTCTATGTTTCTATCCAGTTTCTATATATTATTGTTATATTAAAGTATATTATTTGAAATCAAGCTTCTGTCAATTCTGTAACATCCACTTTACACCAATACCCAGTGGATAAAATTAATTCTGCCTTTTCTTTTATTACATTTTACCCATGACTATTCTGATTCCCTTGAAGCTTAGTAAAATAGGATGCTCATGCGGTTTTATATTTGTAATGTTTCAAATGTTCATATAGTACTCTTCAATGAAGTTGTTTTGTGTTGTGATTAATTGCAGGCTGAAGATGGAGGCCATGAAGAGCAGCTGGTCTCCTTTGATAAGTATGTTTTAGAAAGTCCCTAGTTATGATCTTCCAGCACTGAGTCAAAGCATTAGATCTGAAACCATTCTCTGTGAATTTGCATGTGCAGTAATGATGATTGGGGGAAGACCATCACTCAGACAGAAGACGTGGCCATAACAGAGGAGGATCTGGAGCTCATTAAAGAAAGAGAAACTGCCATTCGACAGCTTGAGGTTAGTTTCCTCTTTCACTGCCTGCCACACACATTCACACATATTCCATTCTTCCTCTTTTTTTTTATTTTTTTTTTTAATCAATTTCTTGGAGTATCTGTGTTTGATACAGAAAGTGCTGCAGAACCGAAACTGCAGGTCTAAAGTTTGGAGTATTTTTTTATTTTTTTTTTTAATGTTTAGAAAGGTTTCTTATGCTCACCAAGGCTGGTTTTATCTGATAAAAAATACTGTACAAATATTGTGAAATATTAAAATTTAAAATAACTATGTATTTTTAATTCATTACTGCAAAATAATGCAAAGCTATTTTTTCAGCGTCATTGCTTAATCCTTCAGATCCTTCAGAAATCATTCTGATATGCTGATTTGCTACTCAGTTATTGTCAATTACTATTACTGCTCAATTATTAATAACGGTTCTTTTTATTATTATTGTTGAAAACACATGTTTTTGTTGCTTAATATTATTTTGGACTATTATTTTAGAACAGCATTTATTTGAAATAGCTTTGTCTTTACTCTCACTAATGATCATTTAATTTAATGCATTCACTTACCCCAAACCTTTGAATGTGTAATAGCAAAAACTCTTTTCAGCCTTAATGATAATAAGAAATGTTTCTTCAGCACCAAATCAGAAAATTTCTATTATATGTTTTCTTTCAAAAATTATTCCATACTTTTGACCTGTAGTGTATATATGCAAACTAAGCTCTTAAGACAGAGGTTAGCCATTAGGAGGGTCTTAAAGGAGAAGTCCACTTCCAAAACAAAGATTCACATATAATGTACTCACCCCCTTGTCATCCAAGATGTTCATGTCTTTCTTTCTTCAATTGTAAAGAAATTGTTTTTTGAGGAAAACATTTCTGCATTTTTCTCCATATAATGGACTGATATGGTGCCCCGATTTTGAACTTCCAAAATCTTTAATTCTTTAGTTTAAATCTTTAGTTTAAATGCGGCTTCAAACGATCCCAAATGCGGTTTTAAACTATCCCAGTCAAGGAAGAAGGTTCTTATCTTGCGTAACGATCGGTTATTTTAATAAAAATAATACAATTTATATACTTTTTAATCTCAAACGCTCGTCTTGTCTTACTCTGCCTGGACTATTGTTTTCCTGTTCATGACAGTTAGGGTATGTCGAAAAACTCCCATCTCATGTTCTCCCTCAACTTCAAAATCGTCCTATATCATATTTTCTTCATTTAGTACTGTTCTTCAGAAGCTACAGAAGATACTTGTTTCCCAGAAGACAAAATAAGTTAAATTTACTCTGATCTTCAAATTCAAAAAGTTTTCACCCCTTGACTCTTAATGCGTCGTTTTTCCTTCTGAAGCATCAGTGAGTGTTTGAACCTTCTGTAATAGTCACATATGAGTCCCTCAGTTGTCCTCAGTGTGAAAAGATGGATCTCAAAATCATAGTCATTATTGGAAAAGGGTTCAAATACACTAAAATGCTGAAAAACCAAAGAATTTGTGGGACCTGAAGGATTTTTCTGTTCAGGACAAACAAAGGACTCATGAACAACTATCACTAAACAAAAAAAAAAACAACTGTGGATCATTCAGGTAACAACACAGTACAAAATAGTCATTTTCTTTCTTTTTTTCCATGTTAGATTAACAATAACAACATGGAAGTATGTTCTATGTTTCTATCCAGTTTCTATATATTATTGTTATATTAATGTATATTATTTGAAATCAAGCTTCTGTCAATTCTGTAACATCCACTTTACACCAATACCCAGTGGATAAAATTAATTCTGCCTTTTCTTTTATTACATTTTACCCATGACTATTCTGATTCCCTTGAAGCTTAGTAAAATAGGATGCTCATGCGGTTTTATATTTGTAATGTTTCATGTCAAAATTTCTATTATGTTTTCTTTCAAAAATTATTCCATACTTTTGACCTGTAGTGTATATATGCAAGCTAACCTCTGTCTGAAGTTGACGGAGAAAATACGACTGGAGTTTTTCCGACATACCCAAACTGTCTTGAGTCAGAACACACAGAGTTCAGGGAGAGAAAAGCAAGATGAGCATTTGAGATTAAAAAGTATTTAAGATAAGACTTACATAAGACCCTTCTTTCTCGGCTGGGATCGTTTACAACCGCATTTGGGATCATTTGAAGCTGCATTTAAACGCATTTGGAAGTTTAAAAACGGGGCACCATATCAGTCCATTATATGGACAAAAATCCTGAAATGTTTTCCTTAAAAAACATAATTTCTGTACGACTGAAGAAAGAAAGACATGAACATCTTGGATGACAAGGGAGTGAGTTTTGGAAGTGGACTTCTCCCTTTAAATAGCTGTAATTATACAGTACACTAACTTCGTTTACACCTTCTGTTAATATATAGTGCATTTCTCTATTTGTAAATTATACATTTGTGCTAATTCTGTACCTCTGTTGTGATTGCAGTCGGACATTTTGGATGTGAATCAGATTTTCAAGGATCTTGCAGTGATGATCCATGATCAGGGTGAAATGATAGGTGAGTACAATATTTCTTTTATGTATACTTCTCCACACCACTGCTATTTATGTGGATAATTCAACCCAAAATGAAAATTGTCATTGATTCATGCATTATTCACACAACCTGTATGACTTTCTTCCAAGGAGTACACTTTCCAAATTCTAGGGCCTCTAAATTAGGGAAGCTCATTTTAACCAATTAACTGTTACCTGACAGAAAGAATTTTGACCGATTAATACGACCAGTTAAACGTTTTAAATGGTCTTTTTTTTTTTTTTTTTTCAGTAATTTATCAAAATATTTTAAAACGTTAAAATAAAACAAAATTGTGTTTTTGAGAGAAAAAAACACTAGGGATGTCGCGTAGTATAGTCTAGGCTATTTTAGTTCCCCTCACTCCACAAAAAATCCTTCCAATTTAACAGTATTCAGAAAAGAACAAGAATGAAAAACATAAGAAGCTAGGCTATATAAACGACAAGCCAAAACGAACTCATTAAGGCTAAAGTGATAACTCAAACTAACGTTGGGTCTCTCATGTGTCACAAATCCAAATGTTTCCATATTCGAGATGTATTTGGATGCCAAATATTACTCGTTATGTAAACCTGGTTTTGTACTTCATTCACATTCCAGTATCCACATAAAACATAAAAACGCATAAAACGCTTGATTTTATTTATTTACTTTTTTTTTTTTTTTCTCTTTCTAACAGTGGAAAAGACTCCTTCTGGTCATACATATAGTTGAAATGGTAAATGGTTTGCTTTTATTTGTGTTCATTCACAATAAAAGCAAATCTTTGTGCTTTTGTAAAATAAAGAAAAACAGAATGCCACTTTCAGCCATCTTCCTTTCGCGCAGCAAAAAAAAAAAAGAACCAAAACTCTGCATACTAGCTATTTGTTGCACAGGTTTTTTTTTGTTTAGTTAATTAACCAAAAATATTTATTGTATAGGCCCATTCATTCAATATAGCCTAGCTTTATTGTGTTTTTCTCAGTTCGCAGAAGTGCCGCAGGTATGTGATGTGATGTAAATCATCATGTTCTGATGTTTGCTGCTTTTTGCACGTTTAATCTCTGGAAAACAAATGTTGGTATATTTAATGGGTCACAGACACTTATCCTTTCTAAAATAATTAAGTTTGAATTTAAAAAAAAAAATCTTGGTTAACGGTTAATAATCGGTTAACGAACGTTGGCTGTCGGTTAGAAAAAATAACTGAAATGAACATCCAAATAGAACATGTTGTACTTCCTCTTTACTAATTTTTATAAGGTAAATGTAAGAATAACTTTGATATTGTTAATATTTCAAATGAAATACTTGGATTGAAGCAACTTAG
Source organism: Labeo catla (assembly GCA_012976165.1). NCBI lineage: Eukaryota > Metazoa > Chordata > Actinopteri > Cypriniformes > Cyprinidae > Labeo > Labeo catla. The sequence goes on from VONZ01000038.1 coordinate 942,805, forward strand.
GTTTACCTGATTATCCATATGTAATTTTAGAAAAAAAAAACATTAAATTGTGTACATTTTTGATATTTTGATATCCATATTCTCAACCATAAACACATGAAAACTTGTTTTTTAGATTTTTATTTTTTAAATATTTTGTCTAAAGGTTCAATAATCTGTTCCATTAAAACAAAAAATCTGGCTGTTATTTCTTGTTTTAGGAAATACAGGTTTAAATGGTTATAAGGCATGTCTGAGTTCTGAGTCTGGGATGTACTTAAATCATCCATGTTAATAATGTAAACCGAGTATGTTTAAAGGAGAAGTCCACTTCCAGAACAACAATTTACAAATAATGTACTCACCCCCTTGTCATCCAAGATGTTCATGTCTTTCTTTCTTCAGTCATAAAGAAATTATGTTTGTTGAGGAAAACATTTCAGGATTTTTCTCCATATAATGGACTGATATGGTGCCCCGATTTTGAACTTCCAAAATGCAGTTTAAATGCGGCTTCAAATGATCCCAAATGTGGTTGTAAACAATCCCAGCCGAGGAAGAAGGGTCTTATCTAGCGAAAAAATTGGTTATTTTCATAAAAATAATACATATATTTTTTATGTCCAACGCTCATCTTGTCTCAACTGTTTTTTTTTTTTTTCTGGTTCATGACAGTTAGGGTATGTCGAAAAACTCCCATCTCATGTTCTCCCTCAACTTCAAAATCGTCCTATATCGCTGTTTTACCTTTTTTGTTAATGGTGTTTGATCTTCTTTGCATGTTCACTTTGCATAGACTGTGTCGGTACTTCTGCAGTGATGTAGGATGATTTTGAAATGATTTTTGAAGTTGAGGGAGAAAATACGATTGGAGTTTTTCGACATACACTACAGAGTTCATGGAGAGAAAAGCAAGATGAGCATTTGAGATTAAAAGGTATTTAAATTGTTTTTATTTATTTATTTATTTATTTATTTTTTTTTTCGTCGTTACGCTAGATAGGACCCTTCTTCCTCAGCTGGGATTGTTTACAACCACATTTGTGATCGTTTGAAGCCACATTTAAACTACATTTTTAAAAAGTTCAAAATCGTGGCACCATATCAGTTCTTTATATAGAGAAAAATCCTGAAATGTTTTTCTTAAAAAACATAATTTCTTTACGACTGAAGAAAGAAAGACATGAACATCTTGGATGACGAGAGGATGAGTACATTATATGTGAATCTTAGTTTTGGAAGTGGACTTCTCCTTTAACAAAAGGTTGTCATATTGTCTAAAACAGCTTGTAATCTCTAATCTAAATGCAATAAATATGTGTGATTACAGATAGCATAGAGGCTAATGTGGAGAGTGCAGAAGTGCATGTGGAGAGAGGAGCTGAGCAACTCCAGAGAGCAGCTCACTATCAGGTACAGGAAGAGATATGGCATTTTAGATGTGTATCCGAAACATGCATATAGCATACATGTTGCTTAATAATGACAATGTTTTTTGTTTTTAACTGTAGCAAAAGTCTCGTAAGAAGATGTGCATCCTGGCAGTGGTCCTTGTCATAGTGGTCGGCATCATCTCCATTATCATCTGGCAGTCAACAAAGTGAAGATCCTTCCTCTACCCTTCCCCTTTTTCTCTCATTTCTTTATTTAATTTATTTTCTCGCTCGCAAACCCAGTGCCATCCACGTGGGAAGGGAGGTCAGAGGCTCTCGGCAACACCTGTAGGTCCGTCTCTGTAGTTTTTTGCAGGGTTAGATACAGTATGAAGTGGCTTAAGCGAATGTAACATTCCCTAGCCTCTCCCCTCTGGACCTTTAGTTCATAATGAAGGAGGATGAGCTCACGGATGGGGTGGGGAAAAAAGTTATAAAAGATTTCACTTTGATTCTTGTGATACATTTCTAGCACTAACACTACTTTGCATTTCCTAATAAATCCAGGTTATTTCAATATGAGATAAGGTGTAAAAATGACATTTCGATGACTGAAGTTTTTTTTACATCTTACTGTAATATAATTTTGGTCTTGTAAAATGTACATTTCAACTCAAAGTTTTCAAGTCACTCCAAAGGTTAACAACAACTGCTTAGATGAGCTGCAAAATTAATCGTACGTTTGACCCCACGTTGTTGATACCGTAGACTAGTAGAACTGCAAATATGACGCAGCAATGATACCTAAAGCTGAAACATTTCTGAACTTCAGTTACTAGTGTTAACTGATTATTATACAGGTCTATTATATGGTGGTCATATAGCTGTAAATGTGTTGTATAAGAACTCGTAATCAATATTAGGGCTGAAATGGATTTGTATATTACAATATTAAAAGTCTGCACAGTACATTAAAATTATGTAAAAAGAATTGCACCCATACTTTTAGAACATGCAAAAATGATTGTCTTTTCTTTTTTAAAACTTGATTTATATGACTTCTATGAGTAAAGAAACGTGTCTTAATCAAGTCTGCCTTCCTGATTCTCTTTTAGAAATGGTAAAGCTGCATTTAGCAGCGGTGAAATAAGCACTGTGAATGTGAGCGGTCAGGATATGCTATATATTTCAGAAAGTACACTGTGTAGCAACCCAGTGTTCTCTGCACTCTGTTGATTGGCTTTGGTTGTGTGTGCTAATTAAAGTTTAGGGCTTTTAGTACCCTCTAGGCTTACCATTAAAAATAGCCAAACTTTGCCAGGCAACTCGTGTAACTGTTTATGCTTCAGACATGAATGAAACCACAAATTCTGTGGCTCGTCAAGGACAGGTTCCTAACGGATCAGATTTAATCCAGAAATGTCATCTGGTGGACAATAACAAGAAGTCACCCAGAAACAACCATCTGGCACATTTTAGCGGCTGCGTAAAAGTGCTTATACACTTTGGCAAACTCGTCGCAGTGCCCTGTGTTTAATAGCAAATGTATTTTCTAGATATGTTCAGGTATGTATGCTCAGAATAGAAATATTATAGACTCAACAGCAGATGTCAGTGTAAAACAAGTTATTTGGGATTTAAGACGTTGCCTCTACTGAGGATATAACCCTCAGTACTGGTCAAGTGTTACTTGTCATACATGTCTTTTTTTGTCCTGTGCAATATTTGTTTACAAAGTTACGTAGTTACAAAGCAAACCAGCTACCAGTGTGATCATTTTAGAATTCCTACTAACAAAGTTTAACTTTCCTTTTGGATCTTTAAAAGTAATGTCAGCCTAACTCTTGGAATTAAAAACATATGCTTAAACTCAAGTGACTTGCCGCCAGTTACAAAATGACTAACCATTAATTCTTCTCATCATCTGACTTGATATTAGTCTGACTGAGCCTCTGTGTGAACCCAGAGCTCATGATGGATGTGTTGCTCGCATTCTGTGGTGAATCAGTCAGTGGTTAATGCCAAGGAGCAGCTTGCCCTTTGCAGACTTATGGTTACGAAAACACTCAGTTTTATTATATAAATGCTGTGTTATTCAGCTCTTAGTTTGTCCAGTGTGGAAAGATATGATTACAGAGCATCGCCTGTTGTCTAAATGATTGGCTCTGTTTGCAGTATCAATCAGGTTTGCAGGTATAAACGTGGTAAAATTCCAATGAAGCACAAGGCTGTGAATGGACGATACTGCGGGGAATTCCTGGCTTGCTTACACAGTGCTGTCTGCCGCAGGGAAGACCTCAGTCAACCTTGTCTGAGGCTTCCCATCAGTACTGCTCATAGCTCATGTCCCTCATTTCGTGCTCCCCATAGCTGGGCTGCATCCTCAAACGAATCCTGGAAATGGTGTGGGATTCGTCAGACTGGTTAATGGTTGTGGATAAGGTTCAAGACTTTGATATTCGGCTCTCCTCATGTGCATCTGCTGCTTAATCTGGCTCCAAACCTCCAGCTGAGTTGTCACCATGAGCCCAGAGTTCTCGCTTGTTTGATCTTCAATGAGTGCACCAAGAGCATCATGCTTGTCTTTTCTGGAAATTCAGAACAGAGTTTTCAGGGCTGAGTACTTACTGTAAGGTTGTATACAGACAAAGGCTGTTTTCTCAATCTAGCCCAGTCCAATTCTGGTACCAAACTTGTCCAAATCCTATGTACTCTGAAGTTCTCTTTAGCCCTGGACAAATGCTTAAACGGGTCGTCGGATGCAAAGTTCACTTTTTTTATGTTGTTTGAACATTGATTTGTGTTGGCGGTGTATGTACATATCTACCCTATAATTATAAAAATCTGTGCAGTAGTTTTTAATTAATCTGTAAAAATAATATCCCCTTTTTCAAATTGAGCCATTCTCAGATGCCTGTCGGTGTGGCATCACACTGCTCCCACGATAGTTGACATGAGCGTCTTACCTCAGACCCGCCTTAAATCAGCTGTAACAGTCTGACCTCCATTGTTTCGATGCCGGAGCAGGGATGTAAGTTAGACAAGTATATCTCAGAGTGAGAGAGATATCATTCGTGATCCAGCTTCTCTTACAGCAGAAGTGAGTATAAGGGTTTTTTTTTTAATGAATCTTTGCGATTGCTTTCCTTATAATGTGCTAGCTAGCAATTTTAGCAGCTAAATGCAGCTAAAGTAAACAGGCTCGTCACTCCACAGAGAGAAGAGAGGGGCGGGGCGAGCAGAGCTTATTAACATTTAAAGCAGCCTCAACCAGAACAGGATGATTTTTGCAGAGCTGATTTTGGCAAGGTAAAAAGGGTGTTGTTTTACACTACCTTTGAGAATTTTTAACCAAAGTATATTATAGACTTTTCATTAAGACCCTAAAGAATCATATCAACTTGTGGAAAGGTTTTAATTCTATTGGCGGAAGTTCCCACTTTTTGGCTTGTTCGCACCACAGGAACTATGAATGGTTTTAGTCCTAGGAACTACGTTTGAGGGAACTAAATTAGCTTTTGCTTTAGAGTAGGGTCTAAAACAGACCTATAGAAACTACCAGTGACATAAGTGTACTCTGATTGGCCAAACACATACGGAACACCGGCTGCCTGGATTTTTAAAAAGCTGTGTAAAAATATTTACTCCCCGAACATGGAAAACGGCGATAATGGCATTTACCTGTTGTCTGCAGTGTTGTGTTATTTTCTCAGCCTCGATGATATGTAACACTGCAAGTTGTCATAGAATATTTAGTCTCTTAGACCAATATTTTGCTCTTTCAAATTGTGTGTTAACATTCCATCTGCATTTTCACGAAGCCCACAACGCACAACAAAAACTCTGAGCACCTCCGGTTGTTGTTGTTTGTCAATGCCACACATAAAGATGTGCTTCAGAGTTCCTGTTGCCAGTGTGAATGCAACTAGGAATACGGCCCGAGGGAGAAATTGGTTCTCTAGGAACCAACATGCTGGCTAGTTCCTAGAACTACGTAGTGCGAAAGTCTGTTATGTTGGGTTGTGTCAGTAGTGATCTTCTGGGGCATCTTCAACTAGTTTTCAACTGGGGCTTTACCAGGTACCGGGTTCCGGGTTGTGCTATTACACATAAAAAACCCTGCACTGGTGCCCAAATCCTTGTAACAAACCTACCCTAAAATCTTGCTTGTCTTGAAAAAGAAAACCCATGATTTAGGTGGGCAGAGCTTTCACAACAGACCAAGTCTATGGAAACACAAGCCAGTGCTGAGGAGTGCTCACCCTGGCTGAGCACCAGCTCCAGCTCTAGCACCAACGGCAGTAGGAAAGTGGCATATTTGTTTCCAAAAAGTGAAATAAAACACTCAAGCACCTGCCCCTTTAACCACCAATGCTAAAGTGCTCTTTTGGTCCTATCGAGGTGCCCCCAGAACGCCATTTCTACAGAGGGGGAAAGGAACCCAATCTCCACTGCGGGTCACTGCCCTGCAGAGTTTAGTTCCAAACTCAACCTGGACTCATGGTGAGAACGTACCTGGGGAACTTTTTTATGAGATGCGAAATACTTACCAATAAGTACATATCACTGTAGTTTCCAACGGAAATGTCCCCTGGGTGGCGCTAAAAGTGTGCTCGTATATTTTTCCCCCAGAACAATGAATGTACATATGGTATATTTTATGGTAAAGGCTAGATGGTATACAGATGTACTGTACAATAATTACTGTTTTTGCGTTATTGTGAGGGGTAGGTTTAGGGTTTGGGGTAGGTGTAGACATTAATAAAGCACAATCTAATAGGTAGAAATTTTAATTTATTTTATGTTTTAAAAATAACGTACCATCTGCACTACACCTAAACTTACCCGATAGTATATGAACAAAATCGAACGTGACGTAAAAATGCAGTCATGTTACAAGCTTGTTTTTTGATCTCTCAGCTTTTTCACGGGATGTCATGTTTTTCACGGGATTTGTACCCAAGGTTTCCACATCCTAAGTCCAATTGCATGCTGCCTGAGCTACTAAGCAAGCTTGTTATGTCCGATGCTGTCTATTTGTGTTACCCTGTCGTGTACACCTACCCTAACCCTAAACCTATTCTTACTGTATTATAAAATACAGTGTTGGTAGCATAATCTGATAGGTAGCATTATTTGTCAGAACACCGGAAACCGAAAGATAAGGAGCTGTAATCATAACTGTGTACGAGAACGATTAAAAGTGTTTGCTGTTTTACTGCCTCTACTGTTCATTTGTTTTGGAAACTGCAGTGATATGTACTTATTAGTATGTATTTCGTGGCTCACTAAAAAGTTCCCCCAGGTACGTTTTTGTCATGAGACCAGGTTATCCAAACTTAATCAAAGATGCTTAAACTAAATTAAATCACAGTTACTAGAAAATTACAGGTGAGTTTAGTCAAAGTTTGATCAAACTTTGAAGTGCAGAGGCCCAATCATTACCAATGGAGTTTAATGGAACTAATAACCATAGTTAGATAACAATCCTTTTGGGAAATGCACCCCTGTACGGTTCAGGATGGTTCAACACCCTGATCCAGCCTTATATTAAGATACCCTTACTTGACAGGCATAATAGCGGAAAATAGCGGTCAACATCATTCTTGCACAAAGAAGTGGGACATTGTCATGTGTAATGTGTGAAAATATAAAATTATAAAATGTACTTTTTTGTGTGTTTGTGCACTCAGATGTAACCAAGCCCAACACGCATGAGCAGCATGGTGGAACGAGTAAAGGAGACGCTTCATTCCCTTTGTAGCATGTGCAAGTGATGATTCTCTGCTAGGTCTAGCTCCACCTTTTAGGTACCGGACTACCATGCTAGGTACCCCAACGAAAGGGTCCAAAAAAATTGGTACAGTACAGTACAGTGTGCTATTTTGGTACCATTAACAACTTCTGACAATGGAAATGGAAATAATTGCGTACTGAACTGAACTGTACCTCTCGGTGGAAACTAGCCCTAAAGATGTTGACGAGTCCTTTTGGCTGCTATGCATCCTCATTGCTGCAGACTCCATATTGGACTCCTTCCCAAAAGTCTATGCCAGGGATTTCAAACTCCTGGAAGCCCACAGCGCTGCAGAGTTTAAGCTCCAACTCCAATTAAGCACACCTGAACCAGCTAATCAAGGTTGTAGGTGTGTCGGAGAACTCTACAGGACTGTGGCCCTCCAGGAACTGAGTTTGACACCCTTGCTCTATGCCAGGGGTGTCAAACTCAGTTCCTGGAGGGCCGCAGCCTTGCAGAGTTTTGTTCCAAACTTGCTCCAACACACATACTATGCGGTTTTCAATTAAGCCTGAAGGACTTGATTAGTTGAATCAGGTGTGTTTAATTAGGGTTGCATCTAAACTTTGCAGGGCTGCGGCCCTCCAGGACCAGAGTTTGACACCCCTGGTCTATGCAGTATTATGTGACCAAAGTGTGGACTTGTGGTCATAGTGGGCTGAGGGCAGCATTTAGGACAAGACCCTGTAGTGTCCACTGTTATGTTCATACTAATGCAGTGGTTCTTAATCCTAGTCTTGGGAACCAGGGGACCCCAGCTCTGCACATTTTTCATGTCTGCCTTTTTAACACACCTGATTCAGATAATCAGCTTGTTAGGAAAGAGCTCCATGAACTGAGCTGAGTGCATCAGATAAGGAAGACATGCCGTGCGTTGCATTCAGAAGGGCTCGTCCCTATGCCCTAATCCCTTCAAAGAGTTTACCCTCCAGAGTGAGAGCTTTGAAGGGTTAAGGAGTGTAGGGGACCAAACAATTGTTTCAAACAACAGTTGTACCCTTCAAAATTCTTCATTCCGAAGGGCCAGTCAGGCTGCATCCGAAAACCTAGGCAGCTGATTAGTTGCCTTGCTGCCTTATCCAGTAATGACTCCGCAGGCAGCTCTTGTGCACAAGGGATACCTCACAAAACTGATTTCGGACGTGCTTCTGAGGCAGCGTAACGGTTTAATGATTTACAACAAAATAGAATGAGCTTTGGTGACAACTAAGTGAATATTTAATTACTATAATGCTGATTTCTCTTTAGGAATAACATAAAAAGTGCAAAAAGTTGATCAGAAACATGCATGACCACAAAACTCAACTTTCAGATGCCATCTTTATATATATTTGCTCAACCATCACAGATTGGAACGCACAGGATTAAGGGATATCAAAGGCACTGAAGGATACATCTGTGCTGCCTACAAAAATCCACCAGATGAAGCTAACGTTGGATTCGAACGTGCCTTGATGCCTTCCTACCTTGAAATATGTTCGACAAAGACATGTGCGAAGCGGTGGGCATGCTCCGGCAACAAAGTTGAATCTGTCAGTACATTCTGTAGCACAGGGAAAGCCAACTCTGTTCCTGGACAGCTACCTTCCTCCAGAAGGTTCCAACTCTGCTCCAACACCTGCTTGTAATGTTCAATGTGTAATCCTAAACACCTTGATGGCTGGTTCGGGTGTGTTTGTTTAGGATTAAAGTGGAATCCTCAGGAGCAGTGTTGGCTACTCCCTATCTTGTCAAGTAATGCAGCATCTTCTTTAATAAATGATTAGAAGAAGTTGTGTTGGTTACCATTGTTAGTGTACTTCAGGTGTTCTCAGCTCTGGCACTCAAGGTCCACTTTCCTTCAGTTTATCTTAAGCCTGGTTCACACAGGATTTTTAAAATTCTAACTGATTATGAAATCTGGTTGCAGCGCACACATAAGGAGAATCTTTGCAGATTATCCTCCCTGAAATCTTAAACATGCACACACTACAAGATTTGAAAATCGTGGCGCGTTACACACTACAAGATATTATTAAGATTATCATGACGGAGGGAGCACGTCACATGATCCAACGCAAACAGATCGTCATTTCAGCAACTAATGTTTACATTGTTAGCAGCACTCACCCGGTGTGTTCAAAACTAAGATGATTCACTCCAGAGCTTTCCTTACTCTATGCGTTTGTGGTATGTTTTCAACATATTATACAGCAGTGTTACTACAAAAACATAAGAAGCAGTTTCCTCCATCTTCACTATCCAACGGACCGTACACAGCAGCTGTTTTGCAGTCGCGCATTGGCTGTTGTGAAAGTACTGACGTAACCATAGCCGTGATCATCCTGATTTAAAATCCTGAATATCAAACATGTTTGATATGATCGGGGCGGTACCGATTTTTGTGAGAGCAGATCGGGAGGTGCAAGATTCGATCTGTGAACGTCTCACATTACCAGATAATCCTTGCTGAACATCGGGACCGATCAAGGTGCTCGACAAGATTTTTGCTCCGATTCTCGGGAAGGGAAAATCGGGGCAAAATCGGGCTAAAAATCCTGTAGTGTGAGCCCGGCTTTAGGGCTGTGCAAATAATCGGATGCGATTATCATGCGCATTTCATCAGTAATGCCAGTTCCGTGATTAGTCGTAAATCTCCATCACGTGCAGTCAGATGGAACTGCATATATTACACAGAGCCGTAGTTCACTGACAAGCTGCACAATATCGCGTTCATCATCGGAGGCGATACATCTCACATAATGAACGTGATATTGCGCCGCTTGTCAGTGAACTACGGCTCTGTGTAGTGAGTGCCGCTCCATCTGACTGCACGTGATGGAGGGTATGCATTGACGTCACTTTCCTGCCGGGGCTGGACTGAGTGGCAAAAGAGCCTTCAGCATGAATGGATTTAATAGGAAAGATGCGAAAACGCGAGTAAAACACACGATAATCAGTTTAAACTAAAGCTTGCTGAACTTGATATAATGTTCCTAACAACTTAACAAATATCCAGTGGTCAATGCATATTGATGCAGCCAGAAATTGTATTTTCTAACACTTCTGATTTTGACGCCGGGGAAAGCAAATAAAGCAAATTTGCCTGTGAACTAATTTTGTAAATGCAAAATAGGTTGGTCTAAACCCTAGTGATCACTTACATCAATGTTATACATCGTCATATCAACCAGCTGAAAAACGTATAAAGTTTTTGTCAGTGTTTATTTTAAAACACTTTAAGATGGTAATATTTAGTTGATGACTTGTCAATACGATATACTACAATACAATATATAGGATATGATTTTACTGCACAATTCAACATATTAACATGAAATGATGACTGCAAATCCGTGTTTCGCTGCCTGGAGACCATTTGTTTCTTTGAATTGCAGCAATTTGCTTCTCTTTTCGGTAGCTTTCAGCAGTCTGTAAAAATATACCTTAGGTTTCTTGTCAAATCTCTTTTTACAGTCAGTCGCAAAGCTCGTTCTGGTTTTAGAGGTGTTTTGTGTGTTCTGTCGCTGCATTCGCGTTGAAACCAGTGCTGCCACTCAGTAGGCGGAGCAGCAGCCGCTCCAGCTGACGGTGACGTCACATGCATACCCTCTATTTACGACTAATCCTGGAACCGGCATTACTGACGAGATGTGCATGATAATCGCATCGATTATTTGCACAACCCTAGTTTAGCTCCAACTCTAATCAAACACACCTGAACAAGCTTATCAAGGTCTTCAGGATTACTAGAAAGTTACTGGCAGGCAACCTAAACTCTAAGGTCGGAGCTAAATTCTGCAGGAAAGTGGACCTCGAGGGCCAGAGTTGAAATCTCTTGGTTTAGCCTACTTTTTGCTGCAGCTTTGAGGTCATTCTTCAGTTGTGGTTTCTAAGTTAAAGCCTCTCCTGTCCATCTGTGTTGAGAGTCACAATTCTTGCATGATTCTGTCTAATTATTAGAGCTATCATGTTTCCTCACATTAGTGAGGAAGGTGCAGAAATATATGGAAGTGAATCCAGCAAGAGCGTGACTTTTACAGGCTTTTAGTATTGCAGCATGACATCACTTCCTATTCTTATTATTTTTGAGGCCACTTTTGCAGTACTTGGTAATGAGGATATACCAGCTCTGAGAAAATCACTATGGTAAGCTTTTCAAAATGCAGTTCAGTCTTTCGACCAGTGTCAGTGTTTGAAACTTGAAAACCGTCATTGCGTTTCTGCATTAAGTTGTATTGTAAGTTTAGGATTTAACACATCTCATTTAAGTTGATGACTCCACGCTTTTTTGTCTGTTCCTTGCAGTCGGTTGCAAAATTCTGACATTGCACATTTTCTGCCATCTGTATCTTGGCCAGCAGCGCGTTCTTGGTTTTAGACTTGGCGTTCTGTCTCTCTTTAATTGAAGCTAGGGCAGAGACTAACACTCCAGCTGCACATACCTCCTGCTGGAGCGTTACATAATCAAACCACAAGTGACTGTCAGAAGTTTGGTTTGTTGTCCAGACCTTTTCATTATAACACTCATGTGTCGTTTATTCCTTCGCTTTTTGCTGGCATAAACACTGGCTAAACGCATGCTTATTTGCAGCTCTGACAGGTCTAATCGTGGTCCCATTGGAGGGGTGCGTGGGAGGAGAGATGAAAAAGATGGTAACGGGACTCCATATTTCTTCTTTCAAGGACTTTCTGTTATCCTTACAGCTTTGTGCATTGGGTGGTTGGTTGTGAGCAGAGAAGGACCATCAGGACTCCCTGAAGGTGTCCATAGGTCTTATACCACAGCTCTGAGACGTCTTGAATTGAATCCCAGCTGCACACTCCCCAACTACATCATCACTGAAAAATCTGGAACTAAAGCCTTACATGCACATATAACCACCTGTAGTAACACACTTATGTACATTAGACACTTTCTATAAACACTCACTGCTACAAAGACTCAATAGGATTATATATGTGTATTTGTGATTCTACTAATCTTTTTGCATGGGCTGCTTCCCTCAAAATCTCTCTTCTGCACAATTTAATGCACAAATTATCTCATGTACAAATATCTCTTTTGTAAAACTTCATGTACAGTACTTATGTAAAGTTTTTTTTAGTCTCAGTTTGTGTATGTGTAGTCAACTATTTATTGTAGTTATAGTATTTATGTATAGTCAGGTGGTTAACTGTTGTATAGGTCTATAATTGCTTTTCTTATACTTGTACTGTTGTATGTTTACATTATGTTTAACTAGTATGTAGCACCGTTGTCCTGCGAGACACGACATCTCGTTCCACTATATGTCCACACATGTAGCAGAATGACAATAAAGCTCGACTTGACTTGACTTGACTTGACTTGACTTGATATATGAAATATACATGAATAGGTAACCATCATTTGCACAGCTTATCAAGAAGTGAACTGGGGGAAAACACACAAATTGATCAAAAAGGAACTGAAAAGTGCAACATTGATAAATGTGAAGAAGTTTACTCTTGGCAAAGAGTTAGAAATTACAAAAAGCAACTATATTAGGGTTTCCCAACTCTGGCCCTCGAACTCTGATCAAACAAATCTGAGTTTTTAATATTGTTTACATGTCTGTCTGGTGTTTTTAATATGCTTAATGGCAGGTCATGTATCGCAAACTTACATCGTTGGAGCTACAGCTCTCGTATGTGATAAGAAGCATAGCTTCTTTTTAGATGTGAACTTTAATTAATTGTGCTCTTGATGCACATATGTTTTTTTTTTAAAGTGTCCCAATATTGTGCTGGAGTCTTCTACAACAGGTTTAAATGCATCTAATGTCAGAAAACAGTAATTTTTTTCAAAATATACATTTAATATTAGAACCATTTGCCAATGATTTTGAAACAATTCGTTTGAAGCAGTTCTGAGCTTAAGGTCTGTAAACCCCTCCTTTTCATAAGCCTACTTTGCTGTGACTGGTCAGCTGGCCAAGCCTGTTGTGACTGGCGCAGAGAGGAGTACTTGAGCAAATTAGTGAGCGCTGCTGTTGACAAAGCATGTTCCAATAGACCAATTTGGAGCAGACGTCACAGTTAACGTCACTTGCAGCTGCGCACGCATAGTGGTTGCATAAAAACACTGGTAACAAGTGGAGGTAAATAGGAAAAGTCCATGGAATAAGAGAAAAACAATTTTTGTGCAATCTGAATGCAAATCATTTTTATAGAATACTGTCATCAAAGACGCAATTTGAAGCTAAATGCATACTCTTAAACGCACAAACTATGGATGAAAACTGCTATGATTACTTTTAAAGCATAAATTTAATTTAAACAATAGGTCTACATAATATTCACATAGGCTGTTCATAGGGGACGTATTGTATTAGTCCTACAGTTACATCATGAAGTATTATTTAAACCTATTACTATTAACATTTTTACATAACATTTTTTTAATCTCACAGTTTTTACTTTTTTTTTCTCACAAATGCAAGTTTATGTGTCCTAATTCAGACTTTATAACTCAATTTAACTCAAAAATAGTGAGTTTCGATTTGGAGGGGAAACAAAGCCAAAAGTGTGGGATATAAACTCATATTCTGAGCTGAGGGAAAAAGAGAGAATGACAAGTTGTTTTTCCTTATTAGAATTGTGAGATGTAATCTCTGAATTACAAGAATAAAGTCAGAATTTTGAAATATAAAATAAAATTTATCTTTTTTTATTCTTTTATTCCATTGCTCCATAGACTACCACTTGAAAACTGTCATTTTCTGTCACCAGATAGACTCCGCCCACAAAAACATCATCCCTGTTTCGGATCTGTAAGACTATCCCAATATCTAATATCTGGTCTTCTGTTCTGTTCTTAAAATAATGACTTAAAAAAAAAAACATTTTGATTAACACTATGCAAGTGAGTCCTGTCCACAGCTAAAGTTTAGCTGCTAAACTGTAAACACTTAACAATAATGGTGATACGTTAGCCAAGTGCTAACTTGACTAACTGATGAAACAATATAGTTTGTAAACCAAATTTTGTCTGCATTCTTTATTATTAAACAGTAATTGGAACAACGACTATGTTAACCTACATTAAGTCTACATTAATCAGCACATTCTTCGGAAATAATGGGTTCACAGCGAATTACTAGAACTATTTCAGTAAGACAGTAATATTGTGATTTACCTGGAAACCTAAAGCTGCATTAGGTATACATCACGTATTAGCACAAAAACTTTTTTTTGAGCACTCAGTTAAAAATGTACAAATAAGGTATCAATCGTACTTACAAGTTTTGGCTTGGAGACATTTGTTGGTCCAAATAAAGAAGGTACTGATCTTTCTTAGACAAGCGTTTAGCGAATCCAGTGCTGAACTCTACAAAATTAGAAAAGCAGTCCTTTGGTAAAATGATGAGCACACAACAAAATTTCAGATTGTATTGCTGTGGTATCGTGGAAAAAATGAATATTAACCACTGATTCTTCACATCATCATCTTTCGGCAATGAAAATAAAACAAACTCGCTGTGACAGTGCAGAACACTGCGTCTGCTCGACATGATGTAAACACACTAACTAGCAGAAGTGATTGTGGGCGGGTCAGAGTGTTTTATGCAAATGTGGATTATGCAAATGTGTTACCCAGTGACGTATATCGGTAACAGGCAGAAGATTAGAAAAAGAACTCGTTAAGGCGATTCTGAGTCTAATCTTTCTTTTGAGAGAAAATATTTTCCATACACTTTTTGATTAACAACTAGAAGGATGGATATGTTACAAACTGCGAAAGAGAGATTTTTCGAAAAGCCATATGACCTGCTCTTTAGGCTTAATAAGCAAGTTACAATGCAATACAATCAGTATCTTAAATTTCATTTACATATACTACCATTCAAAATAAGAGTGAAACACTGCTTAACACAATGTTAAAGCACCAATCTAAAAGATGTTTACCGAAAGATAAAAATATATTCCAGAATGTCACATAATGGTTTGATCTGTTTAGTGAATTTACAAAATGACTCTTTTATGGACCTTTCTTTAATTAGTTTGTGCATTTTCCGTCATTACTTCTTTAACTTTCTGTCATTTAAAAACCCATAATGTTAGCCAAACAATACTCATAACACAACCCAAATTATTTTCTCTTTTTTGGAATGTTAATTGGTTTGTTTATCAATCACACAACAAAGCCTAGTCAGACGGCACTGGTTGACGATGGTTTCTCACACCCTGTCAATACACCATAATTGTTTCAGCATTTGGAATCGTTAGGATTTGCACAAGCTGGTATTTGGGGTTTATTTGGATTGCTGGGATAAATCTGCCAGTGCCTGCGAGACTGGTAGGTCTTTAAAGCCTAGACCCTCACCGGAGACAGCTGGGCCGCAGACCTGTGGTGTGACTCGAGTGTGTACACAAACATGTGTTCACTGTGGAGAAATCCAATATTTTAGAGTCAGTGTACCCTGAATTGTAACATCAACGAATCCTGAAAAGACTGCATTATTTCAGTTGTAGCAGTTACTGGCACTTCCTGGCAAAACAGGAGAGAGTGAATCAGGTACCACCTGACGAACAATGGAACAATTCTAAACATGCGTAATTGCAATGGGATACGTGCTAATGAAAGGGACCTGTGCTGTCTGTCTACATTAAAACGAGAGCAGCCAGCCAACAGCAAAACGAGGAAAGGAAGAAAGACAGAACAAAATAGAGTTTGCTGCTCACGCAAGAGAGAAAATAAATGGGAGTTCCCATTGGGTTGTGTTTACATTCCAGCTGGTTGTGTCGTATTTTCCATGAGGTTCACCCGAGGATAATTGGGGGTGCAATGGGTTGCAGATGTTGGTTACACCTTTATCCTATGGGCCCCTGGGTGCCCACTCTGGTTTTGTCACTCGGCTCCACCAAGCTCTATGCTTCAGAGGATTTAACTGATGACATCTGACATGTCCTTCAACTCCTCCCATCTACTCCATACACCGTACCCCAGTGTGATGACATACAGTGCAGTTTCATCTAGTACATTATAACACCAGTGTTACTCACAACTCAACCACTCAAACACAGAAAGCTGCTCATTACCTCAAAATACCATATGGAATCATTTGTCCACGGCTTTTTCAATAAGCCCATTCACACCCAATATGTATTTTTGATGAAAGGAAGCCTGTGGATTTCATCTTCATTTAGACCGATGGAGGCCGTCTTCCTGGCTAACAGGGAATGTTCCCATAACTTTCCCTAATGTTCTTTAAAAGGGTCATCTGATGCCCATTTTCCACAAGTTTATATGATTCTTTAGATTCTTAATGAAAAGTCTATAATATACTTTGGTTAAACATTCTCAATGGTTGTATAAAACAACACACTTTTACCTTGTCAAAATGAGCTCTGCAAAAATCATCCCATTCTGAGGGGATTGTTCCTTTAAATGCAAATGAGGTCTGCTCGCCCCGCCCCTCTCTTCTCTCTGTGGAGTGACGAGCCTGTTTACTTTAGCCGTCGTTTAGCCGCTAAACTTGCTAACTAGCACGTTATGTCAATCAACTATCGTGGAAGCGGCCTCTGTGGGTGTGACGCCACACCAACACGCATCTGAGAATAGCTCAGTTTAAAAAAAGGGGATATTATTTTTACAGATTAATTAAAAGCCACTGCATGGATTTTTATCATTATAGGGTAGATGTGTACTTACACTGTCAACACACATTAATGTTCAAACAACATGTAAAAGTGAACTTTGCATCCAATGACCCCTTTAAAAGTTATGTAAATGTTAGGACAAAATGTTCTTAAGATAATGTTTATCAATGTATAGTTAATTACAATTTTGCAAAGTTAAAAGAAAACGTTCTTAGAACAAAGTTTTTAGAACATCCTTATGCTGTTAATTGTGTTTAATGAATGTTCAATGAATGTATTATATTATTATAAAGAACTGAACTGTTCTGCGTGAGATTTTTTTTAAAATACATTTTTAATTGAATAGAAATGAACAGCACCGTAAAAAAAGTTTTCTCAGGTAACCTAAAATAACTAGCCCCAGCCCTAACCAAACACACTGAACAAGCTAATACTAAGGGTGCTTCTCATTTCTTATTTGTGCATTCTTGTTACCTTTCCTTACATCTTAGCTCCACCCTCTCTTAGGATACAAGGGAAGGATGCAAGGAAAGAAAATGAGGACAGAGGAATTAAAGGAACGTATATTAATACAGTGGAACATTCTTGACCCTTCAAGCATCACTTCAAAGCGTCATCAGGTGCGCTAAAGGGATCTGCCCTTATGTTGTTAAGGTTTGTTAAGACATTCATAATAAATGTTAATGCAGCAAGATGCCTTGTTGAAATATATGGCATGTATGGTTTATTTAAACTGCAAAGGTAAAATGTAAATTAAAACTATTACGACAGATGTGAAGGGGGAGGAGAATTTATATGCGTGTCAGGTTTTTCACTGAAAATGACTTCCGCATAGGATACATCTGTGTATCTTCAAGCTCCTCTGGATGTCTCCTCACTCCTTGTTCCTCACCTCCTCGCAGTGCAATTAGAGAATTAAGATGTCCTTTAAGATGGCTGAGCATCAATTTGAGTATTGAGAAGCGCATTAAGGCTTTAATAGGCAGGTGAGTTTTTCTTCAGGGTTGGAGCTGAACTCTGCAGGACTGCAGGCTCTCTAGGACCAAACTTGCCTGTGCCTCATTTAGTTACATCAAGGGCATATCTGTCAACAATCTCATTTTCCCCGGGAGTCCCCCGTATTTCACAACCTTCTCCTGCCCCCCTCCTGTTTTGTTATTTCTCTCGGGAAACTCCCGTAATTTGTATGGCCCAAGCCTCCTTACACATATTTGTACTATATTACAAAATATATAAATTTAACAACAGCTGGACCAAAGAATTTAATTTCATATCTTGGAAGCCATGTTGACAATGCATGCCTTTTGCAAAGTTTGTCGCACTGATTTTGATATCGGACATGGTGGGAAAATGCTTAGCACATAAAGTCACAATGGCACAAACGCACAGCAGAGTCACAGACGGGCACACTGGTCATTTCGACCTTCTTCACTAAGAGGTCTCTATTAGATTTAAACGTCCACTGAAGTGCTTTGAAACATGCAGCATTATTCTATGCGTTGACATAATTTCAACTGAAACAGGAAGCCAGTGCGGGACATATCAAATATTAAATAGCCAATAGTTTCATTTACAGGTGCATCTCAAAAAAAATGTAATATCATGAAAAAGTTAATTTTTAACTTATTTCAAAAACTGAAACGTTCATATATTCTAGATTCATTACATGTAAAATAAACATTTCAAAAGTTTTTTTGTTCTAATTTTGATGATTAGAACGTACAGCTCATGAAAGTCAAAAATCCACCATATCAAAATATTACAATATTTACATTTGAGTTTCATTAAATGTCCATCCCTACAGTATAAATTCAGGGTGTTTCTTGTTCTTTGAAATCACAGTAATGGAGAAGATTGCTGACTGAAAGCCACAAAAGGTCATTACTGAAAGGGGTGTCTGTTTACAGAGTGCTGTTTCAAAGCATATTAAATACAAAGTTGACTGGCAGGAAGAAACTGGGTAGAAAAAGGTGCACAAGCAACAGAGATTGCTGTAAGCTTGAGAAAACTGTCAAGCAAAGCCAATTCAAACACTTGGGAGAGATTCACAAGGAGTGGACTGAAGCTGGAGTCAGTGGATCAAGAGCCACCACGCTCAGACGTCTTCAGGAAAAGGGCTACCAAGCCACTTCTGAAACAGAAACAACGTCAGAAGCATCTTACCTGGGCTAAGGAGAAAAAGAACTGGACTGTTGCGTAGTGGTCCAAAGTCCAGATAAAAGTAAATTTTGCATTTCATGTTGAAATCATGATCCCAGAGTCTGGAAGAAGACTGGAGAGGCACAGAATTCAAGCTGCTTGAAGTCCAGTGTGACGTCTGCTGGTGTTGGTCCACTGTGTTTTATCAAACCCAAAGTCAGTGCAGCCATCTTCCAGGAGATTTTGAAGCACTTCATGCTTTCATCTGCTTTATGGAGATGCTAATTTCCTTTTCCAGCAGGATTTTAGCACCTGCCCACAGTGCCAAAACCACTTCCAAGTGGTTTGCTGAGCATGATATTACTGTGCTTAATTGGCCAGCCAACATGCCTGACCTGAACCCCATTGAGAATCTATGGGATATTTTCAAGAGAAAGACAAGAAACAGTCGATCCAACAATATACAGATGAGCTGAAGGCTCAGTAGTGCCTCAGCAGTTCCACAGGCTGATGCATGCCACTCCTCACTGATGCAGTAATTTGTGCTCGGAGCAAATCATTTGCTGTAATTTGTGCTGCGACCAAGTATTGAGTGCATAAATTAACACTTTAAAGAACCTGAACTTTTCTGTTTTGCAAATCCATTTTTGGATTGATCTTAGGAAATTTTGTAATATTTTAAGATTTTTTGACTTTCATGACCTGTAAGCTCCAATCATCAAAATGAAAACAAAAAACTTTTGAAATGTTTTACTTTACATGTAATGAATTTAGAATATATGAAAGTTACAGTTTTTGAAACAAGTTACAAACGAAAAATGACTTTTCACAACATTCAAATTTTTTTAGATGCACCTGTATATTATAGCTTGAGCTGGAGCCATTGAGCTCAATAAAGCCGCATTTGACAGCGTATGACAGCCACAAACTCACCCATCTCGCTATAAAATATACCACTGTGTGAAGAATTCAAATGTGGTCAAATTCAGTTTTGTGGTCTGTGCGACTCACACATATGATGCGCTCCGTGCTATCTTGTCCCTGGACTGGAGCAGACTGTGCGCGCACTGTGGTGGTTTGCGTGACACAACGCAAAGCCAGACTTTATTCACCCCAACGGAAAGCATATTAACACTGTCTGAATCGTTTTGAAATACTAATTATGTGAACAAGTGACCGATTTCAGCCGCCGCTTCAGCGTCTATTTATAGTGTATGGGGCGGGCCGCTTCTGATTCTAGAGAGCATTTGACTGGACAGAAGGTTTGATGAGAAGCTGACGTGCAGTGTGATGTCATCAAAATTGTTGATCCATATTGGCTAAGTTAGAGACTGTAAGTTTTGAATGTGTATATCTTCTAAATATGAATTTTGTCACTGAAGCATACTAGGTAACCTTAAAGGGGATGCAAAATTCACTTTTACATGTTGTTTGAACATAAATGTGTGTTGGCAGTGTGTGTACACATCCACCCTATAATGATAAAAATCCACCCAGTGGTTTTTATTTATTCCCTAAAAAAAATATCCCCTTTTTCAAATCAGGCCATTCTCAGCTTCTTGTCTGTGTGATGTCACAGCTGACACAACTGTCTTACCTTAGACCCACCCTGAGTGAGCTGTAACAGTTCAACCGCCATTGTTTTGATGCCGGAGCAGGAGTAAACAAGAATGGCTTCTAAACGATTGAGGTGTTCATATAAAAATGATCATAGCAGTTGTCACTTACTCCCGACATCTGAGCCACTGGAGACGCAGTGGATTATGTTTGTTTTTGAAGGGAATGTGCCTCCCGATCTATATAAATGCATCTATACCACCTATATCACCTACAGCAGAACTGAGTATAAGGGTTTTTTTATTTTTTAATCTTTGCAATCGTCTTTCTAATAACGTGCTAGTTAGCACGTTTTGTGGCTAAATGTGGCTAAAAAAACAGTCTCTCAGAGCACTCCACAGAAGAGAGGGGTGGGGTGAGCAAAGCCCATTTGCATTTAAAGCAACATGCAACAAAAAAGGCTGATGTCTGCAGAGCTCATTTTGACATGTTAAAAAGGGTGTTGTTTCACACCATTGAGAAATTTTAACCAAAGTATGTTATAGGCCTTTCATTAAGACCCTAAAGGCTAACATATTTAGATTAAAAGCTTTTTTGTTGGAATTGTTACTTGTTTGTAAATGAATCTATTGTAAAATGAAGTGAACAAAGGACCAAATTCCTACTGACACGGTCTGGACTTTAATTAAACATAAAGTTCATCCTAATTCTAAACTCTTTCCTAACATTCGGATCAGTTGTTTTTCCACAACTAGGCACTGCAAAGCATCTTGTTGTCTTCTGAGATATATTTTTATTGTTTAGTTTCTGTGTAGACCTGTGTTCGTAACTCGTTATTTACACTACATGCACAAATCGGTGGGAGGGGCTAAACAGGCAGCAATGTAGAATTGGTGGGCGGGGCTAAACAGGGCAGTGATTTAAAAACAGTGGGCAGCGCTAAACAGGCAGTGATGTAGAATCAGTGGGCGTGTCTAAACAGGCAGTGATGCTGAATCGTAAGTGGGACTAAACAGACAGTGATGTAGAATCGGTGGGCGGTGCTAAACAGGCAGTGATGTAGAATCAGTGGGTGGGCTGAACAGACAGTGATGTAGAATCGTGGGCGGGGCTGAACAGACTGATGTAGAATTGGTGGGTGGGGCTGAACAGACAGTGATGTAGAATCGGTGGCTGCAGGCAGTCAGAATGGGTGGGTGGGGCTAAACAGACAGTGATGTAGAATTGGTGGGCGGGGGTGAACAGACCAAGTAGGGCTCGCAGCAGCCTGCGGTGGACATCCAACCCTGCCCACATCCACGCATGACGTCAACGTCACGCCCATATCAAATACATCACCTTGTGATTCCCCAATCCCTATACCGGGAAACCCGGAAGTATGTCGAAGCAACTTCTGGTTGTTTCGGGGATCTATATCAAATAAATAGGCCATTGTCCTTCGTTTTACTAATACACGTTTTCTTATTTGTGTAAAGGATGTGTAGGCTAAAATGCCACAACTTAAATCTAATATATTTAATATGTCTAATATACGGAGCTGATTTCGTCATCATTGACTACATTAGGCTGATTGTTAATAAAAACCTTTAAACCTTACCTTGTTCATTTATGTAATGAGATAAATTCACATTTATTACGATCAATTTTAGGCGAATTTTTAATTGTAATGTAATGTTTAAAGGGGACAGTTCGATTTTGGTATTGTAAAAGTATGTAACATTATTGTAAAAGTTGGTATTGTATAATTGTCAGTTATTTTTTTTAAAGTGTTCCACTTATCATAAAGTGTTAACATTTGAATGACAGAATCAACAGTTCTCCATATGCAGTAGCTACACATACACAGGCTAAATAGAGGTTGATTGCTTTGATAGTTTAAACATGTGTAGGGGATCTACAGAAGTCAATTTTGCTCAAAGGGAATCATTTAAGATTGAACAGAATCTCCGTTTTACAGCGGATCAATGAATCGGTCAGTGATTCATTGCGCGAGCCGTATAACATCAACTCTACTGGATACTAATATCCAAAATATAGTGAAAACACTATTTCTTAGCACGGTAACAAGGTCGGCAGTTTAAGACATTAATTTATAAGCACAAAACACAAGATACTTCTCTTTTCAATATGAATAGGAATTTATTGGAAAAACCTAAGACATATAAACTAATCTAACACATAGCCGCGCATTCACACATTCATACAAGTTGCAGAAAGAGAGAGAGATGAGGAAAGAATGAGTTTAGAAGAGTGAAAATGTGAAATCCCAAGTTTATAGCATAAGTATATGCAATTGCTTAGACCTGAACAACCATCAATCATTTAATTAACCCTCGTGTTGAGTTTCTCAATGAGGTTATTAAACGTTATATTAAATGCACCAGTTCAGCTAGAATCACAGGTGTCCTGTGGTTTTAAACTCAGCTTTGGACACATCCCAAAATGGTGTCTTGACCAATTAGATGTTGTCTTAACTCGGGATATTGCTATGTTTCTCCTCCCAAAACATAAATCAGCATGTTATCTTATCAGTCACATGGTCAGAATTTTCCCGCTCTTGCAGAGTATAATTTGGCCATGATTCCTATAACATGAATACAACGCATTTGACAATGAATTGATTGGTGGAAACATTCAAAGCATGAATTTTCAAACTCATACATACCAAACATGAATATAAACCCTTAAGCTATTCAATAGTTATTAAAAAGGACATACACAACGAGTGATTAGAACATAATAGACAAATGTGTGGGTGACATACATAGTAGGGAGTTATTCAATGGTCTGATGTTCATTCATAAGTCCTTTTAAGCATCATTTTGGTGCATATTTAGGTAAAATGGACAGTCTCTGCCATTCTGTGAACTAAGGGCATGTTCCAAGGAACAAAGGAATTTAGAAGGAACTTGGTCTGGTTCTTGTCTTGGGTGGGGGAGCACCACCCAACAAAGTTTCATCATGTGATGGTCCTGATGTGCTGCATCTTTGACCATTAATCTTGGGTTTCTCGCCCCAATATTGACAATCTCCTTCCTGAATTGGGATTATCAATAATTGTGTTCTTCTTGTTTTAATGTTGCAAGTTGTTCAAAGCTGTGAAAGTTGGTTGGTTAGGCTTACTTCTGGCTGGCTGGCGCCAGGGTTTCCTGGACAGATTTATGACGTGGTCCTGGCCCCTTTGTGGAATTTGGCTCTTTGGTTTCAACCAAATGTTCTGATCGAATCTTCTATTTGTCTGATTCGCTCTGATACCCTACACATGACATTGACCTTCAGGCCTTGTTCATCACAACTTGATATGAAATGTGTCCAGGTCACATACTTAAAGATGAATAAAAAGACATACATTACTCATTTGGGCATTTTATATTTATTATTTTACAAAAAAAATAATTCAAATTAAAATGTTACAAAAATATACACTACCAGCCAAAAGTGTTTGAACAGGAAGATTTTTCGTTTTTTTTTTTTTTTTTTAAAGAGTCTTCTGCTCACCAAGCCTGCATTTATTTGATCCACAATAACACAAAATTTAAGCTTCTATTTGAATATATTTTAAAGTGTAATATATTTCTGTGATCAAAGCTAAATTTTCAGCATCATTACATCATTACAGTCTTCTGTGTCACTTGGTCCTTCAGAAATCATTCTAATATGCTGATTTGCTGCTCAAGAAACATTTCTGATTATCATGGATTCTTTGATAAATAAAAAGATCCAAAGATCAACATTTATCTGAAATAAAAAGGCTTTTGTAACATATACACTATACCATTCAAAAGCTTGAAGTCAGCGTGCGTGTATACATACATTATTATAGAATTAATAGATTATAGAAATTAATACTTTTATTTAGCAAGGATGCTTTAGATTGAACAAAAGTGATGATAAAGACATGCTAAATGTCATATTTGAAATCAATGGAATTAATTACATTTTAATAGAAATATAGAAAACTGTTTCAAATAGAAAAAGAGCTATATTAAATCGTAAAAATATTTTAAAATGTTACTGTTTTTGCTGTACTTTGGATCAAATAAATCCAGGCCTGGTGGGCAGAAGAGACTTCTTTTAAAAAAAAAACATTAAAATTCTTACTGTTCAAAAACTTTTGACTGATTGTGTTTAACAAAATATATGTTCCAAATATCATAAGTCTGAGCAGTTGAATGATCAGACAAACAGTTTGTTATGCAGTACACATACCTACATACATAGGCTACACAGAGAGATTCCTTGCTCTGAAAGATTATTCACAGGACATGGCATGAGGCCTTGTTCATCAAGACAATTTGATATGAATGTGTCCAGCTCCTCCAGATACTCAAAGATGAATAAAAAGACCTCTCTTGCTTCATCCGATTCTCCTCTCCGGTAGTCTTTGATGGCATTCTGTTGATTTTTACTGTCCATCTGTAGAAAGGCAGGACCTTTCACCACCCCACAGAATAACTCACAGTGACTCTGTTTCCAGCACCACGATGAACCTTTGCAAACTTCCACTCTATGTCCTCTTGGTGCTCCTGATAAAAATAGAGAATACACATGTGTTGGAAGGTATATGTGTCCACTAAAAAGTATTTACCTCATCATTTAGGCTACCTCATCCTTCTACACAGAAACATATGTATGATTTATATATTTATGTATCTATATCAATATCTAGAGAAATGCTCTCACCATACCTCCATGCACCATTGCATGGTTTATGTGGTCCTCCAAGTGAATTGTAATGAGTCATTTTCTTTAATGGTAAAACTGCAGCAGGGACCCCTCAACCCAGCAGAACTGCCCTGCATCAGGCTTGGACTGAAAATGTGTAAAATGCACAAAAACATTGACAAACGTTATGTGATCTTTCCATTAATATAGAAGAATACAAAGATAATTTGTGACATACACAGAATTATCCAGCAAGACGTAGTGAAATGATGCGGTTACTCATCTGATTTACTGTGCATGGGTACTGTGATCAATGTTTATCATTAAAGATGTCATATGTATGTGAGTGTTTTGTGTGGGGGGGGCAGGTAATTATATATGTGTGAGAGGGATGAAGTGTGTGTGTCTGAGTGGGTGAGATGACTGCACATTGATTCAGCATTCACTTTATGTCATAAGACGTAGATAGAACAGAACGTAGAACGTAGTAGAACGTAGATAGTGCACTATCTATCTATTAACACATGTATGTATATATGTATTTGTGTGTGTGTGTGTGTGTGTGTGTGTGTGTGTGTGTACACACACCTATGTATGTATACACACACACAGACGTACACACACATGTACATTATACACACAGACAGACGGAGACACACACAGTGCACAGATTCTTACGTTCTTACGACGACATAAAATGAATGCTGAATGAATGTGCAGTTCCCCAAAACACAAACACATAACACTCATCTAACCCACGCACGCACACATTTAACGTTAATATATATAAATATATATGTAAATTTGTTGCTAAGTAATAACGTGTCTGTGTGAAGTTTAAAACACATACTAAGCGTGCGGAACTGTTGTTTATGTACATGAACACAATGACGCACACATTCTTAAAAACTGTCAATGTTTTTAGTTATGGTAAAGATCAAAGATATATTTTTTACTTACCCACACAGCAAACAACTTCTTCTTTTTAGCGGTTAGCAAACAATACGAATTATCTTCTTATCGACGCTTCTTCCTGTTTCACAATGAATGAATGAATGTGACGTATTTGGACACAGGCGTGGTTTGTGACGTCGCACTTGGATGTGGGCGGGGTTGGATGTCCACCGCAGGCTGCAGCAAGACGCTCCTCGAACAGACTGATGTAGAATCGGTGGGCGGGGCTGAACAGACAGTGATGTAGAATGTGGGCGGGGCTGAACAAACAGTGATGTAGAATCGGTGTGGGGCTGAACAGACTGATGTAGAATGCTAGAATCGGTGGGTGGGGCTGAACAGACAGTGATGTAGAATCGTGGGGGGCTGAACAGACAGTGATGTAGAATCGTGGACAGTGGGCTGAACAGACAGTGATGTATGGGTGGGTGGGCTGAACAGACAGTGATGTAGAATGGGCTGAACATGGGGCTGAACAGACAGTGATGTAGAATCGGTGGGACAGGCTGAAACAGACAGTGATGTAGAATCGTGGGCGGGCTGAACAAACAGTGATGTAGAATCGGGGCGGGCTGAACAGACTAGAATCGGTGGGTGCGGCTGAACAGACAGATGAGAGGGTGCTGAAACAGACAGTGATGTAGAATCGGTGGGTGGGCTGAACAGACAGTGATGTAGAATCGGTGGGTGGGGCTGAACAGACAGTGATGTAGAATCAGTGGGTGGGGCTGAACAGACAGTGATGTAGAATCGTGGGGCTAAACAGGCAGTGATGTAGAATCAGAATCAGGGGCTGAACAGACTGATGTAGAATCGGTGGGCTGAACAGACAGTGATGTAGAATCAGTGGGCGGGGCTAAACAGACAGCGATGTAGAAGCAGGCGTTGATTTTCTTCTGCAGAGGCGTTGTTTAGAGTGGCACATTCCACAACCTGTTGTTTTGGCAGACTGGCTTCAATATAAGCTGTTTTTAGACGAATGAGAAAGTTTTAAGATCTGAAACTTATAGTACAATGAACTCTTATATGTCAAAATGTCACAGAAATTTTGGTTTCTCAGTTCATGACCCCTTTAAAAATTCTGTTAATTTAAAATCCATGCCTGTGGCTTTAAGAAATTAATTGCATAGATTAGATCTATTTTCATCCTTTAAATTAATATCAACATAACCATATGCAGGGCAGCACAGTGGCTCAGTGGGTAGCACTGTTACCTCACGGCAAGAAGGTCCCCAATTTGAGCCCCAGGAGAGCAGAGGTTGAGTTTTCCCCCTTCTTGTGGCCTGAGATGGTGGGATAGGAAACCTTTTGACAGTAGAGAGCATAAGTGGTATGGAGGATAGATAGATGAGAATCTCCAGTTCTAAGAACATGTTTTTGTTAGTTGGGTTGGCATGAATAAACCTTTCGGTCTTTAAAGGGATCACTGGATGCCAATTTTCCACAAGTTGATATGATTCTTTAGGGTCTTAATGAAAAATCTATAGCATGCTTTGGTTAAAATTTCTCAATGGTAGAGTAAATAACACCTTTTTTTCCTTGCCAAAATCAGCTCTGCAAAAATCATCCTGTTCTAGTTGAGGTTGCTTTGAATGTTAATGAGCTCCGCTCACCCCACTCCTCTCTTCTCTCTGTGGAGTGATGAGCCTGTTTACTTTAGCCACATTCAGCCGCGTTTAGCTGCTAAACTTGCTAACTAGCACGTTATTTGGAGATCGCAAAGATTCATAAAAAAACACTTATACTCACTTCTGCTGTAAGTGAAGCTGGATCACAAATGATTCGTGCGAACATAGACTGATATATGTAGATCGGGAGGTGCATTCCCTTCACAAACAAACGTAATCCACTGCATCTTCAGCGGCTCAGATGTCGGGAGTAAATGACGACCACTATGTTCATTATTACATCCAGCAACACAACACCTCATTTGGAGATATTCTTGTCTAACTTACATCCCAGCTCCGGCATCGAAACAATAGAGGTTGGACTGTTACAACTGACAGGTCTGAGGTAAGATGCTCATGTCAATCAACTATTGTGGGAGCAGCCTTTGTCAGTGTGGTGGTTTTAAATAAAATACAAAAATACAATGGTGATGGTTTTAAATAGTGAAAATCCCTGTTATAACAGTAAATGACCCTGTCATTTTTAAAACACACAGGCATAAAGATATTCATTATAATGGTTCTGTAACATAAACTATCATTAATAAAGTTTAAGCTAAATCCTGGTTGTGGTGCCTGGTCTCCTATTTAGGACTGTTGTAGCTCAAATATTGCTGACTATTTAAGACGTACTATGACCACAAAATGATACAAAATGGTCCAAAGAGCTGTCATCAGCAGTATTTTCAGGATATAAAGTTGGTATAAAGTTGGTTGTCAGACAAAAATCAGCCACTCCTATGTGTCTTTCGTGAACGAATGCCAAAGAGCAGCTTGATTAATTGCTGTATGGTAAGAAGCTTGACATTGTGAGTTAATTCACTTAAGTCTCTGAATCCATTGCCTCGTCAGCTGTCACAATGTTAAGTGCTCTGTGTGAGGTTCTCAGTTTTGTGTCGAGGTTGGCTCACTGCTGAAGGAAGAATTACTATTACATAAAAGTGTTGTGGCAGAGCAATAGTAGAGAGATGGTATCAGAACCTCATGATACATATCATGGTACTGAAGGATTGCCAATGGTATATGGTTTTCCAAGATATTTTAAAGAAATATATCCAAAAAGTAACACAATGATACTTTTCAGTGCATCTCAGTTGTGAACATTTTACAGCTGTGAAGAGGGTAGACGGGCATAACACTGCATATGCTGGCAATTAAATTACATTGATAAACTGTTTTTCCGAAGCACATAATAATAGTGGGCTACTGGAATGCGCTAGGGCATTCTGCCCTTAGGAAAAATGCCACGTGTCTCTGATCCCTCTATTAAAAATAAATCAAGATGCAGACACAATGAGGCCTTTGGCTCTGAGCTGTTATTAGAGCGCCCTTTGCTTTACTCGAGTGTCAGTGAGGTTAGAAATCATCATCACTGTTTCCAGTCTTTAGTTATGGGAGATCAGCTGTACTGAAGGCTGGTCTTCCCATGGTGATGCCCTTTGTATTTGGTATTTTTTGCTATGACTCCATTCTATCTATCCATCTAGCACCTTTCCGTCTCCCATTCCATGGCTCTTCACCGTGGATTCCCCAATGGAAGCTGATCTTTTAGCTGTCATGGAATATTTTTATTCTCGTTGTGGCAAGAGCAAATGGAAACTGTGCTATCATATGAATACATGGGCAGCTGAATCATCCATCTCTTTATTTTTTTCCCTGTGCGTCATATAAAGAAATAGGATGTATGGCAACATGTGTCTAATGTTTCCACCAAAAGGTGACGGCTAGTCTTGCACATGCATTGGTTTGTTTGTTAAGTGTAATGAAGCTTGAGTGCACACGGTGTAAAAATACCTGTGGTCTTATCTAGCAACACATTCCCCTCTCTATTACTGTATGTGCTTTCACATTTTTACACCTAGTCTGACACTGAGCCATTATGCAATTATAATGGCTAATGTTTACCAGAAGTCATCAGTACAGGAACCATTCCTAGCTTCTGCTCTGCATTAGCCTTTAATCCATTATAGACAGATCGGAATGCAATAGACCTCAGCATGATATGAGTTTGGATACAAACACATGAAGAATTTCGAAGGCATATTCATGGATGTAAACTGAGAGAACCTAATTTGACCTTTAAACCTCGTGTTCTCCTGAAAACATTACATATATTATTGATCATGAATCTTCATGCAGTATAGTCTCTTGAGTCACTTTACGTAGTCATGTTATTCACAAAAGGTCATGACATTTAACCTGTCAGCGCAAATTATCCTATGTGAAATGTGAAATGTTTTGCACTTCATGTTCCAGGATTGTTTTTACGTTTAATGGAGAGATAATGATTCATAAGAACCGCTCAAATGAGAATCATCAAAAGGCCCTTATTTACGTCTATGTTGCACAATACTTATCTGATCACATGTGGATGTGTTTAACATTCCCTCTTCTCATCTTCAGTTCCCCTGATTCTGTTTGTTTCTCTGAAGGTTTCCTTCTAGCAGTGAAGATCTTTAGCTAAATGTCCTTGATGCTTTTTGAAAGTGCAGCCAGAGGCTGCCTTACCTTGCCGAAAATCCTCTAAAAGCAGCCAAGAACTCCCGAAAGGAAACTCTTCACCCTTCGAAAATAGATAAAGGGGTCAAAGGACACAGGAAAACTTTAAAATGATGACAGAGGGGCCTTCCTCAAAGGTGAACCGTGATGGAGCCCTTTGTCTTCTTAAAAGCTCCCTTTGGTCACATGACTGTGAAGGATGGTGCAAAACAGAGCAGTATGCACAGGCCAGAGCTAATGCATGAACACTGGTAGCCATTTGGAAATCAAATTATTGTGGATTTGAGATATGGCTGTAGAACTAGGATAGCAGACCCTGCTTTTGAAGAGCTATCTTCCTGTAGACTTTAGTTTTTAAAATGGATACTGAATGGAAAATTAATAGTGCTCTACTATTAAAAGAAAAAAAAAAGTAGCCTACTGAACCATACTAAAAATATTAATATTAATTATATATTGATCATTAGTTTATTGTTAATTTATTGTTCATTAATGTTAACAAAAGCAACTAAAATTTTTAAAATATATCAGTAAATGCTTAAATTAACACTCTCTAAGAAGGAACAATACTTATATTCTACAGCTTTTATCAATCTTAATGTTACAAATAAATATTGTAAAATATTGTAAAGTGTTACTGTTATCTACACAAAGGCCACAGTATTGATATTGCATACATATGGATATTGTGTACTTTCACAATTTAACTGCTTCTATTGTAGAACATTTGTGGTTATCTAATCAAAATATAAATATATGTTAGTCACACAATGGCAAAATGCAGCGCTGCGTCTAGAAGAACTCGCAGCTATCCAGTATCACACACACCGGACAGGTCGCGTTCAATTCAAGCGGCGGTCTACAAGACTTTACTGCTGTCCTTTCTCCACCAATGCAGCATCTAGTCAACAAGTTCATGGCTTAGTAATGACATGAAAACATGCACTACAGTATACTGTACACATGTTTTGTTGTCGATGTTTTAAATCCGCCTTTGAAGTGTCCGGCTCTGTGCAGCGTGCAGTGTCACATGTCTAAACAAACGGCACATGCTATCAGTGATTTCTGCTACTAGAGGCCGCTCTTGTACTGTATAACAAAGACTATAGGGACTTTGCTGTATAATGACAACCTTCTTAGCCGCTCCAGCAACAGACCCAACCCGGAAAAAAACTATCGGCATGGATTTTTGCCGATAACCGATAGATCCGCCAATCAACTATCGGTGCTGATTAATCGGCAAAACTGATACATCGGTCGACCTCTACCAAAGAGGCATCACAAGTGTTGTGTTTTCTGATGCACCAACGAACACAGGAGTCTCCATAGACTCCCTCCATCTGAGGACACTGTGGTTAAATTTCATTATTTAAGGTAATGTCCTGGAAAAATATCGGTAAAGTCCCCTATATGTTTAGGCATCAATACCAACGCTTCATGCATGAACGTCAGCTCCAGACAAAGTAAGTCATGCACTTATTTTCCAAACTCCCTTTCTGAAAGCACTTCTTGGCACTCTGTAAGGCTAATGTTGCTAAAGCTACGATTGTCTCTGCCTCTTTTCACTGATGCTGCCTTTACATGCTACCAGAATGATCGTAAACCAGAATATGGTAGTTAAAAACTGCATATGAAAGCAATGTGAATTTGCTATTTGCACAAAAAACCTATTGTGCTGTCCCAGTGTCTATAAAAGAAAATGAAGTAATGTGGTACAATAACCTGTACAGTAGGGGTCACCAAACTTGATCCTGGAGGGCTGATGTCCTGCAAAGTTTAGCTCCAACTTGCCTCAACACACTTGCCTGGGAGTTTCAAGTATACCTATTAAGACCTTGATTAGCTGGTTCAGGTGTGTTTGATTAAGGTTGGAGTTAAACTCTGTAGGACACGAGCCCTCCAGGACTGAGTGTGGTGACCCCTGCCATACAGTATTTGTGCTCTGCATTTAACCCAAATGCACACACAGAGCTAAGTGAACAATAATGACTTAAAATGCATATAAAAAAGGAAAGGACGTGTCGTCGCCGATAGCCTTGTGGGCACTGCACCGACATACAGTTACATACCATTGCGTTCGAATCCCGGATTGAGGACCTTTCCCGATCCCGCCCACTTCTCTCTCTCCCACTTCGCTTCCTGTCCCGTATGATCTGTCCTATCCTAATAAAGGCAAAAAAAAAGCCAAAAATCTTTAAAAAAAGGTGATGTGTTGCCAAGTACGGTCTTCCATATTCAGAATTTGTGCTCTGTATTTCACCCATGCACACACACAGCAGTGAGTAGTGCCTTACTCAAGTAGTGTTAGTGTTGCTTTGTGATCTTTCTTGAGTGCAACCAACCTTTGACCAACCTTTTGACCTCCCTGTGTATCCAGTTTAGGTGTTTACACATTTCTTTTTTGTTTATTCTTAAATGCAACTACTTAACTGTGACTGTTGCCACCTAGTGGACCAAGCAATTAGTTCAGGTAATTCCAGGCATAATTTCTGCTGATGACATTATTTGCATCATGCACATTGTGTGAGATGTAACATAAGGCAGTCGTGCTGAAACGACCTGGTAGTTTGCTGGTCTTAGTTGGCCACCAAGCTTGCTCCCACTGGTTAGACTTGTTTGGTTTGGTGGGGAACAAACTGACTACCAGCTTGACTAGGCTGGAAGACAACCGGTGTAAATCTGCTAAAACCAGCCAACCACCTCTATGTTGCTTTAGAGTTTGGCCAAGGTATCTCGGCTTCAGAATTGAATATGTGTGCCTTCATGACTTCGTTTCTTTTGTTTCCAGGCGCCGACACCCAGCCCTCACGTTTTTCAAATAACACCAGTGTTAACTTTCAGTACAAGGTCTGTGTCAATATTCTGGCACTTGTACAGTACCGCCCCGGCTCCTCACTGCTTATGTCAACTCCTCTGTAGACCTCACCCAGAAAATACCACAGCAGCTCAGTTCCTTTGGAAAGCTCTCAGAGAGCTGGGCCACTAACATAGAGAAGAAGCCCATTAATCTTCAAGATGTTTCTGAAAAGCATTCAAGATGTTTCTGAACAGCATTAAATGTGATCTGGCAGTCATTTTGATTGATCGAGGGCCAGCTGGAATGGCTGTCTGATATTTTGGCTTTCGATGCAAAAGACATCTTGGAAGAAACTTATCAGGGTACAATAGGTTAAGAGGTCTTCCAGCATTCACTTGATCATTAGGCTACAACCAGAGTCACACACTAACACCCTATAAATGTAGAGGTATACGTAATAGTACAGCCAACATAATGAACCGACCATCTGAAATCAGTGAGTGTCAAGATTTGGCTTTCTACAATGCGAGGTAACTTCCAATGGATTAGGACATCTAAGGACCTAGCTAATGAAAACTCAAGACATCTTTGGATCCTTGATGCACAACACGTAGACCAAAACCCTCCCATCCAGTGAGTCTAGATCATTGAGTCAGTAAACTGAACTCGAGAATAACAATTTATAGAGACTCTTTTTTTATTCATCGAATGGACCTCACAAAGACATCGAGAACTAGAGGGCGAACTGTCTCTACTGCAAGTGCCCTTGGATAATGGCGTCTAAATGACTACTATGTTTGACATCAGATCTGGTGTGGAAGTATGTCCTCCAAAAGTATGTCATTTGGAGAGAGATGTGCTCTTTAAAGGAGAACTACACTTCCAGAACAATAATTTACAAATAATTAACTCCCTTGTCATCCAAGATGTTCATGTCTTTCTGTCTTCAGTCGTAAAGAAATTATGTTTTTTAAGGAAAACATTTCAAGATTTTTCTCCATATAATGGACTTCATTGGTGCCCCAATTTTGAAATTCCAAAATGCAGTTTTAAATTCAGCTTCAAAGGACTCTAAATGATCCCAGCCGAGGAAGAAGGGTCTTATTTAGCACAAAATAGCACGTATACTTTTTAAGCACAAAAGCTTGTGTAGCACAGGCGCTGAGATGCGCGTCCACGATGCTACAAATTAGTAACGAGTAGTTCTTGAACGATTCTTTCATTTTGAACGAATCTTCAGTGTGACTCAGGAGGAACGAGTCGTCTCTGGGAGTGATTTAAGTCACGCATGCGCGACATCCTATTAGGTTCTGTACTGAAATTAGTTCACCTGTTTTGAGTTTCTGGGTTTTTCGAGTCGTTCATTCATCTTATGGGGCTGTCACGTGATGAACGAACGACTCAAACCCAAAAACTTGTCAGATGAGAGGTGAGGTGAGCTAATCATAGACTAAAGACCCAGGTAAACAATGAATGAATCTTTTCTGTTTCTTATAGCATTACAGTTTTGTCTGGTTTGTAATGTGATCAACATTTGTGTAAGCAGTAGATGTGTTAGGGAAGCAACGTAACATTTTAATTATATTTTGCTTAAATAAATGAAATGGCTTGGAAAAAGATTTGTTCATTTCGCTGAATGAGACTCAAAGGTCTGACTCAGTAAAATGATCCGAACTTCCCATCACTACTTTGAATCACGTGCAAGTTCATCATCTGTGTACTGAGTATGGTGAAAAACTCCATCTTATTTTCTCCTACAACTTGAGAGGAGGACATTGTTGTACCTTTTTGTTTGTAAACAGCATTTGACTTACTTGCACTGTCTTAGTCTTTGTGTGTTCGCTTTGTAAACACTGGGTCTGTGGTTCCGTGTGACCTTTTGACGTGATTCATTAGTATGTAGCGTCGTGAACGCGCATCCCAGAGCCTGTGCTACATGAGATTTTGTGCTTAAAAAGTATAAAAATTTCTGTTTTCCAAAAAAAAATGGCCGATTGTTTTGCTAGGTAAGACCCTTCTTCTTTGGCTGGGATCGTTTAGAGCCCTTTGATGCTGTATTTAAACTACATTTTGGAAGTTAAAAATCAGGGCACCAATAAAGTCCATTATATGGAGAAAAATCCTGAAATGCTTTCCTCAAAAACCATAATTTCTTCACGACTGAAGACAGAAAGACACGAACATCTTGGATGACAAGGGGGTGAGTAAATTATTTGTGAATTGTTGTTCTGGAAGTGGAGGTCACCTTTAAGAACAAGGGATTGGTCATGAAGGTGGGAACAGGGAGAGGTGGTAACGACAGAGGAACCTAATTCTGATGGGGTGTGTCTCCCTGACTCTGGGAAAATTGGTCCAGCCATCTCATCCACCTCCCCCACCCCTTAATTCCTTCCAGACAGGCTGAATGTTGAAGCTGGAAGGCCTTCAAGGGCCTCTCCTGTCTGGAATGTGTGAACGCACTTTGGGGGGAAACGGTGAGACGGGTTATTGGGCGCTGGAGAGAGCCAGGGCAATGTGATATGCCACCTCAGCCACTGCTGAGCACCTGTGGGATTTAGTTTGGAAGGAAAAAATTCCCCCGCTTTCATCCTTGAGGGCTGTCAGCTCTGTGAACACTCGCTGTCCACCGCCTCTACCCTTTCTACCCCAGCCGATGTACCCCAGCCTCCCTCCCACTTTTAGCCTCCAGCCCCGGTGCAACATTTCATCCGTTCAGCTCAATGGAGACCCACCCCAGAGTCAGCCTGGGACGTGCCAGAGGTATTTCCGTGCGAGAGGCTTTCCAAGTCAAACCTCTGGGGACGGAATAGTCCCTGCCAGCATGGAGCAGTCAAAACAACCCTCTATTCTGACCAACTGCCCTGTGGGTCTGCACTACTGGTGCCTAACCAAACCAACCGCTCTTGCTGTTTACCAACAGAGCAAAGGCTGGTTCGTCTCTTCTGGGTGTTTCGTAACTTTAGGGCTGGTGGTTATGTCGGTTGAGAATATGTCTGTAATAAAGCATAGTGATTGTTGTAAAGCATTTGCTCTAGGCATAGTGTTGTGTAATATGATGTATGGTAAAGCTAACTGGTTTGCTCTTCCAGTTATTATCTCCTCCAAAGATGCAGGTGAGATCAAGGCACTATATGATTGGTCAACAGGTCAACGTTCAAGTTGTGTCACTCACAGCATCATAAACGAGCTAGTTTACATTTCCTGATGAAGCGAATTAGGCATACAACAAAAAAGGGCAATGTGATTTTGTTTGCATGTGTGTGTTGCCACATGAGTCAATTTTCCACTGTGGTAAAAATCTTTAGAAGACATGTGAGTTGCAATATTTAATGCCTAATATGTGTTTACTGAATCATGCTCTTACATCAGAAAGGTAAAACTATACAGTTTGACTTAAAATTTCTAATAAAGTTACCGACCAATGGCAAGACAATTTTTCCTTCTACTTGGCACTTGAATTGGTAATAGAAGCATCTCAAATTATGCACTATGCCCTGTGTATTCAGACCTTCCAGTGTACTCTATAAATTGTCCAAAGTGCAGCATCATATTTAAAAGAACACTTATGTTTTTTAACCGCATGGAAAAATTCACTTTTTTTAGCTAAGGGAAATTACATTTCAAACCCATGTGATGTGTTGCTGCTAGCTTTAGCACGTTTAGCCCCTCCCTTTCCGCTATGTAGGAAAATCCGCAATCATTGTGTGCATAAACTGTTGAGCTTTTCACACTTATTATTTTTGTTGTAGTTGAACAAGTAGATCTTCCAGGTACTCATAGTGCACTACACCTCAACAGTGCTAAAGCATGATGCACTTACAGTCTTTAGTTATGAAATCTACATTTTTATATGCATAATGTGAAAAAAATAAGTGTGTTATAGTTGTTCAGCATTAGATTTGAGACTGATTTGTCCAGCACAACCTTTCCGTCACCTCTGGTGCTGTACATCCAGTGTATCTACCACAACAGTTCCTCATTTTTTTCCCTGTCTCTCTCTTTTTCTTTTTCTCTCTCTCTCTCACACAGACAGACTTGTGGAAAACCATGTCTGCTGCAGCGCTTTGCATTCCTGTGGTTTGACTGGCTTTTCCTGCCGTGAACGTGAAGCGCGGCTGCACTGAAGAACATTCCTCAGGTCTTGTTGCTTTTTTCTCCTTGTAGTTTTTTATTAGTTCAGTTTGTCTTTGTCAAAACGCACAAAGTCCACGCGAACCCAGAGGCAGCGATTGTGTATTCATGCAGGATGTTTTAGTTATGGTCAGGCCGTGAGAACAGCTACCACATCTTTGAGCTACTATTCACCGCTGATGCTAGACTGATAAAGACGATAACAAGAGTTGCGAGTTGACACAGACGTCCGAATGTTCTCATATCTGTCTCGTATCCAGCAGTGAGAGGGAGGTTTTTTAAAACTGTACAAACAGAGGGAACGCTTTTACAAGTGGAGCCAAGGATACAAATTCAGGACCACATGTCTTTCTGGTGCAATGACTGAAACTGACAGGACAGTTCATTATGTTATTGAGACCTATGGTGGAACTTCAGGACATCATAATATATTTGCATCCCACCCTAAAGATCTTCCCTTAGCGTAGCGTGCCAAGAAACCATACGTTTTTGAAAAAGCAGCATGAGTTACATATTATCTCACTGTAAAAGCACAGTCCTGGGGACAACCGAACACAACCCCTTTTTACTTTGTGAACAATCGTCTCAGTTGTGGAGTGTTACATAAGACTTTAGAGTCATTACAATTATGATCAACGTGAATTTAAGTGGCCCTACTTACTTTCTTAATGCATGTTTATCAGTGCACATTTTTCCAGAAATAAAGTTAGTTTAAAATGTAAAACCTTGCTTTGCTTTTCCATTAAAACCCCTCCATTCTGGTATATGTAATCACCATCTAGATGGTTTCCGAAGTATAAAAACAAGTCCCACCCTACTGTTCTGTCCACAAATTGAACTTCTTACATAATGTTTGTTTGTACATTGAATAAATGGTGCTTTCATCTGTCTTGATTTTCCTGATGCAAACGTTCTCGCTATGATCCATTCATGCAGCTCTGCACGCGCTTAAATTGGCCTTCCAGCTGTGCATTTTTCTGGATCCCATTTCCATTGAGCTCCAGCCAATCACAATGGCTAAATTTAGTACAGTGTAGTGTTCTATAGTGAATGAACAATGCAAATCCCAGCTGAAAAGTCAGAGCTGATTTAGTTGTTTTTCTTCGACTCTGCTGCTGAAGAATTCACTCTCATTTTATGTTACAGATCTCTGGTGCTATCCAGCACACCTCTATAAGCAGCAAATATTGTGTAATGTTGAGATATATATCATTCTTAAAACATCAGAATATGCAGTTAGACTGGTAACACTTTAGGGATTCATTCTCATAATTAAATACAGTTCAGATCAAAAGTTTACATACACCTTTCAGAATCTGCAAAATGTTAATTAATTTACCAAAATAAGAATGTTCATACAAAATGCATGTTATTTTTTATTGACCCGATTCATAAGAATGACCCCATTCAAAGGTTTACATACGCATGATTCTTAATACTTTGTCTTTCCTTGAATGATCCACAGCTGTGTTTTGTTTACTGATAGTTCTTTATGAGTGCCTTGTTTGTCCTAAACAATTAAACTGCCTGCTGTTCTTCAGAAAATCCTTCAGGTCCCACATATTCTGTGGTTTTTCAGCATTTTTGTGTATTTGAACCCTTTCCAACAATGATTGTATGATTTTGAGATCCATCTTTTTACACTGAGGACAACTGAGGGACTCATATGCAACTATTACAGAAGGTTCAAACACTCACTGATGTGCCAAAAGGCAAAACAATGCATTAAGAGTTGGGGGGTGAAAACTTTTGGACAGAATGAAGATGTGTACATTTTTTCTTATTTTGCCTAAATATATATATATATATATATATATATATATATATATATATATATATATATATATATATATATATATATATATATATTTAGTACTGCCCTCTGGAAGCTACAGAAGATACATACATGTTCCCCAGAAGACAAAATAAATCAAATTTACCCTGATCTTCACATTCAAAAAGTTTTCACCCCCCAGCTCTAAATAGTAATAGTTGTTAATAGATGCATATGAGTCTTTTAGTTGTCCTCAGTGGGAAAAGATGGATCTCAAAATCATACAGTCATGGTTAAAAAGGCTTCAAATACACAAAAATGCTGATAAACCAAAGAATCTGTGGGACCTGAGAATTTTTCTGAAGAACAGCAGACAGTTTAACTGTTCAGGACAAACATAGGGATTCATAAACAACAATCACTAAACAAAAACAACAAAAAAACACAGCTGTGGATCATTCAGGTAACAACACAGAATGAAGAATTAAGCGTATGTAAACTTTTGAACGGGGTCATTTTTATAAATTCAACTATTATTTTCTCTTGTGGACTATATGTAAATGTCATTTATGTAAAATATCTTATTCAGGTCAGTACTAAATAAAATAACATGCATTTTGTATGATCCCTTTTATTTTGGTAAAATAATTAACATTTTGCAGATTCTGACCAATATTACAGATCAGAAACAACCCAAAAAAGCAAAATGCAGCAGAGGAATAGAGTCATTTCCAGGAAACAGAGCTTAAGTGCCTGTAAACGTTCTCCCTGCCTGTGTGTGTTATTCTAGCCTCATTACCAGGTCATTTCACATGGAGCACAGGGGTCAGCTAACAGCAGCAGATGCTGGGGCTTACACTGATTGTTATATTGAATATGCACTCATAACTTGTCAGATTGGGTTTGATGGTTGACCGGTCACAGGGTAAATGAAGAGGACACATGAGGATGAAGGAGTCACGAGATAGTAATGTGGACGTACATCATTCAGTCAGCACCTGCAGCCACTCATCCACAAGAATAGAGAAAGTGAAGATCTTCTGTTAACAAACTCTGCAAAGTTTTGAAGAGTAACAATGGCATTCATTTGTGAGACACACATTATACTCTTGCTAATTTATTTACTTTATCTAACTAGAAATGATATTTCATGGGGTATTAAAATCTGACATAAACATATTACATGACAGAACTAGATTTCAGTCTTAAAAATAAAGAAAGAGAGATTTCACCACAATTAAATGTTTTAATCATGTTTTATCAATGATTTATTGTGTTGAATAGCATGGAAATAGCATAGATGGAAATACTTAGTCTTGCTAAGAATAAATTTAAGATAGCATTTTATATATGCTAAATACATTAAATAAATTAATTACTTCTTTGTTTAAATTTCCACATGTTATAAAATAATTAAGAAAATTAAAGCTTGAATGGAAATAATGTACAATAAAAATATTGTTTACAGTTGGTAACTCTGATTTTTATTTGTTTGTCTGCACAAATCACAAGTTTCATTTCATCTCAAGCTCTTTTCTGACACTGCTGTTTCCTTGCATGGTAAAGAAATCCACTAACTTTTGAAATAGTAAAAATAAATAAATAAATAAAAGTTATATGCATATTTAAAAAGATTTGAAAGATATGAAAATCTTTCAATACAATCTCTCAACCTTTCATTCAATAATTATTTTACTCCGTGTTTAGATTGCCAGTTTGTTAGCGATCTAAGATTAATTATCCCATACAAAAATGTAATTTATGAAATATATTGCCCTACCAAGAGTGATTTTGCCATATATGTTATCTATAAGGCGATATATAATTTTCACATTCTCTGGGTAGATGAAGACATAATTTTATAACACATATAAAATCCCCATTATAAATTGTATATATATGTATGTACATGTGTTAATATGCATGTTAATATCTATATAACGACTTTTTATGTTTTTTTTTATTTAGCAACCATATATGTCAACAATATATTTTTATTATTTTTATATATTTGACTTATATATGCAACTTTATTAAAACAGCAAAAACTCTGTTTATATTTGTTTTTGTTCATATACGTTTTTTTTAATACATGTTTATCTTTTATATTTTCTTGATATGTGACGTATATGTCCAAAAATGTATTACACATACATAAACGTGTGGTTTGTATTGATACATGCTAATATAATTGAATGAAGTGGGAGAGAGAAGGGTGATGGAATCCGGAAAGGTCCGCGAGCCGGGATTCGAACACGGGACGCCCGAAGCGCAGCTGCCCACAAGGCTACCGGCGCCGACTCTAACATGATTCTTATATGTTTTTACTTCATACGAGCAGGGACGGACTGGCCATCGGGAGCCTCGGGAGAATTCCCAGTGGCCTGGCAGCCCATCTGACCCGCTGCCCTCCAATTTTTTTTTTCCAATATTGTTGTTTTTGTTCCCTGCCGAATGTACTAAAGTGATTATTTCGGAATTCGCCATTCAATAATAAAACTCTAATAAATCATGAATCGGTTAGTCTTGATTGGCAACGCGTTTCGCCTCGCGCACGCTCCGCGTATTCGCGCGTCCGCCAAAAAGATGCAAAACTCGAGAGCGGAGTGGAAGCGCTCAGGTCGAGAAGAGAGATAAAACTGTCCTGTTCAGGACTTCAGGTGCAGGTCAGTTACATCAGTTACAGTTACAGTAAATATACTACTGTAGTTTTGTCTTTGTTTACTTAGTTAAGCATTACACTGCTAGCAAATATTAGCAGTAGCAGCCAATTATTGCAAAAATAACTACAATTGTAAAACAGCTTTAGAGGGAGCTAAGGCAGACAACAACACAACCCTTATGAAAATTAACTGTGGTTTTACTAAAAATAAAACCAAAAACCATGGCTACTATAGTTAAACCATGGTAACCACAAATTAAAAATGGTTTTGCTTCACTATAGGATCACCATGGTATTTGTAAAACTCTGGTTATACAAATGGGAATCAATCTGCCAAAAAAAAAAAAAAAAACATGGTTACTATACGTTTATAGGCCCAATAATACCATGGTTAATTTCCCTAAGAACAAAACATGACCATGATAATGCAAAAACATGTTCAAAGATTTTTCTGTAAAGATATATTCAAGGTGTAGCTAATATTGTACTAATTTTGACATTTAGGCAAGCTGAAAAACACATGGTCCTAATGTAATACTTAAATTTTTCTAAAATAAATAGGCCTATATTATGTGCAAACAAATTACAATGAGGTTGTTTGTTTTGCAACAAGGTGCAGATGTGTTGATGGAAAAAAGTGACAGATTACAAGAAGATTAGTGAAAAAAAGTAAACACACATGAGAAACAGAGAGATTAAAAAGAGACTAGAAAGGAAAGTGGAAGTTCAAAGGATGACCTTTAATTATTTTGCGCGGCCCCAGTCGATTTGAACTTTTTATGTGATCATGATGATGATGATGTTGTTGTCTGTGGTTTCAAAATTTGTTGTGGTTGTGTGGTATTGCCTGGATGAGTGTGAGATTTCCCAGCCTGAAATTTTGTCCCAGTCTGCCCCTGCATAAGAGAATAAGTTAAATATACTGTATACATTTAATAGATATACATAGATATTTGCATTTGAGATTTTTATGCTATTTGTTATCAAACCACTGTTGACAGATGCTGTTGATTTTACTCTGTTCAAAATATTTCTGTTGGTTTGATCAGTCCAACTTGTCAAAAAATGGTTTGAGCTTAAGGCAGGATGATCTGTTTGTCTGAACAGTGGAAAAATATTTTTCTCTTGTTTAAACCAAAATAGTGCTCAGATCACCTTTACCTCCACACACATTTTCATTACCGTTGGTGGTGTACAGTCTAACCTGAGTGATTCTGACAGCCCTAGTGCATTTACCAGTCTACATAAAAAAAGTTTTCCAGAACCAGATTTCGGTAAATGCAACCTCCTGAGGTCTCAGAGAGGTGCCGTTATGTAATCAGTTGTTAAAGTGAAAAGTTTCCACAACATAACTCACATAACTGTTGTGCATTTGTCTCAGAATGGAATGAAGTTCGGCTCATTGCAGCTCCACGTCAGCAGTGCTAAGACATATTAGTGTATTATTTCATTCGAAGTCACCAAAACCACCCTGAAAATGTGTACATAACCCTTTCACCACTAATAAAAGCGACTCTTCCTCAGTCTCTAGGGCCAATACAGCAAAGGCAGAGCTCTGTTCAGAAAATAGCTCACAAACAGAGTCCAGTATGCTAATGACAGGGAAAATGAACAGTCAAACCACAGACGGGCTGATACTGACTGTGGATATAGTTTCTTGCCTCTGAAAATACGCAAGTTTTGGGATGAGACTTCAGACCACCCCAGAGCTTTGGTGGAGCTCCATTCTGGGACAGAAGCACAAATCTTTAACTCAATATTTCATGGAGTATATAATTTTGGAACAGCATATCTCTCCCATACCTCCCACATAAAGCGTAGCAGCATGCGGGAGAGCTGAACACATGCCAAACGAACAGTAAAAAAATCAGATTAGTTTGACATTAATCACCTCCATGTTTGTAATTAACACATGGGAATGGTTTTCAGGATGCCTATAATGTAAATGTTTTTAATTATATTCTGAACATGCTGATGAAATTCTGAACAATTCAATTTAATTACAATGACCTTTCACCCTCTTATATAAACCACCCACGACACTATATATACACTATGCAATCAATGCACTCATCTGTCTAGTGTATGAATGTTATAAGGGTATTTTGTCATCCAGCATGAGTCTGATCATCTCTATGTGCTACACTTTCAGAAAAAAAAAAAAAAAAAACGGTACAAAATCTGTCAGTGAGGCAAGGTAGTACCATTTAGCTACTTTAGGTGCACCTTTAAGTTACTTACACGCACTACCTTACCTTTAGTGGTAAATAAGGTACAGATGCTTTTGAAAGGTTTTTGAAAAGTTTTGTATATTTTTTATGAAGCTGTGACAGTTGAGTGCAAAGTGTCCAACATTCCGCGCTTAGTTTTTTGTTTTTAGTTAAGTGCATTATCTGAGTTGATGCACTTTGATGTTTTTGACTTTGGAATTCCCAGTGTAAATACATTATACAAAAAAGTAGTGTTTACACTTTATTTAGAACACTTTAATTCACTTTAGATGTTTTATTAAATATAAGTAACTTTACAGCTACATGTCAACTGTCATTAATTTTC
Organism: Labeo catla; assembly: GCA_012976165.1. Lineage (NCBI taxonomy): Eukaryota > Metazoa > Chordata > Actinopteri > Cypriniformes > Cyprinidae > Labeo > Labeo catla. The sequence continues at coordinate 986,958 of VONZ01000038.1, forward strand.
AACTACATGTCAACTAAATGGCATGAAACTCTAGGTGACGCAGGATGATGGGTTCTTAAAGAAGTCCACTTCCAGAACCAAAATTTACAGATAATGTACTCACCCCCTTGTCATCCAAGATTTTCATGTCTTTCTTTCTTCTGTCGTAAAGAAATTGTTTTTTGAGAAAAACATTTCTTCATATATTTCTTCTACTTCTGTGGTGCCCCGAGTTTGAACTTCCAAAATGTAGTTTAAATGTGGCTTTAAAACGATCCTAAAAAGGAAGGAAGGCAAGGAAGAAGGGTCTTATCTAGCGAATACAATTTATATACATTTTAATGTCAAACACTCATCTTGTCTTGCTCTGCCTGACTCTGTTTTTGTTCCTGTTCGTGACAGTTAAGGTATGTCGAAAAACTCCCATCTCATGTTCTCCCTCAACTTCAGAATCACCGTGTATCACTGTTTTACCTTTTTGACTGGGTTGGTACCTCTGCAGGATGATTTTGAAATGATTTTTGAAGTTGAGGGAGAAAATACGATTGGAGTTTTTTGACATACCCTAACTGTCTTGAACCAAACAAACAGAGTTCAGGCAGAACAAGACAAGAGAAGGGTTTGAGATAAAAAAAAGTATTTAAATTGTATTTTTAAAATGAAAATAACGGATTGTTTCGCTAGATAAGACCCTTCTTCCTCAGCTGGGATCATTTGCAACCACATTTGGGATCGTTTGAAGCTGCATTTAAACTGCATTTTGGAAGTTCAAACTCGGAGCACCATATTAGAAACAGATTTTGTGAAACAGAAAGGTTCTTCAAATGTTAAAGGTTCTTTATGGAACCATTTAGACAAAAAAGGTTCTTCTATGGCATCATGAAGCACCTTTTATTTTTAAGAGTGTACTGGCTTACATTTAAATGGCTGGTTAGCATTTACTTGAGGTTTTTGCAGCACGCTTTCAGAGTTCCTCTGAAACCCTCCACCTTCCCCAGCTCCACCTGTATAGATCTGTTACGGGTTATTTTATATGCTATTTGTGCAGCAGCAGTATGTCTTAAATACTCACAGCACGGTATCGCCATATACATTGGCAGTAGCAAGTTCCTGTACTTGCTTGCAGCAGCATCAGCAATAATATACTACAACTGCAGCAATAACCAACATCTGTTCTGCTAAGACCAAATACATTAACGTATACCATGCTAAAATCTTCTGAGAGTTCACATGATAGAACTCTTATTATAAAACGGATTGTTCTGGTCCTTGATTCTGATTAGCTGAGCTGCGTTCTAAACTGTTTTTACAAACATACACCTTTGTTTACATCTGTGTGTTGCTCGGCAAGCACTTTGTTGCAACCACAACCATTTCTGAGGAACTACATTGTTTGGCAGAAGAATAATGTTTTTATTAATATCATTACACTTTATTTGCTCTGTTTGATTTTGTGAAACCTTACTACATATATTGAATAACTGTTGTAAAAAAGCAATAAGCCCCATGAAGCTGTCGTTTACAGTGAATTTATAACAGCTAAGGGAGGTACTCCGCTTCACTGTAAACCATGGCTTCTGGGGCTTATTGCTTTATTAGAGTATTAGTAGATGTTTAGGGTTAGGGTTAGTAGAATAACTTGACATGGCCTTATAAAGTCAGGTGAATGTGTGTTGAGAGCACCAAACCAAAGCAGATATTAATCAGACATTATACTGATAATCTGATGATAGATACAATTCTAGAGAAAGTTTCTTACAGTTAGTAGAAAGTCAAATGTGGACTCAAAATAAAGTGTTGCTGAAATTGCATAAAATGGTATAGTGCCTATAGACACAAACATGCTAAATGCTAACAGCTCTGCTATTTTATTCTATCACAAAATAGCAGAGCTGATTAGCATTTAAAGAAACCTGCAATAGAATGGCTTGCTCTGAACAACGCTGATTTTGACAAAGTTAAATGGGTGTTTTTTACACTTCCACTGAGAAATTTTAACCAAAGTATATTAAGACCCAGTCATATCAGCTTGTTGAAAATTGGCATCCGATGACCCCTTTAAGGTAGGTTTGTAGGTAATATTTTTCTTTTAACTTTAATGTGATAAAGGTTACAGTAGGGTTACAACAGCTAGGGTTAGCATTAGGCTTTCTGGAGATGCTCCACTTTTACAATGCATTGCAAACCTTTTTCTTTCTTGTTGAATATTAGTGTTTCATGTTGACTTTAACCTCTTTCCAGAACACGTCAGATGTTGCTGAACTCTTGCTGCTATTAATAGGAACAGGGGTCTCCTTTAGGGTTCGGGACCTCTACAATTATTCAAGGGTTGAATATGGTTCATTGACTTCAGCTCAGGGGTAAACAGTTAGTAAAGACCTTTAGACCATCTGCTGACCGGAATGGTTCACAGGTGTCTGTACGTGCATCCTCTGTGGATTCCCATGCAGTGTGTGTAAGTCTGACAATAATTAGGTTTATCAGTCATGTGACTGCTTCAAAAGGTCAAATGTGTTGGATATAGATGCTTCAGAGAGGCACATCTGGGCTGCAGACTGGAGATCTTTCACGGGTTATATTGACATTGGTGGAATCTGGAAGCACAGGATGTTCCGGAATTCGTGGAACATTGAACATTTAAACATTCTATCCTTTTCTTGTTAAGGGTCGCCAGTAAAACTGCAACCTTTGTGAAAATGAGAATTTTCACGAGTTTGGATGCAGATCAGACCGGATCAGGTCTTTTTTTTTTTTCTGATTGCAGTCATTTTGTTTTTATGGATGGCCACAGATCAGAGGTGGTTGGTCTGGTTAGTACTGGTGTCCCCCAGGGCTCAATTCTTGGTCCTTTGCTTTTAAGCATTTATTGTATATTTTGTCCACTCGGTCAACATATTTAAGATCTCTTGACCTTAACAACCATTTTATGTTGATGACACCCAGATTTATATCCATTCAAAACCAACCAAGATGTGGATTTATTCCATCTTTCAGATTGTATGTCTAAATATTTCTGTGCTTGAATAGTTCTAAAACTTCTTGGCTCTCCCCATCAACTGCGCAACGCTGTTTTTTTTTTTTTTTAACTCTGTTGATGGTGTTGGGCTGGAGCTAAAAAAGTACATTTAAAGTTAGTTATTTTTGATGCCAGCTTGTCGTTCGAGCCTTTCGTGCAATTCCGTGCACGAAATTGTGACATTAAGTCACACTTGTAATAAGAAATGTCACATTTAATAATCTTTTGTCGTGCTTTGAAGTACTTATTTTAATGTGTTGACTAACATACTTAATCCCATGTAAAGTACTTGATTAGAATTTTTACTGTAGTGTGTTTTTCAATATTACATTTGAAGTTAATGTACTGAAACCCTTTCTGATCAGGCATTAATAGGGCACAGACTTTTGAATTTCATATGCATTTAATTTGTTCCTCATACCAGGAAACCACAAGCACTGACAACTACATTGAGCTCTGTTATAGATGGTTCAACAAAGGCCCATTTCCTTTAGCAAAGCCCAGCGGAGAATTACAGCAGTCAGCAGTCTCTTAATACATCTGATTCTCTTCATCCTCAGTGTATTTATTGCATCATGCATTCAGTATAAGATCCCAGACCTGTGCCAGAGGAAAAAACTGTACGAATCCAGGAAGGGAGCAGAAAATAGAAAACATTTTAACGTAAAAAAGATTCAGCTGTCTAAACTTTACTTATTACTAGACGATACAGCAGAACACCACAAAACCACAGGTATGGGACACAAAGTGCTTCTCAAAAACCATTCACGGTGAGACAGGAGGGAACGGGAAAATGGGAAGAAAAAACAAAAAGGGATGACGATGCAGACGGGCCAAGTGTGTGAGGAATGTACCAGAAGTTTCAACAACATCCTGAGGGAAAAGAGAAAAACTATTTTTAGCTGAATACGATTCACCTCATTAGAGACAAGGTGTTTTTGTCATCACAGTTACAAGAAACCTTTATTACATAAAATATAGAGTCCAACAGCGTGGGCTGTTAAAGAAATTATTCACCCCAAAATAGAAGTTCTGTCAGTGTTTGCTCAGTGTTTTCAAAGCCATATGACTATTTCTGTGGTGCACAAAAGGTGAATATTTGAAAAATATCCTGCCTACTTTTTTCAGTATGATGGACGTTAAAGAGGACTGTGATGAACAGACTAAAATATTGTTATTCTGTACCAGTCTTGGCTTGCTAAAGATTGGTAAACCATCAGTAAACCAACAGTTACCATAAAGATGAGAAAACTTTGAAACTCAAGGATGAAAAATGCTTCTCTCATAGAAGAAAACCTCATAGAGGTACATAGGACTAACACTCAAAATATAGTAAATTAAATCCTTAACCAAAATAAAGAAAACAACATCATTTAGGAAGCAGGGGGTAATTTGAAAACAATAATGGTGAAAAGGATGAAGATCAGAGCATACACTTCTTAGTCACTGAACAAAAATGTTGAAAATATTACAAAATCTAAAAAACAAATAAAAAAAAAATAGATGAGAGGTCTCACTGGAAGCCTGGAAACAGGTAATCTGAAGAAGTCATCACAATCAATTAAGTAATCATTCAATCAATAACAAATTCCAATAAGACTGCTGAGTTACAGTCAGAGTGCGGGGTTTTTTTAGTTCTCTACAGGAGAGAGCCGTTCTCAGCATCGCCGATTTGGTGCACTTCTTCAGCGAAATAAAGGTTTGTATACATTTTATTTCATTTATAACATCTTTAGTGTGCTGTAAATTGTATTATTTTACGCAACGCAACATAAGTACGAGATGTCAGTCAGCTGTGTCAGCAGTGTTCACTTTCCATGATGGAAACACCTTTTGCCTTGCATAAAATAAATAGATTTTATTCATTATTGTACTGAGTTTAATTTAATTAGATGTTAAAATATGTTCTCAGGTACTCGGGCCAACAGCAGCCCTTCACCAGCACAGATTTCAGTGACACACCGGCACCGGCGAGTTTAAATGCATGTATTTTTGTAAACTATGCTGTATTCACCCAAATAAATGTAATTTGTCCATGTGTTCTTGCTTTTAATTATTTAAATCAGCAATATAATAATTTTTAAATAATAGTTGACTTAAAATAACCCAGCATGTTAGGTAAAAACATTTAACCCAACCAGATGGATCAAAACATCACCTCATGTTGCAGCTGCTGCAACAACCGGTTTGCATAACCAAAGAATTTCTGCACAAACTATCAGAAACCGTCTCAGGGAAGCTCATCTGCATGCTCGTCATCTTCATCGAGGTCTCGACCTGACTGCAGTTCGTCGTCATAACCAGCTTGAGTGGGCAAATTCTCACATTCAATGGTGTCTGGCACTTTGGAGAGGTGTTCTCTTCTGGTTTTCACTGTACAGGGCAGATGGCAGACAGCGTGTATGGCGTCGTGTGGGTGAGCGGTTTGGTGATGTCAACGTTGTGGATCGAGGGGCCATGGTGGCATTATGGTATGGGCAGGTGTATGTTATGGACAACAAACACAGGTGCATTTTATTGATGGCATTTTGAATGCACAGAGACACCGTGACGAGATCCTGAGGTCCATCATGTTGCAGCATGATAATGCACGGCCCCATGTTGCAAGGATCTGTACACAATTCCTGGAAGCTGAAAACATCCCAGTTCTTGCATGACCAGCATACTCACCGGACATGTCACCCATTGAGCATGTTTAGGATGCTCTGGATCTGTGTATAAGACAGTGTTTTCCTATTCCTGCCAATATCCAGCAACTTCGCACAGCCATTGAAGAGGAGTGGACCAACATTCCACAGGCCACAATCAACAACCTGATCAACTTCCATGCAAAGGAGATGTGTTGCACTGCGTGAGGCAAATGGTGGTCACACCAGATACTGACTGGTTTTCGGACCCCCCCAGTACATTAAAATTGCACATGTTAGAGTGGCCTTTTATTGTGGCCAGCCTAAGGCAAAAACAAAAGTGTTCCATTTATAATTTTGGTCAGTGTACTTTAGTCCACATCCATTGTGACTGCATGGAAAAGGACGACCAGTATGCTGCTCAAAATTTCTTCTTTTGAGTTCAACAGAAGAAAGTCAGATGAGTTGGGAGTGACATGAGGGTGAGTAAATTTTCAAAGAAGTTTCATTTTAAAATGAACAGTTACATTAATGTTTGCACATGTAAATGGATTTTGTCTTTTAGAACCATTTGCCTACTATGAATCCTACTTTTTAAATGAAACCTGTAAGTGTTTTACTTTTTTCTTCTTTAAGAGAAAAACTGACAGCAGTTTTTAGGGCACTCCCCACTCACGTCCAGTCACAGATTGAAAGGACCCTTTATGTGTTGGGAAATGAAACTTGTGTTGTTTTAGATGTTAAACATACTTTGTGTTATTAAATTAGCTTTTATTTGAATTGTGCCCAACCATTTCAGACAGATGTTGATGCAATTTATTGCGGCCTACCGAAACTATTTGAAAACCAGCGTCATTAGGGGGAATGTTGGATTTGTACAAGGCTCTCATTGACAATGTCTTCCATAAAAGATTTGGAGTGGGATAAAAGAACATTTAAAAAGTTGGACGGCCTCCTGTTTAAAAGAATGTGAGCAATAAAAGAGCAAATCGTTGGATTTCTTTCACTAGGTTTTGGGAAACAACCTGATTTATAATGTTACAAATCTGTGTTTCTTTGTTTTCAGTAAGTATGCTAAAGTTCACAGCAACCAGTGGATCTTCTGTAGTTTTTTAATGTGCCTTTACACACACCAAACCATCATCGAAAAACTAACAGCGATGACTATGCACAGTGCACAAAGCAAAAACTGGGCTGACAGATGCCCAGTGTTGGCCAACGACTGACTGCCAGGTTGGTGTGTCACAGCCTTTATAGATCACGTAAAAAATAATGACAGAGAAACTGCCTACCCTCTAGTCGTCTCTGCCCATGCTCAGGCTCATAATATAGAGATAACCGCACACACCTGGGACTTATTTTACCTCGTTATTACTACTGAAATCCACCATCATGTCTCTCAGAATAACACCAACTATAGCCTCTAAACCCCCTGCTTTGACCGTTCCCTCTATATCTGTGCGAAAACGGCACTACTTCATTTATTTATTCATTTTGGTAGTTTTGTACTTACACTACTCCCATTTATGTGTTAGCAGTCCATTCACCACATCTCTAAATCCATTTAATCCAATTTGTTTTAGTTTTCTAAAATCCCCATCATGCCTCTCATTTTGCTTAACCAGCAAAACTTCCTTGGTCAACCAGTTTCACTATTCTTCAATTTGCACTTCTGAAATCCCCTACCCACAGAAAGACAAAAATCAGATGGAGATTAAGCAAAGACAGGTGTGAAGTATGACATACTCATGAGAACAGGTGCTTACATATGCATTCAGTGAAAAGAAGAGATTAACCAAAACAAGAGCCGCCTAATGAAAATACCTTTGACGTGAGCATGAAAATACACCCAAAGGTTGCTCAGTCTGGGCCTCTTTGAAGTGGGAGATTATGAACAGAATACAGGATAAGAGCACTGATGCTGAATCAGAGATCTTTACAGACTTTATGTTTACCCTCCTGTCCCATAGCACATAACCACCAGAAAATAAACGAATGGCTCTGATCTATGATACAACGCGATTCATCTAATGGAAGAAAGAAATAATATACACTGTGCTTCTTTCTTTTTAATTTGTTGAGTTTGTGGTTTTATTGGGTAGCACTGTTGCCTCACAACAAAAAGGTGTGTGGAGTTTGCATGTTGGCCATGCATTGGTGTGAAATTTCCTCCAGATGACCTGCTAGGGGAAAGTGTGATTTTTTTCCCTGAGTTTCTCAAAAGCAATGTACTCCCCATTGAAGGGTTAGTTCATCCAAAAATTCTGTCACTAATTCTGACCCTCATGTTGCTCCAAACCCGTAAGACCTTTGTTTATCTCCGGAACGCAAATTAAGATATTTTTGTTGAAATCTGAGACCTTTCTCACTCTGTATAGACAGCAATGCAACTGACACATTCTAGGCCCAGAAATTTAGTAAGGACATAGTTAAAATAGTCCATGTGCATCGAAGTACTCTCATAAACGTGCGTTGAAGACTGACATGGAAGAGAAGAAATGTGAATAAAGTCATTATTGTATTCTTTACGCACAAAAAGTATTCTTGTAGCTTCATAAAATTATGTTTGAACCACTGATGTCACATGGACTACTTTAATGATGTTCTTACTACCTTTCTGAGCTTTGAACGTGTCAGTTGCGTTGCTGTCTATGCAGGGTCAGAATGCTCTCGGATTTAATCAGAAACATCTTGATTTATGTTCTGAAGATGAACAAAGGTTTGGACCGACACAAGTGAGTGAGTAATTAATGATAGAATTTTCAATTTTTTGCGTGAACTAACCGTTTAATAAGATACTGAAGTATGGAGGATGTTTTGAGATGTTTTGCCCCGCCATTTAGAAAACGCAAGTGGACCTAAAGGTGAGCCTTCACTGTAAAAACAATTTGTTGAGTCAACTTAAAATAATTTGTAACCTGGCTGCCTTAAAATTTTAAGTTCAGTCAACTCAAAAAAAGTTTATTCAACTTGAAATGTTAAATTATACTAAGTGACAACTTAAATATTTGAGTTGAATCAACTTAAAAAATGTTAAGGCAGCTGGGTTACTCACCCATCTGTTAAGTTTAGCAAACACAAATATCTAAGTTGTTACTTAGTACAACTTAACATTTCAAGTTGAATAAACTTATTTTAGTTGACTGACCTTAACTTAAAATTTTAAGGCAGCAGGGTAACAATTTTTTTTTAAGGTGACTCAACAAATTGTGTTTTTTATTTTTTACAGTGTTAGGAAACCTCAATGTAAAAACCTCTTTACCTTTAAACTGTTACATAAATGTTCTGCCATTTTGTCAGCTAGTGTTAAAGAGACAAAGAAAAATGAACATTTTACAAATGCAAAGTCATTCACACTGGCTAGTAAATCTTTACAGATGCATGATTTGACATTTTACAGAAACACCTGCAGTTGTAGTCAACAAAATTGAGCTTGTGTTCATAAACTTCCACAAAGCGTGTTTAGGGATCTAAAAACCCATGCATAATTTTCTGTAACTAAACTATTCCATTTACTCATAGAATTAGAGATCCTCTGTGTTTGTAAAATGATAGCAGTGCTGTGAAGGTTACTTTCTGAGGTCACAGGAAGGAACCAAGACGTCAGCTTGGATAAGAGCAAACACCTCATGTAATGGAGAACTGCACAGAGAGGTCAGGACCCATCCTCATATCCTTCTCTCTCCACACAAAAGGGAGTCAAGACGCCTCCAACAGAACACTGGATAAACGCATGTGATTCGGGATGACGAAGTTAACATGTCTGTGATGAAGGATGTTACATCCTCCTGACAGCAAATATAGTGGAATGTTTCTTTTCAAGCTGTGTAGTGTGATTACCGGAAAAATCACCTCATAGTTAATCCGGTCAGAGAGGTTTTGGAGTTCACCGTTACAGCAGCTTAATCACCATTCATTCATGAACCATTCATAAAACCATTCATTAGAATCAGAGGGCTTAATGAAACATGAAATGGATTAATATTAATATATTTTCTGTCTGCTGTCATTGATGTCACGATAGTCAGCAGTGAAGTGCATTGGGATTGTGTGTGTTCCTGTATGGTGACATAAGCTAATTAGTGTTATTATTTCCTGTGGTTCTATTGGCATTGGTCAAACAATATTAATGGCTCAGGTAGTTTTGTGTAGCTGGTCCTTTTTGTTCAACCTCATGTTCAATGGTGGGTAGATGTTGCTATAACAGACTGTCAGTACTTTCATGTTTACCTGCATGCATATGCCAAAGATATTCCCTTACTTCACCTAAACTTCAATTGTAGACGTGAGAGAAACCACAACAAATAAAATGAAATCACTCAGGAATCCGAACGGTTGGCCAAGCTTGGAAAATATTACTTTTCCCATTTGAGGAGATGTGAACACATCTCTTTTAAATTTAAATGCCTCAAACAAAACACCTGAATGTCTTTTAAAGTTTATAAGCCGTGAACTTTACAAATATTTTAAATCCACCGTTTAGTTGGTCCTCTGAAGCGCTCGTTGCTGCGGTCCAGGAACTTGTAAATACACAGCGATTTTTGTTTGAAAACACATACACTAGGCTCCTGAAAAACCTGTACAAATCAGTCAATCAGAATTAGACATTGACCTTTGTAAGGGTGCTTCAAGATTAGTTTATGCAAAATATAAGCAAATGTACTGTGTGCAGTCCATGGGTGTGATATCTGAAGTTGAGATTATGGCTTAGGTTCAGAACTGAAAGTCCAAGATGCCAGGATGAGCAATTGTGCACTCCTATGTTCTACTGCTCTAGAAACTGCTATTAAAATTAACAGAAATGTTTTCAGGGACATACTCCCTGCTGAAAAATCCAGCATTGCTGGTCACCAGCATATGGTATGTTTTGCATGCCGGGACCAGCATGGGATGCTGGTGGACCAGTATTTGTTGTATTTTGGGTACTGGTATGATCCCAGCAAGACCACAACAAAACTTGTGAATGTGTTACATATGTTTTTTTTTTTTGATAACTGTGTTTTGATACCATAAAACAATAATAGCTAAATGCCTTACCTTAAAGCAGTGGTTCCCAAACTGGGGGGCGCGGAGTTATGATAAGGGGGGCGCAGCAAGGCTAGTGTACAGCCGATTTTTATAGAGATTCGAAAGAGATAAACGGCCGAAAATATCTGCCGCGCAGTCCGGCAGTATTCAGCGCACACCACTCAATGTGTGACGCTCCGCTCAATATTCCGCTCTATGAATGTGCGTTCCGTTGAGTTGCGCACGGCCCATATGAATGCTCCAGTCCTATACCGCTTATGCTCAGCGGAAATACAAAGACCGCTCAAATAACGCGCCGACAGAAAATTTCTATGTATACTTGTTCCTGTTTGCAATAGCGTCGCATACTGTGCTGTAACATGCTGTAGTACTGCTGTACTGGGCAACGCTGGTAAAATGACGCTACCCTCTCGTGACGGTATGCTCTGCTCACATGCTCTGATAATAATAGTTTTGTAGGACTATACATTATTTTGATAATTAGTCAAAAAAAAAAAAAGTTATATCTGATTCTGTTTCATAGAACTGAATAAAATAATATATTGAGATTTAATATTTATATATTTTCTGTCCAATTTTATTGTTACTTTCAATAAACGTGGTTATTTTATTGGCTTGTGATTTTTTTTTTATTCAGTATCATTAATACTATTGAGTTAAATTAAAAAATCTTAAAAAATGACTATATTAATTAATAAAATAATAAATAATTACTGCAAAGCAGTTTCAGTTTTAGCCAAGAATTTTCATTTCGGTACATCCCTAGATTTTTATGTAAAAAACATTTTCAGGGTGATACAAGACCACACTGTGAAAATTATCTTGCTTATTATATGGCTACTTGACACATATGTAAATAATTTAACACAAAATATGAATTTCATAATATTTTATTACCTCAAGACGACTCGCAGTACCCACTGCAGCTGTCTGTTATCAGTTGTAGCGGTTTTTGTCGTAAAATAACAGACCACTAGATGGTGCAATTGATATCAGAAATGAGAATTGCCGTTAGCCGAGTAAAATTATGAATAAATGACGCATAGTAGTTCTGCTCTAAGCATGGACAAGTTTTTGAAAAAACAACAAGTGCCAGTAAATGATGAATCTGCTTCAAAGATCACAACTACAACAAAGAGAAGAAAGAGAAAATCTGTTTAAAAAACAATGAATGCTATTACATACAGGGCCAGATTAACACTTTGTTGTACCCTGGGCAACAATATTCAAGGGCCCCATCATCACGACCCCAGGACCACCATAATATGGTCATATATAGAATATATTACTGTAATATACGGTAAATATACTCAATACTTCAAATCCTAACTGTCATCATATTTTGATTTACAAATATTTAAATGCTCATAGAACTACAAATGCACTACTATGTCCCCTATCAAAGACATTCACTCACATATGATGCTATGAAAACAAAACACATCAGCATCTGTGTATAATCTGGTAAAATTGACCCACTACATTGAGAGGGAGGGAAGTATCCTCCATTTTCACAAAAAATGAATAGATAAGCAACCACTTTCAAACCATCGTTTATTTAACAACACTTATTCCCAATAGAAATGTATGGAATTGATAGAGCTATCACAGAAGACAAGGCAATCAAGTTATTAGTCCAACACAAACAATTTGAAATCTGCCAGTTATCCCTCCACAACAATTTACAGCATTTTCATAAAGTTGGCACCTCAAGGAAAAAATAAAAAATAAAATGCAGTATCACTATGATCATAAACATTTTGATCCTAAGCTCATTTAACTTATTTTAAAATAGAACAACAACATGTTATAGCACAATTAACCAGTTAAACATTTTAGTACTACATAAATACACTACACAATACTAAATACACAAAACAATTTCTCTGAAGACAAAATAAAGTAAATGCTATATAATCTGGCAAAACACACAACTTTAGTCCTAAATAATGAGGAAGTGCATGTTTGAATTTGAGTATATAGGTATATACTTTAAATTTTCAGCGTTTCTGATGTCCTTTTCCTTTTTTTAATTTTCGCTTCGCGCTCCCACTTAGCTTCTCCATTGTGTCTGATTTTTTTTTCTGTTGTAGCAACGCCTGACGTCACGTAACGCGCTCGGGCTCGGCGTAAGCTTTGACCCACCTCATGCGGACTGACCAATGAGGAGAGGGTCTTAACTTGAGGCCCTCTCTTCATTGGTCAGTCCGCATGAGACTGACTCTCAACCGCTCTCAACTCACGTTCAAAGTCATAGGCAGCGCAGCATATCTCTGTGCAGCGCAAAAGCCCGGGTGGACAGTTTGTTAAATATAAAGCGGGAGATTACAGATACAGTATTTTGCTCGTGCCCTTGCTGTCCTGGGCCCTTTAGATGTCGTGGGCCCCTGGGCAATTGCCCAGTTGCCCGTATGGTTAATCCGGGCTTGATTACATAGTACACAAAAAAACAAAAACAAAAAAAACAAACATACATTTTAGTACATAGTAAAGCTGCATGCTTTACTTTTAATGTTTTTTGACATTAAAGTGACTAGTTCCTTGTTTAGTTTTTTTTTCAGTAAGTTGTCACACACTGAATTTTAATTATTAAGTTTCAAATAAATCCTTCTTAAGTTGTGTTTATGTTTATGAGTAAATGCGGGGGTGGGGCTTGAATTTTTTTTATTCTGCAAAAGGGGGGCCGGCAGAAAAAGTTTGGGAACCACTGCCTTAAAGGATGAATGCACTTCCAAAATTAAAATTTCCTGAAAATTTACTCAACCCTATGTCAAGATATTCTTGTCTTTCCATTATCAGTAAAAAGAAATTAATGTTTTTGAGAAAAACATTGCAGGATTTTTCTCCATATAGTGGATTTCAATGGGGATCTACAGGCTGATGTCCAAATTGCAGTTTCAGTGCAGCTTCAAAGGGCTCTACACGATCCCAACTGAGGAATAAAGGCCTTATCTAGCAAAACGATCTGTCATTTTCTAAATAAAAAGTAAATAAACTCCTAAAAACTGATATACTTTTTAACCACATAGCACTGAAAAGCAGTGATCTGATTTGAATCAGATCATGTACAATAGTACGCAGACAGTAACAGTCTCATACTTTTTGAGTTGCATAACTAATCTTGAAAATATGTTCCTTTAGTCACTCACATGAAGAAATTGATAACAGGCTACTTGAAACTTCTAAGAACCTCCAAGTGTCTGTGAGGTGAAATGCAACATTCAACAGGACTTGTGTCACAGATGCAGTGCTGCAGAAATCAAAAGCAGTCATTTTATGTCCTCATTAAATTGTGTCATTAATTTGAGATTTGGTGCACCAAAGGCTGGCTGTAAACTTGCTCATATCATGATAACATGCCAGTCTGTGTCCATAACCACTGAGTCAAGCCGATAGCAAAAGGTATTTAACCTGCATACAACATGTTTGACAACTACACTTCTGGTGTTTTGTTTTTCAAGCAGCATTTGCGTTTGTTCGTTAGTGAGCACGCAAACCAAAAAAGCCAGAAAAATATCTACACGCAACCACGGTAAGATCAGACGCTGATGTTGGGCGGTTTTCATCAGGAGAGAATCTTTCTATTTGTGATGTCCCAAGAATCAATGGCAGAACTCCACACATCTTCCAGATAAACACGCTAATCTAATAAAGCCAGCTAAGATAGCATGGACATCTATTGTTTCTGTCATAATGAAATCATTGCGATTGATGAACCCAAACATACCGTTTACACAAACGCTCAAAAAAGTCGGTTTGATGTTCAGTGGTGGATGAAGTACACAAATCAAGTACTTAAGTAAAAGTACAGATACATACACTGACCAAAATTATAAACGCAACACTTTTGTTTTTGCCCCCATTTTCCATGAGCTGAACTCAAAGATCTAAGGCTTTTTCTATGTACACAAAAGGCCTATTTCTCTCAAATACTGTTCACAAATCTGTCTAAATCTGTGTTAGTGAGCACTTCTCCTTTGCTGAGATAATCCATCCATGCTGATTAGACAGCATGATTATTGCACAGGTGTGCCTTAGGCTGGCCACAATAAAAGGCCACTCTAAAATGTGTAGTTTGATCACACAGCACAATGCTGTGAATTTAGAGGGAGCGTGCAATTGGCATGCTGACTGCAGGAATGTCCACCAGAGCTGTTGCCCGTGAATTGAATGTTCATTTCTCTACCTTAAGCCGTCTCCAAAGGTCGTTTCAGAGAATTTGGCAGTACATCCAACCGGCCTCACAACCGCAGACCACGTGTAACCACACCAGCCCAGGACCTCCACATCCAGCATCTTCACCTCCACCTTTGCATAACCAAAGAATTTCTGCACAAACTGTCAGAAACAATCTCAGGGAAGCTCATCTGCATGCTCGTCATCCTCATCGAGGTCTCGACCTGACTGTAGTTCGTCTTCGTAACCGACTTGAGTGGGCAAATGCTCACATTTGATGGTGTCTGGCACTTTGGAGAGGTGTTCTCTTCACGGATGAATCCCGGTTTTTACTGTACAGGGCAGATGGCAGACAGCGTGTATGGCGCCATGTGGGTGAGCGGTTTGCTGATGTCAACATTGTGGATCGAGTGGCCCATGGTGGCGGTGGGGTTATGGTATGGGCAGGCGTATGTTATGGACAACGAACACGTTTATTTTATTGATGGCATTTTGAATGCACAGAGATACCGTGAAGAGATCCTGATAACGCATGGCTCCATGTTGCAAGGATCTGTACACAATTCCTGGAAGCTCGGCGTATATGACAGCGTGTTTCAGTTCCTGCCAATATCCAGCAACTTCACACAGCCATTAAAGAGGAGTGGATCAACATTCCACAGGCCACAATCAACAACCTGATCAACTCTATTCGAAGGAGATGTGTTGCACTGCGTGAGGCAAATGGTGGTCACACCAGATACTGACTGGTACCCCGTTGATCCAAACAATATAAAAACAGACGTCACATTAGGCTAAATGTGTAGCATTTCAATACAACTGCTAACGTTACAGCAGCGGGGAATTGTTTTAATTGTTTTACTTTTTAATTTTTTTGACCTAAAACATAGAGACAGTGATGTTGATGTGTCTGAACTCAAGCATTTCAGTGGGCTTAAATAGATCACCCTTTACAACAGATTTAATTCACAAACAACGGACAGTTTTGACCTAAATATGATTTTCAGTTGCAATAATTAATGCTAAAATTCAACATTAGTAACTTAGCTGCAAGGAAATAGCTGCAAGGAGTAAATTGTAAATTCAGTTGACTGGAGAGTTGCTCTAAACGGATCATTTGAATCAATGAGCTGTCGACTTGAGAACATCTGCAATCAGATCATTCCAATTCGTGAATGAATCGTTTGGTGTTGCGAATTGATTTAACAGGTTCATTGAAAAGAATCAGTTTGTTCAAGAATCAGACACCGCTTCTGCGTCTTGGAGCATGTGATATATTATAAGAAGTAACGATATGTTCTATGAAATATAATGAAGTAAAAAATACGATCTTATGCTTTGGAATGTAGTGAAGTAAAAGTGTAAGTTTTATATGTTAAAAGCTTCAAATCAGATTTGATTTTTGACATGCGCACACTGCACAAACATACCAAATTTCACTGCTGGTTTAAAACACGTATGCATTGTTTTATTTTTGTACTATGAATTTTCATCCAATTTGTTGAGGAGACACTGCCTCCCTGGCCTCCTCAGAGGAAATCCCCCTGATATATATAGAGAGAGAGCTCTTTGCTGATCTAATATAAAATATCACTCATCAGTCTGTGAAGGGGTTTCATAATCATTGGGCTCATAGCAACAGATCATCACTCAACATCTTAGTGACACTTAATCTGAGTCCTGTCCCATTCTGAAACAGGCAGAGGAACACACCAGTTGCGGACACAACAGAGACTAAGAGAACGAGTACAGTTAGGAGCGTGTCCCGCAGCAACAGAGTCATAGCAACTCCACAGACTCACAGCTTGAGGATATTTACGGCACTCCTTAGTTACGGCTCTGTTTTGAACTTATGTACATGTTTCATGGCCATACCGGGGTATCCCGTTGCCAAAGCACAATCCCCGACCAGCCATTCTGGAGGAGAGGAAAGAGACCACGGTGCGCTGCCTGCTGTTACATTCCTGTACCTCAAGTTCCCCAACCCTGAGAAATAAAATTCCCATGAAAACAAGAGAGCTCGTAGCACGCTACAGCATGATAAGGCCTCTGTTTGCACCAGATATCTGCACATTTTAGTGGGCTGCACATACAAAACATTTATAGACGTCTGCAAAGCAAACAGTGCTGAAAAGCTTTAACACAATGTGAAGTAGCAAGACATGTTCTGAGGTTGTTTTGTGGTAAATTTGTTTAACTAGCATGACATTTGAACAATTCTAAGTATAATGTTCTAAGTGTAATTCACCTCCTCAGTGTATTTCGCCCAGTTTAAAATGATGCTCATTGTCAGCGGCCTCTGTAGATATACTAGTAGCATAGTGTATTGCAAAGAGATAAATTACACAATGAAATGCATTATTATTGTACCTTACCCAACCCAGGCTCGTGAAAATATGTGCCTCTACACATTTCTTCAATGCCGTTATTAAGTACCATACTGCACGTTTCACAGCAGGTTCAGAATTCAAATATCCAGGGAGTGTTGCTAAAGGTTAATGCTCAATCGTGTTGGAAATATCCTACCCGATAGTGTTAACAAATGCAAAAGTGATATAAAAACACATTTGTTGATGCTGCCGTGCTATTTAAACTTCCTTATGCGGATTCAAACTGTTCTGTTGAACTCACAGGGTTTGTACCAGAGGTCTTCATCACACAGGTGCAACGCCGTATTGCGTGAGCTACTGAGCAAACCTACTAAATTAGAATACTCACGCATATGCAGTTGTATATGTGTACCAATAAGTCTTGGTAGACCTTACCAGCAGAGACAACAGGAGAATCAGCACCTGTATGGCTAAAGAAGCAAAATGGTCTGAAGCCAGAAAAGAGAAGAAAAATAATGTAAACATCAGCATGGCATACACAAAGTGGAAAGATTTGACAATGGAGAAATTGGATTGGTCAGTGAATTAATTATCATGTAGACTGCTATCTAAGGGGTCTAAAGGGGTCATCGGTTGCAAAGTTCACTTTTACATGTTGTCTGAACATTAATGTGTGTTGGCGGTGTATGTACACATCTACCCTATAATGATTAAAATCCATGCAGTGGTTTCTAATTAATCTGTAATAATAATATCACCTTTTTCAAATCGAGCCACCGACAGAGGCCGCTCCCACGATAGTTGATTGACATAAGCGTCTTACCTCAGACCCGCCCTACATCAGCTGTAACAGTCCGACCTCCATTGTTTCGATGCGAGAGCAGGGATGTAAATTAGACAAGAATATCTCAGATTGAGCAATTGAGGTGTTGTGTTGCTGGATGTAATAATGAACACAGTGGTCATCATTTACTTCCGACATCTGAACCGCTGAAGATGCAGTGGATTACGTTTGTTTGTGAAGGGAATGCACCTCCCGATCTACATATATCAGTCTATGTTTGCATGAATCATTTGTGATCCAGTTTCACTTAGAGCAGAAGTAAGTATAAGGGTTTTTTATGAATCTTTGCGATCACCTTTCCTAATAACGTGCTAGTTAGCAAGTTTAGCGGCTAAATGTGGTTAAAGTAAACAGGCTCATCACTCCACAGAGAGAAGATAGGGGCGGGGCGAGCAGAGCTCATTAACATTTAAAGCAGCCTCGACCAGAACAGGATGATTTTGGCACAGCTGATTTTGACAAGGTAAAAAGGGTGTTGTTTTACGCTACCATTGAGAATTTTTAATCAAAGTATATTATAGACTTTTCATTAAGACCCTAAAGAATCATATCAACTTGTGGAAAATGGGCATTCGATGACCCCTTTAACATGACGCTGTTTTCAACTAAAAACTGAAAACGCGTTATGCATTTTGGCCATTCATTTACACCTTGAAAACGCAAACTTTTGAAAATGGATTTAAAGTGCAAGTTTGATTAAACTTTGAAATCACCAATGAAATCTGGCAACAACTGTATCATAAATGTTGTTTCTTTTGCTCAAATAGCATTAAACAAAAGCTTATATGTCAGGCTAGACCAGCCAGTGTGCATGAGCAGTCCTAAGCGCGCGTCTCAAAATGCTGTTTAAGTAGTAACCGGGACGTCTAACGGCAGCTGCAGTGACGCACTGACTTAACCGATTAGTAATTGGCTCATTTATTCCAGCAGGGCTTCGTGACCATAATGACCATTGCATTTTTTTTAAATTTAAAACTATACAGTCTTTGTATATATAGTCTTTGATTTGATTCTGAAACAGATAGTCCATGATGCCAAACCCCCTCATGGAAGAAGAAAGACATTGTGTTTACAACTGTGACAATGAGCACTTATCAGGATCAAATAAACGGTGGATTTTTGAAAGTATGTGAAATATTAAAAGTTTGCGACACACAATCTTTAAAATACGTCAAAGAGTTTTGCAAACCAGTCTGTTATTGTGGGGACATTTCCACTGCTCTAAACATGACGCTGCACAAAACGAAACGTGATTGGTTGCTTTACCTGTCATTCATGTGGCCTCTTGGGCGGGCCTTCGCCATTCAAAGCGGCCAAGGTTCCCAAACCTTCTGCCATCAGTCTGAAGGTCTGGCTATGCAAGACTACACAATGACAGTCAATGATGTCCTAGTACTATGTGTTTTGGACCCCACTGTCTTTCATTTAAAAAAAAGGAAACAAGTTTGAACATTAAACAGCAATAACATATAATGTAATGTGGCAGCAAGTTTTGCACGAGCACCACCGCTCATGTTTTCTTCAGAAATGTAAAAGGCTAGCTTGAACTGCCTTACTGTTATTGAGTACATTTTGTCTCTTTTCTCTCATACAGAACTTCAGGAAAATGACATGCTTCAGGAAATAGCTGCAAGGAGGGAAAAAAATAAACAATTTCATTCTACCATGTTGCTTTCTCTGCACCTGACAGACGGATTTCATGAGCTTGTTTTGGACTTCCACTTAACACAACTTCACACTGTCCTCTTTGTAATTTGGTCTCAACAAACATAAAATTGCTGGCCGTGTCATATCCTCTGCCCTGCGGGCCTGTCTAGCATGACATCATGTGGTGGGAAAAAAAATTGTAACAGAACAGCCTGTGTATATCAGTTTTGTTCGTGCTGTTAAATGCGATGCCAGTCCAAACACGAAGCGTGCACGCATAGTTTCACACATCGCTTGTATGACGTCTAAACATTGTTGCATTCCAGCAGTATCTGATTAACTTTCTAATCTATGATCTGCGAAAGCATCTCGAACCATCCCGATAGACTGGCCCACATTAATATTCAGATAAACAGCAGTCAAACTGTGTGCCGAAACCAGACTTTTTCCCATGTGCACGCTCTGGAATCTGTGGAATGATTAATTGAAAGGCTGGTCGACAGCATCTCTTGCGTTTTCAAACATTATGGAAAACCATCTGGAATTGAAATATTTTCACCCCTCTGGGTCGCGTGGCATGGCTTGACTCGGTGGGCTACACCCCATTCTGGTAGTATTTAAAGAGGGGCTCTCTGCTCTCCACTCCACTACAGTCCTGCAGTCTGACACAGACACCAGAGAACCAAAACAAACCCGTGGAGTGTGCGCTTCTGTTGGGAACTCTTGGAGGAAATGGCTGGAACAGTATTCATCAGATCATGCATCGTTCTCTGCTTGCTTATACACACGGTGAGTGAACTCAACAGAGATATATTCAAAATAAATGAAGCTCTTTTACAGTAAGCACTGTGCGGACATAAATTAGCTGATTTGATTATATAAAGGAATGATGAATTATTTTACTATCATTTGACAATTATTATTAAACAATCAGTGAGTTGGTTAGTCATAAGTGTAGTTTGAGGTATTTGGTCTAATTAGCATGAATTAAGTGCATTCTAATAAAGTTTCCCATAATAACATTTAATGTTAAGATTATGTAAGTCACTACACTGGTTTGTTTTTGCATGTGACTTTGTGATGCTGTAGACTCCAGTCTACCATTTGAATGAATTGAATGTATTTTACATCATTTTAATATACTTATGCATAATGTAAAAGTTGTATTTAATAAATATGCCTTCTTTATCATTATTTTTCAGTGTACCTAATAAAACTATTTTTGTAAGTAAGAAGTAAAACAAAGATTACTGGAGTGTTTTACATAATATATATATATATATATATATATATATATATATAGTATATATTTTTATATATTTTTATATATATTATATATATATTTTATATTTATATATTATATATATTTATATTTTTATATTATATTTTTATATTTGTATTATATTATTTATTTTTTATATATTATATTTATATATTATATATTTTATATATTTATATATATTTATATTTTTTATATTATATTTTTATACTTGTATTATATTATATATTTTATATATATATATATATATATATATATATATACTATTTCAGTTTTTCAACTTCAAAATACCATGTTTAATTCACTGTTAATACATGTTTGTGAAATTTACTACCAATCACTGAGTGAAAATTGTCTACACCATTTTTTAAACCTTTCATATTTTTTTACACTTTTCAAACCTTATTTTTAAACATGCTTAATTTGTTGAAGTTATGCTACTGTATTTCCAAAACATCACTTTCCACATTACAACAGAGCTATATCTGTAATGCATATTATCTCCCCCTTGTGGCCATCAGGAGTATTGTGCATGGACTGGCCGATCATAGCAATTAATTTGTCCCAGGCAGATACAGACATTTTAGTGCAATCTTGGGAGTCGTTAAAACTGGTATTACCACAAATTTAAAGCTTCTGTTGCAAGCTTAACATTGTGTCATGTTCTGTGCAGGCGCTGTGTCAGGACTGCTCTCAGCCCTGTGACTGCCCAGCTGAGAGCCCTTTGTGCCCTGTAGGCACCAGTCTAGTGCTGGATGGCTGCAGCTGCTGTAAAGTGTGTGC
The DNA here is from genome assembly GCA_012976165.1 of Labeo catla. Lineage (NCBI taxonomy): Eukaryota > Metazoa > Chordata > Actinopteri > Cypriniformes > Cyprinidae > Labeo > Labeo catla. The sequence goes on from VONZ01000038.1 coordinate 1,008,667, forward strand.
CCGACAGGCAGGAGAACCCTGCTCTCTCCTGGAGCCATGTGACCATCATAAAGACCTGTATTGTGACTATGGTGTGCTGAGTGACACTGAGACGGGCATCTGCATGGGTGAGTCTAATGCAGTGTTTAGGAATGTAATTAAGTGTTATGTAAAGAGCATGTATTGCACTACACTTTTTGTCCACAAGTGGGAGCCTCTTAGTGTCAGGAAGTTGTCTTATGCCTGTTGCACATGTTGCAGCTCAAGAGGGTCAGACGTGCGACCTGGGTGGTGTGATTTACCGCAGTGGTGAGACGTTTCAGCCTAGCTGCAAACATCATTGTGTCTGCATGAATGGAGAGATTGGCTGCGTGCCGACTTGTGCCAGCAACATTCGGCTGCCTTCTCCAGACTGTCCCTACCCAAGACGCGTCCAGATCCCTGGCAAGTGCTGCGAGGAGTGGGTGTGCGACCAGATCCCACAGGAAGACACCTTCCAGTCAGCAATGGCTGGCAGGTCAATCGGCAAGTCAACTTTTCTTTCATTTTGCTTCAGTGGGTTGAAACAGCTGGCGTTTTCCCAATCTCTTAAAAGTGCTCCCATTGGGCCTATAAGAGAATGGAACCACCTATAAATTAAATATGATGAATATAATCCCAGACCTGTGACTTTCCAAATTTTGGGTCTTTTGTGCATTGCATGGCAATAATATGCTTTTCAAATTGTTGTGATCACTGATGCATGAATTTAACATGCACATCCTCTTTTTTCAGCATATAGAGAACTGTCCAGTCCAGATGTCCAGCCTGAAAGCGCAAGAGACAACTGCATCGTCCAGACCACTGACTGGAGTGAATGCTCTGCAACCTGTGGCATGGGGGTGTCCTCTCGTGTAACCAACGACAATGAGCAATGCCAGCTGGAGCGGCAGACCCGCATGTGCATGATCCGCCCCTGCAACGCAGAGCTGGAAAAGGACATCAAGGTAAGAGAGCACTAACATATACTTGCCTTGTTCTGTTCTGGCTCGCTAACAGACAGTATGACGTAAATTTCATCTTGAGCGCCGATAATTCGAGCACTCAAAAACAAAAGGTCCTCTATGTGGTGCGCGTACAACCAATGCGTCAGTCCACATTCGCAATCAATAGAGTATGCTTCTAAAAAGGTTAGCACACTCAAGTGTGTGTTATGGAACATGGAAAATTAAGTATGCCGGGTCTTAAGGCCAGAAACTAGAGAGTCTGGAAGATGGCATGCAAAAAAACAAAAACAAAACCAAAAAACAAATAGAAATTGTGGCCACAAAATAAGAATTTATTTCCATGATTATACTACTATTTTCACTTGTTTTAATTGAGTTTAATTGTGGCTGTAAATTAGTAAATAATTGGAATTAATTAGGACAACATGGCCATGATTTACCTAAAACAACGGAACTAATTAATGAATTCTTAATTCATCTGCATTTCTATTTATTTTCTGTCTATACAAAAAATACATTATGCAAGTATTTTGAATGTGATTGCATACTGAAATTAAAGTTCATAATGTGATGCAAGTATGCATTTTCTGTATTGCTGCATGCCATTACTGTAAAATCTGTTGTGCTACCAGTTCATGTCAACCTCAGTTCTGTTTCTGAAAGAAAATCTGTGCAGTTTAGCTACTCAAACCAAACTAGTGTTGGGTACGAGTCCACCTTGTCGAGTCAGAGTCAAGTCCTAGTTTTAATTAGTTGAGTTTGAGTGGGAGACTAGGGTCTTTTTTTACCATAATTTTATGTTGTTCTTTTCATCTTATTTGTTACACATGACATGGATTCATCTGAAAAGTTTCTGCGTCCAAAATGTTTGAGTTCACCCTAGTCCACCCAACTCCAAGTCCATTTGCAATTGCAGTCCAAGAGTGTATTCACACTTTTAGTTTGGTTCGTTTGGTTTGTTTGGTCCGGACCAAAAAGAAAAATGCTACATTTGGTCCTGGTCTGTTTAGCATTCACACTGGCATTTTTGACAGTGAAGCTAAAGATAATGAACCTAAAGGCATAGTGATACATTCACAACCTGATTGGTCGGGTTGAACAGCGTATATTTTGTGACAGAACTCACCGAACACAAACAAAAGGAAAATGTGCGTTCGACTTAACTGCTCAGCGCCGCTTTTTAAGTCGAATACTGCTCCACGTTTGCCCTCTGTTCACTTTGTTTTGGATACACCGCTTGTTCCCTTTGTGAAATCATGTCGCATAGTGTCACATCTTGTCATCACTTCTTGTTTTAGGTTCATTTAAAACTATTTTGTCTGTGTTGCATTCATATGTCATTCAAACCGCATCAGAGTTCGTTTGTAACTGGATCAAGACCCATCTTTTTAGCGGTCTCGGTCCATTTGTTTGGTGCGCACCAGGGTTCGGATGGCAGCGTTCACACTTAAATGAACCGGACTAACAGAGCAATCGCACCAGAGTTTATTTTAATCGAACCAAGCATGACAAGTGTGAACACACCCCAAGTCCAAGTAATCTTCTTAACTAAACTGTCACCATGTTTATAGCTATTTAATAGTACAGACTTTTGAAAGTAAATCAGAAAGTTTACCATGTCTGCATTTCACACCGACTCTCAAACAGTCTGTGTGATATAAGTTTTCATCATCAGCCCAATCCACTGATATCCTAGCACACCATCTCCATGCAGCCTGTGCACACAAAACATAGTGAGTTTAGTGCTTAAAAATAAAGATCCACTAGATCAGGGGTGTCCAAACCTGTTTCTGGAGGGTCACTGTATTGCAAATTAATGGCAGCCGTAATTAAACACACCTGAATCATTTACAAAAACTTGCACTTTTGTCAAAAGTTTGCATTTTTAGACCACCAAAATGGCATTGTCATGTAAACAAACGGCCGAAATGTATAAAATGTTTTCCATTTTTAGATGAAAGTGGTTTTGAGTTTGTGTTTGGCCTTTTTTTTTCATAAAACCCATCAAAAATTAATAGCCCATCTCCTTCTCTTTACAGAGAGGGAAGAAGTGTGTGCGGACCCCAAAGAGCCAGCGCGGGATGCGTTTCGAACTGTCCGGATGCCAGAGCGTCAGGCTGTATAAGCCGAAGTTCTGCGGGGTGTGCACGGACGGCCGCTGCTGCACGCCTCACACCACCGCCACGGCCGAGGTGGAGTTCCGCTGTCCCGAGGGAGACTTTTTCAGGAAGAAGATGATGTTCATTAAGACCTGCTCCTGTCATCACGACTGCCCCCGCGAGAACGATATCTTCCTCGCCTCAAACTCACGGAGAATGATCGGGGACTATGATAATGACATGTGAGGAGCTGACGATCATACACACACACACACACACACACTGACGATCAAGCACATGTGCACATGAGGCAGCTCCGTGTTTTACTGGACCCTGAAATTCTCACGTCTCGTGAGCAGAAAAACGAGAATGTTTGACATGAAGTGGGCATCGATAATGGCCCCGCAAATGTTTCTTCTCTTGTTTTTTATTTTGTGAAGCTCTGAAGTCATCTGGCTGTTTGACTGGTTCTGCTATAGCAGACCTAAAGCACTGAGAACTTTGTGTTAGTAGGATAGTTTACTCAAAAATGACAGTTCTGTCATCATTTACTCAACCTCATGTTGTTTCAAACACAAAAAGAGAGTTTTTGAAGAATCTTGATGCAGCTCTTTACCATACAACGAGAATTCAGTCAGCACATCCATAAAGCTCAGAAAAAGGAGCACAAAGCACCAGAGAACCAAAACTAAAATACAGTCCATGCAAGTCTCTCTATATTCAGATTCTCAAGTCATGATGTAATTCATTATAAAAAACAGACCAAAATTTAAATCGATCACTATGGTCATAATACACTGTCAATATATAGAAAAAGCTGCATGAAGATTATTTTAAAAATTCTCCTTTTGTGTAAAAAAATGGCATGGGTACAGAATACTTTGAGGGTAAACAATTATATATATTATTGATTTTTTAATTGTATTATTTTGGTTATTTTTTGGTAAACTATTCCTTTAAGACATTGTGGACATAGAGTACTTAATTCAATCATTCATATAATGAGTTAATTTCAAGAACGTTTTCCTTGATACAGGAATAGACTGAAATGACAATAATGTAATCATACACTTGATATGTATTTTTTTTTTGTTTAATTTGTCAATCGGGTTATCATTATTTACGATTATTTAACAACTGACCTTAATAACTTTTAATGTTTGTATCTAATTGAACCCAAGCTGTCAAGTATGAAAATCACTAATGAGTCCCAAAGTATTTTGGGAAGAAAACGCTCCAACAAACGAGGCTCAGATAATGAGATACTGCCTAGATGTTGTTTACTGTTTATTTAATAGGAAATGAATGGAAAGGAACTGAACAATGACGAATACACCTTGTGTAAATACTGTAAGAAGACCGTGTACAGATTGTACTAATTTATGTAACTGTCGTTTAACTCTTAAGTGTAGTTTTGTATGTGTACTGTATTACTCTGTGTTCATTGTAATCACCTGGCAATGATACCAGCGAGTCATTTTCTGATGCACTTTTATTTTCCAATAAAGAAATTATATTTTTATATATATTCTGTGGATTATTGATTTTTAAAGTCACTTACTATGGCAACAATAAAAGGCAACTGCACATTTAATGTGATTAATACAGAAGTATTAAGTATTAGAATTAATTGTTACATTATTTAAAGTTTCATGTTATATCTCTAAATTTTTACATTGGAGGAATTAAAAGTATATACTAGCAGTATATAAAGTATACTTTATAATATAAAATTATAAAGTTTATACTAGCAGAACATTTTCTTTCCAAATGAAGTAGATGAAATGTGTGGAAACAGAGAGAGATGGTGCTTAATTTATATTTCTGGCCGAGGCAGAAATATAAAGCCTTTGCTGCAGTTGTTGTGTTACTGAGGTTGGCTCGCAGGCAGGCGGCTCGTTCAGCTAATCTGCAAAGTGACTGTCTATCTGCAGCTGAGACAGTGGCTAGCATAACAACATTAATTTACACTTGTCTATCTTTTTAATTAAAAAAAAAAAAAAAAAAAAAAGTGGTTACAGCGAGACACAACGGAAGTGAATGGGGCCAGTTTGGCCAAAACATTACTCATTGTTTCAAAAGTACTAAACACTCTAAAATTATTTTTGTGGTAATTAACATAATGGTAAAAAGAGCTTAACTGAATGCAGAATTGAAATTCTGTCATCATTTACTGACCGTCATGTTAATTCAAACCTATAAAACTTGAGCTGTATGGAAGTGCATGGATCAAGGTTTATGAATAAGAGATTAAATAATTAGTTCACTTCCAGAATAAAAATTTCCTGATAATTTACTCACCCCCATGTCATCCAAGATGTTTATGTGTTTCTTTCTTGAGTCAAAAATTAATTAAGATTTTTGAGAAAAACATTCCAGGATTTTTCTCCATATAGTGGACTTCAAAGGGATCCAGTGGGTTGAAGGGTTCAAATTGCAGTTTCAGTGCAGTTTCAAAGGGCTCTACATGATCCCAGCTGAGGAATAAAAAATGAAAGTTTATACAGAGGAGAGCGGGGATGAAAGAAACAAAGCTAGTTTCTCAGAGCCCAGACTATATTTGCTTCTGACAGCACATTCAGCACACAACCCTTGATGGAGCTGAGAAATATCACGTGATTTCGTCATTGTTTCCAGCGGTTAGGTGCGGAAAGCAGTTTTCGAATACAATAAGTAAATTATGGAAGCGATAATTTTTTTCAACTTAGTTGTGTTGTGTTTCTCGTTTCATGTGTCACAGTAATTATCAATCTACATGTTATTTAGTGCTGTAATACATCCTGGAATTTGCCTTTTCAGAGTTTTTCAGTAGAAGTAAATCGGATTTAAATGTCAGGAGTTCCTGTTGGGATGAAAGTAACGCTTATTACTTTTGTCCCCCTACAGTGACAACAAAGTGTTTCGTTTGTCCCGCAGCATGCTAATTTGGTGACTTTCTGTGTCTTGCATCATTTATTAAAACGTTTATTATAAATGTTTATGTTGTATTATACCAAATGAATATGCCAAGAGTGACGGACAGAAAGACAGACAGAGGTCTGATTCAGCCACATGTTCATAAGTTCATCTGTCAGGATTATCAGTCTTAGGGGTGTTGCTACATCGCATTTATGTCATATTTAGGTTTTAGCCACACCTTAGCTTTTCCACCTCCACCTATGAATTTGCAGTGATGTTTTTATGCACATTTTGAATTTATGCATACAAACAACTGGATGGAAACATGAATAGGCCTACTGTTAAATTATGTTGAGAATTTATATTATGCTAATTTAATTTAATTTTCATATTGTTCATTCTGTTAAACAAAATGTTTTATAAAAATAAGTTGAATAAATAAATAATTTAAACAATTCAAGTTTACAGTCAGGTTTTGAAACATTTGATGAAACTTAATTTTAAAAGGAATTTTTTTTTTTTTTGCAAAGATTAAGGACAAAATATGTTTGCAGTTACATATTAACAAGGTCATAGTCATGTATATTTATTATAAAAACAAGAGTAACACAAAAATCTAGCTTGTATTGTTGTGTTACTTTCGTCCCAACCAACGGGGTCGAAAGTAAAAATGTGTAACTTATGTTCAAACTGAAATTATACTTAAGTCTTTCTACATTTTCACAAGATACCACCTGGTATTAATAGACCACACTTCTGAGTTATAGGCCACAGCAAAAATATATCTCTGTCTACAACTCTATCTTTCTAAATTATGTTTTTCTGAAATATGGTACTTTCGTCCCTGCTCTCCACTACTTTTTAACCACAAATGCTTGTCTTGCACCAGCCCGACGAAAGAAAGTTAAAGTAAAACAACAAGGTTGGATGATTTTGAACTTGAATGAGAAAATTAGATGGAGTTTTTCGCCCTACCCTAAGTTTTTGAACCAAAGTATACAGAAGAAGAGCTAACTGAGCGTGACTTTTCTAATGTGAATACGTAATGCATGAAGGCGTACATGTGCATCGCAGAGCTAGTGCAAGACGAACATTTGTTACAAGTATATTTACAAGGTATATATATATATATATATATATATATAAATATATTTTTTTTTAATGACTGATGATTTCACTAGATAAGACCATTATTCCTCATCTGGGTTCGTGTAGAGCCCTTTGGAGCTGCACTGAAGCTGCAATTTGGACCTTCAACCCATTGGGAACCATTTCCATCATATAGAGAAAAATCCTGGAATATTTTCCTCAAAAACCTTAATTTCTTTGCCAGACAGAAAGACATGGGGGACATGGGGGTGCATAAATTATCAGGACATTTTTATTCTGGAAGTGAACTATTCCTTTATATTAAATCTCTTCATACATATATATATATATATATATATATATCATATGTCATATAAAGCAGGGGTTCTTAACTACAGAGTTTAGCTGCAACCTTGAACAAACTCACCTGTCTGTAACTTTTATTGAACCTAAAGGCCTTGATTAACTTGTTCAGGTGTGTTTGGTTAGAGCTGAACTTGAGAACCACTTGAGTCATATGATTACTTTTACAGTTTTTTCTGGCACTATTTTAAGCTTTAAATGTTTGGCCCTTTCAAGATGTAGATGTGTTTGTGAACAGTGAATGGGTGCTCAAACAGCTGATAAAAATCCAGTAATCCACTTGACTCCAGTCCATCATTTGGCATGTTGTTAAAGTGAAAATCACATTTAAATCCATTATGTTTTAACCTTTGTTTCTGGTCAAAATATGATTCCATAATCCATAATAACACTTCCTCCAGCAAAAAGTAACTTCCTCCATCTCCTGTTGTCTTCTCACATTAAAAATCCACATACAACTTTTCCACTGCATAAATAATTATTATGGTTAGAGTACTCATAATTTAGTGGAAGCCACAGTTTGAAGTTAAAAAAAATCTTGAGGGACTTGTTTATTACAAACATGCAGCTTGTGGATTACTTACGTGTGGAATATTATGTCTTTTTTTTTTTTTCTCTCTCTATATTCAGATTCTCAAGTCATGATGTAATTCAGCTTTTTCGATTCTGATGGCACCCATTCACTGCAGAAGATCTATTGGTGAGCAAATTATTTAATGATAACTTCTCCACATCTGTTTTCAGGCTTTCATTTTTGGTTTAACTATTTAACTGATATTTTAGTAGTTCCATAATGCAAACACAAATGACTTCTAAATGAATTAAGTTTAATTTTTCATTTTCATTATGCATTTTTTTTCTATTATTATTATTTTTTTCCCCACTTGTGCAAAATATATTTTTCTTTTTGTTCTTTTGCGGGCAAGGTTTGATTGAGTAGCCCTACAGGTCTCTTCTAGAGTATCCAAAGGTTAAATGTCTAGATCAAGGGCTCAGTGGTAGTCCATACACTAACCCTGCTGAGGTTTGAAGCTACAGCCAGTTTCCAGATCTTTTACAACCACATCACCCACACAGCAGAAAAGGAATCGTGATTAGGGCGCATCATCAGAGAAGAGCTGTGACGCTCGCCTACGAAAGAGCACAGCGTCGACAAAAAACAGTATTATTGTGCTGGAAAACCACCGCACGGGGATAAAGGACAGCGCCTTCTCTTCGCCTCAGGTAATCACTTACCGTTTCTGGGTTCCATTTAAGTCGGCCGGTCAGAATAGTCAACGAAAATATCAATGACTGGTAGCGGTATTTCGAGTACAGCAGAGGCGCGACCGCTTATTACTGAGGTGTAACGTGTGATGCTGATTGACAGATAATGTTGCTATAGTTACAGCAGTGACCGTTAAGAGCCGTTCGCGCCGTCAGCTGGATAAGCGCGCGCATTAGACCCATGCAAATAAAACACATTAAATTCATTTCCAGCTGGAAACAGATAGAGATGACCATTCTGCTCGTGTTAGCACGGTTAATATTATTGCATTATTTTGGCGTGAGTTCTGTCATTTCGATGCGGTGCTGGATCGCCGGATTGTCATTTTATGTTTCTATTTCGCAATATCCAACCATTTAGATTAGTTTCAGGCGCGTAATACAGATTTGAAGCATATGGCTCCGTTTCTATCCGTGTCAGCAGCTGTGAGTTATGTAATGCATATGCATTATTGTGGTGTTATTTATCGTACTGCAGAGAAATGAGCAATCTCTCGCTCATCTCCCCCTCTCTTAAATGTCCTGTGGATGTAAACATGTGCTTGAGGGGGAAAAAAGACCAGTTTAACGCAAATGACCAGTATTTAGATCAATTTTTGTTTTACAGCTGTTTTTAGACATTTTGCAAATACAAGCTCATGTCTTCATGGTGAAAATTGTTGTGAAAATCATCCAAGTGGTTAACGAAGTGTTACATTTTCTTTTATAACCTTGTGAGGTCATAAGAATCCCTAATTGTGGGAAAATTGTCTTCTTGATGGTGTGAATTGTGATAGCGTTGTACAGATGTGGCCGAAACCCTCACCCTCTCCAACCCCATAAAACTAGGTTAAAATCAAAACCCTGGAAATACAAGCATTTTTAATGGAACGCATGCACCATACAACAACTTTTCAAACTCCATAACCCTTGAAACATGTTACATCACAGTGTAGGAAAAATTGGGAGAAGTGGAGAAGAAGAGTGAACTAAATGTATTATTAATGGCCAGGGAGGTTTTGCTTTGCATGTGTTACAGCATAGCAAATGGCACAGTTCCAGTCAAACAGATGCAAAACCCTGAACAATGCATACATTATGCTGGGTTCAGTCAGAGGGATGGGCGTATGGTCAGGTTATATGAACATGTTATGTAATGTATTAAAGTGCAGGTGCATTAGGGTCTGGGTGCACAACCCTGGAGGTTTATATTGTTCAATGTAGGAACTATAGAAGGAAAAGGCTGAGGTGGGCATTGTTTTATGAAGTGCAGAGTAGCTGGAAGTGGTGGTAAGTCTGTATGGGGGATTTTTAGTGTGATATTTTAGTGTTACAACTGTGTTTTTTTTTAGATCAACAATGTGCTTTAGCGTTTTTGATGTGTTGTTGTAGGGTGTTGTCTTCCTGCTGCTTTGCTGATGTGCTCAGTATGGGATTTCAGCATTGTTATTTATGAGTCCAATAATAGCTGTGTCGTCTGCATATCTGAAGATTTTATTGAGCTGTGATGGGATGTGAAGTGGATGGTCTAGAGAGAAAACAGCAGAGATGAATTTTAAGTTTAAAGCTGAATGCTGATTGTCATATCCGCTCTTGTTCAGGGTTTAAGACGGTAATCATATACAGTTATTTTTCTGTCATTTCAAGTTTTTTGGACAACTAAGTCATGCATTAAAAATATGCATTAGACCAAAAGGCATTTACAAATGTATTTATAAAAATAGACATAACAATATATAAACTATAAATTAAATAATTAAATTAAAAGGGTTAATTAAAAATTAAAATTTTGCATAACCTAATGTAATTTCAAACCTGTATTTGAAATTACTGACTTGCTTTCTCCTGTGAAACACAAAATAAGAAATTTATGTTGGTAACCAAACAGGTTCAGTTACCACTGACTATTGTATATATGAAAAAAAAATGTTCTCGGATGAATTAACCCATTTTTCACTCTGCTAGTACACCTGTGATCAAAAATCACCAACACCAGCTGAAAGGGCTAAAATGTACATAAATTCAAATTAGCATATCACTCATGTTTTGTTTTGTTTTTGATGAGTTATTTAATACAATGACATTTTAAATGTGAGAAAAAGACAGTTAATTGCATGTTACTTACTGTACAATTAATAGAAAAAATGCATTATAGTTGAATTTTATGTTCAGTGCAATTAATTAAAACTTGAATTTAGTTAAGGAGTACTTTTTAAGTAAGACATAAGTTCAGAATTATTCTATTGTCTTTGAAATATGGTTAAAGTATAACTGCTGAATGTACTGACAAGTATCTATGATAAATTAAAACACATTAAGTACATTTTTTAAAAGTCTGCTTAAGAGTGTTAAGAAACATAGCCATGAAAGTGCCTCTCTTTAAGTACACTTAAGTGCCCTTTTATTTTGTTAATATTTTATCTCCAAGTTCAAAATAAAAAAAAAAAATACACTTTTAAGATTTAAAGTAAATTACAAGTGCACATTCAATCAGCACACTTCATTTTTACAAGGGTTGTCAGCCCTGACTCTGAAGTGATGCTTTCACTGATGTGTTATATAATACTTCAGGCAGTATTGCAGACTATTGCACTTTTATCACTGCTCACCAATGTCAGAAAGTGAATACAAACTCATCCTTGTTTGTGTGGAATTAGGCTTAAAGAAATTTACTTTCAGAACAAAAATTTGCAGATAATTTACTCACCCCCTATCATCCAAGATGTTCATGTCTTTCTTTCGTAAATAAATTATGTTTTTTGAGGAAAACATTTCTGCATTTTTCTCCATATAATGGACTGATATGGTGCCCCGATTTTGAACTTTCAAAATGCAGCTTAAATGCGGCTTCAAACGATCCCAGCCAGAGGAAGAAGGGTCTTATCTAGCGAAACGATCAGTTATTTTCATTAAAAAAAAAATACGGTTTAAATACGTTTTAATCTCAAACACTCATCTTGTCTTTCTCTCCCTGAACTCTGTGTATTCTGACTCAGGACAGTTAGGGTATGTCGAAAACCTCCAATCGTATTTTCTCCCTCAACTTCAAAAATCATTTCAAAATCATCCTACATCACTGCAGAAGTACCGACCCAGTCTTTGCAAAGTGAAAATCAAACACCGTTAACAAGAAAGGTAAAACAGCTATATACGATGATTTTAAAGTTGAGGGAGAACATGAGATGGGAGTTTTTCGACTGTCATGAACCGGAACAAAAACAGTCCAGGCAGAGTAAGACAAGATGAGTGTTTGACATTAAAAAGTATATAAATTGTATTATTTTTATTCAAATAACCGATCGTTATGCTAGATAAGACCCTTCTTTCTCGGCTGGAATCATCAATAATGTTTGTGGTGAAATCTTAATGTAATTACATGGTATTATGCTATAGAAGCTAGGAAAACTAGTTCTCAGGTTGTCGAGGCATGGATTTTACCTGTGTATTAAATGCTCCTCTGTAATCCCTACTTAGAATTAGAAAGTGTTAGCAGTATTTAACAAAGGCATAGAGTGAAAGGTAGCTGTTAAGCTCAAAAAAGTACAAAAAGTACCATAAAAGTTTTGTGTACTATATTCAAAGTCCTCTGAAGTCATATGATAGCTTTGAGTTATTTTTATCTAAAAACCTTTGACTTTGTATCCATACCGTCCGCTTGTGATCAAATCATGTTGTTCATTATCTTCTGTAAATGTAATTCAGGGAAGCAAGAAAGGCAGTGGAGACGGGGATCATCAGGATAATGAAACATGAAGCACCTGTCTTCAGCTTAATGGGAGTTTGGTTTCATTCTGGGCAACATTAAATATTTAACATTACTAGTGAGTGATAAGAGCAAGAGAAAGTATTTATAGAGAGCTAGCTCATATTTTCACTCTCTCTGTTCTGTCTCCTATTTTTTCAGTCTGCAGAGGCAGAGAGAACTGTCAAAGTTGACTGGTTTTAAAGTAGCACTTGGAAGGAACAGAAAAATCCCTCTTACATTTTTCTCTTTAGTATGATTGACCACACTTTAAACTGACACGTGCCTTTTTAATGGTTTAGTGCAGTGATGCTGCAAACTTCTAACGGAGCCTCAAAAGGACTTCTTCATTCAAGAGGAATCACGCAAAAATGAACATTTGCTTAAAATATACTCACCTTCAGGCCATACAAGATGCAGATGAGTTTGTTTCTGTATCAGAACAGATTTGGAGAAATTTAGTATTACATCAGTTCCTCAGTGAATGGGTGCCATCAGAATGAGAGTCTAAACAGCTGATAAAAACATCACAGTAATACACAAGTAATCCACACCACTCCAGTCCATCAGTTAATGTCTTGTGAAGTGAAAAGCTGCATGTTTGTGAGAAACAAATCCATCAAGGTGTTTGAACTTCAAACTAGTGTTGGGCATATTCTCAATTTTCATATCGCCCTATCGTCAGCCTGTGAGATCGCCAATACACGATACTATCGTGCTATTTTATTTCATTATTTACTTGGTTTCATTGCCGGTGTTATGCCAAATTCTGACCCCTGCCAGATTACTACCCCCCTAGTATTGGTAGGTTTAGGGTTTGGTGTGGGGGAGGGTTTAGGATTAGGAATGGGAGTAGGATTAGGCAATCATGTAGCGATTTAAACGAGAGGGGGTAATAATTTGGTAGGGGTCGAAAATGGGCACAACACCAGCAAATAAACCAACACCAGCATAAGGCTGTGCAGACTTTATGCACTTTAATAGTACCATAAGTGAACAGAATAGTACATCACTATGATGAATACATTTCTTACCCCTTATTTACACTGCAAATGTCTGCGGTGCTAAGGGGAGCCGTTTCCTCCTAAACGAGTTACAGTGCCCCCCCTTTTCCATCCTCTCCCCTTCTTGCTGAACCGGATCGATTTCAAAAGTGAAATAAAACCGGAAAAACAGCGCGCATTAGAAAGCGATTGTGCGCTTTCGCGAGCATCAGCAACTGCACGCAAAAACAGATAACACGTTGTGTTTATACCAGCCACCTCGCGGCAAGAGTCTGAAGCGTCCCAGAAGCGGCTCTCCGCACTGCATCGCTAAAGTTAGACGCCTAGTCTATTTTTGACGGATAATAATAATAATCGTCTTGTTATCGTCAAAGGCATCAGCAACAGGCGATATCTCTGACTGTCGTCGATACACGATACTATCGTCCATCGGCACAACCCTCAAACTGTCCATAAGGTCCATAATCCGTAAAACAGTTCCACCAGTGAAAAAAAAAGTCAATTTCCTATTGTCCTTTACATCAGTATCCACAAGTTTCAGGGGGGCGCTACTGTAAAAAAGAACGTGGGTACAACTTCCGGCGAGGTGGCGGACGTAGTATACCAGTGGTATTTTGTGTGCTAATTAGCGAAGAGGCTAAGTGTTTTTTAGACCATTGTTTACTTTGTAAAGATGCACACCTTTATGAGAGATGTCATTACGTTCTTATGGACAACATATGCTTTTCGAATTTGTGTTATTAGCCATTTTGGATCGCTAAATCTCGAATGACTGTCAACTAGTGAAATGACATTTGAACCGATACTTCAGAGCTTGTGTTAAAGGGCATGCCAGATAAAGCCTCCATTCGAGGCTTGTTAACGTAGAAATCCCTTTCGTAAAACCCTCACTTTCTGTCCACTCATGTGCGCGATTCACTTTGCGTGTACATTTTAGACCCCAAGATCTTACTTTGCGAGTATATTTTCATTGGGACCCATTTAATAATTACATTTTTAAATATCCAGTCATACAAGTAATATGAAGAATACAAATTATTTCAGGAAAATTTAATATATGCCATATACAATTAATATATGTGTACACTATTGTTATATTACATCATATTGATATTCGTACTGACATTTAACGGCACTGTTCTGTAAACTGTGGTGAATGCGTCTTCCGACGGAGCTTTAGACTTTTGGCTGCTTTATTTTTACTAACCACCAGATCGCGCTGTTTTCGACACTCTCGGAGCTTTGAATCTTTTCCCGAAACAGTCAGAGGAAAGTCTCGGTGCTTCACGAGGCTTCATTTGCCCGTCACTCCTGTCAACTGTTAAATGAATGAGTGTCACGTCCCGCTTGTTTACTTTGAACCGGAAGGTTCTTTACTGGCATTAATGGTTCTATGAAGAACCTTGAATATCCATGGAACTTTTCAAATGCAGAAAAGGTTCTTTATAGTCAAAAAAGATCTTTAGATTTTAAAAATGTTCTTCAAAATGGTTCTTTTTGGAACTGTTCACTGAAAGGTTCTTTGGGGAACCAAAAGTGATTCTTCTATGACATCAATGCAAAAACACCCTGCTGGAAACTTTATTTTTAAGAGTAATATTATGAATAGAAAATGTATTTTAGCAATGGTTTGAAGTTAAACAACATTTTAATGATGGGTTAGTTTTATCAGCTGTTTAAACTCTCATTAAATTCCTAATTTTAAAAGTGTGATTTTTTTAGACCTAGGAAAGTCATATAAATGAATAAAATAGTAAATCTCCATGGGTATTTTTATGATGAATGTTCAGTTTTCTAGTTATGCCATACTCAAAATATTTTATGATGTAGACATTGTATTTTTTTCTTTTTAAATCCTTGAATCCTTTAAATCCAGTGAATCCCTAATGACTGGAAGTGAATATTGTAGTAGACAATGAAGGGCTTTGGAGTGAATGATTTTTCATACAAAAGAGAGTGAAAATGTGCTTGAAATCAAACTATTTTAATAATATATTACCATAAAAGCAAGAATATTAAAAAAAAAAAAAATGAATGTCTTCCAAATGTCTTTTGAATTTCAATAGTTTGATGCTATTTGCTGGCAGTAATTCAGTGCACAAATGAAGAGTTTATTTGCAAAAACAGATAACTTGTTTTTTTTTTTTTTTTTTTAAATGTTCAAAAATCATGTTTTTATAGGCTGTCATGTTTGTATTGTGTTTTGATTGAGATAAATTGGAATGAATGGGAAAAAAATGGCATAAAAATTTTTTTTTTGAAAATTTGAATGAGGACATCAGTTTCTATTAAATGACAGATAAACAATTAAACAACAACATCTAAGTATATATCTTATTATGTATTTCTGATGAGTTTTCTCTGCTTCTCTTTTTTCTGTTTCGCATCTGAACTGGATCCTCCTTCATTGGCTGCTGATGTCATTGGAAATGGTCTGGTGTGATTTGTGGTGAGTCTGTCATTTTACTTCTAATGTTTATATTGAGATTTGCAAAGCTCAGCAGAACAAAAACCAGTCTTTCGTTGCTGCAGGTCACCGTATGCTTCCCTCAGAACTCACATTTGTTTAATGCAGTGAGGGATCAGTCTTCCCTGTGCTAAATACAGAGTGCATAAAGCAGCATGAAAGCAGAATGTATGCTCTCTTCTGCACTGATTTCATAACACTGGCTAAGCATAAATTTTGGTTAAGAAATACTAAAATTGCTTTTAAAACAGTAATTCATAAAGTGGAAATCTCACCGTCTGACACAGACAGATGGAATCAGATCAGTGTATCTGTCCTGTCAGAGATGAGGCCTGAAACATTAAACCTGAGGATGATGAAGAGACACAGGTTATCAGCACATCACTAAAAAGCCTTTTCACAGTGTTCAGATGCTGACAGATGGTGGGAAGTGGGAGCAAATGAGAGATAAACAGAGTGTAAAGACAAAACATTGCTTAGGATAGAGTTTGTACTTGCCTATTAAATGGCTATTAAAAGGTTAAGAAAGTGATTTAATGCTTTAATGATGAAATTATTGTAAATTCTTATATTTGTAGTTGCTTGACTGTATTGTAATACTTCACAACAGATTTGAGGGTTTTATGACTGAGTCATTTGTAAATATGCGTCTGTTTCATTGCTGAGCACAAAGCCAAAGTAATTACATCAAATAAAGCATCTGCAGGGTTTAGCGTGTCTACTTTCAGTGACCCTTGCAATCTTTTAGCATTTACTGCAATTATATTTTCTTTAAAGCATTGGTGACATGATAAATCAGTATATTAAATACACTCAAAGTGTACCTTATTTTACAAGTGATCGAGTTCATTGGGTCATTAAGAAGCTATGGTATATTAATGTTCGAGTCATTTTAAATACTATTCATTTTATGTTTGTTTATCATTGACAGTGTACGATTTATGTAGAATTTCTTTTTTATTTTCGAAAATCTGAAAAATATTGCAAATAGGGTGAAAACCTAATTACTGTTTGAAATGAAAACTTAAAATCAGTAGGATTTTTTAAATCTATTTTGTTCCATTTGAGCTTTTTTTAATGGATTGTTTCATTTTTTTGGGTTGTGTCTTTGGACTGTAGTCTTTTTTTGCTGTGGTCTTGAAGGATCTTGCCTTTGATTCATCATTTGGATAAATGTAAAAGTTATTATTATTATTATTTAATTCAGCACATTTACCACTGGCTTAATTCTAGCCTCTGTCTTCAAAATTGATACAATTTTAATTCAAGCACTTTATAGGAAAATATCGTAGTATTTTTGATTATGCAGAATAGCGATATATGTGACCCTGGACCACAAAACCAGTCATACGTAGTACAGGTATATTTGCAGCAATAGCCAAAAATACATTGTATGGGTCAAAATGATCGATTTTTCTTTTATGCCAAAAATCATTAGGATATTAAGTAAAGATCATGTTCCATGAAGATATTTTGTAACTTTCCTACTGTAAATATATCAAAATAGTAATTTTTGATTAGTAATATGCATTGCTAAAAACTTTGGTTGGACAACTTTAAAGGCTATTTTATTTTGATTTTTTGCACCCTCAGATTCCAGATTTTCAAATAGTTTGTATTTTGACCAAATATTGTCCTATCCTAACAAATCTACATCAATGTAAGCTTATTTATTCAGCTTTCAGATGATGTATTGTTGGGGGTATGATGTAAGTTACCCTTATGACTGATTTTGTGGTCCAGGGTCACATATGAGAAATTTTATTTGCCTTTTTTTTGTGACCCAGAGATGACCAAATCATAATGAGCAAATATTGGCGCTCATGTTATTCTACATACTGTCAGCAGATGGTAGCAGAGAGTCAGATGAGGAAATGGAGGAACAGGTGGCCACTGGTTTGAGCTCTGGATTAACAACATGCAAACAGAAAAAAAAACAAAAAATTCATCCCAGGAGGAAACAGCGAAACTCAAAAACACCCAGAGGAAGAGAGCATGTACAGTGGATGTTTTTATCACATCAACCTTTTTTGTTCCACACATTTTCAAATAACATTATCCAAAAAAAAGGCATAATACTGATAATATGTTTCTTGTCATTCTATGTACACTGTCAGCCAATAACTTATTATAAAAAAAGTATCTACTAACTATTCAAGGCTGCAATAAATACATTAAAACAGTAATATTGTGAAATATACTGTGATGGTTAAGCCAGATTTTTTAACGTCATTACTCCAGTCTTCAGTGTCACATGATCCTTAAGAAATCATTCAATAAGCTGATTTGCTGTTCAATCTTTATTTTATTTTATTTTATTTACTCTTATTCAACAAGGATGCATTGAATTAATAAAGTGATATTAAAGATATTTATAATGAGCTTTCTATTCATGAAAGAATCTTGAACAAATTATTACGACTTCCAAAAAAACTATTTAGCAGAATTACTATTTTCAAAATTGAAAATAAGAACCATTATTAATAATTGAGCACCATAATAACTGAGCAGCAAATCACCATATTACAATTTCTAAAGGATCATGTGACACTGAGGACTGGAATAATGAAAATACTGAAAATTCAGATTTGACCACAGAAATAAATTACATTTTAAAATTTTTTCACATTGTAATAATATTTTGCATTATTACTGTTTTTTACTGTATTTTTGATCACATAAATGCAGCCTTTTTTGAGCATAAAAAAGTAAGAGAGTGGAAAAAAAAGCATAAAAACAAAGTTATTCCAAGCATATTGCTGTTTATAATTACATTAAAGTGCTATGTGGATTACTATACGTGACCCTGGACCACAAAACCAGTCTGAAGTAGGGCGGGTATATTTATAGCAATAGCCCAAAATACATTGTATGGGTCAAAAATATCGATTTTTCTTTTATGCCAAAAATTATAAGGATTTCAAGTAAAGATCGTGTTCCATGAAGATATTTTGTTAATGTCCTACCATAAATATATCAAAACTTAATGTTTGATTAGTAATATGCATTGCTTAAAACTTAATTTGGACAACTTTAAAGGTGATTTTCTCAACATTTTGATTTTTTTGCACCCTCAGAGTCCAGATTTTCAAATAGTTGCATCTCGGCCAAATATTGTCATATATTCTAACAAACCATACGTCAGTGGAAAGCTTATTTATTTATTTAGCTTTCAGTTGATATATAAATCTCACATTCAAAAAAATGACGCTTTTTGTGGTGCAGGGTCACATATGTAAATGTAACACTATGACTAAAGTCTCTATAAATCCCGTGAGGCTCAGAAACACAGCCAGTGTGCTGACGATTTTTGACTGCACTAACGATCCCCAAAATCTCTGGCCCATATTAGCGTGAGCTCATCTGACATGACATCATTCATCCTCCGGTCGGACGTCTCCTATGGCCTGTCAGGTTAGAGGTATTTGACTAATGATGTGGTGGTCGACAGAGCAGTAATTAGGCTTTGGTGCCCAGCTGGTGCCACTACCACAGATGTTAATAGAGAGGATCTGGGGGCGGGGTGGAGATGCGGAAGGTTCTGGAAGGATGGGGTGGGGTGGGGTGTGACTGTCTCCCCTCTGTCGCGCCCATCTCTGGGGACTCTGCCTGTCTGGTTGGTGCTGTCATTTTGTTTTAGCAGAAAGCACCTGCCCTTTAAATTAGTGATGGGAATGGGCCATTCTCCTGACGTGGGAAACCACAGGAGATAAGAATGTGACAGACAGAGATCCATATACGATTAATTATCAATCAACCAGCCTCTTATAAAAGATCCAGTTATGTTTTTAAAAAGGACAACGTTTTATGACATCCCATGAGGCATCACAGGTTTTAAAATGAATCATATTTGCATCATATTTGAAGTATTTTTTTTCTTCACTCATAAAAACAGCTTAAGAGCATAAAAAAGCTTCCAACAGTGGGGTTTTCTCAGTGATCTCATAGAAGTACCATGTAAAACGTTCTAAAAAGAACCATTTTTTTCTTAGTGTGAACATTTGAATATTCTAAAGGACCTTTATGTAGAATCTTTTGTGAAAAGGAAAAATTCCTTGGACATTAAAGATTTCTCATGGAACCATCAATGCCTATAAAAAACCTTTTCCTTTTATGACTGTTTGCTGAATGCTAAGAATTTACCTCCACACCAAAACAAATAAATGTGTGCAAATAAAAGTGCACATGCACTTTTTGTATGTGCAGTCACTAGGGTGGCACCATAATGCATTATTTAGTAGTAGTGATGGATGATGGCGTATTTTGAGGGCAAGGGAACACACCCAACCCTCCAGTCATAATTATTGTGTGGTTTGACAAAACACTGAGATTTACTACAATCCAATGGAGACATTAGATGTCCATTAATGGCAGGAGACACCTCATAACTGAACCTGAATTATGCAGTTTATATCTGAGATTTGTGGCAATAATTTATTTATTTTGCTTTAAAAGAAATGGCAATGAAATGCACAAAATAATAATAATAACAACAACAATAACACACTGTCATTCAAAGGTTTGGGATCAGTAAGATTTTTAATTTTTAATAAGACGTCTCTTATGCTCATCAAAGTTCCATTAATTTGATCAAAAACAGAGAAAAAAGTAACATTACGAAATATTATTGCAATTTAAAATAACCGTTTTCCCTTTTAATATACTGCAAAATTTTATTTATTTCTGTGATGCAAAGCTGAATTTTCATCAGCCATTAATGTGTCACATGATCCTTCAGAAATCGGTCTAATATGCTGATTTATTACTTTACTTTTATTATCAATATTTTTTTGGAAGCTGTTGTACTTTTTTCAGGATTTTTTAATGAGTAAAAAGTTTAAAAGACCAGCATTTATTTAAAAAAAAAAGAAATATTTTCTAACAATATAAGTCTTTACCATCACTTTTTATGAATTTAACACATCCTTGTTGAATAAAAGTATTAATTTCTTTCAAAGAAAGAATGAAAGAAAACATTTACTGTCCCCAAACTTTTTTTTTTTTTTAAATAAATGCTATTCCTTTTAAACATTTTATTCATAAAAGAATCCTGTAAACAGTATCACAGTTTCCAAAATAAAATAAAATAAAATAAAATAAAATAAATTTAAAAAACTGTTTCCAACATTCATAATAAATTTAAATATTAGAATGATTTTTGAAGAATTATGTGACACTGAAGACTGGAGTAATGATGCTGAAAATTCAGCTTTGCATCACAGGAATAAATTCTATCTTAAAGTATATTGGAACAGAACACCACTATTTTAAATTGCAATACAATTTCATAATACTACTGTTTTTTTTTCTGTATTTTTAATCAAATAAAGCAGCCTTGATGAGCAGAAAAGACTTCTTTAAAAACATCTATTTAAAAATTTTATTGATCTTAAACTTTTGAATGGCAGTGTACGTAACAAAACAACAACAACAATGAAATAAAATAAAAATAAAGTAAGTATGTTTGTTTACGCTACCACAAAAACAGCAAAACCTTTATTGGAAGTAGTTGTGATTAAATGAGTGTGATAACACTTGCCCCTTAAAATGTGTGGCTTTTATTTTATTTAAGGGTTGTAAAAGCTAAAAAACAGTGTTTCAATCAGGAAACAAAGTAGCATCTAAAACAAAACAGCTACAAAACAAATCCATTTGATCCCGTTTCTAAGTCTCCTTGGTTACGATGCTGCTAACAGCCTTAGCGCCAGGGACCGAAGCTCAGTGATCTCGCGTCTGATTGGCTCATTCCAACCTCCGCTCGCCTCCCATTGGTCGCCTTTCCAAATACGCTTGGCTCATTGCATAGCTAGCCCCCCCTTTTTACTAGAATCTAAACACCGTTTTAAAAAAGCTTGGATAATTTTCTACATGGGTTTGCTTGTGTGATATCTGTGGGAAAGCGGTTTCAGGATATTTTGTAGTGGAATATTTCTACCCGTTGATGAATTAAAAGGAAAGGTAAGAGGGGGATCTCGCTGCTGGATTATGTATTGTGTGATGCTCGGGAGGACGGGAATCTGTTGACATTTTTTTTCACATTCGGCGCCATTTTCAGACATTCCATTCAGGCGCACCTGCTCACCCATTATGACTCTCAATATCAGAGCTTTGTGATGGACAGCTGTCAGAAAAACTACTAAAGCTGTAAAGTTACAGTCGTTTGATGAGCGCTCTGATTTATTGTATTGTTTCGGTGCTCTGTTGGCGGGCTGTCCGCATCTCGCATAGGTTTGATAGTTAATAACACTCAGTACAGGCAAATGTTTTGGTTTTTAAGCGTTTCGATTAGAAATATCACAATTTAGTTGCGAAATGTATCATTTCTGTGCAGTTTTATGTCCGTTCGGTCGTGTCGGACGAAATTGTCCCGTGAGGCTGTGAGAGAATCAAGCGCACGTTTACTTCAGGCAGGTGTATTTACTATAAACAACGTTACATTGCTATTTCAGTGTTTATTACTAAGGCTGGTTGTGCAGAATACGGTTGTAGCTTGTTTTGATAGGGGTAGATAATTAGATGATCTCAAGTTACCTTTGTTCTTCTACTCTTTCTTTCTTTCTTTCTTTCTTGTTCGCCATAAAAATGTCAGGTAACCTAAAGCATGCTTCAAATAGTAACATCCAAATCAAGATTTTATTCAATATTAATTAACAGGACAGAACAAACCTGGCTGCACCAGCAAAATTCATGTTTAAATGTTAGATCACTTTATACAGTGCAGACTGGTTGACTACAGTAAAATGAAACATGAGAAAAATTAATCCTTTTGCATCATCAGTCTTGAAGTCAACAATTCACAAGTCCTGGAGACTTTGCATTGCATTTTAAACCCACAGGCCACGTTACTGTAATAGCAACCTTCAGTTTATTGTTTCAGTGCTTTGGCTTCTACCTTCACCCATTCAGAAATGTTATGCAATCAAACCCCATTTATGAATTGAAGTGATGTAAGCCTCCCTTTGGAAAATGACAGCGATGTGTAATAAAAAGCACCTTTTTGTTTTGATTGAATAGTGTTCTCTCTGATGTGACTTTTTTTTTTTTTTAATGCAAATGTTCTTTGCGCGCTCTTTGTGGTTGCTCTGTTGTGCAGCAAAAGCACTCAGGAGTGTGTAAGTGAGTACAGTTACGGTTTCTTAAGGCCTTTCCGGTATCTGTGTGTTCTTGATAACCCAACTTCTGCACGTGGTGCTTTTCAGATTAGAAGGAAGTTTAACACACCATCAGGGTTCATCAGGGTTTGTGTGTTGAGAGACGCTGTTGTGCTGAAATTAGAAATTCTTAGCAGAATTATGAGTTGTGAGAGTTTATGAGCTAACACACCTGGGGTGTTAACAGTTATTAGTAGAAGGGTTATTGTTTGGGGCCCTGGGTGTTAAAAGTGTAACAATTTAGTATGGTTATGCTTTCTGTGTCTTGTTGATCTGCTAACATTTTGTTGTACATTTTGAGTAGTTTTCTTCTTTTGTCTTAGGTAGTTCTTTCTTCTCTTCCATTGTATCTTCTTGTTTCTCTATGTCTGTTTTATTCCCGCTGTCTCAAGCGGCCACCCCCATCCGTTTTGTGTCCATGGAGATCAGGTGCACTGTGGCGGCCTGTGCGACCATGTGGTCATTGATTGGTTTGATTGTTCTTCAGTTTATCCTCCTGAGCCCCAGTGTGTGTGTGTCTGTGTGTGTTTTTTACGGCCCCAGCCACTTACCCTTTGCTGGTCCCAAGGGGAACCTCTCAATTTTGTTAATTTGGTCATACTTGGTCTGTCCATCAGTGGTTTGCTGAAAATTGGCATCTTAATTTGGTTTATCGGACCATTTTCTGTCTGGACGCTTGTGTATTGAATCTAGAGGCTCTCAAAAGGTAAAGTGTGCAATTTTGGCACTATTAGTGGCACCAAATGGAATTACAAAAACAACTCAATTATTACTTTTAAGAAAATGTGAGTGGTTCTTTGAATGGCATGTGATTGCTTAAGTTTGTATGTGTAAAAATAATCAGGCTGCAGTGGCTTTTTGTGCACTAGAGATTTAATTTTCATGTATACACGACACAAGTGTAATCAAACCTTTGATCTAGACAAAAATAAATAAATAAATAAATAACTTCTGAAAAATGTTATATTATATTTATACAATACATATCTAAATATATTTATAATATTCCATATATATATTGGAAGTTTTTAAATGTATTTTTATTTATTTATTTTTTTATGTATTTATTTATTTATTGATTGTCCCTTGAGATATTTTGTAATTTGGCATTTTACTGTTTAAACAAAAATGTTTAAATATGACAATTTTTAAAGTGCTGTTTACAAAATATATTTAGCATATATTTGAAATATATTTTTGGCCAGAATGTAATTTTTAATAGTACGGGATTGAATACACTTAACTCTGCACATTAACTCTGTCTTTCAGAGCAAGCAGTCAACATTTAATTAATCCTTCATTCACGTTATCTAAATTTGTTGGATTCTTTTATTCAGATTAAAACGTGCATTAAAAGCAGTTTTAAATAGGCCAATTTTTTTTTTTTTGCTTTAGTTCAGCAGAAACTTTTTAAGTGCATGTAAACAGATTTAGCCTGCTAATATAGTCTCAGTAGTACATTAAACTGGAATACGAAAAAGGGTTTTAACATCAGTCAGAAACAGACACTTAAGCTTTAAATGCTCAAAACATATACCGTCTCCCTCCATGTTCCTCGTTTCTGCTGTCTATAGCGCATGTAAAATGGGTTTGCTCAAGCAAGAGTTTTCTGGGTCATTCGCAGCTGGCGCCTGTCCTTGAGCCCTGGGTGAGCAGAAACCGGGTGTCTAACGATGGAGACCGACATGACAGTGAGAGAAAGAACAACTGACAGTGAGATCCAGATGCTTGTTCTCCCTACATTACAGAGAGAGAGCGTTTGTCTCTAATCCCGCACAGGACCCCGATTAATTTTAAAGCCGCTTTCCAGTCTTAAGCTCACTTTCTGCATCCAGTTACAAAAGCGCACAGCACTTAGGCTTTCTACTACTCTGTCTTCCTGTTGTTTATGTCACCATAGCCCTAAAGTGCCTCTGTTGGTGTGGCATCAGCGGTAGGTGTGATTGGAGTTAAACACAGGGGAAGAAACAAGTATGAGACAATGAGTCAGAAATGTGTGCATATGTGTTTTAAGGGAATAGTTCAACCTAAAAATTAAAGTTATGCTCATGCCAAATCCTGTATTGCTTTTTCTTGAGAGGAACACAAAATCATTTGGTAGAATGTTCACGTTGCTCTTTTCCATGCAGTGAAAGTGGATGGAGACTGTGGCCAAAAAAGTCTAAAGCAAGACTGTTGTACTATATTTTTAAATGATCTGAAGCAATACAAGGAGTTTGTATTGTTTACACATATCGTGATGTAAAATTACATAGGATTTGTGATTTTGTTCATAGCACGCAGTCCTAAAGTGAAAGTGTAAATTGTGTCACTGCATGCGTGAATGTGTTTGTGTGTGTTTAAGTGGGTGTACTGTCACTGTCAGCATTCGGGTCGTGTACACCTGCTCCTGTAGGGTTCCCGCTTCCCGTTTTTATGCCCAATCAGCAGCTCCTGCTTCTGCCAGCCAATCACAGGGCAGCATTCCAGAGCTGTTATTTCTGCAGATTTATCCAGAGATTTCCAGCACTCATCATATTTTCTTAGTCTCACTCTCTCCTTTCCTTTATTTCTCAGTCTTAAAAACATTATGGAGATTTTAATAGTGAATAGTGAATACATGTTCTAATTAAGCTAAATTATTTAAACAACTACTCTTGCTGAGTGCAGTCTGTAGAAAATGGTTTTATCATCCTGATGGAAAGATGTGGAAACCCTTGTTCAGCTCTTTTACTTGATGAACATTATAAATAATCAGTAATATGCTGTGGCTTTATTTATTTATTTATTTATTTTGTAAACATGTATGGGCCATTCTACAGAACTGATACCAAATGCTGACCCTCAACCAAAAAAACACATTTAAAAAACAATTAAGTATTCAAATCTTAGATGTTTATTAAGATCCTTCTATTATCTATTGAAACCCACAATAATATTTAAAATATTAGTGAGCTTAATATATATAAAATCATCATTTATTGGGTACTTTCATTTGGGAGGTGGCTGTTCTGAACTCTAACCCCTAAATTTCAACTTATGAAAATTAATAAAATATTTTTTTTTTCACATTGTTGTTTTAAAAGCGCCTTTTTGATTCTTTTAAATAGTGAAGTTCAAAAAATATTTTTTTTATATTTTCTTTGTAAATTTTTTTTTGGAGTTAAGCGCACTTTTTTGGAAGTTATTCCATAACATTTAGTTGTTATATGTATACCACTGTTAAGAACTGTGCTAGTTAACCATGTGCTGATTAGCATCTTTGAGCTAGGTTTAAAAGATTCTACAATTGTCACTACCAAAATAGTCACTATTAAAACATTTGGTGGAGTTTCGTTAGTGACCCCTTTGGGGTTGTTATCTCATTGAATTTACCGAAACAGTCATGACCAAAACATATCATCATTGTTTCGGTAGTGACAAATAATTCTTATATTTGGGGAAAATAAACCAAATTTTGCTACAGTTATGCAGATTTTTTTGTATTTTCGTGTTTTTGTAGTGTTTTAGTATGAGTTAAAATTATGGTAACTACCAAAAATGGGACGTTTTGTCAAAAAAATAAAGTATACTGAATTATCATGATGTTATGATAGTTTTTAGTTTAATGTTTATTCAAACTAATGAATCCTTAACTTTGATCAGCATAATCAACTTTTTGCCTTTTACAAAGAAAAATTGGATTCAAAATACAACTAATCTCATAAATTACACTTGAAATATTGTTAAAAATTTAATTGAAAATTTAAAATAGCATAAAATTTCGGTGGTGACAAAATTTGGGAGAGGACAAATATTCCAGAATTTTCTGAAAATACAATATAAGAACTAACTGCATAATTACTAGAAATGTTACCTTGGATATTATACAGTTTGCATACATACTTTTTTTCCAAGACATTTCTAGCTCTGACCTTGGACCAGTTTTGTAGAATAGCCCATATTTGAATTCTGTGTTTATGAATAAATCCTAAAGCTCATGCAAGGGCTCCAAAGCATTAAATGGCACACTCATATGTGTATTAAAAAGGTCAGTGTGACATGCAAGCTCCAACTTGCATATCCTCTAGTCTTGGACAGTGCTCGAATCTCAGTCATTGTCTCAGCCGATGTACCTCTGTATGACCGGAGCGACAGTTCAGTATCTGTTTGTTAAGCCATAAACACATGTTGGTTTGCCATGCAAACTAAAATGTACTTCGGTTGTGCATTTTCCAGCATGTGCAATTTGAACATTTCCACTTTTTGCAGTGTTATATTTACACTGTTATTACCAAAACATAGTGTTAGAAAGATAAATATTTTTAATTAAACATGCTTTTTATATACCATATTAGGTTCTTAACATTCAGTTTTCAAAAGGTGAAAAGTGTGCAGCTGTAGTTTACTGTCTTGGCTTATTTTAATTCACTGAGACACACTACTGTTCAAAAGTTTGGAGTCAGGAATGATTTTCAGAAATCATTCTGAAATGCTGATTTGATGCTCAAGAACATTACTAATTATCCACCATCACAAGTCGTTCACACAGTTTCAGATTCTCCAGAATTCACGTCAGTGTTCACTGTAATAAATCACAGAATATGTTTAAGTTTGCATGACAAGGTGTAGAAGTGTCACTGGCCAGAAATGCCCCAAAGAAGCCAGTGTAAGTTTGGTCAGCTGGCCAGACGCCATCAGGCCGTCCTGGCACACAGCATCAGTGCGCTGAACTGAGACATGTGAGTCTGCTCTCTGACTGTATAATATAGTACTCTTACAAAAATGAAAACAACTTCTGCTTTTACACATCTTTGTTTTCAAAAGACCGATCTGTGCTTCCTGGAACATTTCCACATAAATCCTCTAATTAGCTTGATGTTTGTAAATAAACACAAATATAGCCTAGAAGTTTAACATAGCTCGGTTTTAATTAATTAGTGATGCTGCACTACTGAAAAAAAACACATACTGAACTTGATAGTTATTAAAACAATGTTTTGCCAGTCATCAGCATTTGTTCTGCACTCTCAGAAAAAAGGTACAAAAGCTGTCACTAATTTCTTTCAAGTTTACAGTCAGATTTTTGACCAAAGTGAAAGTTGTAGAAACCAGACCATTAATTTTCCTTAACAAAATAAATATCTAAACAGAACAATTAATTTCTGCATGTTCTAATGAGTTATATTGTTTCAAATCAAGAAACAGGTTTGGGTTGTCTGATACTACTACTACTACTACTACTACGAATAATAATAATAATATCACTTTTTTTGCCTCTTAGAAATGCACATTTGATAGTAGCTTGAGGATGCAGAAGTAAATTTTTGTTCATTATCAATCAGTAACATCTGTAAAAATTGTAGCAACCTCAGTTTTATACGGTTAAATTTATTCTTTAAATTATTTCAATTAACCATTGGTCTCCCATAGTAGCATGCATACATTTTAAATCAAGATAAACACAGTTAAAACCACACATAATGGTACCTCGATACCATGGTAAAAATATAACTACATGATTTTATAAGTAGACTGTTTGTATGAAAAATGGTAGTCTAAAAACATTCAGTATTAATGCACACATGCTATAGCTAAATCACAAATACATACATACTATAATTATATACCACTACTCCTAAAATTTAATGTGCTGCATTGCTGCCACAATACCATGGTGCAGTGAGTGTTACTACAGTAAATCCATGGTAAATGATGGCAATGTGTAGATTGAAAAGCCTTCTGTCTCGTTGCACACTGCTTTTTTTAGTCATTTGTGTTCATTGCTGAATTCAAGTGTTTCACACTGGATCTCACAGCGCTGTTTAGTGCTCGCGTGACAGAGCCGTTCACATATCGTGATTTTTTTCAAATAAACTGAACCGTGTTGTAGAATCATTTTTTTGAGTGACAGACTGGTTATTCTGCGTATATTTGTCTGTTTTGAGATGACTGGCACTGATTTATGGGGTTACTTGGTTAAGTAAATGAAATGTGATAGATTGAAGAATATTGAGGTATATTATTTTATTTTAGCTATACAGCCCAACACCTTTCTCGTCCAGAAAAGAGCAGGACTAGATAAGTGTGAAGATAAACAGTATTGATATGTCAGTGTAATCTGATCTTTGGTTCTTGTGGGACTGATGATGATCTGAGTCAGTAACTGGAGTGTGTGTTCCTCTATGAAGGGTGTCGGACAGGTCAGAGGCGAAGGGTCTCGCATATGTCCACTTTTCACGGTCTCTGAGAGGCCAAAACACCCCACACACACCATCTGTCACCACTGCACCATCTGACACGTGTGTGTGTGTATGTGTGTGTGTGTGTGTGTGTGTGTGTGTGTGGAAGATAAGGAAAGATGGCTTCAGCAACTACGCAGATGTGTTGTTGTGGACGTGAGAGTTTCCTGCTGCCATCTGAGCGCAGTCGACTGTAATATACTGTAAGTGTTGCAGTGAGATATAATTGGATGAGTGTGTGTGCATAAGAGGATGATGGAGTGTGTGTGCGTACCTGTGCATTTAGGTGAACTGTAAAGGGATGATGTTGTGCGTGGGCAGGCCTGTGTTGATGTCGTGGATGATGTTGTGTGTGTGGATAATTTAGAGAGCTGTAATTAGATAAAGTTGCGGGTGTCCAGTGGCAATAATGGGATAAAAGTGTGTTTTGGTTGATGGGGAGCTCGGGGAGTGTGTATTTTGAAAGAGCTATAAGTGATGTTATTTGCATAAGAGAGTTGTGTGATGTATTGATGGATGGCAGATGTAGCAGGGAGATGGAGAAGTGTGTGTGTGTGTGTGTGTGTGAGGGGGGAGGGGACTGTACAGAGTGGATTAGTGTCAGCGTAGCGGCCAGAGAATCCAAACAAAAGCAGAGCTACATAGAGAGTTTGTACAGTGGAGTATTCTTAATAGTCATTACTTTCTTGTTAAATGTTGATATTATTTATTACCAATGCCAAAATATTTATCTAATTATTTATGCACTTATTTATTTATAGAGAAAGCATTTGTACAGTGGAACAGTGGAGTTGCAGTGAAGTAACATTTGTTATTTTGTTATTAAATGTTTATTTAAATATGCTAATTATATATGTTACAAACTTTTATTTATTTGTTTGTTTATTTTTCGGTCATTTTTTTTATTTATTTGTTTATAGAGAAATTGTTTGTAACATGGAGCAGTGGAGTAGCATTCATTATTTTGGTATTAAATATTTATTTAACTGTTAAATTTTTTTTTTTTACCAACTACTAATGAATGATAGTTACTTAATGTATATATTAAAAGATTAAATAATATATTTTTCTTTCTTTCTTTCTTTCTTTCTCTGTCAATATTTATTTTATTACTTTTGCCACTATTGATTTTACTACCATTACTAGCATTTATTTATTTATTTACAGAAAGACTTCATACAGTGGAGCAAAGGAGTAACATTCATTATTTTGTTATTAAATATTTATTTAAATATGTTAAATGTTTATTTTACTTAAATATTTAAATAGTTAAATATTTAACTTTTTAGCCAGCTTTACTGCTACAAATATGTATTTATTTAATTATTTATTTATTTGTATGTTTTTTTTTGTTTATTACATATGTTATTTAAATGTGTTAAATATTTATTTTACCTTTTTTGTTTTACCAAATACCATTACATTTATTTATTTGTTTATTTATCAGACACATTATTTTCTCTGTCAGTATTTTATTACTTTTGTCAATATTTATTTGACTACCGTTATTAGGATTTATTTATTCATTTATTTATTTATTACAGAGAAAGATTTCATACAGTGGAGCAATGGAGTAACATTATTATTATTTTTTTAAATAAATATTTATTTAACTATGTTCAATATTTATCTTTTTAACCAGCTTTACCATTACAAGTATGCGTGTATTTATTTATTTATTTATTTATTTTGTTTTATGTATTTTGTGATATTAACTAGCACATCTTTCAGTCAGTATTTATTTGATTATTTTTACTACCGTCACCAGCATTTATTTGTTTGTTTGTTTACACACACACACACACACACACACACAGTGGATATCCATTATTTACTTATTTAAATATGTTAATTTTCTTTTTTTTATACTGTAACTAGCATTCATTCATTCATTCATTATTAATATATTTTATTTTTGTTACATTTATTAGAACATTTATGCCTTTTTTGTTTGTTTGTTTTATTATGTTTATTAATGCCATGCTTGTATTTATATATTATTATTATTTATTACTTGTGTGTTATTTGAACTTTGATCTTTTTTTGTTTTGTTTTTGTTTTTCCTGACAGTTATTTTATTTAGTATTGTTTTTGTTGTTGTTGTTGTTGTTGTTTTGTTACTGACTGATGTCCTGATCAGGCAGGGTTCAGCATGTCTAATGCGTCCGTGTCTCACTTCGGTGTGTTTGTTTCAGTCATTGTTGTCTCAGTAAATTCGTGCCGTCACGCCCTCGGCCCCTCCTTCCTCCACCCCACTCCATTAATAGCCGCCGTACAAAAGCATCGTAAAACACAAATGCATGTAGACAGGCCTCATATTGGCAGTGAACAGGATATTAGCGGTGTGACAGTGCCTGTAGAAAGAATGACATTCATTTGGGTGAGATATTGGACGGCCTGCAGGGAAAAGAGACTCGTGTTTGTTTTCTGTAATTGCAGATGGGCCGGATTATGTCACAGGAAGCTTCCAGACATCCACACACTCTTGCCGCTCACCTGTTCCTCTAGGCCAGCAAAATGAGATGGGTTGAATTATACTGCTTTTCCACAGACACAGCGCTGAAGACAGGACAGTTCTGGGGCGGAAAAATGGGCTTTGCACCTGCTGTTCTCAAATCAGGAACTGACGCAAAACAAAACTAGATCACTCCCATCATTATCAACCAAGTTATTCAAACTTGAAGCACCCAGTGTTATGTTCAGCTGACAGAAACCACATTATTGTTGTTGTCGCATTACAAACAGACTCTAGCCACTTTATTTAATCTGTTCATTTGAAATAAAATTATAGGGTCATTCCGGGTCAACATAAATGAAGAAGAAAGCCAAAATATTAGATGTCACAAAATGACAATTTTACCGGAGATTTGGAGTTAAATAACATGCAGGTAAAAATTACTTTGAAAGATGGCATTGTTATTTTTACGCAGAGATTGATAGCTCTATTAATAAAATCTGTTGGCATTAGCAATCTTTGCTGCATTGTTTGCCATGTGTGACCATTCAAAAATGGGAAAAACATTTCAGTTTTCCTTGATGTTTGCATGGCTGTAACTCATCTTAAAATCCTTTTGTGGCTCTTAACAAAGTTTTGTTTTAGTATCTTAATTTTAAAGCCTTATATGGTTCATTTCTAGATATATTGGGATTGCTAAACTTTTCAGTGGTCAAAAACCACATGTGGGTCACTTTGCATACAACTGATAACTATCGCCACTGGCACATAATGCAAAAAGACCTATTAGACCAAACAGACCTGACAATCTCTGTGTGAAATAACATGATGCTGCCATCTTTCTAACGTCATTTTTACCTCTCCAAACATCAAGTGAAAATTGTAATTTTGAGCCCTCACTATAAAATGGTGAATTACCCAATAAATATTAATTTAACATTTGTGACCCTGGACCACAAAAACCAGCCTTAAGTAGCATGGGTATATATTTGTAGCAATAGCCAAAAATACATTGCATGGGTCAAAATTATAATTTTTTTTTTGTATGCCAAAAATCATTAGGATGTTAAGTAAAGATCATCTTCCATGAAGATACTTAAACTGAAATGAGTTAATTTGGCTTTCATTACTATTGGATCACGCTTTATTTTTAAGGACCAGTTCTCGCTAGGTACGACAACTCCTAATTTGTTGCTTATTATTAATAGTTAGTAAGGTAGTTGTTAAGTTTAGGTATGGAGTGGATTAAGAGATCTGGAATATTGTCATGCAGAATAAGGCATTTCTAAATGAGCAATTACACACTTGTAGCCGTGTGATTCGGCATTCGGCCATCACAGCGTGCCAAAATACAGCCAAACGAGTGTGATATTGCGTTTGTACAACAGTTTGATGGCACAAGTATGTAAACCACCATGGATTTAAATCTAAGTTTAATAGTTTAACAGCTGAGCCCAAGCCTCCGTTACTAATTCCAAAACATCGCTTTACAACTAGTAATGAAGGAACGTTGAGTTGTTTCATTGAAAGCTTATTGTATAACTGTATTAAAAGCTCACTGTATTATGTAGAATATTATGAGAGAGAGATGGACTGATTGAGTGTAATTACCTGCATCTGATACAGCATTCATTCTTCATATCAGTCTCATATTCATAATAAAACATTAGTTTGAATGAGTTCCTTACACCTCTCTACTGGAATTTTGGACCACTCTTCTTTTGCAAACTGCTCCAGGTCATTTAGATTTGAAGGATGTCTCTCCCAACTGCTGTTTGAGATCTCTCCACAGGTGTTCTATGGGATTCAGATCTGGACTCATTGCTGGCCATTTCAGAACTCTCCAGCGCTTTGTTTGTAACCATTTCTTAACGCTTTTAAAGTGTGTTTTGGGTCATTGTCCTGCTGGAAGACCCATGACCTCTGGTGGAGACGTAGCTTTCTGACACAAAATTCATTGGTAATCATCAGATTTCATGATCCCGTTCACACAGTCAAGGCATCCAGTGCCAGAAGCAGCAAAGCAACCCCAAAACATCTTTGACCCTCCACCACGTTTGACTGTAGGGACTGTGTTCTTTTCTTTGAAGGACTCATTTCTTTCACTGTAAACAGTGCCATGATGTCCTTTACCAAAAAGCTCTACTTTTGTCTCATCCGTCCACAGTACGTTCTCCCAGAATGATTGTGGTTTTGTCACATAAGTTTTGGCAAACTCCAGTCTTGCTTTTTTATGTCTTTGTGTCCTCCTGGGTCTCCTACCATAGGGTCCCTTTTCATTCAGATGGCGACGGATAATGCGAGTTGACACTGTTGTACCCTGTGTCTGCAGATCAGCTTGAATTTGTTTGGAAGTTAATAGGGTTCTTTATTCACCATTCGAACAATCCTTCATTGTAATTATTCATTAATTTTGCTCTTCCGTCCACGTCCAGGGAGGTTAGTTACAGTGCCATGGGCTGTAAACCTCTTGATGATATTGCGTACAGTGGACACAGGAACATTAAGATCTCTGGAGATGGACTTGCAGCCTTAAGATTGTCCATGTTTTTCCACATTTTTTTTCTCTCAAATCTACAGACAATTCTTTACACTTCTTTCTTTTCTCCAAGCTCAGTGTGACACACAACACAAAGGTTGCGTCAACTTTTCTCCATTTTAACTGGTTGTGAGTGTGATTATTATATTGCCCACAGCTGTTACTTGCCACTGGTGTGTCTAAATACAAATTACAGGAGCATCACATGCTTGAAAAGCAATTATTTCTTACAATTTTGACATGGTGCCAAAAATCTGGTTCCAGTCCGTTTTTGAGTTCTGTGTGAAATTTATCAAGTTTGACTTTTCTTCAGTTTTTTGTATTATTGCAGTGCAAACAAAAACAATACTGATATTTTTGGCCGTGAGTGTAGAAAGGCAATGCAAGACACACTCTGCAGTAAAGCACCTATTTTGTATATGCAGCTGAATGGTTCAGTTAGTTGAGCAGATACTGGGTGGGGAGTTTGGTTGTTGAGGACTTTAAGTAGATAAATGGAGAAGTTGAGAAGTTCACTTCCTGTTTGGTTTAATTTCAGAATGGGAGGTATAACATTTTGCTTTTGTCAGTCACATATACACACACATGCGCTTAAAGGAGTAGCCTATTTTATTGCATGGTACTCAAACAAACCTCTCTGCATTTTTATATTGTGTTTGTAATTGCTAGTTTGTGAATTAAATAGAGTATTGGCCAATGTTGATAACTAAAAAATACCAAATATTGGCTTATATATCAGTCTATGTGATATGTAGTGGTCAGCCATTACCCATATTGCACTGGGTTTGATATGACTACACGTGAGCACAGATACAAAAAGGTGAAAGTGTGGTCTGTAGTTTGTACAAAAACCATAAAACAATCAAAAGCTCACCAGATAATGTGATAATGCTGATAAATAAATAGGGATATCTTGGTGCAGGTAACACTGAGAAAGTGTATGTGTTGCTCATTTATATAAACTACCAGCACTGTAACAATACAAAGCTAGCTGAAGCTTACCATTTAAGTTATTTTCCCCTTGATATAAGTAATTTCAAACTTTACTGTCCTTGTGGGGACATTTCGAAGCTGACTCACTCACATTAATGACAAGGAAAGTTCCTTGACCTGTTGATTTACTGAGAATAAAGTGATGTTTGTTGTAACAGAGAGGTTAAATACATCTTAAAACCAGATTAGTTGATTAAACACTCTGACTCAAACAGACACAGCCGTTCTGCATGAATGGGACAGTCTTTAGTCCAGTCTGTCCTCAAGAGACTGCATGTGCTTAAACTTGGAACCTCATAATGAGGCTTTGTAATTAGTTTGCTAGTGAATGAAAAAGAACGATTGATGAATAGCAGATCTGTGTGTGTGTAAACAAGATGATTAAACGGGGAGCTATTTGAGTCTGGATTTATTTACTTGTGTGTGCGCTGTCAACTAGAAAGGCAATTAATCATTTACTTTATTGTCATCTCCATGCAAAAATAAAATGAAGTCTTTTTTATTATTAGCCCCATGAGCATGATCACAAATGTGATATGAATTTTAAACAACAATGATCTATGCGTGCAGTCACCTGCTTTTTTTCTAAATGAATTTTGAATGAATCGTTTGAATGAATGATGCAATGAATCACTCATTAAGACATGCACTTGCTGCCACCTACTGGCGGTTTTAGTTTTTTATCCATAACGGGCCTAAATCAGCACAAAAACACAAGATATTAATTTTTGTTAGTGTTGCACACACTTACTCAGATGGTTTAGTCTGAATCTGTACATGACACAGAACAGCATGAGAGCTTGTTTGGTAAGATCATGTTCTTTGTAGTCTCAGTGATTCCCTTTGATGCAGGTGCAGCTGGTTCCCAGCAACTGTGTGATCAGCTTGTTGTGTTTGTCCAGGGCGATGCTGACATGTACAGAGGACACAGCAGCACAATATATACAATTAGATCCTTGTATAATATTGGAATTAAGGTGTGGTCACATTAAAACTTTTTTTTTGTGGCGTGGAAAAGGCCAATAGTGTAGCAATAAATGAAACAAATTTAAACAGAAATCTCTGTCAAACCAGTCAGATTTCTATTGGTCAGTGTGACAGATTCTCTTGAACCTGATGTGAAATCTGCATGGACAAATATTTCACCCTCATGTGAAATTCAAGATTAAAAAAATGCACAGTTCACATGAACTCATCGCTCATTTTTTCTTGTAAAACTTGCATTCATTTGCATTTGCTTGCAAAATGTTGATGTTCGTTAACAAAACATTTACATCAACTCACAATAGTTTACTCACAATCCATTCTCTCACTAAAGTATTCAGTTCCCTGAGAGACTTTGCTTTCGCTTGCTAAAAGTTTACGTTCACTCACAAACGTATTATGTTCAACTGCAAAATAAATGTAAAAGAAATAAACTCCATGTGAAAAACTGGTCATATGCAAAACTATTGAGTTCTCTCGCAAAAGTATTCCATTCCCCTGAGAACATTATGTTTGCTCTTGAAAGTATTGCGCCCTTTCGCAAAAGTAATGTTTTGTGAGAAATTTTGTGTTCATTCACAAAACTATTGCATTCCCCGATAAACTTTGCTTTTGCTTGCAAAAAGTTTACGTTCGCTCGCAAATGTATTATATCCAGTTGAAAAAGTAATGTGTTCCCCAGAGAAACTTTGTTCTTGCACAAAACTGCCGCATTCTCTCACAAAAGTATTCAATTTTCCACTGAGGAACTTTGTATTCTAAACTATTGTATTCCCCGAGAAGCTTTTGCTGTTCCTTGCAAAAAGTTTACGTCGCTCTAGGGTTGTCAAAATGGCTGAAAAACTAAATTAGAATTTTGTATTCAAATATGATCAAAAATCAAATTATATTCAAATAATTTGTTTATAAACCAATTATAATTAAGTTGCTTTAACTATAAATTAGTGATTGACTAATTTTTTTTTTTTTTATAACCGATACCGATTATTTGCCCGATAACCGATATGCAGAACCGATATTTATTTAGTGTTATAAAGTAAATAAATAACTGAGTGAAGTAAGTCCATACTTCACTTTGATTTTTCCTCCTTAATCTTCATATTACAACTTTTTTATTTAGATTTTTTAGAATTTATAAAATGCATCAGCTGCAACACTAAGCAAAACAAATGTAGAATGTCTAATGTTTTCAAATGGAGAAAATAAATAAAGGACAGGAGTCATATCAACTTCATTTTAAACTACAGTTTTAGTAGGTTTATAAGCCGTTTAATATAAAGAGTGAAGAACAGCTCACTGGATAATGTTAATTCACTGAATAACATTCTCTAACAAAACATCATATTTTATTGCATTTCTAAACTGGTATGTTACATCAGAATCACTAATATTTTGTCGTTCTAGATTCTGACAAAACGCTGTTTACACAGAACTATACTCAAACTGTGATCGCTCACGGAGATAATAAATAATTAATTTCCATAGAGTTGTGTATTTTTAGATGTGTATTAGCGAATGGTTATATAGTAAATGTTAATATAATTTAGAGTGTTTTAAACAAGTGAATCTTCTTAAAAGTTACATGCAGTGGCTGCTGGAACATTTCCTGAGCATCAACCCGGTGAGTGAACAGCAAAATGAAAGTGACTTCATGAGATTAATGATATACACAACAGAGAGAATTCAATTAAGCGCTTTTATTTCCAACATGTGCTCATTCATGGCTGTATTATTTAATTCAGGCAAAGTTAAGTCTTTATTGGGACAGGGCTTGACAAATTATTTTAGCTGACTTCACGAGACTAATGAAGAGCATATAGACAACACAGAGAGAATTAAATTCAGCGCTTTCATTTCCAACATGTGCTCATACATGGCTGTATATTATTTAATTCAGATAAATTTATAATATAAGAAATCGTTTATTTCTTATATCCAAAGCTGCATAAACTAACTACATATCATGCATTTATGTAACACATCTAATATGTGCATTAATGGCTGTTTATTAAAGTTTACTAATTACAGCTAAGCAACCTATGCATGCCGTTGTTGTTGTCTCACCTCACCGCAGACACGCTGAAATAGTGATCCTGCCGGTAATTCTCAAAACACCACAAGATGGCGCTGTTTATCGGTGAATCCGATATTACAAAACCGATAACCGATTATGGTACAATGCTTAAATATTGCAAAAAATATCGGTGAATCTATATATCGGTCGATCTCTACTATAAACGAAACAGCATCATGTATGAGTTTAATACAAAGGACCAGAAGCCAATCACACAGTTTTTCATTTAAAAACATGAGATGTAGTGGGATGGGGAAAAAACCCACCATAAAGTCTTGAGATATGTTTTTTCAAAGTTGAACTTGCATTAATTCTACATGGCTTTCTAAACATGCGTCTCTCTTGTGCAACGTAATAGATGTCTCTCTAGAAAATGTGCGGAAAAAGGCTTAGTTTCAGTTTTGACGAAAACAAGATCTCCTCTGCATTGATGAACAATACAGCATTGTAGCAATGAATAAATAAAACATTATAATAAAAACATTATAATGCAATGACAATTACATCGTCATCACATGCCGTGCATCACTGATAAGGCTGCCTCCTTAAAGCACCCCTAAAATGTTTTTGCATTCGAATGGGGCTTTTAATTTTAAATTCGACAAATATTTGAAATTGAGACTTTACTTTCGCTTGCAAAACGTTTACGTTCGCTCAAGAAAGTATTACATCCAATTGCAAAAGCAATGTGTTCCCCAGAGAAACTTGTGTTTATGCACAAAACTATTGTGTTCTTGAAAAGTATTCCATTCCCCGAGAAATGTTGCTTTTGTGTGCAAAATGGTTACATTCACTCATGAAAGTATTGCGTTCCTTTGCAAAAGTAATGTTTTCTGCTGAGAAATGTTGTGTTCGCTCACAGAACTGTTGCATTCCCTGAGAAACCTTTACTTTTGCTTGCAAAAAATTTAGGTTCGCTCAAAAACGTATTACATTCAATTGCAAAAGTAATGTGTTCCCCAGAGAAACTTTGCGTTTGCTCACAAAACTTCTACATTCTCTTACAAAAGTATTGTTCCCCTTAGAAACCTTTTGTTCACTTTCAAAAGCATTGAAATAAAGCATTTGAATATGTTCTCATATTTGTGGCCAGCAGGGTGTGGCAGAGAGCCGTGGGAATGGAGCTGGTGGTGGGAGTGCCAGTGAGCGACACCCCGGTCTCAAGTTACCGTACAATACAATATTACAATATTATTTTCTTCATTTTCAAAAGTTTAGCAATTGAACACAAATTTCTTCCGCTGAAAACGTAACTTTTAAGAGAACACAAAATCAATTAAATATTTTTTTCATCATCACGTCTAAGGGCCTCCGTAGTTGGCGTAGTATAGAAAAGAATATAAACAGATGTTTAAAGTACTGCATATTAAAGTTAATGTTGGATAATCTAGAAAAATAGTCCTTTTCAGAATTGTTATCGAATCATAACCAAATATTAGATTTGATGATGCATCGATTGCATCATTTAGTGAAGAGTTGTAATCTGATTGAACACTACAGTAAGTTCATTTCTGGTGAGCTGAAGTCTCGTCAGTGTGTCTGAATGTGTGAGTGCACGCTGACCTCAGGCAATCCACTGTTGCCTGGACAACCCAGGTCAAGCTGAACTGAGTTTTGTAACCTACTTTAAAGACCACCTACCCATAATGCTTTAGTGTGTAAATCCACTGTGTTGTCATTAGGCCTGGGGTAGGCTGGCTCACATACACCTTTACTGAAGATAAAGTGTTTTTTGTGCGCTCGTTGGATTACATTAAACACTGAAAGTGTGATCTTGTCAAAACTGGATATGGCTTCACTGATTATTTCATAATACACTGTTGCATTATAAAAGAGCACATTCGATTTACTTTGTTGTGTGTTGTGTGTGTGAGAGAGGGTGAGAGGCCCATTCAGTTTTTTTTGTTGTGTTAACCTCTTCAGGGTTCAGTGGAGATGCACAGAGGGCTGTAGTTGAGTGGCAGTGCTCATCTTGTCTTTACTGAACTCATTTGTGTCTGTTCTGCTCCCACAGTCTTGCTCCTACACCTAGGCTGTAGGAGTGATTGGGAAAAAAAATCCACTTTCCTGTGCAACATAAAACATGATAATGTGAA
This sequence comes from Labeo catla, assembly GCA_012976165.1. Taxonomy (NCBI): domain Eukaryota; kingdom Metazoa; phylum Chordata; class Actinopteri; order Cypriniformes; family Cyprinidae; genus Labeo; species Labeo catla. Next base: position 1,049,031 of record VONZ01000038.1, read on the forward strand.
GAAATGCAATTGCAATGAATAGGTACTAAAGCTTTTAGGCTTCAAAAAGACATAGTGTTGCATGATAGACACGATACCCTGCTTTTGACGATACGATTCTGAATTTTACTAGTACCGGTGCTAAATGCATTTTAATAAGAGCCGTATTTCTGCGTGTCTGTGTTAGTGAATGGCGCAGACCCGTAGGTTTGTTTACTACACGCATACACGTGACGCTCGCGCTGTTTTCAGCCATCTTGTCGCCTCAATATATGAGTACATGAACACATGAACTTAATCTCTAGAACTGCTCTGAGAGTCACTTCATGAGCATTTTACTGTTTCTTTTGTGGAAAACTATGGTCATATAATGAAGACCCTAAAGGTCTTCACAGCAGCCGTCAAAATAAAAGTTCAGTTTAACTTGACAATCAGAAATATATTAATATAGTACGAAATGTAAAGATAGTACTACTACTAATGATAAAAGTATTATTAAAACAATGTTTAAGGAATATTTACCAGTAAAAAAAAAATATATATATATATATATATATATATATTTACCAGAATTTATTTACCATTTATTTACCAGAAAATGGTAAATACACAACACAGTATTTCTGGGGGGGGGGAAAAAAGAAAGAAATAGCCTATAATAAATTAACTCTTTATCAAATCTAATTATCCTTTATAAATTCATTAAACATGCTTTTGATAGTTAAAATGTAATGAAACTACTAAAGTAGAATCCAGAATATTAATGGAAAACAGAGATTCACAAACAAAACTGAACTTGAGAAAAAATATTAAAACGTATTTTATAGGGCCTTAAAAACATGTAATTTTGGTTAAACTTTTAATAAATTGCTGTTAAATTCTGCAAGTTTCATCATTTTAATTCATTAGACATGCTTTTTGATAAATATTTTTAACGTAACTATTAAAATGGAGTCTAGAAAATTTTAAATTGAATTTAGGAAAAAATGAAACAGATTTCATAGGGCCCTCTTTATTTCATTTGTGTCTTTGTTTTATTGTAGTTGTCCTTTAGTTTGTTACTTGCATCTAGGTTCTTATTATTAATAACAAAGATAAAATTACAAAAATATAAATTGTTGTTGTGAAATAAAATTACTATATCATGAAATAAGAAGAGGGGTGAAATGCTTTGTTTTAATAGATAAAATAACTATGATCTCCTTTTGGATCACCTATTATTCAGTAACTTTTCCTGTTCTGTTTTTTTTTTCCTCACAGTATCAGTTCAGTAGTAGTATCGTGATATTTTAGTTAGGTATCGTATCGAAGTCGAAATGTTGGTATCGTGACAACACTTAAGACACAGCACCATAAAGCATTATAATAGAAGACTATACACCAAAATATACACTATTTTAGATCTGTAGTTAACTGACAGCTTTGTGGGTTGAATGGAACAGTGCAAAATTTAAATTATTCCCTGAGTCGCTCATTAATCGGACATCAACACATCTCTGATGAACTGTCGTGAACATGCCAAGTACAGTGTCTGAGTAACCATATGTGCAATTGGGCACATGGCCAAGGGTGCCATGTCCTGAAGAGGCAGCAGTCCAGAGTCTTAGAAATGTTTACAACACACTGATGAAAAAATGTAACACTATGGTCTTGCTGGATTGTTCGGACATTCCTTGCCATTAAAAAAAAGGCACACGTGCAAAGGTTTTTGTGCAGTATTGGCCAAAAGTGTGGAAGGACACACAAGGGCTATGAAAATGCCCACACTTTGTCTTTGTATTTGATTGTTCTTGTCTTTGAATTCTTGTGATTTCAGGCCACATGAGTTAATGAACCTGATGAATGATGGGATGCACTTGGCCTAAAAAACAAAGCGATATTAGAGAGAGTGTGGATTTAGTGTGGGTTAGGAGTACTGAGTTTGTTTCTTTGTCTTATGTACTTACTACTTATTGCATGCACACATGCTCAAGCGTGGATATTGGGACAGACACATACTGTGAAAATCCACTGGAGATAGTATACCATCTGAACTTTTAAAATACTGCTTTCAACACTGCTGTAAAATAGACATATGACTTTAACTGAAACGTCTCATCCTCCAGTGACTGCCATGACCACAGACGAGGCGGAGAGCGTTCATAAGAAACAGGTGTGCGAGCAGCAGCAGGAAGAGGAGGACCCCGCTGCACAGGAGCCAGGCCCCGCCGACACCGCTCAGGACAGCCACTCCGGCACCTCGCCGCCCCCTGGGGGCTCGGAGGAGGAACAGCAGTTGAAGCCGCGCCAGCGCACCTCCACGGGCCGTGGCCTCTCCCGCCTCTTCTCCTCCTTCCTGAAGCGCCGCTCGCAGTGCTCGGACGGCGAGGGGGTGGAGACGGAGAGGGCCCGGGAGAAGGACAGCCAGGACGAACCCAAAGCTCCAATAGCGGACCCCGAGCCAGAACTGCGCATAGAGGGCGATGTTGCTCTAGACCAGCACTCCATCAGCAGTGCTGAAAACCAGGTGAGATAAAGAAACAGATGTGTTCAGGTAAAGGTTACAAAGGTAACCTTATCGAATACCCGGTTCTTGAACATTTTTAAATTTTCAATACCCTACCCTAAATAGAACAACAGTCCACTGCGGTCAGATAAGATGTTGTCATATGTCAGTAAAAATGAATGTTTAATAACTTTTTCAATTTTTGTATATTTCCTACTTACTGGAGGGCACAAGTAAATAATGGGCTTATGTGAAGATTGTTTTAAGTTCACTTAAATTAGAAGTCTAATAAATGTTAAAATTTATAGAAGTAAAAGTCCATTTCCAGAACAACAATTCACAAATAATGTACTCACCTCCTTGTCATCCAAGATGTTCATGTCTTTCTGTTATCAGTCGTGAAGAAATTATGTTTTTTGAGGAAAACATTTCAGGATTTTTCTTCATATAATGGACTTCATTGGTGCCCCGATTTTAAACTTCCAAAATGTAGTTTAAACGCAGCTTCAAAGGGCTCTAAACGATCCCAGCCGAGGAAGAAGGGTCTTATCTAGTGAAACAATCTGTTATTTTTTACCAATTTTTTTTATATACTTTTTAAGCACAAAAGCTTGTGTAGCACAGGCTCTGGGATGCGCGTCCACGACGCTACGTACTATTGAATCACGTCGAAAGGTCACGCGAAACTATAGACCCAGTGGTTTCAAAGCGAACGCACAAACACTAAGTGCGTGCAAGTAAGTTTGTAAACTCTGTTTACAAACAAAAAGGTACAACGATGTCCTCCTCTCAAGTTGTAGGAGAAAATAAGATGGAGTATTTTGCCATATTCAGTACACAGACGATGAACTTGCACGTGATTCGTAGTAGTGATGGGAAGTTCGGATTAGTTTACTGACTCGGACCTTTGAGTCTCGTTCAGCAAAATGAACAAATCTTTTTTCGAGTCATGTCGTTCATTTATATAATTTCGTTCAAAATATAATTAATGTTACGTGTTACTTCCCTAACACATCTACTGCTTACACAAACGTTGATCACACTACAAACAAGACAAAACTATAATGCTATAAGAAACAGAAAAGATTCATTCATTGTTTACCTGGGTCTTTAGTCTATGATTAGCTCACCTCACCTCTTATCTGACAAGTTTTCAGGTTTGAGTCGTTCGTTCATCATGTGACAGCCCCATAAGATGAACGAACGACTCGAAACACCCGAAGACTCGAAACAGGTGAACTAATTCTAGTACAGAACCTAATAGGATGTTACGCATGCGTGACTGAACGAATCACTCCCCGAGACGACTCGTTCTTCCCGAGTCACAGTAAAGATTCGTTCAAAATGAATGAATCGTTCAAGAACGACCCATCAGTAATTCGTAGCATCGTGGACGTGCATCCAGAGCCTGTGCTACACAAGCTTTTGTGCTTAAAAAGTATACAAATTTTTATTTTTCAAAAAAAAAAAAAAAATTACAGATCGTTTCACTAGATAAGACCCTTCTTCCTCGGCTGGGGTCGTTTAGAGCCCTTTGAAGCTGATTTTAAAAAGCATTTTGGAAGTCAAAATCGGGGGACCAATGAAGTCCATTATGTGGAGAAAATGTTTTCCTCAAAAACAAGGCAACTACAAAAAGACAAGGGGATGAGTAAATTATTTGTAAATTGTTGTTCTGGAAGTGGACTTCTCCTTTCATTATACTGTAATGTTGAATGGCTATAGTCAAGGGTTAAATCCTAGAGACATTAGTAGTATTGCTATCAGCCATACTCATCTTCAGTTTTTTATCAAATAGTAAAAATATACTGTCTTTATTTTGTTTCTACAAAATAAAGATCTAATTTTCTCATTTTGAATGTTTGAATGAAGATTAAATGTGAAATTATTGCAATTTAAAAGTATATTTACAAATTTTAATAGTGGGGGGATTGATCTATTTCGGAAAAAAAAAGTGCAATTAGTTACATTTATTTTAATCGATTGACAGCACTAATTTCAGCACATCTCACCAGTTAAGGCCAGTTAAGTGTGATGTGAAGAGCAAAAGTGAATGCCTTGATGATGTAGATTCATTAAATATAAATTTATCACATTTGTTGAATTTGACATCATATCTCTTTCATGTTTAAAAAAAACATTATTCATTGTTTAATAAAACACCATTATTTATTGTAAACATTTATAAAAAGAACAAAAAGCACCATAAAAGTAGTGATACACAGAAATTAATTTGTTTCCGAAACTGAAAATAAAGTTTAATTTGGCTGAAAATTGACATGGAAAATTATGTACCAATTATGTAATTAATCATATTTATTTATATCATGGTCTGTCTGAATACTCAATTCTGATTGGCTGACAGGTATGCATTAAAACCATTTAATACACAGGTAGTTCCAAGTCAGTTTAATCACTGTTCTATATTAATGCGTTGCTTTTATTGATGCGCACAAACACACACATAAACCCAGGGATAATGCACATCTAGCCATGCATTATCCCTTACTTAACAATCAAGTTGTTGTATATATAATATATACATTTAAACTGCATTTTTAATGATATGCTTAAGTTGCTAGTTGTTCAAATATAAATATTTAAATTCAGTAAATTTCATGACAGATTTCTTAAAAAATGCATTGAATATTAAAGACAGCAGCAAAAAATACCATACCATATTGTGGAATGTAAACAATAACAATCTAAATCAGTGGCCCTAATTTATTTCCTGTTTTACATTTTTAACATTTTACATTTAATCTTTCTTTTTCTGATTCGGAGTTACGACTGAATCGCCTCCTGTTACCATTTTGAAATAGTTTAACAACAAGCAGGAAATGTTCGTGAGTCAGTGAGTCAGTCCTCTATTTAATTTGTCTATAGTGCATATATTTAGCAAAATGCTCATCTCTAGAAATGTTTTTTTCTAGCTGACGAGCGATGTTATGGACATTGAATGCTTTCCTGAGGTAAATGTTATGTGTTGTTTTCAAGCTGTTTTACTGACGTTTTTTTCACACTTGAAACACTAACTGAGCAATTACATGAGTCATGATACATTTCAGTAGGTTGTAGCCTACTGTTTTTTCAACATACCTTTCATATTCATATCAAATAATGTTTAGTGGTGTTTTATTCAGGCATAACTGGAAAATAGCATAGACTAAGAGATCTCTGTTTATCAAAATGAGATCTATTCAAATTGAGAAATTGACATTGTTAATCCAGCCCTAGCATCCACACAGCTGACATGTTAGCCTGTTGTAATTTGTCTATTTTGTTTGCATGAAATAGAGACTGACACAGTCAAAATGTGCCATTAAAGAGGTGCTACTTAAACATCACCATTTCAGTCAATGATTTTGACCCTCCAAAACTGTTTTGGCTGAAATAAAAGTGACTAAACATGACTAAAGTCTTCTGAAGCATCAGTAAACAGTAAAGCATCTCCAAGACTTCTAAAAGTCCGAATAATCCTCAGCCTACTGGTGTGTGGGCTTACCCACAGATATGACCTCAGGGTGACAACTGAATGTTTACACTGTCTGCATGTAGCAAAGGTTGTCTGTGCAAAGGCAACTGAACTGTGAAGCTTCACACATCTCACATTCACACGTTTGAGTTACGGTCAAAGGTTGCGTGTTAAAGCCTTCTCTGTGCAGCTCTCATCTGCACTAAAAGCTAAAAGCTTTCTGAGGCTGTTACTGAACGACTGGTATTTTAGGCATTGCTGACTGGCTGCTGTCAACATTCTTCAGCTTTTTTTTTTCTCAGTGCTAGCTTTTCATTATTTATTCTGCTATCGTTTCTCTTTAATATGAAGCATTTTAAAAGGATAGATCATTCAAAAATGAAAATTTTGTCATAATTTACTCACCCTCGTGTTTTTCCAAACCTGTGTGAATTTCTTTTGATTAGGAGTTTTGTTTTACCAGTGTTTCCCCCTGCCCCCCTTAAAGGTCAAATAAACGTTATTTTCTATATAGCGCCAGATCACAACAGAAGTCATTTAAGGTTATCTTTTGCTATAGAACAGGTCCATACCTTGTTCCTTTATTAAACAAACAAAGTAGTCTTATGTTATTTATCTTATTTACACAACGGAATGTAATTTCTGTTTCTATGTGGACGCGTGTCTACAATTTCTCCACGAATATGCGGACGGGATCGCGGAGTCCATTCTTAAAAACGGATTTACTCTATAGCACGGAATGCCAGAATTCGTAATTTTTTGGATGAATAACAACTGGAAGCAGGTCTCTCACTTAATTCGAATCACGATATGGACTAGTATCTGTGAATATTAAAATGCAAAAAGACGGTTTAAATATGAATCCTCCATGTTCCGCTTGGCTCTGTATGAATGAATGGCGGAGACGTGGTTTTGTTTACTAGACAAATAGTGAAGCACACGTGAGGCTTGCGGTGGTTTTCGGCCTTTGGGTCTCATTATATGATGACATAAATGTATGAACTTAATCTCCAGAGCTGCTGTGAGAGTCACTTCATGTGAATTTTACTGTTTCATTTGAGAAAATTAGCATCATATCATAGTGTATACACAAAAACTAACCGGCAACCTGTCAAAATAAAAGTACGGTTTAACATGTAACAGAAATGTGTCTTGTATTACTTTATACAGTATAATGTAGGTGTTTATATATTCCTATTTCTCTCAAATTTAAATAAAACAATTAAATGCTAAAAATATATATATAAAAAAGTAACGTACCATACCGTTGATCCACCCCCCACCCCCCAAAACCAGAATCCTAGGGGAAACACTGGTTTTACACTGTAAAAAACAAAAAAACACCATTTGTTGAGTCAGCTTAAAATAATTTATTACCCTGCTGCCTTAACATTTTAAGTTCAGTCAACTCAAATAAGTTAAGTCAACTTGAAATGTTAAGTTGTACTAAGTGACAACTTAGATATTTGTGTTTGTTAAACATAAAAGCTGAGTAAGTAACCCAGCTGCCTTAAAAATTTAAGTTGAATCAACTCGAATATATAAGTTGTCACTTAGTACAACTTAACATTTCAAGTTTGATAAAGTTTTTTTTGAGTTAACTTAAAATTTTAAGGTAGCCGGGTAACAAATTATTTTAAGTTGACTCAGCAAATTGTTTTTTACAGTGTACTTCATAGTAGTACATTTGCAAAAAGTTTTCATAGTCAGTGTTAGTATCATCAGAGACTAAAAATGGCCTTTAGTTCATATTTGTTTACACATACACTATAAAAAATGTTGAGAAAACATAAGGCAACTTGATGCAGTAAGACTTTTAAGTTCTCTCAACAATACTTTTTTAGTTTTTCTTAGTAAAGATACTTTGTTTAGCCAACATAAATTTGTTCATGCAATGCTGATTATTTTGCTAACAGAAAAATTCTTGTCACAGCAACTGAAACAACAATTGCTGTCGTTGAGGTAATTTATTTTTTTCATGGGTCAGTTTTTTGTTTATTTACAAATGACAAACCGTGAATTGTTATAGAAACCTTAATAGATAACTTAGTCGAATATGTAGACAACATTGTCCTTGTTTGTAAAACATCTTACAAAACTAAGATATCCGGCAAACAGATATAAGTGGTCGAACATACTCTAGACCTCAAAACTAGACACACAAACCTCAACGTTTGCAATCAACAAATGTTAAAAAGATGAGCTCTTTACATCACAGTGCAACAAATAACTAACAATAATGACAAAACAACAACAAAAAGTTTAAATTAAGTCAGGAAACAGCAATACTATAATCCTATAACAGTAACTGCATAATTTATTCATGCTGCAGTGCATGCTGGGAACTCACAAAGCCTTAAGATTTCAACAATATAAAATTCTTTGTTCAGACAACTGTGTTTGACTAGTTGGGACAATATTTGGGGTAATTTTGTTGGTCTGACAAGGGTTTTTATGTTGTTTCAAGAAAATAGCATTTTTTAGTATTTAAGACTCAAAATGTTTCGTAAACTGGAAAATGTGCATTTGCATTTTTTACAGTGTACAAAATAATTATTGGTAACCCAAGTTGGCCTAATTTCAAAAACTCATTTTGTAAGAAACCTAACCTTGATTCTAGTAAAGGCACATATTTGTCTTTCTCCAGCAAACTAGTTGTGCAATAATCTAAACTTTGCATTTTAACATGAAATTTGTCTTCCTCCAGCAAATCGTAGCAGATCAGAAGGAAGACGCCGAGCTGGAGTCCGGCAAAGTAGAAAAGGAGAAGGGGGAGAAGGGGGAGAAGAAGGAGAAGAAGGAAAAGAAGGAGAAGAAGGAAAAGAAAGAGAAAGCAGATAAGGAGAAGCCGGAGAAGAAGGAGAAGGCAGAGAAAAAAGAGAAGGCAGAGAAGAAAGAGAAGAAGGAGAAAAAAGAGAAGAAGGAGAAGAAAAACGAGGACAAGGCCAAAGGAGAGGAGGGAGAGAAAGACAAGGAGCACGAGAAGGAAAAAGAGAAAGTAGAGGAAGAGGCCAAGCCGGAAGACGCAGGTGCGGCAGAAACGGAGGTGAAGGAGGAAGAAGAAAAAGAGGAAGAGAAACAGGAGGAGAACGCGGTGGAGGAGGAGGAGGAGGAGGGGAAGAAGCAGAAAGCATCTCGCCGCCCCAGGATCATGCGCTGCAAAGTCAAGCTGCTGGATGATACTCTTTTCGAGTGTGAGCTTGAAGTAAGCGACATACGCACACACACGGCACACAACCGCCGCTTTTGTTGGTTATCAAGTGCGGCGTATCGTTGTCTAGTCCCGAGAGAGTGGCTCTGAAACTCAAGTGTTGCTCAAGGGCTTTTACTTCCTTTGCTAATTAACTCTAAGACTACCAAGAGACTATTTCTGCTGATGTGACACTTTGGCCTGTTTTTGTTTCTGTCGTACTGTATGGCTCTTGTCTGAAAAGCGACTGAGCTGATTCGATGTCTACTATCTACAGAGACAGCATTCTAAGTGAAACAGAACATCCCTTTTAGCAGCAACTTGACCCGCAAGTCTCGCTTTACCTTCGCAGTTATACCTGACGTTAGCATGTAGCGAGCTAAGCTAACAATCCGATTTCATGATCCACACAAAACTCTTTACAGTATGTTCAGAGTGGAATACAGGCCAACAGTTTATATAGAATATAAACCATACACTTCAAAAATAGTAGGAGAAACTGTTTGCATAATTTTACATTCACATGACACATGACTTGTCACATGACCTCCTCACTTCGCATGTGAGCTAGTTATCATCTTGTAAGAAATGTCTTAACCTATAGCAGTACACGTTATGGAATATGTAGTCATCTAGGTAGTCCATGCATACAGATGATATGCTTACTATGCACAGTATACATTCTGTATTATAGAAGCCCATTTGTGCCACATAAGTATTAGTTAATGCAACATATACTCATTGGAAATACATGCCTCTATATACATTTCTGCAAAACTTAAAAAATAAATAAATACATGGTACGTTGGGTTTAGGCTTGGGGATGGTGGAGAGGATATTTCCAACATAATAGAGCATTAACCTTTAGCGACACTCCCCGGATATTTAAATTCTTAACAGCCGCAATATGTGCCTCAAGCAGCGTAATAAAAAATTCAGCAATACGTGCCTGTAGCGAGGTAATAAAAACGTGCCACGGTCACATATTGAACGTGTGTTTTAGCACCACTCTCTGGACATTTCACTTTAAAACTGCCACGAAACATGAAGGTACGTAATTATGGTGTTGCAAATATATATATAGAGGCATATATTTTCAATGAGCCTGGGTTGAGTTAAAGGGTCATGAAACCCCCTGTTTTAGCACTGGTTAGTTCTCACCACAGTTTTAAAAAATGCTGCAAAAGTGGGCGTGGTGCACAGCGGAGCGGAGGGGGAAGAGGGGAGAGAGTCAACTTCAGTTTCAGACAGTTTAATTTCACTCCCATTGAGTTAACAACACAAATAAATGCACAGCCATTTGTGCTCTGCATCGAAAACATATATAGGAATGCGCTGGTGCACCTCTTAAAGGGGTCATCGGATGCTAAGTTTACTTTTTCATGTTGTTTGAACATTAATGTGTGTTATCAGTGTATGTACAAATCTACCCTATAATGATAAAAATCCATGCAGTGGTTTTTAATTAATCTGTAAAAATAATATTCCCTTTTTCAAATTGAGCCATTCTCAGATGTCTGTCGTTGTGGCGTCACACAGACAGAGGCCGCTCCCACGATAGTTGATTGACATGAGCGTCTTACCTCAGATCAGCTGTCAGTCCGCCCTCTTTGTTTCAATGCCGGAGCAGGGATGTAAGTTAGACAAGAATATCTCCGATTGAGCGATTGAGGTGTTGTGTTGCTGGATGTAATAATGAACATAGTGGTCGTCATTTACTCTCGACATCTGAGCCGTTGAAGATGCAGTGGATTACGTTTGTTTGTGAAGTGAATGCGCCTCCCGATCTACATATATCCATCTCTTTTCGCACAAATCATTCATGATCCAGCTTCACTTACAGCAGATGTGAGTAGAAGTATTTTTTTTATGAATCTTTGCAGTCGCCTTTCCTACTAAAGTGCTAGTTAGCAAGTTTAGCGGCTAAATGCGGCTAAAGTAAACAGGCTCGTCACTCCACAGCGAGAAGAGAGGGACGGGGTTTCATGAACCTTTAATGACATAGCTCTTGATTATGAGATTAATAGTTGAAATTATTAGATAAAGTTGAAAATTGTCTTATGGACATATTTATATATGTCCGTATATATGTCCACATTTATATATGTCCATATACAAAATCTCATAATTTTGACTGTTGTAACTTTGACTTTGTATTATCTTATCATTTTGACATAATTATTACTTTTTTGTTATAGATGTTACTTTTCTCATTTTGACTTTTTTCCCTCCTTATAACTGTCATGATTATGACGACTGCCTAATTTCAATTCATGTAACTTGACTTTTTATTTCAGAATTATTTAGTATGTCATAATTTTGACTTGTAATTTTGACAGTTATGACTTAGTATCTCATAATTTTCACTTTAATTTCATAATCATGAGATATGATTATCAGAAAAAAAATAGTTAAAATTATGAGATTAAAAAGTAAAAAGCTTTGTCATATTGACATTGGTATATATCATAATTTTGACCTTCTGTCATATTTGAGACTTTGTGTCTTATAATTTCGATTTACTGCCATAATTATGACTTTTCATGTCATCATTTTAAGGTTCTGTGTCAGCTGTTTGTTATAGTTATTACTTTTTGTCATTTTGACTTTTTATCTCAGTTCTAATTCACTGTCATGATTATGACTTAATTAATAACTTATTTAATAATTTAGGCTTTTTATCTCATAATTGTTACTTAGTATGTCATAATTTTAACTTATCTCTTAATTATGACTTAGTATCACATAATGTTTCACTTTTATCACTTACTATTTCATAATTATGAGTGATGATGTCCAAATTTCATCATGCTGACATTGTCATATTATCTCATAATTTTGACTTTCTGTCATAACTGTAATTTTTTTATCTTATAATTTGAATTTCTAACATAATTATAACTTTTGTCATAGTTTTAAGATCTGATCTCATTACTGTCATGATTTTGACTTTATTGATAGTTTCAATTTATGTAACATTGTCAAAGTCAGTTATCAAAGTCAAAATTGTAATCCATCAGTTATGACTTAGTATCAAAATGTTTCACTTATTTCGTGTCATGAATTGATTATGAATGATTATGAGATAAAAAGTTAAATTTCTGAGAAAAAAATGTCCACATTTTGTCATAGTGACGTTGTATTATTTCTATTATAACTAGTATTTTTTATTTTATAATTTTGACTTTCTAACAGTTATAACTTTTTATCTCAATTCTGACTCACTGTCATGATTATGACTTTATTGATAATTTCAACTTATGCAATGATTTTGACTTTTTATTTCTCAATTATGACTTAGTATCACAAAATTTTACTTATTTCATATTATGAGTGGTGATGAATTATGAATTATGATCTCTCAATTATGACTTAGTTTTTATTAACATGTGTATATACATATTATAATTCTGATTTAGCAAAGCATAATTTTTTTTCTTGTGTGGCTGGGTTTCTATACTATATACGAAAGGAATAGTAAAAATATTACTGTGTACACAACATCACTTGCTAAATAAGCTGCTCATTTTATAACCCTAAAACATGAAAGAAAATTTCAAGCTATGGTTTTTTTCAGAAAGTCTTTATGTTTTGTTCTACAAAATAAATGACACCCAATCATATCTCATAAGTCGCTAACAAGTTGCTGTATAAGGACTACTGTTGTTGTCTGCCTAAAATACCAAAATAGTACTGTTCCAAACAGGGGCTTCTGTGTTTTAACTACATTTCATTGTTTCCAGAAACATGCCAAAGGCCAGGAGCTGTTTGCAAAAGTGTGCGACCACCTGAACCTATTAGAGAAGGACTATTACGGTCTGGCCATATGGGAGACGTCAACCATAAAGGTGCCTCAATCTGTTAGCACTCAATTTCACTCTTTTAATATTAACTGTAGACAGCTATTTTTTTTTTTTTATTTACACAACATGTTTTTTTCAGGTTTAGTTTAGCTTTTGGAGCGTAATTATAGTCAAAACTGAATTATGGCTGTATTGTTTTAATGTATTTTAAACAATTTGCTTTCTTCACTTATATCAGAAGGTGTGATAGCAGTAAAACACTGTTTTATAACAACTATGAGGTTATAATAATTCTACCATACCATTCTACCATAATCTTCTAAGAATAGAATTCCATGCCATAGTTACAACGATAAGTACACAGAAGAACCATATCATTAAAATCATTTTTAAAATGAGAAAAACATTGACAGCCAGTCAAAATCCACCCTACTTGAGCTTTTAAAGCAATAACTTAAATGCATTGGTGTGGGAACTAATGTAGCCATAGTAGTGATAATATATTTGTTGTTGTAAATGGGCCTTCAGTTAAAGGCTGTCTTTGTCTTTCAGACATGGCTGGACTTCACCAAGGAAATCAGGCGGCAAGTACAAGGTGAGTCGCATCACGCCGTTCATCTCTTTGACATATGAAATAACTGTCAGAAAGTCAGTGTCGAGTTTCTGTTGTTCCTGTTTTAAATCAAGTTTGTATTTATTTAGGCACCAACTATGATTTTACATTCAATGTGAAGTTCTACCCACCTGATCCAGCCCAACTATCAGAGGACATCACCAGGTGAACAGCACTTTCTTTATTTTACAGTATATGTGATGCAACCTAGGAAAACCCAACACATGGTGAAATTTGATACCATATTCATACCATATGAAAGTTGGGTTCAAAGCCCTTTCCAAAATTGTTTTTATTTTGTCCATTGTTTGAACATAACAAAAGTTATGGTATATCTTAAGTTGGCTGATAGCTATGATTTTCAGGAATAGAATTTTGAGAAAAATGGTTTAAAGTGAGATGGCTTTCACTTTTAATTCAGGGGTTTAATGAGAGCTGTCTGTCAGGAGCGATATACTGCATCATTACACATTACCCTGAAGAGGACAGTTTTCCGTTATTTATCATGGGCATAGTCTCTGAACTTTTGGTCACCTCTTGTGTGTTCAGATAGCATGAATAGTGTACCTTGTAGTTTACATTTAGAAAAGTGAGCACAGCGCAACTGTTTGCACACTGTGCATAAAACAGACTGTCATCGGACTCCTCCTCTTTAGTAACTTCATCATCCGATCCTTCATGTCTGGATGTGAAATAGTTCATTATAACATCTTTAGGTCACTGACCTCACCAAGATTGAGCAGACTGAGACGAGTAATATCGATTAAGTGAGCAGCAGCAGTACTTCAAACTGCGTTGTTGCCCTCCGCCATCTCACGATATTAAATAAATAAATAAATAAAAAACTCTGCGTGTCGTAGTTTACACAGGACTGGCAGGGAATGTGCATTGATACTAGTGATCGACCAATATTAATTTTTTTATAACCGATACCGATACTGATTATTTGCATAATTATGTGCCCGATAACCGATATGCAGAACCAATATTTATTTACTGTTATAAAGTAAATCAGTGAAGTAAGTCCATACTTCACTTTGGTTGTTCCTCCTTTCAGTCATCTTAAAAAGTGTTGAAAATTAGCACTTTTGTGTTAAATTTAATCTTCATATTACAACAATAAAAACATTTTATTTATAAAACGCAACAGCTGCAACACTAATAAGCTAAATAAATGTAGAATGTTTTCAGTGTATATATTTAGAAGTATATAAGAAAAATAATGGTTATATAGTAAATTTTAATATAATTGAGGGTTTTTTAAACAAGTGAATCTTGTTAAAAGTTATATGCGGTGGCCATCAGAGAATCAACCCAGCAAAGTTATGTTTACTGGGACAAGGACTTGACGAATTGTTTTACGTGACTGTAAGTTCGTCTCTATTTCTTAGAGCCAAGCTGCATAAACTAGGTACATATCAGGAATTATGTATCACATCTAATATGATCATTAATGGCTGTTATATTAAATAAAGTTGACTAATTACAGCAAAGCAAGAAAGTAGGCTATGCTTTACCTTTGAAAGCCACTGTTGTCCGGTCTCCCCTCAGGCGCGCTGCATGCGCAATTCTCAAAACACCCAACCCGATATTACAAAACCGATAACCGATTATGGTAAAATGCTTAAATATCAGGAAAATATTGGTAAATCAATATAAGATATTTTTAGAGATGATAGACAAGATGTTATAAAATAATAATTTAATGAAAACCTAATTTTGACAAAAAAATTGACATTCAACCTATTTTTCGGATTTCCTGAAAATGTCCCACCACGACATCCGACAGGTTTTCCCAGATCGCATCACATATGTAATGCAATCCCTATCACTATCCTTACCTCTACTTAATGTTTCCTGTCCCTGATGTACAGGATTATAACTGTATAGAAATAAAGTATTATAATAAATTATATTGATTTTGTAGTATGGCTTAGTGGGATTATCAAATTGCAAAGGCTGTGATTTAACTAAATAAATATATGTGCTGCTGTACGTGTGTTTTGCAGTGAAGCGCAGCACTGTGTTCATTTACTGTAAACCAGGGCTGAGACGCATGAACCACACATGTGTAAACGAACAATGCTGCGCTTCGCTCTTAAATGTGACCCTGGACCACAAAACCTGTCATAAGTGTACATTTTTAAGATTTTTACAATTTTTGACTAGAAACTAGGGATGCACGATATTGGGTTTTTGCCGACATCCGATATGCCGATTTTTGCCAATATCCGATATGCCGATATTTTTCATCTCATTTTGGCCGATACGATATATGTCCTTTAGTTTGGAAACAACACCAATTATAAGCAAAATATTTTTCATTTTGGTTAATTTTTAACAAGAACTTATTTGTTAGAATTAAACAATAATGAAGTGGTTAACATTCTTTTCATCAGTAGACTAGTATTATTTGTGATTTGAAATCTGTAGAAACTAGTAGAAACAAAAACAAAAATACTAAGTAAGATAAGGTTTGGTTTTTTTTGCAGTCCTGCTACTTAAAAAAAAAGAAAAGTGAATGAACAGTTGGAATTAGAACCAGAATAGTTAAATTTTTCACAATTCACATTTCTAATCTCCACGTAATATCCACGTAAGATAGTGGTTTTTCTCTCTCTTCCCATCTCTCTCTTGCCCACTCACTAATTTTAAAACTAACACAGCGCAACACTGTGTTCATTTAGGCTGAGACGCATGAACCACAAACGTGTAAATGAACAATGCTGCGCTTCGCTCTTAAATGTGACCCTGGACCACAAAACCTGTCATAAGTGTACATTTTTAAGATTTGTACAATTTTTGACTAGAAACTAGGGATGCACGATATTGGCTTTTTTCCGATATCTGATATGCCGATTTTTGCCAATATCCGATATGCCGATATTTTTCATCTCATTTTGGCCGATACGATATATGTCCTTTTGTTTGAAAAACAACACCAATTATAAGCAAAATATTTTTTATTTTGGTTATTTTTTAACAAGAACTTATTTGTTAGAATTAAACAATAATGAAGTGGTTAACATTCTTTTTCATCAGTAGACTAGTATTATTTGTGATTTGAAATTTTTAGAAACTAGTAGAAACAAGACAAAAATACTAAGTAAGATAAGGTTTGGTTTTTTTTGCAGTCCTGCTACTTAAAAAAAAAAGAAAAGTGAATGAACAGTTGGAATTAGAACCAGAATAGTTAAATTTTTCACAATTCACATTTCTAATCTCCACGTAATATCCACGTAAGATAGTGGTTTTTCTCTCTCTTCCCATCTCTCTCTTGCCCACTCACTAATTTTAAAACTAACACAGCGCAACACTGTGTTCATTTAGGCTGAGACGCATGAACCACAAACGTGTAAATGAACAATGCTGCGCTTCGCTCTTAAATGTGACCCTGGACCACAAAACCTGTCATAAGTGTACATTTTTAAGATTTGTACAATTTTTGACTAGAAACTAGGGATGCACGATATTGGCTTTTTTCCGATATCTGATATGCCGATTTTTGCCAATATCCGATATGCCGATATTTTTCATCTCATTTTGGCCGATACGATATATGTCCTTTTGTTTGAAAAACAACACCAATTATAAGCAAAATATTTTTTATTTTGGTTATTTTTTAACAAGAACTTATTTGTTAGAATTAAACAATAATGAAGTGGTTAACATTCTTTTTCATCAGTAGACTAGTATTATTTGTGATTTGAAATTTTTAGAAACTAGTAGAAACAAGACAAAAATACTAAGTAAGATAAGGTTTGGTTTTTTTTGCAGTCCTGCTACTTAAAAAAAAAAGAAAAGTGAATGAACAGTTGGAATTAGAACCAGAATAGTTAAATTTTTCACAATTCACATTTCTAATCTCCACGTAATATCCACGTAAGATAGTGGTTTTTCTCTCTCTTCCCATCTCTCTCTTGCCCACTCACTAATTTTAAAACTAACACAGCGCAGCACTGTGTTCATTTAGGCTGAGACGCATGAACCACAAACGTGTAAATGAACAATGCTGCGCTTCGCTCTTAAATGTGACCCTGGACCACAAAACCTGTCATAAGTGTACATTTTTAAGATTTGTACAATTTTTGACTAGAAACTAGGGATGCACGATATTAGCTTTTTTCCGATATCTGATATGCCGATTTTTGCCAATATCCGATATGCCGATATTTTTCATCTCATTTTGGCCGAAACGATATATGTCCTTTTGTTTGAAAAACAACACCAATTATAAGCAAAATATTTTTTATTTTGGTTATTTTTTAACAAGAACTTATTTGTTAGAATTAAACAATAATGAAGTGGTTAACATTCTTTTCATCAGTAGACTAGTATTATTTGTGATTTGAAATTTTTAGAAACTAGTAGAAACAAGACAAAAATACTAAGTAAGATAAGGTTTGGGTTTTTTTGCAGTCCTGCTACTTAAAAAAAAAAAGTGAATGAACAGTTGGAATTAGAATCAGAATAGTTAAATTTTTCACAATTCTCATTTCTAATCTCCACGTAATATCCACGTAAGATAGTTGTTTGTCTCTCTTCCCATCTCTCTCTTGCCCACTCACTAATTTTAAAACTAATCTCTGATACTTGCCAGATTAAATCATTAATAAAATGGAGAGCCTCCTGCTGTTTTTTTACCAAGTGAGCATGCTATTCTCTAGCCAGTTTCATTATCACACTCGTAAATTACAAAAGCCCTTTCACTCTGAATAATCGCAGCGGCGCGCTGACGTCACTTTACTGCTGTTGTCATGGAAGCCGTTCTGGACTCTCGTGCATTACGTTTTGCAACTACATCTTGTCCCGACTTGTAACGTGATGACTTGGCACTTAATGAAAATAAATAAAATTATTTGTGCTCTGCAGGTACTACTTGTGTTTGCAGCTGCGGAAGGACATCAAGAACGGCCGCCTGCCCTGCTCTTTCGTGACCCTTGCCCTGCTGGGCTCTTACGCCCTCCAGTCTGAGCTGGGCGAATACGACCCCGAGGTTCACGGAACTGATTACGCCAAGGAGCTCCAGCTCATCCCAGGACAGACCAAGGAGCTGGAGGAGAAAGTCATGGAGCTTCACCGCACATACAGGTGATCACGACTGCTGCTTACTGCTGGGCTGACGATTTACACACATGCTGTATACAGTAGTCAACATTTGAAGTGGATCAAAAATGTTCATCAAAGTTGTCCTAAGACGAGAACGGGTATTGTTTTGGTTTTAGGACAGCTTTGATGAAAGGTTTTGATCCACTTCAAATGTTGACTACTGTATTCTTATTATAAATGGATGTTTGGGATGTATATTTTTAATGCAAATGAAATAAATGCACATTTAATAAAATATTTGCACTTTTCTTTTCTTTAAGGAATGTAATGTTGTTATGACTCTGAATACTATTTATTTATTTAATTATTTATCTATTTATTGACAGATCTATGAGTCCGGCTCAGGCTGATATGATGTTCCTGGAGAATGCTAAAAAACTGGCCATGTATGGGGTTGATCTCCACCAGGCGAAGGTACAGTAGATCGACAGGAGACACTTTTTATAAATATGATATAAATGGAATGAATGAATGCACAAATAAATAAATGAATAAATAAATGGTTAACCTTCAGTGAATGTTGTTTGTCATACTAAATAATAAATTAGATTTTACATTGTCTTTTTTTTATGAGATTTGCATTGTTTGCAATACAATTCATGATTTTATTTTTTTCTCAAATATTTTTTAATAAATATGAAATAATATCAAATATCAATATAAATCAGTATAAAATAAATAAAATATTTAACATTTAATGTATAAATGTTTAACATTTAAAGTGAATGAATGAATAAATTATATGCCAAAATATTATTTATTTATTTATTTATTTATGCCAATAACTTTGGTTGTTTATTGAATAAAAATAATAATAATAATAATAAATGTAATATATTTTAATATATTTACTATATTTATATTATATATTTATGTTAAACTCATTTTTGTGTTGTATTTTTATGAGGTTTGCAATGTTTGCAAATAAAATGCATTATTTTGTTATTTTCTTCGCAAATATTTTCTAATAAATTTGAAATAAACTATCAATTATCAATATCAAATAAATAAAATGTTTAACATTTTATTTATTAAATGTTTAACATTCACAATAAATAAATGAATCAATGACTATATGAATGAATAATAAATAAATAGTGCATGTCAGAATGGGATTAAACAAATGTATTATTTTTTTGTATTTTTTATTTCAATAACTGATTGTTGATTGGATAATAATAATAATATTAATAATAAATGTAATATATTTTAACATATTTTGTATATTAATATTACATTATTTTTATATTGTATTTTTATAAGGTTTGCAATAAAATACTTTATTTTGTTATTTTATTCTCAAATATTTTCTAATAAATTTTACATAATATAAAAAATCAGTATGACATAACTAAAAATGTTTAACATACAAAATGAATGAATGAATGAATATATGTGAACAAACAAATGGACAAATAAATAAAAAAATAAATAAATAAATATGTATTTATTTTTACAGTAACTTAGTTGATTGGTTAAAAATAATAATAATAATAATAATAATAATAACACATTTACATTAAATAAATACATCAAGTCTTCATTTACTGAGGTGTGCTTTGACTTAAAATACATTCAATTATACGCTCTACTTAGGCGATGTGACTTGTCCCAGCACTGGTTGATCTATTGCCTTCTTTATGTGAAATCATCAATCTGAGCTGTCATAAAAACATCAGTTAGACTGAAATGTCCTTCATCTCACAGGAGTGCTCATAATAAAAGCATTGCATGTCCTGTCACTGCTCAGATTTGGTAGCTGAAACCAGGTCAATCTGTTTGCATCAAGCCATGGATTTAAATAAATTATGGCATTTACTTTTTAAAAGAGAAGCCCGGATGCCCCCTAGTGGTGGAGCTTTGTGATCGCAAAATCTTTGTTTATACAGTGGATTTTAATACCTGGAGTCATGAATGTCAAATGATTATATAATTGCTTCCCTATTCTTTTCTTCTGTTTCTGTCAGGATCTGGACGGGGTGGATATAATGTTGGGCGTTTGCTCCAGTGGTCTGATGGTGTATAAGGACAAGCTGAGAATTAATCGATTCCCCTGGCCAAAAGTTCTCAAAGTCTCCTACAAACGCAGCAGTTTCTTCATCAAGATACGCCCATCTGACGTAATTATACACAGTCTTACAAAATACTACATTTATTTGGGTCACATTACATTTTATTGTGTTTTGATGCCACAAGATGTGTTTTTTTTTACTTTTTTTTTTTTACCTTATTTTAAACATTTTTTTTAATTTATTAGTATTTTTAAATTTGATAGTTTAAAAAATATACTTAAATGTGAACTGAATTTATTACGTAATGTATTTTGCACATTTAATTGCAAGAAAATAAAAATGTATTATATTTTTAGTATATATTAAATGCCATTAGACCTATAGCACATTTAAAATTAATTTCATTATTACTTATACAGTTTTTTTTAAATATATGTCCAGCTGAATGTACACATAAGCTTTTATGATAAACTAAAATATACTTCAGTGTCATTTCTGTTGAAACATGTTTGTCATTTATTAAAATATATTTGTAAATAGACATTTATAGTCTTCAAATATAGTCTTTAAATGTAATATTGAATAACACACTACAGTTAAAATGATATTCAGGTACTTTACATACATACAAATGCAGCAGTTTCTTCATCAAGATACATCCATCTGATGTAAGTGTACACAGCCTTAGAAATACTGAATTTATTCAGGACGTATTATGTTTTATTTTGTTGTGATGTCACAATATCAGATTTTTTTATTTTTATAGTTTTTTATAATAATTCTTTTTTAATCATTTGTTTTAATTCAGAATTTTTGGAGAAACTTTCATATATAATAAATAAATACTGTAAAAGATGAATAGTTGTATTTTTTTAAGGCAAACCCTGGCTTGTATTAATTATTTTATAATGATAATCATTTTATAATTATTTATTTGTATTTATTGTAGGCCAGGTATGCTGGCTTTGCTTCACAATAAATAAACAATCAAAAAAAAAAATGTTTTAATTTTATAATTTATTCTAAAATTATTTAACGTTGTATTTTTTAATATAATTATTTTTTACATTTTTATAATTTAAAAAATATTTTTCACATTTTTTTTTATTTTTAGAACTCATTTCTGTTCTTTTAAATAAAATAAATATAAGAATGTAAACACTTTTCCTTAATTTTTAAAAATTAAAAATAAATGTAAATCAATTTAAATTTAAATTTTTATTTATTATAGTTTCAGTTTTAACTTTTTTAACTTGTTTTATTTTACTATCAGATTTTTGATACAACATACATTTTGTGCGTTTTGTTTGTAATTTATTACATTGTCTATATTTTCACTCAGTGGAAATGAAAAGATTACAAGAAGCACACAAATACTCACATATTTTTTGTTAGTTTCAGAATGGTATTTCATAATGATTTTTTGTTCATGAGATTCACCCTTATGCACCCTTATGTCTTTATTGTACTACATATTTTAGCTGGAACATTACGAAAGCGCCATTGGCTTTAAACTGCCCAACTACAAAGCTGCCAAGAAACTGTGGAAAGTATGTGTGGAGCATCACACATTCTTCAGGTATGAAGATCAAAAAATACCTCACAGCATGTATTCGCATCTTTAGTTAAATTATTAGTATGAATTCATGAGTCTTCCGACATTATCGGTCTCAGGTTGACGTCCACAGAGGCGGCCACCACTCCCAGGAAGTTCCTGGCTCTGGGATCAAAGTTTCGCTACAGCGGCCGAACTCAAGCCCAGACCCGTCAGGCCAGCTCCATGATTGACAGACCCGCACCGCATTTCCAGCGCTCCGCCAGTAAGAGGGCGTCCCGCAGCTTAGACGGAGGTGTGTTTCTCCGACTTTCTCTTTTTCTTGCCATTTACTTTAGTTTTTCTGATAGCCTATGGACAGAGCTGGTTAGACTGAAAACAGAGGTAGATGATTGGCTCTCGTTGTTGGATTCCGGCCAATCGGGGAGTTTGATCACAAGTCTGACACTCACTTTTACTCCGTTTGGGATCTCATTTGCTCTTTCAATCTCCGTTTATCGGCCTCTGTCCAGTTCTCTAATGCACTTCCAATGGGGAGGTTCAGACTCTTTGTGTAAGTTGTGCTGCAAGCATCTGTTTTTATTTGAGCTGTGAGCAGAAGTCATTTGTCTTTGCTGGCTTTGGGCTGAAGGACAGATAGACTCAGCTTTCAGGCTGCTCTCTGAGTGTTCACAGCGGACAAAGCCACTAACAACCTGATGCTGGACAGCTTTCTCAGTCCTCAAGCGTAGGCTTTGACCCCTGCTGGCCATTTGGGGACAGAAATGTTAAGTCATGTTGACAGTAGTATATATCTGAAGTGAGTATGTGACTCAAACTGTGTGTCAAGTCCATTTCACACTCATGCTGCTCTATACCCTTAGGAAAAAGAAGTTTGTTCAAGTGTGCTATTGCTATACTTTTTTTAAGCTAAAAATAGAAGAGTATACTTTCAGTCTACTTTTCAAGTACTTCTCAGAAATGTGATTTATGTTCTTCTCAGTGACATACCAGAGTATACTTGACTTAAACTTAGAAAAAGTCTAAATATATTTAAGCTCTACTATACTAAGCTCAGAGAATCCATGTTTTCATTGTTATACAGTAGGGGGCGCTATTACACATCTTCCGTACAGAAAAACAAGTGAAGAAGAAACCAAAACAACAGATGCTTCCACATGCATAACACGATCATCAGACATAAAAAAATCATCAAAACTGTGTAACGTTATGGAATAAAACGTCGACCCATGAAGAGCTAATAATGAATGTCAAGGTTTGATGTGTTGATCGATTACTCTGTTGGTGTTGATTGATTATCACTCTGAATCCTGTTCAGTTTTTTTCAGCATTTTGTTGAAAATATTGTTTATTTATTTCTTTATTTTATTTTATTTTATTTTATTTTTTATGAAACTTACCCACATTCAAGTTATAAAAAAGAATGCATGAATCTAGAATGAAATATTTTTGTTTACAAGCAGATATGTGACCCTGGACCAAAAAAAAAACAGTCTTAAGTCGCTGGGGTATATTTGTAGCAATAGCCAAAAATACATTGTATGGGTCAAAATTATTGATTTTTGTTTTATGCCAAAAAATCATTAGGATATTGAGTAAAGATCATGTTCCATGAAGATATTTGGTAAAATTCCTACTGTAAATATATCAAAACTTAATTTTTAATTAGTAATATGCATTGCTAAGAACTTAATTTGACAAATTTAAAGGTGATTTTCTCAATATTTAGATTTTTTTTGCACCCTCAAATTCCAGATTTTCAAATAGTTGTATTTCGACCAAATATTGGTCTATTATAGCAAACCATACATCAATGGAAAGCTTATTTATTCAGCTTTCAGGTGATTTATAAATCTCAATTTGGACAAATTGACCCTTATGACTGGTTTTGTGGTCCAGGGTCACATATCTTGTTCTTTCTTTTGATGTTTTGTATGTTCAGATATTCATCTAACAAAATATATACAAATTAATACCTAAATAGGCACACAGTAGCGTATATACAAAAATAATACCTAAAAAGTAGGAATGTGACGAGATCCGAGGTGTCTCGCGAGAACTCGTGACGATATCCTCCCAAAACATTTTGCAGTGTTTACATTAGAGCTGGACGATTAATCCTTAAAATATGGAGATCTCTATTCAAACACCCACGCGATCTTATTCCTGAATGACAAAGATTTAGCTATGTATATTAGGACTGTTTCACATCGTGAGTGTCAGTGGAGCGTGAGAAGCACGTTTTGTCGCTGCCCATGTTAATGAATCAGAGGGTCGGGGTAAATGTGAACACAGAAAGAGCAAGACAAACAGTCTTTTCAACCACATTATAATCATTATTTCTGTGTTACAGATATTTAAATAATAGAAGTACAGGGATACAAGTTTATAGTTTGGGTATAAACACTTATTGTCTACAGTAGCGATCAAAACTAAAGTATCTTAACACGTGTATGTATTGTAATGCTTATCCTCTTCTGCCAGGAGGTGGCGACAACTGCCTGTTTAAAAAAAGTATGTCATTGAATCATTCATTCAGGAGATTTCAATAGTCAAACAAGCCTTAATGAAGTGACACAGTGACTCCTTCATTTAATGTTTTTTATTTATTTATTTTTATTATGTTTAAATTAATATATGTTTTTAAAAGACTTAAGCAATGAACAGTTTGTCAGAACCACTAGTAAATTCTGATATTTTGTTTAGTTTTCTAATCTTTTTTCTCCTGAATCGTGAAAGAATCATGGTCTACAATTTATTAAAAACAGCTGGGATTCTCAATTTATCCAGAATTGTGAAGCTCTTGTTTAAATGTTGTTTATTACTGTACAAGTTCAAAATGCACCTACATTTTTTTGCATTGTCTTTTTCAGTTGAACAAAAGACTATTTTCCCTATTTATGTCATCATTGAGGATTTCTTAAGAAAAGTTTAAAAATCTTGTCTTGTCTCGTTCTCGTGAACCCAGTCTCGTGTCTCGTCTCGTCTCGTGGGATAAGTGTCTCGTCACACCCCTACTAAATAGGGACATAGTAGTATACTTAAAGTATGATGTAAAATTCACTTAAAGAAAACTTATGAGTATACTTGCAGTATGAAACTACTAAACTAGTAGCTTACTGAGACTATATGTCACAGTGTACTAAAAATGCTACAACTTATCGGTATCTCATAAGTACCTATAAGTTCACTTTTAGTATAGCTGCAGTACAAACTAAAACTTAGAGGGAAACTAGTTGTGTGCTCAAAGTTTACTACTGTTATACTTGAAGTGTACTTAAAAGTATACTTTTATATACTAGAGAGTGGGCCAATTTAGTCCCAAGGAGTATTGAAATAGTACACTTACAAGTATACTACTAGTACAAGTACTTACTACATGAAGTATACTTAAAATATACTTGAACTTTACTTAAGTATACTTTAAAAAAATAAACTTGAAGTATACTACTTATTGGCAAGGGTAGGATGCCTCCATTTGGCTAAATTCCAACACAGCATGTTATACTTAATGAATAAAGTCAACCCCAGAATGCAGACCCATTTTAAGTAATATTTACATTGTTTGTATTTTAAACATGCTAACATCAAAACCATTGAAATTAGCTGCCCTTACCAAAAAGTATACTTTATTAAGTATACTTAATTAAAGTTCAAATATATTTTTAAGTATGCTTTATGTAGTATACAAATATTAGTAAACTAGTAGTATACTTTTAAATGTACTCAATAATTTTAAATGTATTTCAATACTCCTTGGGTCTAAATTGGCTTACCTTCTAGTCGATAAAAGTATACTTTTAAGTATACTTCAAGTATAACAATAGTAAAATTTGAGTACACAGCTAGTTTACATCTATGTGTTTACTTTGTACTGCAATTATACTAAAAGTGAACTTATAGGTATACTGATAGTTTACTAATTAAATACTTTTAGCATACTTTGAAGTATAGTCTCAGTAAACTACTAGTTTAATCGTTTTATACTGCAGGTATACTCAAAATTTGAACTTTACATAATACTTCAAGTACACTACTAGGTATTAATTTGTATATATTTTGTTATATGAATATCTGAACATACAAAACATCAAAAGAAAGATCAGGATATCTGCTTGTAAACAAAAACATTTTTGTTTACATTTTGTAAAATAGCGCCCCTAGCGTATAACAATGAAAACACGGATTTTCAGAGCACAAGTACAGCTCAAAAATACTTACTTTTTCTAAGTATAAATCAAGTATACTTAAATGTCATTTTAAGTATATTTCTGAGACGTATATAAAGCACATATCTGAGAAGTATATAAAAAGTAGACTAAAAGTATACTTTCCTATTTTTAGTTTAAAATAAGTATAGTAATAGCACACTTGAATAAATTTCTTTTTCGTAAGGGTGAGCTTAAATTCACTGTTCTGAGTACGTACGGAGAGTGTTCCAAATCTTGAGGTTGCATTTCGATTAAGGTAGCAGCCTGTGCAGACAGTGACAGCTCACTAGAGTTTGGAACGGAGCCACAGAGTCTCTGAGGTAAAGTGGAGGTGATTTCTTGTGGTATAAATAAACTCTGCTTGCTTTAGGCAGTGCAGGTGAACTCACTGTGGGAGAGAAATCACAGCAGGGGTGCGATCCAGAAAAACAACCCTGGTTAACCCACTGATAATTTAACCATTCAGCCCTCAGGTAGAACACGGACGCAGATTTAATTACTTTCTGACTGTAGGTTATTTACATAAACACTCCATTAATCTTATATAGTCAGTTGATGCAATCAGCAAATGACCCTCTGTGAAATACTTGTTGAAGCCAATTGCTGTTTTGATCAGTAGTTTGATTGACAGGTTGTTTCCTGAGACTTTTAAAAGAAGGTAAGTTTGGTGTTATTCATTATTGTGGCTCACAACTCCCAGAATGCACATGTGAAGATTTAGAAATCCGTTCAGAGTGAGATTTAAAGTTCCTGAAGCAGTTGTTTTGTGTTTGTTGGAGTTATCTTTGACTGGCAGGTCAGTATTAGCCCAGAGCGTCTCCCACAGTCCAAACGAGCTTGATCAGTTCAAAAGGCTTGAAAGTCCTAGAGCCCAAACGAAAAAATATATACCATGGAAAATAAAGCAGCGCAGGTTGATTGGTTTGTGCTCCTGGGCTGCACTCTTTGTGACCAGAAGTAGAGCTTTATGCCTCCAGCTTGAATTTCTTTCCTTCTAAACATTCAACTCTTACAAAAAACAATAATATCTGTTACTGTGTTTACATGATCCTGCAGATATTTTTACATTTTGAGAAGATTCAGTAGACTTTTTTTTAACTTACCCTTGTGAAAAAGAAGTGTATTTAATTATATTGAATGTTGCACTTGTTGCACTTGTACTTCAAATTTAAAAATGTACTTGCAGATAATATGTTAATGACTTAAAAGAGCACTTAAAAGTACTTAAGCCGTTGAATTCCATTTTTTTTCCAGACATGAAAATATCCAAATGATGTGTCATTAGTAACCCTTTGAAATAATCAATAATTCTTTTTTGGAATTTTTTTGGAAAAGTGTGTGAAAAAATGTTTTTTATGGTCGGTCACACCTGTGACTGGGATAATGTGTTTACTAAATTAACATATTTCTGCAGTCATAAAAATGGTTATATATCTTAGCCCAGCTATTTTAAACTGTTTGATCACATTATAGGGTTACTATTATGCATTAAAAACACTGAGTTAAAAGATGAAAAATACAACCATCAACATATTTCAAAATTGTTACTTTTTTGTGAAATATAACATCAATTTTTATGTTAGTGCTACCAGTATTACAACATATATTACAATATTATAACATAATATTGTAATTTTTGTGCAGTATTTTGTCATTGCAACATTTAATGTAATTTTCACTAACAACTGCAGTTGGATTTATATTGTATACCTACGTTCACTGTTATGACCATCAACATGTTTACTCATTCTATGACCACACTCAACAAAACTGGATATATGTGAATTCATATATTAATACTAGACACCTTGAAGACAATGTGTACCAAAAACATGTATCTTTATATCATATATCTTGTCATATCTTTATGTTAACCTACTTTACTAGCCTTTCCTTTTGGAGCTTTGATGCAGCCATCATCTTCTCAAGGTGCAAACAGGAAATAAACTATTAAAATAATGTCAAATGAATAGTTTTGCATTAAAGTACATGTAAAATTAGGGATGCACTATATTATCAGACCGATATCGGAATTGGACAAAAATGGCTTTAAATGTAAATATCAGCATTGGCCTGATATGAACAATTATGCCGATATGTCTTGCCGATAAGAGGAATAACTCACATGTGCTCAGGGTGTGCTAGCGATTAGATCATGTCAGCAGTGCGGCTCATTCCTGAAGCAAAGATTTGCCTGAATGATGATTAGATTCACTGTTTTGGATGGCTGCATTAAATCTGAGAATGCATGGACATGACACGTTCGGTGTGTGATAGAGTAAACAGTGATAGCGTGTACAGTAGCGGCAGCTTCCCCGGGTCCTAATGCCTGTTCGGCGAGGAGTTTTAATTCTGTAGGGGGCGCTGTTGGCCTACTTCTAATACAATGAAAGTAAAATACACAAATAACATTTAGACTGTACATTTGGACTGATTGAATAAAGCAGTAATTGATGTCATAAAATCATGAGTACATTTTGATTTTAAGGTCAGCTACAGCTTACATGAAAAAATAACAAACATGACACTTGTAAATAAATTTATTTTATATTTACTGATTTATTCATTAATGTATAATGCGTTACATTTTTTTTAAACAAATTATGATCTCTAAAAGATTTTCAGAATTTTTATAACTCTTTTGCTTTAGACCATCTACAAATGTTAAATCTTAAAATAAAATGTTGAGGTTACCACCACATTTTTCTGGTTCTTTTTAAAAAACGAACCAAAATGAAAAATAATTTGCTTATAATTTCCACACAGGAGAAACTTGATGTTGTTTCCAAACTAAAGGAAATATATCGTTATCTGCATCGGCTATCAGCCAAAATGAGTTGAAAAATATCAACATCATATCAGCAAAATCCAATATTGTACATTCCTATTTAAAATATATTTTGTTCTGATTTAAAGAAGTACAATTATCGTGATGTGTTGACTAACATACTACAGCACATGTAAAGTACTTTTATAAGTTTAATTGTAGTGTGTTTTTCAAGTAATAAAAAAATGTACTTAATACAACTTCATCATTACATGTGCATAATGACAAATATATTTACTATAAACACAAATTTGAATGGAAATGACAAATATTCAGTACATTCAGCAGTGCGCTTGAACCATATTTCAATACAATAATTAATAATAATTATGAAATTACATGTAAAGATGTACTTAAGTCCTACTTAGGTGGAACAAAAAGCACTGTAAATTACATTTAAAATCGATTTATATATAATACGTTTCATTGCAATTAAGTGTCTAAAAACAGTACATTCATTTCACACGTATGTTCTTTTTCACAACGGTGGTTAAATCAGTAAGCGATGCTTTATGCAACTTATTTAGGATTGCATCGTCCTATAATAATCACAGTAAAACCAAGAATGTGTATTTCTATGTTTGTTTGCTCTAAAAATGTAGCCATGTTCTTTATCAGATGTGTACATTATGTTAAAGTGAAATTTTTTTTTAGTCCATGACTTCAGTGTAACATACCCTTTTTCTTTCTCCTCTGTCCCATACATCTCTTTCTGACAGCTATGGTCTCGACCCCGGATAAGAACGCTCGTCCCGTCAGCGCTCCCATCATGTCTCCCATCTCCCCGGGTGACATGGCTCCTTCCCCAGTAGCATCTGCCGCCCGCACTGACCGTAAAGAGACGTCCACGCCCACAGGCCGTCCACGCTCCAGTGAGAGGAAGAGCGAGGTGAAGGCAGAGGCCCATGTGACAGATGGCTCCAAAACACACAGCACCAAAGCAGAGGGCACACCTGAAGTCAAGGTATGACACACACACAAATATGCCAAATAACACTCAAACATACACTATAGCTTTTCAATGTGAAATTAATGGAAATATATTTTAAATCATAATTTATTTTTTGTATTATATTTTGTTGTTCAAAATTATTTTAGAGTTTATGTTTTCCCCTATTTTATGTGTTAGTACAGCTGAAAGCCCTGGAAACTTAAACACAATATAAGCAAATGTTTGAACTAATTTTTATAAACGTGCAGCACAGACTCCTACCTGAGATGTGAAAAGAAGTGATCAGACGGTAATAAATTAAGAAGCCTTAAGGTTTATTCTCACCAAGATTGACATAAACCAGTGCAAATTAACAAAAAAAGAATCTTTACTGTGACCACAAATGCAAGACAGCCATGATATTTAGGCCTGTGTGAGACAGCAGGAGTATGTGTACTCTCTCTGTGCTGCTGCAGACGGTAGCCCGGCGAGAACGGCGGCACCGTGATGCCCCGGTGGTGACGGCCACCAATGGGGAGAGAAAGAGCCAGGTTTGTGCTCATGATTTTAGCCAATCTCATGAGAGGATCTACAACAGTGATTTACCCTAGTGGCCAGCTTCACTGTTATTATATGCAAATCATTTCACACAGTTGGTCCTTCACTAAGCTCCACCCCTTTTGATTGCTCATGTTTACTCAGTTTTCTAAAATGTCCCACGAATACAGTTTTATATATGTGTGTCCCACAACTACGATGTTGTAAGTTTTTAACATTAATGTACCATGGATCAGATGTTGCACATAAAATAAAATTTCAAATTAAAATTGTTATATATAGAGTTCAGTGTTTTTGAAAGAATTCTCTTTTGCTTACCAAGGTTCCATTTTTTTTAAAAACAAAAATACAGTAAAACTAAACTATTGTGAAATATGATTATAATTTAAAAGAACTGTTTTTTTTGTTTAATATGTTTTCAAATATTATTTATTCCTGTGATGCAAAGCTGAATTTTCAGCATCATCACTCCAGTCTTCAGTGTTACATGATCCTTCAGAAATCATTCTAATATGATGATTTGCTGCTCAAAATATTTTTCTTGATCTTATTATTAATGTTAAAAACAGTTATGCTGCTGCTTTTTTTGTGGAAACCGTGGTTCAGTACCTCTAAAACATTTACAGTAAGATTTAAAATAAAAAAGGAGCAAAAATAACATATATGTGACCCTGGACCACAAAACCAGTCGTAAGTAGCATGGGCATATTTGTAGCAGCAGCCAAAACTACATTGTATGCGTCAAAATTATCGTTTTTTTTTATTATCCCAAAAATCATTAGTATATTAGGTAAAGATCGTGTTCCATGGAGATATTTTGTAAATTTTCTAAAGTTAATATATGAAAACTTAATTTTTGATTAGTAATATGCATTGCTAATAACCGCATTCGGACAGTATTTTGATTTTTTTTTGCACCATCAATTTCCAGATATTCAAATAATTGTATCTCGGCCAATCAATGGAACATCAGTGGAAAGCTTATTTCTTCAGCTTTCAGATGACATACAAATCTCAATTACAATAACTGGTTTTGTGGTCCAGGGTCACATATAATGTTACAAAATATATCTATTTCATAGAAATGCTAATTAAAGTATCCTGAAAAATATAAAGCAGCAAAAAATGTTTCCAGCATTAATAATAAGAAGAAACTTTCTTAATATTTGAGCAACAAAGTAGCATTTAAAAAATGATTTCTGAAGGACCATGTGATAATCCTCAAACATACCCTAAAGCTTTTCAATGTGAAAATAATGGAATATATTTTAAATCATAATTTATACTGTTCATTTATTTTGCTTTTGTTTAATTTAGATAAATTTAGATTCTACATTTTCCCCCTATTTTATGTGTTAGTACAACTGAAAGCCCTGGAAGCCAATGTTTCAGTATTATTTTCATTATTGATGATTGATTATATCAACACTGATAATAAGAAACTTTCTTAATAGCTGAGGCAACAAAACAGCATGTTACTAAAGTAATGATGCTGAATATGAATCTTTATTGTTGCTGGCTGCTGAAAATTCAGCTTTGTCATCACAGTAATACGTTACACTAGTACTGAAACAAAAACTTTGTAATATTATTTTATGATATTACTGTTTTTACTGTATTTTTGAGCAGAAGAGACTCGCACCTTGAATGCAATGTGAGTCGCTTTGGATAAAAGTGTCTGTCAAATGCATGAAAGTAAATGTAAATATAAAAATCTATTGTTGGATTGGTCAGTAATATTAAGGTGGGGCTTAGCGAAGGATCAAGTCCAAAAGCAGTAATATGACTTTCAATAACAGATCATCAGCAGATATTTGTGTTAAACTATATATTAGTGCATGCTGACAATATTACATATTACATAAGACATAAATGAAAAGCTGTAAATAAATCACAACCATTGTGAATCTTGTTTTAAGCAAAGTAGCTTGTGTCATAAACACTTACATGCTCTCTTCCTTCCCCTCTGGGGTCTGAACAGTCGCCACGGGCGGACACAGAGATGGTGCGCATGAGGAAGGTCAGAGCTCGTTCCGTACGGCTATCGCAGCATGAGGACGATGCCATTGTACTCATCATCTCCTCACTGCCCATGTTTTACAACAAAAAGATCATTTTATTGTTTTCTCATCCGCTTTGGCTGTATCTTGCTTGCACTTGTATGAATTTGGCTGTACCAGACAGCACTGTAGCTGTCGGATACGTACTGTACCTATTCAGGCAGCGACAGTGAGTCAGTACAAACTGAGGTTTACAGAATGAGGAAAGTGTTCATTATCAGTTAAGTACAAATGAACTTTTGCATTGTTGTTGTGGCATTTACTCTAGCATGCATTGTCTGCTGTCATGCTTTGTCTATTACATAGACAAAATTGTAAAACCTGAGTTACTCCAACTTTAAAACCAACTGAGATAAATAATAATTAAAAGAAACACTCTTATAAACTTGGACATTTAGCAATTTTCATATTTAAGGATTGTTCAAAACAGCTTAGGATCTGTCAACTGAAACATGGTGATAAACAGAACTGCAGAACAAAACAAATGAGGTGTTTGGACTTTAAATACACTACTAGTCAAAGGTTTGGACATACCTGTTTCCCTGAAAAACCCACGTCCTGGATAATTCCAGCAGTATATATTGAAAATAGGAAGGGGCCGAGAACCGAACCCTGTGGTACACCAGTGATTAATTTAAACCTTAGGATCCCCTGAAGAATCTACCTGCGAAGCAGGACTTAGGATGCCCAAGATGTAGAGTTTAAAAGATACAAAGGCTGTGGATACAAAGGATGTCAAAGGCTGCATACAAGTCCAGCAAAATGAGAATGGATTATGTCCTTTCCAACCACAAAGGCTTCAGTCAAGGCTGTATCTGTTGAATTTCCACTTTGTAATCTACTCAGTCAAATCAAATCCTCACTGATTGCTGTCCAGCAGCTTGTTCTTTGAGAAGAAAGAAGAAAACATCTTGCTGAAATGTATTTAGCAGTGAATTGGAGAAGAGAGACTAGTCTGCAGGTGCTCTGGTATTCAGTGTTGGTTGCTCACGTCGGCTTGAATTTGTTGGGAAGAGTGCCAGTGCGTAGTGATGCATTTATGATGGATGTGAGCACGGGTTAAAGTGTAGGAGAGATGCCGTGTAAAATATGAGAGGGAATTGGATCAATGGGGCAGGAGGTAGGATTGTTGTAAAGGAGAACTTTAGAGACCTCTGCCTCCCTAAGAGGAGGCTGGAGATTTGCATGCGAGTCGTGGGTGTTTGTTAGTTTGTTGTGTTGAGAATTGGCTGCCGCTGATTGTTACTGTATCTGTGAAAAATTGGTTGTCAGCCAAGGAGGATGTAGGAGGGAAGAGGTGAATGCTTACTCATTTTGCAAGTGTCTGAAGTATTGTTGATCTTTTGTGTAGTTGGATGCTTTTGTGGTAACATTGGCAGAAAAAAAGAAAGCAGGGTTTCTTTTCTAATATGGATGCTCTCGCCTGACGGCACACGCTGTGTCATTCTCAAAACCAGTTGAAATATCTTTCAAACATGCCAAGACTACACATGATTGGCTGCTTTTTTATACAGAACCATATGTTAGATAAAGCTATAACATAATAGACTCCACGTGTCTAAGACCAGTGTCACTTTTAGCATGTGCAAAAGCTTTCTGGGACCACCAGAAATACAGTTGAGATCAAAAGTTTACGTGCACCTTGCAGAATCTGCAAAATGTTAACTATTTTACCAAAATAAGAAGGATCATACAAAATGTATGTTATTTTTTATTTAGTACTGCCCTGAATGAGATTTTTTTCACATAAAATACATATAATTCACATAATTTACATATAGTCCACAAGAGAAAATAATAGTTAAATTTATAAAAATGACCCTGTTCAAAAGTTTACGTACACTTGATTATTAATACTGTGTTGTTACCTGAATGATCCACAGCTGTGTTTTTTTATTTAGTGATAGTCTTTCATGAGTCCCTTGTTTGTCCTGAACAGTTAAACTGCCTGCTGTACTTCAGACAAATCCTTCAGGTCCCACAAATTCTGTTTTTTTTTTCTGCATTTTAGTGTATTTGAACCCTTTCCAACAATGACTGTGTGATTTTGAGATCCATCTTTTCACACTGAGGACAACTGAAGGACTCATATGCAACTATTACAGAAGGTTTAAACACTCACTGATGCTCCAGAAAGAAACACAATGCTTTTTGTGAATTTGAAGATCAGGGTAAATTTAACTTATTTTGTCTTTTGGGAAACATGTAAGTATCTTCTGTAGCTTCTGAAGATAGTACTAAATGGAAAAAAAGATATTTAGGCAAAATAAGAAAAATGTACACATCTTCATTCTGTTCAAAAGTTTACATCCCTGGCTCTGAATGCATTGTTTTATCTTCGGGACCATCGTTGAGTGTTTGAACCTTCTGTAATAGTTGCATATGAGTCCCTCAGTTGTCCTCAGTGTGAAGAGATGGATCTCAAAATCATGCAGTCATTGTTGGAAAGGGTTCAAATATACAAAAATGCTGAAAACCAAAGATTTTGTGGTACCTGCAGGATTTTTCAGCAAAACAGCTGGCAGTTTAACTGTTCAGAACAAACAAGGAACTCAAGGGAACAA
Organism: Labeo catla; assembly: GCA_012976165.1. Lineage (NCBI taxonomy): Eukaryota > Metazoa > Chordata > Actinopteri > Cypriniformes > Cyprinidae > Labeo > Labeo catla. The sequence continues at coordinate 1,084,403 of VONZ01000038.1, forward strand.
AAAAAAAAAAAACAGCTGTGGATCATTCAGGTAACAACAAGTGTATGTAAACTTTTGAATGGGGTCATTTTTCTAAATGTCTTTTATGTGAAATATCTTATTCAGGTCAGTGCTAAATAAAAAATAACATGCATTATGTATGATCCCTCTTATTTTGATAAAACAACATTTTGCAGATTCTGCAAGCTGAATGTAAACTTTTGACCTCAACTGTAAATATTCAGTCATGTATGTCCAAACCTTTGACCTTTTGATTTTACATACTGCAAATAATCACAAAATTATGGACAAAGTCACCAATATATAGCTTACAACAAGGTTTACACTGAGCCAGCGTTGCTGGGTCAGGATGGTCAGGATGCTGTTTTGATGACACCAGAGAGCTGCACAGAAAATAAACAGTGTTTCACCAATGATGGAAAAGAGAAGATTTACTTTAAACTGATCTCTCATTACACTTTCATAACTTTACCCATTGCACAATTATCCTTGACCTCGCAGTTACCCTTGACCTTTGACCTCTCCCCTCTAGCTGCGGCTGCTGTGGTTCATCCATATTTGATTTGTCTCCATTCCTCCACATTCCCATCAAACTTTAAAAAAAAACCAAGAATCATTTCATGACTTTCTCCACGTTCAAACACTGCCAACTCTATTTTTTTTCCTGTTCTTCACAGAAAAGAGCTAAGAAAATTGAGGGTGAAACTATTTATATCAGACATAGCAATTTAATGTTGGAGGTTTGTATGGAAGCTCTGGAAATGTCTTGTTTTTGCAGCTGCATGTCTCACTGCATGAGATTCTGTTTCATGTTGTTCCTTTCTTCATTCTTCTCACCTCACACTCTCTTTTGTGTTTTCTTTTGTTTTGTAGCTTAACCCTAAAGGCTTGGCATGCACTATATACCTCACTAACTGTAATGCAAGTACTCGCTTCTATTTTTTTCTCTGTTTGCTTAGCACTACTTTATTAAATATATGATTGGGAATTTAATTTGTTTGCTTCTTTTATGTTAATTTTTTGTTGTTGTTGTTTATAATTCAACAATGAGCCGATCCAAACATGTAGTAGTTGGATCACATAAAAAAGCTTTTTAATAAATTAAAGCATTGTTAGATGGCTTTTACAGCATGTTAGGCTTTTAGCATGAATGCCTCTTATTTAATTTTATCTGTAGACTCTATGCCTGCTCTGTTCCAGCTTTTCTAAAACTATCTAATGGGCTTTTCACACTTGAAATGAATAACCCATTTATAACCCTGACTTTCACGCTGTTCACATAGTTCATACTTTACCTTGGATTGCTAAATTAATCATGGGTAGGCAGATTTCACGCTAGAATTAGCCTACAATTTGATGTCATGGCTAAACAGATCGATACTATTGATTGGAAATGTAAAGAATACAGAACTGTCCACAAATTGTCACCACATAAATCTGCTAATGCACAAAAATGCTGTCTTATATCTAGATAAACTCTTTTCTGTCACCACTGTTTTCTGTTACACTGAAACTAAGAACAGCAGCTGCACGAAATGCATGGATATTTGATTAGGGAATAGTTTCGCTTACAATTGGTTTTTAATTGCTAAACTAATTGCTGTAGCATTCTAGCACCACTCTGTTTGACGCCACAGATTGACGTCAGCACTACAGAAAAGGCGCCAACCTGCTTCTGAACCAGGATTTCATAACTCAGGGTTAAAGTGACCTTAAGTCTGAGTTAAAAAAAAAAAAAAACATTTACCCAGGGTTAAACACACTGTGACAAGCCCATTAATACATTGAAGTTAAATGTGTAATCATTGGCTGTACATTTAGCTTGCTAATGCATGTTTTTATTGTTTAATTTGTTATCAGATCACATGATTATAATATTACTGATTTGTAGTGTTACATACAGTAATATACAGCCTGTCCCAGTCATATATTTGCATAGTTACTACAAAGGCTGTTTCCACTGTTCTGATGAGTCTTATAATGAGTTTGAAAACCAGATGGATTCTGTGACATTAACTCTTTCATCCATCCCATGACCTCTTCTCTATCCCTGTGACCTTTGTATCTAACCAAACCTCATATATAACACTGTGTCTCCATCACATACGCTGTCATTATATTAAGTGCTTAAGATTGCTGTTGGTGTCTGAGCCAAGTGCTGTTTTTGCATTCTGCCTTGTTTCATAAATCAACAGACATGGGTCAAATATCTATCATATGCTGCACTGACAGCATATGATTCATTTAGTACACACGTTTTGCATTGATATAAACCAGTGTGTGAAACGGCATGTGTAGAGATCAGAGCCCTGCCATTTGACCCATGTCTGAAACCAAACTGTGTTCACATTAAAGCTTGAACAGTTTATCTAATGTTAAAACTGCTGAAGTGCTCACATGATTACCACCACTCATCTCCTTCTAATAACAAATTAGAATTTAGAAGAGTTTAATTAATGATTCTAATGATTTAGAAATTCTGTCTTTTACAAACTATAGTGAACTGCCTGCCAGACTAGCTTTTTAGTTAGTTCACTCATGAATTAAAATGTTCTGATAATTTACTCACCCCCATGTCATCCAAGGTGCTCATTGTTTCTGTAGTCAAAAAGAAATAAAGGTTTTTGACGAAAACATACCAGGACTTCAGTGGGGATCAACAGGTTAAATGTCCAAATTGCAGTTTCAATACAGCTTCAAAGGGCTCTGCACGATCCCAGCTGAGGAATAAGGGTTTATTTGTGGTCCATTTTTAACCACAAATGCTCATCTTGCACTAGCTTGACCTCACATTATTTAGTGATGTTGGAAAGTGCTTGTGTGAGGGGATTAAAAGATATCAACACTACTCTAGTCTAAATGAGTAAAAATATATATATATATATTTTATCCCTTTGGAAAGAAAAAGCACAGACACTTTTTTAAAGTACCAAACTTTCTAGCGTGCATGTGTTGAGAAGAAGACATTAAGTTGGGCAAGTTATGTGCTCTGTCTGTTTTCAACTGAGCCAACCAACCCTACTACGCAGACAGCAATGTCGCTCCAACATGGTGGCTAATTAGCTAGATGACTAGGTAGAAATTGTAAAAATATTTGGAAAACAAGCTGTTTTTTAAATAAATTTAAAGTGCCAAAAACATGCATGTTTCATTTCCACTTTGAAATGTCTAGCTTGGCAGCTCACTTGAGTTTGAAACAGAACCATAGTGTCTTTTTAACTTCACCACAATGCTACTAATCTGCAATTTAAAATGTGACACACCTATGTAAATGTTTCTTTAAAAGGATTAGACCAAAATTTAAGGAGACAGACAAACATCTTGGCTTTGTTTATTTTTAGGTGCCCCTAGTCTGTCGGAAGTCTGATGTGGAGGATGAGGGCTGGTTTCTCATGAGAGTGTTTCATTCTTGCAAATGTTCTGTTGGGCACCAAGACACAGATCTGTTTTATTTCCAAACTCTGTAGTTCTGTGGATAAAGATCAGCTGATATTTTAGGCTGCCTGTCTCTCTCTCTTGAGCTCATTAATCACAATCTGTCTGTGCACACATGGATCATTTATTTTGGGCAATCACAAAGCCTCCTCTCTGAATGAATATTCAAAGCCTCATAGTGTCTGAGCATGGCTGATTACCCGATGCCACTGAGCGGAGATGATGGGAGACAAATCTGACCGCAGGTGATAAAAAGAAAATGCAGTTAGAAGACAGTGAATGTGGAAAGAAAAGACCTGTGTCTTGGTGGCCAATGGGTTATTGACTGAAACACATTCGCTTGAGTGAAAAAGATGTGACTAGGGATGGGGATCATGAGAAGTCTAATGATTTTGGTTCCTTAACGATTTCATTAGTTCAAACCCATTATAAACCCATGAGTTTAAGACTGATGTGAAGTTTTTTGGCTGGTTCATTAAAACTAACTGGTTGAGTCATTCACCAGTGGTTACACTGTACTTGATGTACTGTATTTGATGTTACATAAAACCAGCGAGGACAACAAAATATAAACCTTTCAACTGATTATTTAAAAAATGGTTCTTTTAAGAACTGTTTACTGAAGATTCTTGGAGGAACCCAAAATGGTTCTTCTATGGAATCACTGTGAAAACCCTCTTTTGGAATCTTTATTTTTAACAGTGTAGCTCATTTCTCATTTCCCATCATATTTAAATTCAGACTGCAACTTCACAAGCATCTCTAGATGGAATCTATTGACATTCAAGAATCGTTAATGGAACCAAACATCTTGACATTATACATTAAATATCCTTGATTCCCAACCCTAGATGTGATACGCCTGAGATAGTTTGGGGTAAAACAGTGATTCTCATCAGATTATCTTACTAATGAAATGTCTTCATTGGGTTGTTTCCCCTCTCTTAATTTCTTCATCTGTCCTTCATCTTCCTGTACTCTCTTTTTATCTCACTTTTGTTATCGGTTCCCAAATTTCTCTTCTGCTATCCTCATTTTTTTTTTTTCTTTTGACCTTTTTGGTATGCTTTCTCTCTGCCTGGACCTCTCTTTCTTTCTCAGGACGTGGATAAGACGCAGACAGAAATCATGCGTCATCACACCAGTATCAGCGAGCTCAAGCGAAGCTTCATGGAGTCGGTGCCCGAGCCCAGGCCCAGCGAGTGGGACAAGCGTCTGTCCACCCACTCGCCCTTCCGCACCGCCAGCATCAACGGCCAGATGCAGCCCGACGTGAGTACTGGGGTTAAAGGTTACACTTCTCTGTTGGATTTGTATGCCTCTTTCTTGAAAAGTCTTGATGATAGATTGCTGGCTTTATGAAATGGAGATAACTTTGGCCGTCGATTGGTGTTTAGCTGCGTAGTATGTGTGCCGAAACGCAGTTTCACTGACAGGGTCTTGCGTCAACACAATGAGCATTTTTGGAAAGAACTAGTGACTGTTTTTTTCAAAGTTTGATAGTTTAGTGGCATCAAATCTTTGAAGGATACTCAGAGCTTGTTGTGAGTAGTGCTGTCAAGCCAATTAATCGCGATTAATCGCTTCCAAAATAAGAGTTTGTTTACATAATATATGTGTGTGTGTATAGTGCGTGTAAATATATTATGTAAACACAAACTTTTATTTTTGGATGCGATTAATCGCGATTAATAGATTTAACAGCGCTAGTTGTGAGTAAATTAGATACTAACAAACAATGGGTATATTATGCACTTTTTTCTGAGTTATTTCAGTGACTAGTGCACCATTATTAGCATTTTCTGTGTATTTTTGGTTTCCTGTGTATTACTGTGGTATCGTCAAAGCATTCCTAAATTGCATAAACTTTATATATCAGTTAGCCTGTCTTTTCCTGTGTATTTAAAAGTTTCATAGTTAACTGTTTTATTTTAGTTTTATTTATATATTAGTTTTTTTTTTTAATATAGTTTTATGTGACCCTGGACCAGGATAGGCTGATAGAGATACAACTATTTGAAAATCTGGAATCTGAGGGTGCAAAAAAAATCTAAATGTTGAGAAAATCACCTTTAAAGTTGTCCAAATTAAGTTTTTAGCAATGCATATTACATAGCTTAAGTTTTGATATATTTATGGTAGGAAATGCACAAAATATTTTCATGGAACATGATCTTTACTTAATATCCTAATCATTTTTGGCATAAAAGAAAAATTGAGCATTCTGACCCACACAATCTATTTTTGGTTTTGTGGTCTAGGGTCACATATTATTTATTTGACTTATCTTTTACTTTTATATTGTGTTTTAAGTATAATTTTAGTTTAAGATTTAATCATTTTAAATAAAAATGTACTTTTGTAATTTTTATTAGTTTTTTTTTTCTGTTTAGCTTTATTTCAGTTTTAGTTCTAATAACTTTAGTTCTTCAACTTAAAGATAATTTCAGTTATTTGCCAGAGCAAGATTTCTTTAATTTTCAAGATTTTTAATCTAACATTTATATTTTACTTTTATTATTGAGCTTTATTTCAATAAACAACTAAAACTATTTTCACTAACAATAACTACAGTGAATTGCAATAAACATATACATTTTTAGAGAGAGGTTTACATTAGCCGTATTGCAATACACTCTCAGTATGTTGTACCAAAGTCTCAGTATGATCATTTTTTTTAGCCATAGTCTGTTTGATATAACAGACAGTAAATTAGACGAATTCAGAATTTCACCTATGGATCTGAATGCTTATTTTGTCATTCAGAATCATAAGAACAACTCATGCTAATCAAACTCAGTTTTCTTTCTTGTATATACAAAGGAGAGTTGTGCTGGTTGCTGTTTTCAGTGCAGTTATTCCTTTGGGAAAAAGCAAAAAGCAGTCTGTTTGACACATGCAGTCTTTTAAGTCAAACAAATACCAGTATTAATGTTTTGATTTTCTACTGTTTTGTTTCACAAAAGAAGGGTAGTCATAGTTGCTCACTGATACATGTAGTATGTTATCAGAGTAAGCAGTGATTTTATAAACTTTCAGTGTGTGTTTGTATGTGTGTGTGTGGGCACGTGTGCACACAGGTGAAGACGCCTCCTCTCCTACCCCTACACAGAGTAGCGGGGGGTATATCGGAGGTAAACGTATTCTCATTTGGTCATTACCGCCAGGGCTGTGAAGCAGCTGCACCTTAAAAGACTGGCGTTTCTTTATGTAGATAAAGAACGACGCAAGCAGAAGCGCAAATGGCCGCTAGACGCTATGGCCGTAGCCCAGTCAGAGTAGGAGATCTCCTCTCTCTCTGAACCTGCTTACTGCCTGCGGCTTTTATAGTCCCCCCGACCACGCCCTCTCCCAAAACCACGCTCCTTTACTGCTGCTGCTCTCTGAATGGCTAGCGCTGGCTTTCGTCTGCTTTGATCTGCCAATCGCATGGCTGGATTACACTGCATAATGATGCTGCATGAGTCTGTTAGTTCATTGACAACCAAAGTAGGTCTAAAAGGAAAAAGTATTAAAAAAGCAAATAGGACAAGCAAACGATAAGAAACTGACGCTTCCTCCTCTTCATTTCATTGTCTTTTCCCTCTTTTTTCCTCTTGTTCCTGTCCTTCACTGGTTGTCCATCCTTTCCTTCCCCTTGTTTACTCTCCTCCATCTCTCCTCGCAAAAGTCTTGTCCTGGATCGCAGTCCTGTCCTCCTCCACTTTCATCCATAGCTCCATCTCCACCTCGCTCCTCCTCCTCTCCACAAGCAGGAGTGTCTAGAAGCATCCAGAGAGGGGCACGTTCGCTCGCCCCACGGCCCTCCTCCGCTGAGGCCTATTACATCATGTACCAGTCTCAGACCTGAACACACTAAACTGCCATTTCACACACTTCTTTAAAATCAAAATGCAAAGTTTTAATTCATTCTCTCAAATTCTCTCAAGACAGTGTGCACTTCTAGTTAAAATGTCACTTTTGAACAAAGCTATTCAGTGGTTTTTATGTTCATCCATAGTTTTCAAAAGCACACGTTCAGTATTAAACGTCTCTGTGCTTAAGTGTTAGCACTAGAGAATGGAATGATTCTGGTTGTGATTCCATCAAACAATGTAATTAGATTCATTTGCAAATTAAAATGAATAATTCCCCATAATTGGCCTTAAATATACGTTAAACAAAATTCTTAAACAATTTTTTTAAATGAAAGTATGGGTTATTATAATACTCACTTTCGCAAATATTACTAACATATATTTCGTAAATATACAGCATGAATTAACACCCAAATGTCTATAAAGAATACTCTTTAGATCTTTTAAAGATTCAAATGACAGAGGTTCAGTGATTAAGGGTACGTTTATACAACAGCATTTTCAACTAAAAACTGAGAACATTTTTATGCATTTTGAACCACTCATTTACACAACAATGGCGTATGGGGGCCTGAAAATGCAAACTTTTGAAAATGGCTTACAAAGTGCAAGTTTTGAAAACGATAGTGCTATCATCTCTGTTTAAATTACAAAAACACACATTTATAAATACAGTATGTTGGCAGGCACATAGTGTTTCTTAACAAAATAACATCACCAACTACTGGCCTGGCATGAATAATACAGCAGTTTTAGTCATTTTTGCAGATCTGTGTGAATGGGGATCGTTTAATAATGTTGCTGTCTTTTAGGGGTGGGCGATTTACTGCTAGACATGATTAACCGAAATTATCCGAAATTTGTAGACTGGAAGAGATTTTTTGATTATCGCCTCTATCATGGTTACAGGGTCACGTGACATTGCTGTGCTACATGGTCATGAAAACTTAATGTTTGCACGTTTTTTATGCATTGCAGTTTAAAAGAAGTGATTTTAAGCCATTGAAACACAATCAGCAGCGAAAGCAGACTCATAGAGTGTGGGAGTATTGAACTAGGGCTGTCACTAATGATTATTTTAGTAATCAAGTAATCTGACGATTATTCTGACTATTTATTGAGTAATCAGATAATTTATTAATTAATTAATTAATTTATTATTATTATTAGTGACTTAAAATACATGTATAATAGCATTGAGGCAATAATAATTAGTTTAAATGTATATATATATATTTATTATAACAAATAACTGCAGAGGGCGCCAATGGCCTGATGATTGTTTTTACACGTTACTGTGCAATCTCATCCTTGTTTAATATTGACTAAATGTCAGCACCGATAGCTTTGTGAGCAACGCCGTCATGTAGCGCCGAGTTCAAGGCCCGGCTCGTGGACCTTTCCCGATCCCACCCCATCTCTCTCTCCCACTTCGTTTCCTGTCATTGCTATACTGTCCTATCAAAAATAAATGCAAAAAAAAAATAATAATAATAATTATATATATATATATATATATATATATATTTATATATATATTGATGTTTAATTTAACTGTCCACTTATCTGTCCACTTAATATTTCTTATTTGGCAATTTTTTTATGACCCCAATGCTACAGTTACTGTAATTTCTAAAATATGTGGACATCAAAATGTGTAAACGCAGAGTGAGGGTTTGAAATCACGATGAACAGTTAGCATGTTTAGAAAAAAAATGTATGTATTCCCACTGTGTTTGCGTAGGTTTTTAAATGATTTGCCTCACAGCAATATGCAAAGATGGAGTTTAAGACAGTCCACACATGTAAATGATAACAGTTTGTGTGGAGCAGCATTTACTGTGAACACAGCTGCTCTGAAGCGCACATACTGTACTCGCATGTAAATAATTAAAACATATATATTTAACCTGCATCACATATATTTATTTAATTGAATCGTAGCGCTTGTGAATTCACAATAGCATTATGCTTTATTATGATTTTTGAATGGATTTAATATATCATGCAGCCTTAGAAAAAAGGTCTAATAACGCATTTCATGGATTCTCATCCGGTATTTTCGGTTTCCCGACACAGGCAAATTGCAGTTGAGGATTTTTCAAAATCAAGTATTTGAATTGAGGAAACGTGACAGCCCTATATTGAACAGAGTTTGTTAATCAAACAACAAGAGAGAAAATTTCTCACTGCTCTTCACTAAATCACTTTTTGTAACTTTAATAAGAAGAAATATATATTTAATGTACACAGTGAAGAATGTGCAGTGTTTTTATACATTTTGATTACTTTATACAGTGTGGCATTTCTTATTTATTTGTTCTACTGTAGGTTTTAGTTTTGTCCTGTTTTAATTAGTTTCTTATTCTTATGTAATCGCTGACTGTTTACTTGTTTACAGCTTGAGTGTTTTTTTAATTAGTTTTTATGATATTGACACTGGTGACAAACTATAAAAATTCTGTGATATCAAAAATTTTATTTAAAGCAAATATAACTATATTGTGATACAAATCATTCATTACCGTTAAATAAAATTACTCATATCTCCAACCACTACGGCCTGTACGGAAATTTTCAGAAAAGCAAAAGAAAAACATTTCTGTTTTCAGTACATTGTTGTTGTATAAACGTATCCTAAGTCAACAACCACTCTGGGGTGTTTTTCCCAACAGCATATGCACTCATGAGATAATTCATGAGTTGATTTATGAGTCTTTTTGATCACTTCACTTAAAAGAACCAGTTCATAAGAGTCATTCATCCATAAATCAGACTACAGCGGTTGTGCTGTATGTTGTTGCGTGCGATTAGTCACATCATTGCAAGAGAAAGACATGTTGCCATTTTTAAACACTCAATCTTTTAGCATATTTGATTCAGACCACAAATTCTACAACTTTTTTTGGCTGTGGTGCTGCAGATTCACAAAACCTTGTTTAGTATTTAAAACTATTAACTGCCGTTCAACAGGACAGAAACATGTAACAACATTAAAAATAGAACCGATTCCCAACCTTAGTTAGCAATGAATGTTTATTCTTAGCAGATGTAGTAAACTAATCTAGCCAATGACCAAGTCTAGTTCTGTGACAGACACATCCACTGATCTGATCCACTGAGGATTTCGCTTAGTGACCCGTCCCACCCAAACCCTGCCGGTTTTTATGGTGTTTTTCTGTCACTGATGAATATTTGCACTGCCAAAACAGTCTGCTGCCAATCTTAATGTCAACCCGGTGTCCACCAACGCCATAAAAACCCTCAAGGCCTTTGCTTCAATCCATCTGGCCTGCTTAAACCACTCTGGCGTCCTCTAAGCTCAGATTCTGAGTCTGGACCCTTCAAATCCACCCCGAAATCTCTATTACCCCTCATCAATCACTCCCCATGTCTCTCCCCACTCCACATGTCTGTTCATTGTTCTGTGTCTCTCTTGGTGTCCCATTGCCATGCGCAGAGATGGAAGCGTGCAGCAGGCACATCCAGACGACAGCAGGTAAGGGTCAGGTGGGCGCCCGCGCCAGGAGGCCCGCCGTTGCTGCAGCATGTGGAGGAGGATGAAGATGATGATTGTTACGAAGAAAAAGACATTGAGGCTCAGGGCCGTGCAGTTCAAGTTTCCATAGCCGTGTCCGCAGAGGAAGACGCTCGAGTCTGCCAGCTGTACCCAGTGGTACTGCATCGCCCCCGCGTCTCCTTCCTGTTGAGCAGCCTGCTGGTCCTGACACTGATGCTGTGGTGGCTTGTCTTCATTTGAGAGGCTGTGGAAGAAAAGAAATAGATATCAGGGAGGCAGCAGCTGCTCTCAGACTGAGCTTATCTGGATTATGAGACAATAAGGAGGGAGAGAGGATGAGGTCCTTCCTGTTTTTCTGTTTGTTCCTCTTGGATTCTTAATAATTTCATCATTTCAGAGTGGATGTTGATTGACAGTTAATCATTTTAAATTGTTTATGTACTGTGACACAAAAACACTGGAAGCAGCAGCACTATGTTATCTTAATAGGAGGTAAAGATTTACTTACCAAAACCAACACATTCAGTGTTTTCAGATTTTCTTAATTTTACTTTTTTTTTTTTAAATACAGTGTTTGCAAGATGAGTTCAAGTTAAATTGATCTTATTATTATGTTTCTTAATTTTCTGCAAATAAACGCAAAGCATTTACCATGCAGGCTAGGTTTTAGGTTTTTGACTTTATTCTCATAGTATTTTTACTTTATTCTAATAATATTTTGGCTTTATTCTAATAATATTTTGGCTTTATTCTTGAAATATTATGACTTTAATCTCATAATCCTTTTTATTTTTTAACGTGGCATTAAAACACAGCCGTAATATTGTGATATATATCATTCGTTACTGTGAAATAAAATTGCTTATATCGTGATTCTACACGGAAATTTTCAAAAAAGCAAAGGAAAAACTTTTCTGTTTTTAGTACATTGTTGTTGTGTAAATGTATCCTAAGTCAACAACCGCTTTGGTGTGTTTCCCAAAAGCATTTGTACTCATGAAATAGTTCATGAGTTGATTTATGAGTCTTTTTGGTCAGTTCACGTAAAAGAACCAGTTTATAAGAGTCATTCGTTCATAAATCAGACTACACAGGTTGTGCTGTATGTTTTTGTGTGCGATTAGTGACAACATTGCAATTGAAAGATATTTTGCCATTTTTAAACACTCAATCTTTTAGCATATTTGATTCAGATGTTTCTTGAGCAGCAAATCATCATATCAAAATCATCATATTAGAATGATTTCTGAAGGATCATGTGACACTGAAGACTGGAGTAGTGATGCTGAAAATTCAGCTTTGATCACAGAAATAAATTACATTTTAAAATATATTTTAATAGAAAACAGTCATTTTAAATTGTAATTTTATTTTACAATATTACTGTTTTTACAGTTTTTTTTTTCCCACCAAAAAATGAATGCGCATAAGAGACGTCTTTCAGAAACATTAAAAAAATATAGTTGCAAGCAGCAATTACGGGGCCAAGCATTAGGCAAGCAAGGCAGCAAGCTTTAGAGCAACTGAAGCAATAAGTAATCGAAGCCATGTTAAGATGATTGAAGTCAAAACATGAAAAATCAAAAACAATAACCAGTAATATGATTTAATGGGTCATCACTTTTGACCAATAGGTGGCACTGTTATCAAATCGATATGGTGTGTTCAGTGTGAGGTGACAATGCCACACACAAAGTTTGGTGTCAATATGTCAAAACTTTGCACAGATACATAATTGGTATCTGTGTTCTTGACATGACCCAAGGAATATTTTGAGACCAGTTTCAGTAGAAAAAGCTAATGTAGTCAAAAGTTGTTAGCATTTTTGAAAATTTCATAATTAATGGATAATGAATGGCTTAGTACTATTGACCAATAGGTGGCGGTGTTACAAAGTTTATGTGGCATGGTCAGTGTGAGGTGACAATGGCACATAACAAATTTGGTGTCAATATGTCAAAGCTTTGCAGAGATACTGCCTCAGTTTAGCAGTTTAGCATCTTTCCAGCAAATTCATTGATGCACTAAATGAAAACCGTTTCCTACTATATTCGTATATTGACACAAAATCCACAACTTTTTGTCAGCATGGTCTGAAGATGATCAGAGTCAAATTTGGTGAAAATCAGAGTAACGGTCTAAGGGGAGTTCAAAAAAGTAGATTTTCAACATAAATCAAAATGGTGGACAGGAAGTTCATCCAATTATGGCATAATTGGTATCAATGTTCTCGGCATGATCCAAGGAATATATCAAGACCAGTTTCATTAGAGTAGGTTCATTTAAACCAAAGTTATTAGCATTTTTCTAAATTTCATTATAATTTTTGACCACAAGGCAGCGCTGCCTCCAAACGTTTTTGAGTACTGTCAGGGCTGAAAACACAGAGTTTCATAAAGATACGGCAATGCGTTGGTAAAATATAGCATTTTTTGACAAAATTCAAAATGACCGACAAAGGCTGACATGGGAAAATTTAATATGGTTCGGTACTGCGCCGAATCTATTTTTTAGTGAAACCATTGAGAAGTTATAAGCAAAAATAACCATTTTTTTAATATATTCTGACCAGTAGGTGGCAGTGTGCCGAAACATTGCAGGTAGACTCACGTCATGCTTGTTATAACACACACCAAGTTTGGTGTCAATACGTTGTAGGGATATAGCCTCGCATCCGTTTTTGCATGTTTTTCGTCAGATTCGTTTGTGCGTTACTTGAAAACGGTTTGACTAATGAACTTGAATTCCATAACTTTTTGCCAGCATGGTCTGAAGATGATCTGAGCCAATTTAAGTGAAAATCAGACAGACTGTCTAGGATGAGTTTGAAAAAGTAGGTTTTTTGAACAATTAAAAAAAAAAGAAAAACCTACACTGCAAAAAATGATTTTCTTACTTAGTATTTTTGTCTTGTTTTCTAGTATAAATATCTAAAAATTCTTGACTCAAGATATTATGTGTTATTTTCTGAAAAACTAATCAATACTTTTTAAATTTTTTTTCTTAAAACAAGCAAAAATATCTGCCAATGGGGCAAAAAAATAATCTTGTTTAACCTATGAATTAACCATTTTTCTTACCCCACTGGCAGATATTTTTGCTTGTTTCAAGCAAAAACTAACAAAATTTTGATTATTTTTTCAGAAAAAATACATAATATCTTAAGTAATTTTACTTGTAAAGTAAATCAATCTTGATTCACAAATGTTTAGATATTCATTCTAGAAAACAAGGCAAAAATACTAAGTAAGAATATCATTTTTTGCAGTAATTTACCTTACGATTTTTAAATTTTGATGGTCATTCGACTCGGCATGAGCCAAGGAATCAGAGAAAAAGTGCTTTATGGTTCAAAAGTTATGAGCATAAATATGAGAGAAAATTTAGACAAGTGGTGGCGCTAGAGAGTTGGAGTTAGAGACTCCAAATTTGCTGTGGTTAATGTCGAGACCGTCCTCTATCAATGTGCCAACTTAGACGTGATTCGTAGTAGTGATGGGAAGTTCGGATCATTTTACCGACACGGACCTTTGAGTCTCATTCAGCAAAATGAGCAAATCTTTTTTCGAGTCATTTTCTTAATTTTAGCAAAATATAGTTAAAATGTTACGTGTTACTTCCCTAACACATCTACTGCTTACACAAACATTGATCACATTACAAACAAGACAAAACTATAATGCTATAAGAAACAGAAAAGATTAATTCATTGTGAGTCTTTAGTCTATGATTAGCTCACCTCACCTCTTATCTGACAAGTTTTCGGGTTTGAGTCGTTCGTTCATCACGTGACAGCCCCATAAGATGAACGAACGACTCGAAAAACCCGAAGGTTTGAAACAGGTGAACTAATTTCAGTACAGAACCTAATAGGATGTTGCGCATGCATGACTGAACGAATCACTCCCCAAAATGACTCATTCTTTCCGAGTCATATTAAAGATTCGTTCAAAATGAACGAATCGTTCAAGAATGCACATTCCAGAGCCTGTGCTACACAAGCTTTTGTGCTTAAAAATTAAAAAAATGGCCGATCGTTTCGCTAGATAAGACCCTTTTTCCTCGGCTGGGATCATTTCAGAAGTTCAAAATCAGGGGCACAATTGAAGTCCATTACATGAAGAAAAATCCTGAAATGTTTTCCTCAAAAAACATAATTTCTTTACGACTGAAGACAGAAGACATGAACATCGTGGATGACAAAGGGGTGACTAAATTATTTGTAAATTGTTGTTCTGGAGGTGGACTTCTCCTTTAACTGTACAAGTAGCTGTGTAACAGATTCAGCCTGTTACATACATGTAAGAGTAGCTGCCTATTACATCTACATAATTACAAACTGTAATTACAGGCTGTTTCATAACTTAGTTACATGGTCAGTACATTTTGTTTCATGTAAGTACAACGGCTACTACTAAGTACCTAATAAGGTAATTACTCTGTATTATGGACAGCTTGAAATAAATTGTTACCGTTAAATGGAGTAACATACATTTTTCATGAGAAGTTTGAATGTATGTATGTATGTGTATATATATATATATATATATAGGAATAATCTACGCAATTATTAGTGAATGAGACCCAATATCTTTTGTGATTTCTTGGTTATAGCCACATTATCTTTATTTCCAGACAAACCGCAGCTGTTTTATAGGATGTTGTAAGAAGGCAGGAAAATATATGTCTGCTATTTCAAATATTCATAATTAATCACGTTTTCCTCAGTCTAACTAAGAGCATATAATCCATTTGAAAACAGCTTATGGAGATGTTATCACTTTCTTGAATCTCTTTTGCAAGAGATTTTGTGGTTCGCTGCATGGTAAGATTATAACCCAAAACATTTTCCAAAAAAAAAAAACATAATCTCAGGCTAATTTGATTTTTCAGCCTTTGCTTTTTCCCCCTCCATTATTTTATCATTATGAATTAATGGATACTTGAAAATTTCCTGAACTCTTCAGTTGCTCTGTAAATGACTCTTCTGCTAGTCTTTGGTCTCTTTTACCTAACGATTTGTACTTTGAGTGACTTTAGTTTAGTTTTAAATGCACTAATAACTATGTGAAAGGAGACTTGTAGGCAGATCTGTTCTTTCGAAAGCGCCACATGGTGAGCCCATGATTTGGCTCGAATTTGCCACTGCGTTTATTCTCATCATCATCTGTCAACCTGACGTCGCCATTATTGGATGCAAATAATATTTGACTTACAATGTGCCAAATGTTCCTAAATCAAAAGCTTTTCTGGCCGAGTGCCTGCAGATAAAAAATTAAAAACTAAAACCAACCTAATTTGTTGTGGTTTAGAAATTCACAATCTGCATATCTGGGCCGAGCATTGTGGGTGATAGGAGCGGTGAGCTCCTAGGCGAGACGAAGGCTTCATTCAGGTCCTCTCAGTCAAGAGGATGTATGTAGTTTTGGAATAAACACTCCTCGCTCTTAATGGAGTGAGAAGTGGAGCTTCCTGATGAATTTTGCTCCACTGGGATGCACTTGTGACAAAAATAATCATTTTCAATTATTTTCAAGTATATTAAAATTATTTCAAGTATTTTAATATACTTATTTTCTGCTTATTTCCTAGGCTACACATCCAGAAGAAGCTGAGAACTATGTTCTTGTATTGTGATATATTTGATTAATTGGGAAGGACTTAATTTCAACACTTTTTTTCTGCATTTAATATTAGCTCAGCTGGGTGGCAATTTTATACCACTTATGTTTAAGAAATCCATCGGTGTGCCATGATGAATGTTTTTAGATTGGTTTTCTCATCCACTCACCATAAAATAAAATTATTTGATTGGAAAGGCTTATAAAGTGCATATGAAATCATTGTAGTGAAGTATTTTGTGCTTGTTTTAGCCTTGTTTTTTTGGCCAACCGTTCAAAGGTATCACCAGCCTAAGCATTTTTTCTTGTCTAGTTGCTTTTTTTCTGAGGTAGTCAGCACTGAATATCAATCTTCTGGTACAAAGACTTGGCCAAAGGTTCCAGATGGTGTTTAGCAATTGTTGATGTGTGTGAGGTGAAGTTAATGTAGTGAGAAAAGCAATTCTCTACTCACTCTCCGCATGTCTTGACCCCTCTCACAGTCTCCTGTGGTGAAGACGAAAACCATCACCATTTCTGATGTCACCAACTCCCTTCGCAGCGAAATCGCCACCAAGGACATCCCGATTGTGCATACAGAGACCAAGACCATCACATATGAGTCTGCGCAGGTGAGCCGAGTCAGTGTGTTGTTGACATCAGTTTTGGTTAGTCTTTTTCTGTGCTAGTATTTGTCACACATGGAATGAAAAATGAACTGGGACGCAAAATATATCAGTGTCAATACATATTGGTAACCACGTCACCTAGTAGTAGTGATTTTGTTAATAATCAAACTTTAAGCATTGGTTAGTCAATACTGAATTTTAGCAGCAGTGCATGTATCGACACACATCTGTATACAGAACAGAATGCATCATTTTCATCTATTGCAGTGCTGTTGGTTTCACAGTGCATTTCTGAGTGAGTTTAACTAATCATTAGGATCAATTAGTTGTGTCTCTTTGAGCTCTGCTGAACTCTATCTGAGGACAATTTTTAAGGAGCACCCCAGAGGTCCCACTGCTGTAATAATGAGGGCTTACTTTGTCGTTCTTTCAGAAATACACCAGATTGCAGAAGAAAAACAGTCATCCATCTTTTATGCTGTATATTTATAATGCCTGAATTCACTTAGAGCATTTAAAACTCGATGGTTGCACGTGTTGGTAGTATTTTACAGTATACTTCCAGTAAAATTGTTACTACAGTAAACACTGTACATACACAACAGTAATAAGTAAAACAAGTAGAAAATAAGTAAAAATAAGTGTAATAAGTAAAAAAGTCTACCAACTCACTTTTAGCACTTGAAACTTATAAAACATAAAATCTCTTTTCATTCATTCATTCATCCATTCACTCATTCATTCATTCATTCATTCATTCATTCATTTATTTATTCATTTATTTATTTATTTATTTATTTATTTTTAAATGAAATATTTATATGCATCAGCTATTGGCAACACAATAAATAAATAAATATTTTTGGTTTTGGGCAGAATTTCTATATGCTAATGTATATATGCAGAAGTATCATACAATTTTTCTTTGTTTTTATTTTTTGCATACCAAAGATTCATACATACTTATAATATTCATTATTGCACAGCTATTGGCAACAAAAAAAGTACTTGTTTTGGACATGCAGATATATATATATATATATATATATATATATATATATATATATATATATAATAAATCTCTCTCTCTCTCTCTATATATATATATATATATATATATATTTTATTTATTATTACAAAGACCATTAATTATAGTCACAGAATAAAAAAAAAAAAAAAAATTGTAATTGGGACTGAAAAACTCAAACGCAGTTGCGAGTTATAAACAGAGAATTGCGACACAAATTCGCAATTCTGAGAAAAAAAAAATTGAATTGTGAGATGAATAAAAACTGAAGAAAACTATAAAAAATGTAAAAAAAAAAAAAGATTCTTTTTTTTCTCAGAACTGTGATATAGACTCACAATTCTGACATTTTTTTGTCAGATTTTTTTAAGTTTATATATCACAAGTGTGACTTTTTTTCCTCAGAACTGAATGTTTATATCTCACAATTCTGAGAAAAAGTCAAAATTTCAGGTTTGTATCACGCAATTCTTAGAAAAAATGTCAGAATTGCAAGTTTATATCACAGTTCTGAGAAAAAAAGACAGAACTGCGTTAACCTTTTTTTTTTATTCAGTGGTGGAAACAGGCTTCTATGGGGATCTCCAATTTCAGTGCTTCCCTGCAAAGCTCTGCATTCGCTTGCAAAACTTTTGTGCTCTCTTGAGAAACTTAACCTTCTTCTAGTGAATGCAAAACTGCTGATGGAAATAATATAATGTGCACTCTTAGAAATAAAAGTACAAAAGTTGTCACTGGGGCAGCATCTTTTTAAAAAGTACTAATATGTACCATTTAAGTGCTAATATATATTCTTTAGGTACTAATATGCACCTTCGATGTACTTATATGCACACTTTGGGGATAAATAAGGCACAAAGGTGTATCTTTTAAAAGGAAATGGCCCCATTGACAGCTTTTGTACCTTTTTGCACCTCTTTTGTGAGAAAACTCAAAACATTGTTTGAGAAAACCCAAAAGTTTAGCAAGCAAATGCAAAAGCATTGAAATATAACATTTCCTCCCATCTCATGTTTTTTTTTTCCATCACTGTGTTCCCTTTGGGGCTCCATAGGAAATGGCTTTGGGTGAAAGTGATAAATGAGAGATTTAATGGAAGAGTATTCTAAGCATTTGTGTGTTTGTTTGCTAATAGCCCAATGCGCTGTCGGAGAAGGAGTCCGGGATGCTTTTGAGTGCTCAGACCATCACCTCAGAGACTGTCAGCACCACAACCACAACCCAAATCACCAAGGTACAGGAAGTTACGCCTAAACCTGCAGTGTCTGCTGATTGATGTTAAATTATCATATTTAAGCACAATGTAAAACTGCAAAACATAATTGCAGTAAACTATACAATAGCCAACTTACAGCTGATTTGCATGTGCCGTACACTGCAAGTTTGGGCATAGTGGTGCCAAGAGGCTGCGTACATGAGATAAAGCCATTGTTAATTACAATTTACGTCGCCATTCCACAGTATGGTTCCATTTCACAGCGTTAGTCAAGAATTACTGTACTGCACAGATGAGATATTCACTGTGTTTCTGGCTCTCTCATTCTCTCATTCTCTTCCCTTTCTCTGCTCAGACGGTGAAAGGCGGGATCTCAGAGACCCGTATTGAGAAGAGAATCGTGATCACTGGAGACACTGAGATTGACCATGATAAGGTGAAATGCACCTACACAGTAGACGCAACATGTTTTACAGGCGTTCTCATAGACGGCTTTTATAGGATAAAAACGTCCAAACGGCCCTGAGAAGTTTAAGTCATCAATATTGGTCCTGAAAGAGAAAAACTAAATGCATGTATATGCTAACAAATGTATGAGACCTCAGTGCTAACAAGCATAGATTAAAAGCCACAAAGTTTTAATTTTGATTTTACGGGGCTTTTAAATGTATAAGCTTAATGGTCTGGTTTAAATACTGTCTTCTCTGCTCTCCAGGCTCTTGCTCAGGCTATAAAGGAGGCGAAGGAGCAGCACCCTGACATGTCTGTGACTAAAGTGGTGGTGCATCAGGAAACAGAGATCACCCCTGAGTAACTCCTGCATGAGACACAGGTTAGTTTCCACGTGCATGACCTGAATGACTAAAAGACCCGTGTCGGCAAGCTTTGGCACATGAACGATTACATCTACAGTAGTGAGATTAATATTATATGCGCATACTTTTTTAGTTTTGAAATGCTGAAGTGATGTGCATGCCAAAAACATCTTGCAATAATGCTTTTTAGTCTTCACTCAGCATGTTTTATTCAGTCATGATCAATATGGGAAGGCAAACACTGGAAAAATGAAATGAGCTGAGTGGAAAGTGCTGCATGCTGAGCTGGAAGGTGCAGTATGCTAAAAGAGGATAATCTGAAAATGTATGAACTTATAAAAAAAAAAAACATGCATACTTTAATGAAAATGTGTTTTTTACTCTTTAAATAATTTTTTTTTTTTCAAATTTTGTCAGCCAGATGAATTAAACTGTTAACTGTAACACTTTACTTAAAGCCTATGTATAATGCATTATAAAGGGTTATTAACTCATTATAGTTATTCACAATGTGTGTTGTATTACATCTTGTAGTAAATAATTATAGCCGAATTTAAAGGGGTCCTATTATGCTTTTTCACTTTTTGAATTTTAGTCAGTGTGTGGTGTCGTTTTTAAAAAATCCCTTTTCAAGAACTACAACGAATGGCTTCTTTGGACTATAGGGTTTTCCTGATGTTATGATGTTACAGCGTAGCCCATTAGAAAATCATTAAAATAAATCCCACCTATGGAAATTCGAATGGTTCGGGGGATGGATAGGGACGAGGTGGGGTATTAACATAACTCTAGCGATGCAGCGCAGAGGGCTGCTTCTGAGACGCTTCAACGAGCCGTAGCGCGGCGAGTATAAACACAAGCATTGACTAGAGTGGCCCCGATCTACTCCGGTGGACGCGTCAGAGCGGTAACACGCCACAGACGTGTGGTAAGAGATTTATTCATCATACAGCATAGATAGCTTCACTTGTAACGCATGTTTTTTAAAATGCATAAACTTGCACTAGAACAGGCTAATCAGTGATTGTTTTTTTATAATGTTAATGTAAGGCTGCTTTTAGCTGGAGCTGGTTTCGGGCAATGAAAGTATGTAAAGAATTAAATAAATTAGCACGTTAATATCATGTATCGGCGATCTCGCAGGCTGACGATAGGACCCAGCACTGCTGTAGCGTATTATTTACTCACCCTCCATGCATCCTAGGTGTGTATGACTTCCTTCTTTCAGACGAATGCAATCGGAGTTATATTAAAATTTATCCTGGCACTCCCAAGATTTAGAACGGCATAGACGGGTGTTTCTCTTCATCAGCCCAAAACAAGTCCAATAAAGTGCATTCATCCATAATAAAAAGTGCCTCACAGGTCTCCAGGGGAATAATAAAGGCCTCCTCTAGTGAATCAATGTGTTTTTGTAAGAAAAATATCCATATTTAAAACATAAGAATCACATTAATCTAGCTTGCACTAACAGTTGTACACGGAACTTGCTTTTTTGACAAGGGGCATGACAGTACTGAACCACCGTCTAAGCTGTTCGCCAATCACAACGCAGTGGGACAGCTAACCAATCACAACACATTTCGTTTTTCGGCGGGCCTTCATTAAACCCAGAACTAATTGAGCCATTTGTGCCAGGCTGGGAGAAAGATAATGTAATAATGTAAATTATGTGAAAAATAATGCGTTTTTCTAGAACAAGCATGAGAGCATGTTCTAGTACACCCCCAAAACAAAATCAAGACTTTGTAAAAGAGCATAATAGGACCCCTTTAAAATGCATAGTCTAACAGTGAATTATGTGATGTGTTATAATGTATTAACTGTGGATGCAATTATTTATAGGATTGAGGTGCATTACAAGCCATAATTAATGCATTAAAACTACTTTTCTAATGCATTATACATAAAGGTGAAGTGTAACCCTGTTAACTGTCAAAGACTCTTATGAATATTTAGTGGTAAAATAAAAATTATAAAATGCAACTGTCGCAATTCTACAAAATAAGATCTGCTGCAGTTTTGAAAATCATGTGGTCAAATTGCTTTAATTCCCTGCAGTCTAATTAGAGCATATTTTATTCATATGGCTGAAATAACAAACAAAAAAAAAAAACTTTTCTCTCTTTATTTAGTGCAAAAATGACTTCAGGCATGTTTTTGAAAATTCTTTCAAATCCTTTCAAATCATCAGCTTCAGCTATTTTTCCACATAGAAATGGATAATGAATTTTGGTGTGAGGGCGTGAGATGATTTTGTGTCAAAGTTTGCCGACTTCTTTTCCTTTCAATATTGCATGTAGTGAATGTTTCTAGCGAAGCATTGCTGCTGTACAAATTCATTACTGTATCAGTGATATCTTCTTCTCTCCCTCTGCAACCCAGAGCTTTTAGTGTATCTTTCTAATAGCGCTAGAGTTTGATGTGTTTATTGTATGTATTTAAATCTCTTCTCCCATGGGTCATACAGTTACACCATCTCCCATGATACATTAAACCCATTACAGCAGAAATTTTCTCTTTTAAACACTACATTTTAAAAATTTCTCAGTTTAAAAATTCAGGAATACTGCAAGCTTACCATTACAAACAAAGCAAACATGCCATGAAAGAACTGTAATGATGGAAACCCTCCATAGCAAACCTCATACCAACAGAAAGATGTCCTTAGGATCTCAGAGAATTAGACACAGACACTTAAACTGTATGATTTATTGTCACCATTAACTGTGCTCTAATAAAAACCTCAGTCCCTTAGAAAGCACTCTCATACTGCCATATTTACAGCCGTTATACATGCATGTAGCAAGTTGGCGACTGTCCAGTTCAGCTCCAGAATTTCAATTGAGGTGGTAAAGAGGATGAAGAATTTAATATGATATTAGAATTTATTAAGTATTAAATTATACCTCATATTAATTAGATGGCATTAGATGACATTAATATTTAGTGTCATTAATGCAACCTATAGAAATTTGTATTAGAATTATTTTCCTTTTTTTATTACTATTGATTTTTTCGGACCATGATAAAGAACAGTGCTATTTTTTTATTTCATTTTATATTATTATTTAATTTTATTTTATTTTAATACATTTATTATTATTGTTATACACTTATAGTACTTTAAAAAATTGAATTAGCTTTTAATATTTTCAGATTTCTATTTAAATTTTAGTTTTATAATTTTTTGTGATTTTGTGTTTTTTTATTACTTTTTGGCTACTTTTTATTTATTTATTTTTATTTTTATATATTTTCAGTAATTTTAGTACTTTAACATTTTTATTGCTAAATTCTGTGGTTTTTAACTTTTAATCTAATATTGATATTTTATTTTATTGTAGCTTTTTTTTTTTTAATTAACAAAATTGTTTTACTTTTAGTTAACAAAAACAACATTGATAAAGACCAGCACTTCATTTCCAGAATCATTCAAGTGACTCCAAAATTTTCAAAACTGAGTCAAACATTTAAAAAGTAAATAAAATAAAATAACCAAAAGAATGTTTGTATTTCATATTTCTTTTGATCTGTTGTCTCAGTTGTTTAGACTACGTGAAACTTGGTTCAGAGAAATTTGTGCAATGAAAAATGAGAAACTAGTGCAGAAAGTGAAGCGTCTCAGTGTTAGGCCCTTTAAATGTGGGCTTTTAGTCTGTTTGTGTGAGGCACTGGGTGTCTGGTGCTGTTTAACCAGCTGTCAGGGTGGTATGTATACAGACACAGAACTCCCAGAGGATAATGGTAACGCTGCCCTGCTAGTTTGTTCCCACAGTGCCCTGTTTTGTGCGTGCAGAGACCCAGTTCACCCCATTTGCCCCGTCGATGTTTACTTCACTCTCTTTCACTCAGCCAGAGAGTATTTACCATCCACCGTTATTTCCATGTCGCTCAGGTCTGCGTGCCGCATGCCATCCCGGTTTCCATCACTGACTCTGTGACCCGTGGGATTGTTTACTTTTGCCTTACCAGAAATGCTGTCCTGTTTTGTGCGTAACGCATGATTGTTAATTAGGCTTTGATCTCACATCAACGCAGGGTGAAAGACGCGGGACCAGTCGGGTTTATGAATGTGAAAAAACAACGCAAGATCCCTCACGTCCAGCCCCTTCCCATCAACCCACCAAGTTCCCCTCACGGACTAACTCTTCCTGTAGCAGCACATGACCCACCCAGCCATTGCCGTCTGAGACGCCACTTTCCAGACCCTAAACATCTGTCAATACTGCAAACTGAGCATCCACCATCTAGTCCTGTCCAGCGTCCACAAGCAGACTTCAAGCAAGGACCAGTTCTCATCCACTTTTCAACACCTCAGACAGACTTTTTCCAAAAAAAACCTGCCTGACCTCCACCACGTCAAAGACATTCCATGACGGACTGAACCATGTTACGAAATCGTTTTCTAAAACAGTCGCTAAAGAGCAACTTTTTATCTCAAATTCATATGGTATTTTTAAGGTGGATTCCAAAGGGATGGTTCACATAATAACAACTGGGCGGCGGGAATTTTTTAAAGTGTCATTTTGTTGTTGTTGTTTAATTTTTTTTTTTTTTTTATATATATTTGTTTGCAATTGGTTGATGATCTGTTGTAATCTGAAACACTTACATGGGATGTTCACCCAAAATTCAAATTCCACATTTAGTGACGCAAAGCTACATTTTAGGATATCCTTTTCTCCACTAAACAAAAAAATAGAAGTTTAGCAGAATATTCATGCTGCTCTTTTCCATTCTTTTTCAAGAAAGTTGAAGACTTAAAGTTAGGGATAATTCACCCAAAAATGATAGTTATGTCATTATTTACTCAGTGTCATTCTAAACCTGTATGACCTTTTTGGTAGATATTTTGAGCATTTTTGGTAATTAGTAGTCACCAAAACTGTCTGATTACCAGCATTCTTCAAAATATCTTCTTTTGCATTTCACAGAAGACAAAGTCATACAGAATTGATAAATACATGATAGAATTTTAATTTTAAGTTTTCATTCTATAATTTCGTTTCCATTGCATTACTCCCTAAAAAAAGCAACTAATTGCCCTACTTAGTTACTTTTTGTGTAATGTGTTACATTAATTTTGCATTACTTTTTAAATCTGGACTGGCTTGCTTGTTTGTTTTTTAATATAAAAAGTATTTTTCACAAACAAGTGAAATGAATAAGCCTCAGGCTGAAGGAAATGTGAATTCAGTCAGAAGAAAATTCAACACTCTTCAGCAATAAAAAAAAAATGAAGCACAAATGTTAGTTTAATGTTAGTCAAAAGTAATTTGTGCTTATTGGTATGGTTGAATTGGATCATCGAAGGTCAGCAGCAAAAACATTAGTTAATACAATGAGATTAAATACATAAAGCATGTATGTGTTATTTAATGTTTTTAAATATTGCAGGTTTGCAGCATATTCTGAGTTTGCATCTGCACATACTCCTGATTTCCCTCAATGTGGGGACAGGAGACCTGTAGATCAGTTAGTGGTAAAACAAAGTAACTGGCGTTACTTAATTGAAAAAGTAACTCAGATATTTTCTCGTAAATTAAAAAGTAATGCATTACTTTACTAGTTACTTGAAAAAAGTAATCTGATTACATAACTCGTGTTACTTGTAATGCATTACGCCCAACACTGTTAACGTCAATAATGTTTGAACATGCAAATACGTTTTAAAGAGTTCACCCAAAAATGAAAAATCTGTCATTCCAATAAATTCATGTCATTCCAAACACATTAAAACTCACATAAAAATTTAAGAGCTTTATGACCCTGCATAGACAGCAGCGCAACTACCGCGTTTAAGACCCGGAAAGGTAGTCAGTAGACGCATTTCCATTACATATTTGCGCAAAACTTTTATAAATGTTGATAAAACAGTATTGCGAAATGACGGCGTTTCCCTTAACTGATGTTATGCGACTAAAGATTTTTTTCTCTCGCGATAAGTCATGACAACGGATTTTGGTGGGATTTTGCCACTGTACTAGCCATTATATTTAATTGAAGGAGGCGTATGCAAGAGCCGCTACTGGGGAGCTTCTTAAACTGCCACGGCTGGTATAAACACAAGCATTTACAGTACTAGAGTGGCCGCGATCAGCTCCGGTGGCTGCATCAGAGCCGTACTGCACCACAGATGTGTGCAGTGTAAATTGTCTAAGCATTAATGGCATGAAAAGCCCCTTAAACTTTTGAGCAGCCACGTATAAAGTGGAGATAGGGCTTCATGATTAATCGAAGGCGATTGACGTGCATTTTTCAGTAAAGCTGGTTGTGTAATCAGTAGTAAATCTCCAGCACATGCTTTCAGATGGAGCAGCATTTACTACACAGAGCCGTAGTTCACTGACAAGCTACGCTATATCGCGTTCATTATCCCAGACGATTTAATCGGGCAATAAAGAAATCGTTCTGCGAAAAGGACAGCTGTTTGTGTAGCTTGTCAGTGAACTACGGCTCTGTGTAGTAAATGCTGCTACATCTGAAAGCACGTGAAAATACCTCATTTAATAACACGTTTTTACTCCAAACTCACTTCATAATGTCAGTCGAATGTATGAAATAAATCCGTCTGTGAGACAATGTGGCTTTATAGACAGAATAAGACACGCATAGTATTCTAAGCAGTGATAAAGACATGTAATTATTATATACTGTATTATAAGGAAAATTATAAGAAGAAGAACTCAGATAAACCATATATTGCTGTAGCCGTGTGTTTTTTAGACACGTTGAATCAATGAAAGCAGTTAAATCTTCTGTTTATTCAGCTGCAGCGAACGTGATTTCCTGGGTTTCTGCTTCGGGCGTATTTGGAGTGTCCGCGCGAGAGCGCCCTCTGGCTTTCAGGTGGAGATTGACTGCTGATCACAGAACTGTGCTTCCCTGACAAGATATGCATGACAACCACAGCTTTTTGTTTGATCGCGATTGCAATTTCAATTTAATTTATCGTGCAGCTCCACAGGTTATAGTACGTTGAAGAATGATCATATGATGTATTTATTTATTTATTTATTTTTTTACATATGCCTTGTGATCTGTAAATGTGAAAAAAAAAAATGTTTGCATTGCAATTTTGCAAAATATCCCTGATATATGCCTGAAAAACGTGAAAAAAACTTCCATGTTCCGAAAATGAATGAAGGTATTTCAGGTTTAGAATGAAATGAGGGTGAGTAATTAATGACAGAATTTTCATTTTTGGGTGAACTGTCCCTTTAAGTATTGCAGAGAAGGGGAAGATTTCAGTGATTAAATGTCAGTTGTTTCTTAAACATCACACGACATCCTAAGACTGGTGCTTTATGGTGCTTATTTTTGGAGCTAGACAGTCTCAGGCCCTTTTCACTTTCATTGTGTGGAAAAGAGTAGCATGAACATTAAACATCTGAATTCCTCAGAAGAAAGAAAGGTTTGAGTAAATGGAGAGTAAATGACATAATGTTCAGTTTTGGGTGAACTGTTTCCAATCCATAACTCCATCGTGTTGTAAAGTCCCATATTTTTTGTTCCTCTTAAATGTGAAAGTATTATTTTGTTCTTGGTGTAAAAATAATGTGTTATTTTCATTCAGAATGCTGGAGCAATTTCAGATGTTCTCTTGTGTTACATTACTTTTCATATTTGTTAAAGGCTTGTATAATTTTTCTTTTGTTTTGTCGGTAATGTCGTCCTGTGTCATCACGGATTGGGGGTCCGGCGAAGATGGGGTGGGGTATCGTAGTGAAACTACACTCTATGATGTTTCTATTTATTTTCATCAGTTTTGTTTCTCGTTCGTGCGTGTATTTTGCATTTTAGATGCCCTGCTCTCTTAAATGCAGCTTTGATGTTTTTGTATTAGATCCAGAATCCCAAACACCAGCTCCCGCCAGTTTTTAAATGGGATTTGCAGGGATAACTTTGCTCATTTTCAGTATATTTCTACTTTTCTACTAGAGGGGGCAGTATGTTCTTACCCATGAGGTCTAAAGCAGATCTGCAAAGCCTTCAAAGCGAGCATCCACATACAACCTGAAGTGGTTTTAGATGAATTGGAATCGATTAGCCAGGAATGGAGCTAATTAGCAATTATGGTAATTAACGGTGCCGTGCATGAATTCGAAAGCAATCAGGTGGACAGCAAATTAAAATGCATTTCAGTCATTCAAAAACCTCCGATTGACTTTAAAGGTCAAGAATGACAATTCCATTGCGGTAATTCAATTCTAGGAAATCAAAGTGAGAATTTGAGGATTTTATATTGTGCATCAACACTGCCGGTGGCGTAACGCGTACTGCCCCACGTCAAACTGACGAGTCCAGCACGTCCAGTTTTTAAATGTCTATTTTAAAATGTTACGCTTTTATAATAGTTCAAATAGTATCCTGTACAGAGAGCGAGGTGTTGTAGTTCCTTCAGTGTGTTGTTTTCTCCATTGTGGCACTCCTTTCCTATGCTAGTCTGGGGTGAAGAAAAGAAACGAATCGTATGTTTGTCCTCAGAGGTTCCTTCTCTTCTCATCACGCCCCTTTTTCTTTTGCCATCACTGAAAAAAAAGACAAATGTACAATAGCACCATGCACTGAATAAACTCCAACTTAGACACATTCGTGTCACAGTTTCATGAGTGTTTGTTATTAACAAGCTTCTTTGCTTTCTTAATACACATTCCTGGTCTTATTATGAGTGTTTACTTTGTGCATGTTAGTAATCTTTCAACTTGACATCAGTCCTTCTTATTAAACTGCTCGCCTCTAACCAACACCCATTTTTCACAATCCAATCAATTCCCAATAGATAAACAGTCCTGAACAACATTTTTTCCCCTTTAACGCCCTGTTTCACAGAAACAAGTCATATTAGAGAAGTAAAATGTGATCTACCTCATGTAAATATGATTTCACGGTTCTCGGTTGCAGGCTTCTGATAACCATTTCATAATTTTTGGTAGTTATTAAAGAAAAACCTAGAAATGGCATTTTCTGCTCCGTCATGCAGGCGCTCGCATATATAGTATGTTTGAAACAGGCCTAGCTCTCTTCAAAGAGTGTTGCATTTTTCTCACAGGTTGTGGTTTATTGCCAGTGTTTCGCTTGATGAGAGCAGGCTGCAGTTAATGACTTTGATTGCAGTGGATTCGCTCATAACCCTGGAGACGGGCTGAGATGAGCTGCCACAGGTGGTGTGAACACAGAACGACACTACAGAGTGCAGAATAAAGCAGATTTATCAGGAAGGTCAGAGGAAAAAGTTGGAAAATGAATTCAGTTGGAAATCACAGTGGTCTACTGTTAAAAACAGAGGAATATTGCAGATTTTCTTGTCTTTGCTTCATACTTGCATCATGCACTATATTCTTTGGTATAGTTGCCTAAAAATGGACGGCACTACAGATGGGCCTGTCGAATTAATTTATTACACTGCATTTAGGGTTTTTACAGGCCATAAAATTACATTTTGCACTTGAATTTAGTGCATACCAAAACATATGCTGAAAATAGCATGCCAAGGCATAATAGCAATAAGAATAGGCCTGTGTAAAACTACATTTCCCTTCATTAAGCACACAGAAGATAAAGTGCAGATCATTTATACACCTAATGTGCATTATTTCCCTAATAAAAAATAAATGTATTAAAAGTATACTACAAATGATGAGTTCACATGCAAAACCAGCTAAAAGCCATCTTGGTCAAAAATGAGAGTGAATGCTCCTGACGCATAGTCAATCAATACGTCCATCAAATACTTTTACTTCAGCCCAATCAGAAGTACCAGTACTTCCATAGAAACCTATACAAAGTAGCCAGAAAGAAATACGTCAGATGAATTTAGAGGCTTTTGCATCTGAACTGCAAATACATTCACATATTATGTACTTAAAATACAGTACAAAATTGTACTTTTAGTATACTAAACTGGTATATTTAAAGTCTGCTAAACTGGAACAACTAATTTTGTACTTACTGCACTTTAATTGCGCGGAAGTAGTGATGAAGTCCAACTAAATATATATTAAGTATATTCGATTGTGCTAAAGTGGAACTATAGGTACACTCTAAATATTTTGCATTTAAAGACAGATATTATTTAAAGATCAAACAATCCTCATCAATAGTGACATTAAAATATATTTTAGGCTTAATATTGAGAAATGTGCATTGTGCACTAGTACTCCAGATATAGTTTAATTACAATTTTTATATCAGTAAGGCTTGAGCGATATGTCAGTAATTATCTTGATAGACTTAAAGGAGAAGTCCACTTCCAGAACAAAAATGTACAGATAATGTACTCATCCCCTTGTCATCCAAGATGTTCATGTCTTTCTTTCTTCAGTCGTAAAGAAATTGTGTTTTTTGAGGAAAACATTTCAGGATTTTTCTCCATATAATGGACTGATATGGTGCACCGAGTTTGAACTTCCAAAATGCAGTTTAAATACAGCTTCAGACGATCCCAAATGTGGTTGTAAATGATCCCAGCCAAGGAAGAAGGGTCTTATCTAGCGAAGCGCTTGGTTACTTTCATAAAAATAATATAATTTATATACTTTTTAATGTCAAATGCTCGTCTTGTTCTGCCTGAACTCTGTTTTTTTCCGGTTCATGACAGTTAGTGTATGTCGAAAAACTCCCATCTCATGTTCTCCCTCAACTTCAAAATCGTCCTATATCACTGTTTTACCTTTTTTGTTAAGGGTGTTTGATCTTCTTTGCATGTTCACTTTGCAAAAACTGGGTCGGTACTTCTGCAGTGATGTAGGATGATTTTGAAATGATTTTTGAAGTTTAGGGGGAAAATTCGTTCAGAGTTTTTCGACATACCCTAACTGTCTTGAGCCAGAATACACAGAGTTCACGAAGAGCAAGACAAGACGAGCATTTGAGATTTGATATCTCCTTTAAACTATACTTAGTTTAAAATAAATGCATTTTAAATCTGTTGCTTTTTTTACTAGAGTTACTTTTCATTTAGTCATAATTTCATTATCTCTTTATTGGAAAGAAAAAGTGTGAAATTGCTCTTTTTTATTACATTTTAGTTCATGATAATTCATCAGAACTTGCAAATGCTATTAGATTTTACTTGTAAGTACAGACAAAGTCCCAAGTAGCCTTGTGTACAAAAACTGGCAGAAATGTGCAAATGCGTCTCTTTTTTGATTACACGGTAATTAACTACAAATTATTTAATATGCATTCTAAAAGACCTGGAATATGGACTCCAGAGGTATAGACTCCACAAGATTGTACAAAGATGTTCACATGGCCAGTGTCACATTTTATTATTGAACTACACATACTGCAGATTCTTTCTTTGTTCTCTTTTGCTTTTTGTTTATTTCCACATTTCTCAGAGTTGCATACTGTACTTTTATATCACCAGTGAAGCACACACATTTAGTACACAACTTTAACGTCTGGTGTTCTTTGATATCTGCTTATTCCACTTGAGAATATCCTCTTCACATCATATAAAGATGCAGACACATATTCATTTTCTGATCATGTCAGCCCGAGCGTCTTGTTGCCGCATTTCTTTTCAGTCTGTCAGAAGGGATCAGAAAGGAAAATTTAAGAGCTTCAGAAAGGCTCAGTCTCTGTAACTCGTGAGCTGAAGTCAGCTGGAATTATCCAGGCAATTAGTTTTTCCTGGAGCTGTTATTTATGGGAATACTCTGAATGTTTTGAATGTTTAATCTCTGGTTGCCAATTAGCATCTCGCTAAAGGTCAGAGAAAGGGCTGGGCTGCAACCATTGTAGCATTATTTGTTCAACCAGCCAATAGGATTTCAAGCTGTCTTACTCCTGAACATCAGCTCGCGGGGCAGATGAATTAAACGCTGAACCGTGGCACCTGCAGTACATTATGTTAGTTAGTGATGGATGACAGGCAATATCTCACTCCGCTAAATAACATTTCTTAGATTTATCCCTAGAATGAATGTTACTAGAAATTTCAGTTTTTCTTTAAGGTGTAGTTCCAATCAAATTTCATGACAAATTGTAAATCATGCAAAAAAAATCATAAAATGTAGGATTTTTAGAAAAAAAAAAGAATGAACCTAAACTGACCCCTAAACCGAACTGTCAGTGGGATGTGGGCAGAGCATATGACAACATGAGATCATACGAATTCATACAAATTAATCACCAATTCAGCAAAACAGAAAATAGTTATGACTTACACTGAACATTGTACATGCAGATGTGACTATTTAAGGTATGTTTACACAACAACGATGTACTAAAAACATAAAAAGTGTTTCCTTTTCATTTGTAAAAAAAGTTTTGCGTACAGATCTGCGAAAATAAACTAAAAATGCTGTAATATTTATGCCAGGCCAGTAGATGGCGATATCACTTGCACTTTTTGGCGACTTCAATTTTGCATTTTGAAACCCATTTTTACAAGCATTTCAGGCCCTGAAAACACCATATTGTGCAAATGAATGGATAAAAAGCATAAAGCGTTTTCAGTTTTTAGTTAAAGGAGAAGTCCACTTCCAAAACAAAGATTCACATATAATGTACTCACCCCCTTGTCAACCATGATGTTCATGTCTTTCTTTCTTCAGTCATAAAGAAATGATGTTTTCTGAGGAAAATATTTCAGTGTTTTTCACCATATAATGGACTGATACGGTGCCCCGAACTTCCAAAATGCAGTTTAAATGCAGCTTCAAATGATCCCAAATGTGGTTGTAAACGATCCCAGCCGAGGAAGAAGGGTCTTATCTAGCGTAACGATCGGATATTTTCATTAAAAAAATTCAATTTATATACTTTTTAATGTCAAACGATCATCTTGTCTCGCTCTGCCTGAACTGTTTATTTCCGGTTCAGGATAGTTAGGGTACTCATTTTCTCCCTCAACTTCAAAATCGTCCTATATCGCTGTTTTACCTTTTTTGTTAATGGTGTTTGATCTTCTTTGCATGTTCACTTCGCAAAGACTGTGTCAGTACTTCTGCAGCGATGTAGGATGATTTTGAAATGATTTTTGAAGTTGAGGGAGAAAATATACCCTAACTATCTTGAGAATACACAGAGTAGGGCTGGGAATCGATTCCAAAAAGAATCGATTCTTAGATTCCGAGGCGCTAGGAATCGAGAGTCGATTCCAAAGGTTGGAATGGATTCCATCAAGGGGAATCGACTCCCCATTCAGAGCCGTTTTCAGTTCAGCAAAGCTAATCTGTGGGCGCCTCTCAAACGAAAAGCTGCACCATACGAAGGTTGCATATCTCGGCTGCTGTCATCAAACATCGCTGAACGTTGATTCACGAAAATAAACTTAATGAAAAGAGTCTGTACTGAGCTCGTCTGAGTTCGAGGATGCACCCTTCCGTTGAGCATCCATTAATTTGCCTCTTGCTCGGTAATAGTGATTAGAAGTCTGATTCGTTTCCACAAAAAGGTTCTTTCGGATAGATCGTTTTAATGAACCAGTTCAAAAACGATTCAGAAGTGGAACTGGCTTATATTGTTCTCAATATGGAGCGCTGCACCACAGAATAGATCATGACGTACTTGGAGGGTTAATTTATGCATATTGAAGAGCGACTTTCGGGAGCAACAGCCAATAGGAAAGAAGACGGTAGAGCTCATGTGATCGTTCTCCTCTCTCAGCCATAGATAAACATACACAATGGAAAAAAGTAGACTCTGCTTTTCATTTGTTTTTGTTTGTATGTACAGATTTAATTTATATTTATATTATGTTTAGTCTTTTGCCTCGTCGGTTGAAGCTTTTAGCAACCTCGTCGGTTGAAGTCGCTGCTAGTGTGAACGCAGCTTAAACGTTCATACCCAAACTTTAAACCTCTGTTATTACATGGGCGTCGGAACCATTAAATGTGGGTGGGACAGGACCCACCCACATTTAAAGACCAATGATATCGGACCCACCCACTTTTACCGTCCAGTTCCACTTCTGAATCGTTTTTGAACTGGTTCATTAAAACGATCTATCCGAAATAACCTTTTTGTGGAAACGAATCAGACTTCTAATCACTATTAGCGAGCAAGAGGCAAATTAATGGATGCTCAACGGAAGGGTGCATCCTCGAACTCAGACGAGCTCAGTACAGACTCTTTTCATTAAGTTTATTTTCGTGAATCGACGTTCAGCGATGTTTGATGACAGCAGCCGAGATATGCAACCTTCGTATAATGCAGCTTTTCGTTTGAGAGGCGCCCATAGATTAGCTTTGCTGAACTGAAAACGGCTCTGAATGGGGAGTCGATTCCCCTTGATGGAATCCATTCCAACCTTTGGAATCGACTCTCGATTCCTAGCGCCTCGGAATCTAAGAATCGATTCTTTTTGGAATCGATTCCCAGCCCTACTCTGTGTATTCTCAAGATAGTTAGGGTATATTTTCTCCCTCAACTTCAAAAATCATTTCAAAATCATCCTACATCGCTGCAGAAGTACCGACACAGTCTTTGCGAAGTGAACATGCAAAGAAGATCAAACACCATTAACAAAAAAGGTAAAACAGCGATATAGGACGATTTTGAAGTTGAGGGAGAAAATGAGTACCCTAACTATCCTGAACCGGAAATAAACAGTTCAGGCAGAGCGAGACAAGATGATCGTTTGACATTAAAAAGTATATAAATTGAATTTTTTTAATGAAAATATCCGATCGTTACGCTAGATAAGACCCTTCTTCCTCGGCTGGGATCGTTTACAACCACATTTGGGATAATTTGAAGCTGCATTTAAACTGCATTTTGGACCCACCCACATTTAAAGACCAATGATATCGGACCCACCCACTTTTACCGTCTCTAATTCGGCAAATATGTCTGCGCACTTTTTAGAGCGCCATCAGTCAAATCCATTGCACATGACGAATGCGCTAATTGATTAAGCTCCATGCTCAAGCGTTTAAACAGGCAGCATCAGGGGTGGAGGATTGGACCGCGCGCACCAGGCGCAATCATCAAACATATTTCAAAGGAAGCATATTTAGCCATCCAGGGAGTCTTGCGCCTGCTGAGCAACTGCCATTGACATGAACACGAATGCCACATGAATGCTACATAGAATTGACCATATGCACGGAGTATTAGAAACTAAGAAAAATAATAACTGCAACATAAATAATGATAGCGGCTTGAACGTTCAGTTTTATGTTATTTAACAACATATAAAGAGCCTGGGAATCCCAGATGAGTACACATAGTTGTACATTTAAATGCTGACAGCTAAACACTAATATAACTGTTTAGGCTAATCTTATATAACTAACGATGCTTCTCTTCAATGTCATCTTAATAATTCTTGATAATGAATAACTTTCCTTCATAGTCATGAACACATTTTTAAAATCTTGTAATATTTTAAAGCCTTTTTCAACTCTACAGCTGTGCAGTAAAATTCACTTCAATGATTCACTTTTCATTCATAAAGAGGAGATGAAAAAAATGTCTTTTCACGGAAAACAACGACTTTTTAAGATGAAAATGATATGAAATTACCTTTATAACTAGAAGATGGCAGTAGAGGATCACTCATTGGCTGCAGCTGCTATTTTAACTCCGTCATTTTTTTCAGTCCTGCTTTTCGATTTATTATAAAATTACTAGTATAACAAATTTTAGTATGTTTACCGCACTTAAGTATATTGTATAGCAAGTGCAGAAAGTCAATAAAATAAATAAGCTGAGACACAAACCGACTATAAGGATGAATTATTTAAATACTTATGTATAGTTCACTACAAATTAAATAAGTTAAATATGAATGGTATAAGAATTAAATAATGCATTCGATATTCAATATAAATGTGAAATATTTTATATTTATTTAATAACTACATCTTTTAAGTTTTATTTTGAGCTGTAAAAGCCATTAACCCTATAGCCTATATTCAACCAACACAAACTTGTTCCTGCTGTAGTTTTCTTACTCTGAATTTAGTCTGGATCATTTAATGACAGCTCTGTTTTTGACATGGGCTTGTCAGATGTTTAATTCGGTTAATCATAGCAATGACTCGTGCATATTTAGCGGATTTACTCGTATAATTTTTACACTCGTGTTTGTCATTCTTGAAAACGGTATACATGGACGTTTGGTCCTCTTAGACAAACAAATCTTTTTGTTTGTCTAAGAGAGCCAGAAATGACTGAGCTGGCTTGTCTATTGTAATTGTCTACACGAGACTAAACATCTGGCTAGTCAAGGTTGGAGTTTGGCTATTTGTACAGAGCTTGTTAGAGGAATTTCCAGCTGTTTTACACAGATCTTTAAAATGTTATCATGTGTATTGCCCACGGGTGAAGTCCATCGGAGCGATTAATAATGTAATGAAATAATGTAAGCTTCCAGCATGAGCTGCAAAATGAGCTGTGAGGCCAGCAGCACATGGTCGTGAATTCATATTCAAGAGTGCACTGAGTAAATTGATTATTATATATTACCAGCAGCTGGTCTCCCATATGTGGATCTGCCCAGACGTGATATCCAAGGGTCCACCAGAGGAATTTAAAACAAGATGACTACTTTATTCAGCTTTAACTTGGGGATCTTTCGCACTTAAATGAAAAATGAGGTTGTTTTCACACAAGTTAGAATGCTAAATACAAATAAAATGCCCCTGCTGTTTCTTTTCCTAGTGTAAGCATGTGTTTATGTTTTTGGATTTGTTTTTGTGAATGTGAAGAGACCAAGCAAGTCTACTGTAATAAGAAATCAACATTTCTTAATGTGTTAGTGTCAAATTTTAAAGACAACTGTTTTTGTGGAAATAATGGAGTGGGAGTTGGATGTTGATATTTCTCTATGCCTAAAAACAATATCTGAGCAAAAGGTCAACTGAAGTTTGTTCCTCTTTAACAGACTTTAAATTGTTTTCTCCTCTCTTGGCGTATTGTTATTTGGATCCTAAATACTGAAAGAATTAGAAGCCAAAGAAACTTATTCACGCTAGATTTAAAACATCTTTTCTATTAGAAATCATTCCAGAAAGACTTTTCTGTTTTTACAGACTTTTTCACTGCTAGTCGAAGGTTTTCATGAGCCATCCTTAAATAGATGTTGATTACAGCGATCATTTTGATGCTAATATTAAAAAAGAAAAAACTAAATTAACTAAACTAAATTGCGTGCAAAATAAAATTGTATTGAAATGCTAACACAAGAGACTAGTTTTCTTATTGCCGTCATCTTTAAACATTAACAGTTCTGTTTAGGGATGTTATGTGTTGTTTTCCTGCTAAATAAAGTCAGTCCTGCCCTACAGCTAAAGAACGGTGTGTGCTCGGCCAGCCTGCTTACATAAATACCTCCATTTGCTTTGCTTGAATTGAATTATTTATAATATAAATTTGAATATGTTTGACTCTTAAAAGAATTTTCTACTAAAAAGACTTCATTGATCTTTTGAAATGAAAGACCTTGACGTAGCTGTATAAAAGCTTCCTCCGCAGTCCAGAAAAATCATTTTCTGAAACTAAATTGCAAAAACTAGTTAGTCTTAAAGGTACAGTAGAATTTAAATGGAGAACTGATTCAAAAAGGCATGAGAGGAGTAGAAAATGATGAAAATAATGATGCAAGAAAGTGTAGCATTATAAGTAGATACATTTGAAAACTGATAAATGTATGCCATGACCCTTTAAGTCAATTACTAGTCTATTACTAAGGAGAAACTCTGCATAAATCTACAAATTCATTATTCAGGCAATTACAAACACACTGTACTGAATATATCTTCAGTCTGCTAAAGTCTGACCTTGGTTTCTTTCTATAAAACAACACAAAAGCCATTTTCTCTATTCACTCTTCAGAGAAAAAAGGAACAGATTAGGGTTCTTAGGCTTGTAACAATAGCTAAATTTCTTACAGAACATGAGCCTAGTGCAGAAGAAAAGAAGCTTAAACACAAACACAAAGAACCATCTTAGGACAAAAGGGGCTCTTAGGAAAAATCTAAATGAAACTACTGATGTTGATTTAAAGAACATTTATATTCTTGGTAACACTTTACAATAAGGTGTCATTACATAAATGAACAATGAACAATACATTTATTACACTATTTATTAATCTTTGTTAATGTTAGTTACTAAAAATACGGTCGTTCATTGTTCATGTTAGTTCACAGTGCATAAAAAGAGAAGTCCACTTCCAGAACAAAAATTTACAGATAATGTACTCACTCCCTTGTCATCCAAGATGTTCATGTTCTTCTTTCTTCAGTCGTAAAGAAATGATGTTCCTTGAGGAAAACATTTCAGGAAATATCTCCATATAGTGGACTGATATGGTACCCATGAGTTTGAACGTCCAAAATGCAGTTTAAATGCAGAGCCTAAAGGCTCTAAATGATACCAGCCAAGGAATAAGGGTCTTATTTAGCGAAACAATCAGTCATTTTCTAAAAAATAAAAATAAAAATGTATATACTTTTTAACCTCAAATGCTCATCTTGTCTAGCTCTGCAGTGCACATGCAAACTCTGTGTAATCCGGGTCAGTACAGTTAGGTTTTGTCGAAAAACTCCCATCTTATTTTTTCCTCCAACTTTAAAATCATCAAACATCACTGTAGAAGCACTGATTACACTGTTTACTGTTTACAAAGTGAACATGCAAAGAAAGTCAAACGCCCTTTACAAAAAAAGGTAAAACAGCAATGTAGGGTGATTTTGAAGTTGGAGGAGAAAATGAGACGGGAGTTTTTCGACATACCCTAACTGTATTGATCCGGATTACAAAGAGTACGCATGTGCATCGCAGAGCTAGACAAGACGAGCATTTGAGGTTAAAAAGTATAGAATTATTTATGTATTTGTTTGTTTGTTTAAAAAATGACAGATCGTTTCTTTAGATAAGACCCTTATTCCTTGGCTGGGATCATTTAGACCCTTTGACGCTGCGCTGAAACTGCATTTTGGATGTTCAAACTCACAGGGGACAACTGAAGTCCACTATATGGAGATTGTTCGTTGCTAATGTAGTTAACTAATGTTAACTAATGAAACTTATTGTAAAGTGTTACCATATTTATAGTGCACCTTCACATATCTGTGCCAATACATCAGTAAAAATGATAAAACAAAACATCTGACATTTGGAAGTATTTACATAGGTTTAAGGCAAAACCTCAGGAAAAACAAAACAAAACTAAACTAAAAATCAAGTCTACTAGACACATAATTATTTAAAAATGTCTCCTAGACATAAACATTTTTGGTATAAATTTGCATTAGTTACTTTCTTAACATATACTTCTAAAGCATTTATCAATTTAATATTAATTTAAAAAATTTGCTAATGCACTATTAATCCAACTGTATGTAGTTTTGTGTATTTTCGTGACTTTGGAGCCCCCTACAGTTAAGTGAATGGAATTCATCATCATAAATATAGTACTGTCATAGTTACAGTGGATCGCCCAACCACCTTTTTCTTCCCGTAAGAGCAGGCACGGCCATTTGTAAATTTTAGGTGTCTCGCTTCCGGTTTCATCCACGTCCAGCTATTTTTAGTTGTTCAAAACAGCTTGTTTTGCTGCTTGATATTGCAAATTGGTGTGTCTTACCATTTTATTATAAATGTGTTATCTTAATTATGGGGTTACTTACCCATCTGTTAAGTTTAGCAAACACAAATATCTAAGTTGTTACTTAGTACAACTTAACATTTCAAGTTGACTAAACTTATTTTAGTTGACTGAACTTAAAATTTTAAGGCAGCAGGGTAACAAATTATTTTAAGCTGACTCAACAAACTGTGTTTTTTTATTTTTTACAGTGTAGACAGCAAGATCTTACCACATTCCAGAGCTCGAATGGTACCAAGAACATGGACAAAATAGTTAATGTGACGACATTTTGCTGTGCAAAAAATAAATAAATAAATAAATAGCTTTATTCAATAACTCTTCCACTCCGCGTCACCCTAGTGCCATGTTGGAGAGTATAATGAAACATTTGTGTGCTTTGATCTGCACATAAACAATGTATGCACGTGGTCCTGCTGATGAAGAAAACGTATACGCTGTGCCTTGTTTACGTTCAGATCAAAGATCACACTCTTCAAAAGAGCTAGGGTAACTGGGACCATATTGTAATGTCTTACCACATTGACATATGGTAGGCTATATTGCAGTGGAACCTTTTTCACTTTAGAGCTTTAGTACTTAAAGTTTTATTTGCCTTTTATTTCCCTGCTATTCCATTTGTAAGGTCAAGAAAAGGGAAGCTTTAATTTCTCCCTCTTCACGATGAAGGAATAAAAGAATGTTTTATTGAGGTGCTTATGGGTATATGTATGCCATATGATTTATTTTGTTGCGGAGTTGATGACATGAAAGTGCTCCCTGACGTCCCACCAGCCAACAGAAACAATTCAACAGCCCGTAATGATCTACTCGTCATATGCTGACAGAACCTCTCAGCTCAGGTGACTGCATTGCATCTCTGTCTCACATACAGACACACACTGTCTAATTAGAGTGATTAATCGCAAACACAGGAATCAAACTATAGTGTAGGAGAAAGATTGAGACTTTATCACAAAGGAGAAATTCAGGTGCAATGTGACCAACATCACAGTCCATAAAAACCACCCTGTGCTTGCAGAAAATGCAATCAGACTGGACATTAAGGCAATGTTTTTACATTTTGACAGTCTGCATACTGTAGATAGTAGATACCTACAGAATCCAAAAGCCAAATTCTATGCATCCTTAACCTGTATGTTCATAATTGCATTTTAAAGAGATTAGAATAAATGTGTAAACAAAAGAAAAAAATGCAGAAAAATTTCCCCTGAATGAATTCAATGTGTGTATTTAATATGGAAATGAAAACACATAACTTTCATTGCTATAGTCCAACGCTCTACTAGTCAAGCTACATAAATATTGTATTTACAACTGTAATTTTAGTCTTTTTAGCTTGTTATATTACATGCAAGCAATACAAGCAGCAAACTTAAACTGAAGCTGCTTAAGAGGGATGAAATCTCTTTAAAAAATCTAACAAATCAATAATGTAATTTCTAATTTAATTAAAGCCACCTGACACAAAAATATGTAAGTATCTGAATGACAGTATTAAACTAGAACAGACATTTACACTAAACTAAGGCAAGAAACTAGATGTGTCTTCAGTAGCACGGATATATTTGCAGCAATAGCGAAAAAAACATCGTATGGGTGAAAATTATCGATTTTTCTTTTATGCCAAAAATCATTAGGATATTAAGAAGTAAAGATCATGTTCCATGAAGACATTTTGTAAATTTCCGTAAATATACCAAAATTTAATTTTTAATTACTGTAATATGCACTGCTA
This sequence comes from Labeo catla, assembly GCA_012976165.1. Lineage (NCBI taxonomy): Eukaryota > Metazoa > Chordata > Actinopteri > Cypriniformes > Cyprinidae > Labeo > Labeo catla. The sequence goes on from VONZ01000038.1 coordinate 1,125,813, forward strand.
AGAACTTAATTTGGACAACTTTAAAGGTGATTTTCTCAATATTTTCATTTTTTTTGCACCTTCAGATTCCAGATTTTTAAATAGTTGTATCTTGGCTAAATATTCTCTTATCATAACAAACCATATTATCAGTGGAAAGCTTATTTATTCGGTGCTCAGATGATGTATAAATCTCAATTTCGAAAAATTTACTTTTATGACTGGTTTTGTGGTCCAGGGTCATAAGATCACTTTATGTATGTATATATATATATATATATATATAGTATATAAAGTAAACATAATTTAATTTATCTGAGCCAAACAAACCAATTAACTGAAATTAATCAGACTTTTCTGAACGAACCTATTCACAGAACTGATTCCAAACTGATTCACAGAATCAGAATCTTTTTTTATTGCCCAGTATGCTTGCGCATACTAGGAATTTGTTTTAGTGTCATTAGCTTCCGGTACACAGAGACAGCAACAACATACAGACAATAAACATAGGATGAGAATAAAATACACATATGTAAATATAAATAGACAAAACTTAGAAAAATAAGATGAGAATAAAATACACATATGTAAATATAAATAGACAAAAAATAGAAAAATAAATTGAGAAATAAATAAATAAGTGGTATGTACAGTTGTGCTATAGAATAGAATAGGATAGGATAGGATAGGATAGGATAGAAAGAGGTAGAGATGCAGGGATGCGCTAGGATGGGGGTGGTAACTAATAAATAAAAGTTCCCCTTCAGTCGTTCTCTACGACGTTACGTCATAACTGATGTATTTGGGGTCTCCCTTGGGAGGCTAATCACCTCTGAATTAAACTGGAAAAAGCCAATGAAAATTGGCGAGTGGATTTTGCATGCCAAGCAACTCCCCCGTACATACGGGTATATAAGATGGTGGCATGCATCCACTCACTCAGATTTCTGCTTCGGAGCTTCACCTTGTTGCTGGAAGAAGACGGAAAATCACAACGTTGGATTGCTGTTGCTGCGTAGCCGATCTTCGGTCACTTTGCATTCAGCGAGGAACCCCCTTGAGTGCACGCTTGTGCCACGGTTCTTCCCTGGGCAAACCAGCTAAAAGAGCAAATTTCCAACAAAGCACGGTTGTTGAAAGTGTCTTTCGAGACGTTTTTCCGACCGTGCACTTCTGGATGCGGTAGTTTTCTTACCTCCTCCGACGGACACGATCGCTGTCTCACATGCCTGGGTCGAAAACACGCTGAGGCGGCGTTCGTGGATGGCTCGTGCGTTCATTGCGAACGTATGCCCATGGCCACACTTAGGTCTCGCCTCTCCTTTGTGAAGAGGCTGCCCTTGTCGGCTACCCAGCCTAGTTCGGCAGGCTCTAAGAGCTCCTCGGCTGCGCTGGTTAAAAGCAAGGGTGACCTTCGGATCACGGTTTGGAACGCTCCGTCGGGCCAGCCCCCACGGAAGTCTGAACCCTCCACTCGTGGTCCCGTTGAGCTGCCGAACGAGGGCGCCGGTTCGTCTCGCACAGATGAACCCAGCGTCTCCTTTGGCGCTCCCGAGGAGGACAAGATGTCTATCGTTGCATCAGAAGAGGGGCTTACGCCAGATGAGGCTGATGAGTCCGCTGAGCAGCCCCCCCCTGCGGCGGCTGCTCTGTCTGAGTCTGAAGCCGAACTGGTGGCCATGCTTCTCCGGGCGGCCAAGAGCATCGACCTGGAGGTGCCTAAAGCACCTTCACCTGAGCGCTCAAGGCTCGATGATTGGTTTCTGGGGTCTCATAGCGATGTTCCACCTCGCTCGACCCCGGTGCCTTTCTTTCCGGAGGTGCATGAGGAGCTTACTAAGACTTGGCGGGCTCCTTACACGGCTTGTTCACGTCTGAGCTCCTCCCTCCTCACCACCCTGGATGGCGGTGCAGCCAGGGGGTACGTCGACGTTCCCCAGGTGGAGCGTGCGGTTGCGGTGCACTTGTGCCCGCAAAACGCAGCCACCTGGAGGAATCGTCCTTGTCTCCCGTCCAAGGCTTGTAAGCTGTCGTCAGCTCTTGCTGCCAAAGCTTACAGTGCTGCGGGCCAGGCCGCGTCCACTTTGCATGCCATGGCCATCCTGCAGGTTCATCAGGCCAAGGCATTAAAACAACTGCACCAGGGTGGTTCTGACCCAAGGTTGATGCAGGAACTGCGCACGGCGACTGACTTCGCAAGGGGGCGGCGCTGTCCGGTCAGGGCACTGCTAAGAACACCCACGAGCCCGCTAAGCGGTCCTGACTCGGATGGCCTGGAGATGGAGGAGATTGCTCGTCAGGGGACATTTACATCAGTCCTACATCAGACTTCGCTGCTGCCGCTGACCTTCGGGTCGGTGGTACCCAACCACTCACAAAAAGAGCAATTTTCTCAGTCTCTGGGCCTCTGGCCCTGAGCTGTAACTATAAGCAACGTTTTGCCTCCTCAGGTGCAGACTCGGAGCCTGTCTTCGCGGGAACCAGGGGCAAAGGTAGGAGCTGTTTACCGCAGCGTCACTCTTCTTCAGAACGCCTTGTCTTCTGGGTTGGGTCACCTTCCCCCCCCCCAGGCTGCCCCGCCCGGGGTACGTCGGGGACTGTTCCGTTGATCCCACTTGCTCGGAGTCTGGCAGCGTGGTTATCACTCCCCAGCCCGTCTCGTTGGTTGATCCAGACAGTCCGGCTCGGCTATGCCATCCAATTCAAACAGCGCCCGCCCAGATTCAGAGGTATCCTTTTCACCTCTGTCAGTTCGGACACAGATGCCTCTGTGCTGCGTGCGGAGATTGCGGTTCTTCTGGCGAAGAACGCAATCGAGCTGGTCCCTCCAGCTGAGATGAATTCGGGGTTTTACAGCCCCTATTTCATCGTACCCAAGAAGTCCGGCGGGTTACGACCTATCCTGGATCTTCGGGTTCTGAACCGGTCCCTCCACAGGCTACCATTCAGGATATTGACAGCGAAGCGCATTTTGTCATGCATTCGCCACCAGGATTGGTTTGCAGCCATCGACCTGAAGGACGCTTACTTTCATGTCTCGATTCTTCCTCGACACAGACCGTTTCTTCGGTTTGCCTTCGAGGGTCGGGCATATCAGTACAGAGTCCTCCCCTTCGGGCTAGCCCTGTCTCCCCGCGTCTTTACCAAGGTCGTGGAGGGTGCCCTCTCCCCCCTGTGGGAGATGGGCATCCGAATCCTCAACTATCTCGACGACTGGCTAATAATAGCTCACTCGCGAGATCTGTTGTGCGAGCACAGGGATCTGGTGCTACAGCACCTCAGCTATCTGGAGTTTCAGGTCAACCAGGAGAAGAGCAGACTCTTCCCTGTGCAGAGTATCTCTTTTCTTGGCATGGAGTTGGATTCGGTCAAAATGTTGGCACGTCTCACGAACGATCGCACTCAATCAGTGCTGAGTTGTCTGAAACTCTTCAGACAGAGGACAGCGGTCCCTCTCAAACTATTTCAGAGGCTCCTTGGGCATATGGCAGCCGCAGCCGCAGTTACGCCACTCGGACTGCTCCATATGAGACCGCTTCAGCACTGGCTCTATGGCCAAATCCCGAGATGGGCATGGCACCGCGGCACGTTCCGGGTCGGCGTTACCCCGGAATGTCGCCGCCTCTTCAGCCCTTGGTCAGACCCTGCCTTCCTACGGGCCGGTGTGCCCCTGGGTCAGGTGTTGAGGCACATGGTTGTGAACACAGATGCCTCCAAGACGGGCTGGGGTGCCGTTTGCAACGGGCAGACAGCTTCGGGCTCCTGGTCAGGACCTCGACTGCAGTGGCACATCAACTGCCTCGAGTTGCTCGCAGTGCTTCTAGCGCTGCGTCGGTTTCTTCCGATGCTGCACGACAAGCATGTGCTGATTCGAACAGACAATGTTCCGACGGTAGCATATATCAACCGGCAGGGTGGTTTGCGCTCCCGTCGCATGTTGCAACTCGCCCGCCATCTCCTCCTGTGGAGTCAGATGCGGCTCAGATCGCAGTCAGATCGCTGCGAGCCGTTCATATTCCGGGAGAGCTGAATCGTGCAGCCGATGCGCTTTCACGACAGCTCACTCATCCCGGAGAATGGCGACTCCACCCCCAGGTGGTCCAGCTGATTTGGAGTCGATTCGGAGAGGCTCAGGTGGACCTGTTCGCCGGAATCCTCCCACTGCCGGCTATTCTATGCCCTGTCCGAGGCCCCCCTCGGCAGGGACGCGCTGGCACACAGCTGGCCCCGGGATCTCACCAAGTACGCCTTTCCTCCAGTGAGCCTCCTTGCACAGACTCTGTGCAAGATTAGGGAGGACGAGGAGCAGGTCTTGCTGGTTGCGCCTTATTGGCCCACCCGGACCTGGTTTGCCGACCTCATGCTCCTCGCGACAGCCCCTCCCTGGAAGATTCCCTTCCAGGACCTTCTTTCTTCAAGGACATTCTTTCTCAGGGGATGGGCACAATTTGGCACCCGCATCCTGATCTCTAGAACCTCCATGTGTGGCTTCTGGACGGGACTCGGCAGACCTTACTGGCCTTCCCCAGGCCGTGATTGATACCATCACTCAAGCTAGAGCCCCCTCTACCAGGCAGGCCTATGCCCTGAAGTGGGGTCTGTTCGCTGATTGGTGTTCCTCCCGCCGGGAGGATCCACAGAGATGCTCGGTCGGTGTGGTGCTCTCTTTCTTTCAAGATAAGTTGGAGCGGAGGCTGTCCCCCTCCACTTTAAAAGTATACGTGGCGGCCATCGCTGCATACCATGATGCGGTCGATGGCCTGTCCTTCGGGAAGCATCACCTCTTGGGACCTCTCCGTTGTGCTATTAGGCCTTCGGAGGGCCCCCTTTGAGCCGCTTGCATCAGTCGAGCTGAAATACCTGTCTTTAAAGACATCGCTCCTGATCGCGCTCACATCCATCAAGAGGGTGGGGGACCTGCACGCTTTCTCTGTCAGCGAGTCATGCCTCGAGTTCGGTCCGGCTGATTCTCACGTGACCTTGAGACCCCGGCCTGGTTATGTGCCCAAGGTTCCCACCACTCCCTTCAGGGATCAGGTGGTGAGCCTGCAATCTCTGCCCTTGGAGGAGGCAGACCCGGCCTTGTCGTTGCTGTGTCCCGCTCGTGCCCTGCGCATTTACGTGGACCGCACCCGGAGCTTCAGACGCTCCGAGCAGCTCTTTGTTTGCTTTGGAGGACAGCAGAGGGGGAATGCTGTCCCCAAGCAAAGGTTGGCTCATTGGGTGGTTGATGCCATCACCCTGGCTTACCAGTGCCAGGGTGAGCCGTGCCCCCTGGGAGTCCGAGCCCACTCCACTCGGAGTGTCGCCTCCTCCCATGCGTTGGCGCACGGCACCTCTCTAGCAGACATCTGTAGAGCTGCGGGCTGGGCGACACCAAACACCTTTGCGCGGTTCTACAACCTCTGCGTTGAGCCGGTTTCCTCCCGTGTGTTAGGTAACACCAGGTAATTTGTGGGTGGACGGCTCGGTGTCGGCTTGCTGCGCCATTCCTACTGGATCCGTGCGCTATTCCCAGTTGTTCCCCTTGGTGAACTCTAGATCCTCCTGGCCCCCTCAGTTCGGATTAGAACGGAGTTTCTGGACTGTGTCCGGTAGGGAGTTCCTTCACCCCTCCCGGTTGTGGCCTTATCTCTCTATAAGTTCCCCATTCTCATCTTCATTTCTTCCACTTGACCGTCTCAAGTGTCTCCGCCCCCCCAACGCTTGCTTCAGTCACCTGGCACCCCTGGTAGGCCCGGTCTTCTGGCCTTCAGGGCGTTGGGAAGGTTACGTGTTGAGACTCATCTGTGCTGACACGCTTGCCTGTCAGCATTTGCATCTCAAATCACGTAGCGCAGTTCAGAATTGTGGCGTTTTCCAGAGGAGACCCCAAATACGTCAGTTATGACGTAACGTCGTAGAGAGCGACTGAAGGGGAACGTCTCGGTTACATCTGTAACCCTCGTTCCCTGAAGGAGGGAACGGAGATGTTACGTCCTCTTGCCAGAATTCGGGACTGCGCTGGGGGGCTCGGTTTCGGCTCAGCTCCTCAGCTTAAATCTGAGTGAGTGGATGCACGCCGCCATCTTATATACCCGTATGTACGGCGGAGTGGCTTGGCATGTAAAATCCACTCGCCAATTTTCATTGGCTTTTTCCAGTTTAATTCAGAGGTGATTGGCCTCCCAAGGGAGACCCCAAATACGTCAGTTATGACGTAACGTCTCCGTTCCCTCCTTCAGGGAACGAGGGTTACAGATGTAACTGAGATGTTATTGCACAATGGGGCGAACATTTAACTGTTCATAAGGAGTTCAGAATGCTGAGTTCAGAATGCTGCATAATCACTGAGAACGAACTGATTCCCTGGAATGAATCAAACCTTCTACTGCACAAGAAATCAAGGATAACTAATAATGAACTGATTCCCTAAAATAAACTGATAATAAATAAAAATGAATCCTTCAACTCTGTGTAATAGAAAGAGATTGTGGAGGACAAACCGATTTACTGGAAAGTCCGATAATTCTAATGATTCATGAGAGACAGAGGATCACTAAGGAATAACCGATTCACTAGAATAAATCAGACTTTCCAGCAGTACATATATGAGAGAAAGTTTTAAGGAGAGAACATTTGATTATTCTCTCTGTTGCCTCAGCATGAAAGGCTCAGAACAAAAGGAGTCATTTGAGCATCACTACTTAGGATTTTCTCCTTTTGCTGCACTGATTTTTGTCTTTTGCTTTGGACCTTTTCTGCTTCTTTAGCCACACAAGTACTGGTTTCCACGTTGTCCCCACTGGTTAGGCATAATAATAAGTGTTTTATTGTCTAGTTTTTGCTCTTCTCATCACCAAACAACACTTCGCCACAGAGGTGGCTGCCAATGAGTGTGAGGATTCTCAAACGTTATCAAAAAAAAAAGTTAAGATGGTTGACCCGCGACACAATATAATAAACACTTTTCATGGAAAAAATGACAATGGGTACAGTCTACATCTCATGTACACCATTCAGATGACTCTTCACAAAACACAGTTTATTCATATGTAAAACATTTTAAATCAGCACCGAAGATGGTGTCAATAATCTCACAAAACACAAAAATGTGCATGTACTAACGTTAAACCATGTAATATCTAATTATATGTGTATGTAAATCAAGTGCGTGTTGTTACTTTAGCTCTCTGCTACCCAGCACTGCTGGTGACTGTTCGGTCCTTGAAAAACTGTCCTTGTTCAATGTCACTTACTCCTTACTGAGAGCCTGCAGCAGTAACACAGACAGAAGACACATGAGGAGACGGTCTACTGTCTGACGGCAACCGACAGCATTGTGGAGGAATAAAACGCTGCCTGGAGGTGCTAAATGCTGTTTTACAAGGGCATTTTCAAGTTTAATTTAAGAAAGCTACAGAAATTAAGCAACACTATTATTAGTATACAAGCTTATATGTTTCAGTCCCATTCCCAGACTTTGTAAACTTGTTATTTTTAGCTACATTCTTGACATAAACATTTTTGGGAATAGCACAGTTTTGCCTTGCAAGGTAGCTGCCTATGTAGACATTAGATAGCTCACTAGGTTTTGCAATAGAGCTCGACTACACTCACCTAAGTATGAAGAATATAGATTTCCAATTCTGTTTGCCTCCCACTCACACTGAACTCATTGGAATCTGTACAGTTTGGCTGGAACGATGAAGACGAGCAGAAATGCTTTCTCTCTGTCTCTCACTACCTGCAGTCTGAGCCCTTGAGACACTTCGCTGCATATTGAAGCTCTCATCTGTAATATCATTCAAGCTGTGCTGTTTATAGTCCTTGTTTCTTTATCTCTTGTACTTTAACCCTGTCAGGTACAAAATTTCTTGTTTTCTGAGGTTTTTTTTCCGTGATAATTTACTCACCCTAATGTCATCTGAGATGTTCATGTCTTTCTTTCTTTAGTTGCAAAGAAATTTAGGTTTTTGAGGAAAACATTACAGGATTCCATTTTTCTCCATACAATGGACTTCAATGGGGGGTCGAAGGTCCAAATTGCAGTTCCAGTGCATCTTCAAAGGGCTCTAAACAGTCCCAGTCGAGGAATAAAAGTCTTATTTAGTAAAACAATTGGTCATTTTCTAAAAAAAAAAACAAAAACAAAAATGTTTAAACTTTTTAACCACAAATGCTGGTCTTGCACTAGCTTTGTTATAGTATGTGCATGCATGACTTCATGCATTACGCAATCACATTGGTAAAGTCACGCTATTAGTTGTTCGTTTGTGTACTTCAGTTCAAAAAGGCAGGGTAGGGTAGGGCGAAAAGCTCATCTCATTTTCTCGTCCAACTTCAAAATCGTCTGACATTGTTTTAACTCTTTTTTTTGTAAAGGGCATTGGACTATCTTTGTACGTTCAATTTGTAAACACTTGGTCAGTACTTCTGCCTACGCCATGTTCCAACATAATTATGTAATGCATTAGGTCAAGCTGTTTCAAGACGAGCATTTGTGATTAAAAGTATATACATTTTTTTTTTCATTGTTCATTGTTTTTTCATTTTTTATTCCTTGGCTGAAATCATGTAGAGCCCTCTGAAGCTGCATTGAAACTGCAATGTGTTTGTCAGCCCATTGTGTTTGTTAACTCATTGATCCCCATTGAAGTCCACTATATGGAGAAAAATCCTGGAAGACAGAAAGACATGAACATCTTGGATCACGGTGAGTAAATATTCAGGAAATTTTTATTCGGGAAGTGAACTAATCCTTTAAGGGGTTGTAAATGTTCTTGGTGTGCATGTTTGTTTTGTTCATTGATTAGCATAAATTTTTTTTAATAATGCATGACAATATTGCCTTAATGCATAAAAAGTAACTAATTGCTTAGTTACTTTTTATAAAAAAAAAGCAAATAAACTTTTTGCGTTACTTTTTCTCATATGACATTGGGGTGTCTTGTTTATTTTTTTTAATATATATAAAAAAGTCTATTTTTGGCAAATGTAAAAGCCCTTTCACACCAAAAGTCAAATGAAGAAGCCTCAGGCTGAAGTAATGTAAATTCAAAAGCTCAGACAAACATTTAAGCTGTTCTGCCGTTCTGGATTGCATGAAGAATAGGATGCAAGGGAAGAAAGGGAAAAAGAAACACAAATGTTATGTTTATTCATTTATGCTTATTAATATGGTTGAATTGGATCATCGAAGGTCAACAGCAAAGACATTGGTAAATACAATGGAATTAAATATATAATGGATATTTGTGTATTTTAATGTTTAATTATTGCAGGTTTGTGTCATATACTGAGTATGTGTTTCTCGGTTTTTATTAATGCAACTTCACATTTAGTCTAGTACTACAATAAACACCATGTTTACATAGCTCTCACAATGCCTCTGTACTAACGCCCGATTTCTCTCAACATGCAGACAGGAGAGCTGTCAGTCAATAATAGGGAAAACAAAGTAACTGCCATTTCTTATAAATTTAAAAAAGTAATAAGTTACTAGTTACTTGAAAAAGTAATTTGATTGTGCAATTGTAATGCATTACCCACAACACTGCCTTTCAAATATATGTGGTAGACAGATCAGAATAGTGTCATGTGCTCACTGTAAAAAGTGGTAACCTGCAATATGTAAATTGTGCATGTGAATTAGTGTTTCCTGTATGCGCTTTATTACTTTGCAAAATCACAATTGTCCTATTTAAAATGATAGTAGTTTAGAATTGTATTATTATTGTGCTATATTCTCAGTATCTAACTTGGTACATTCAATAAACTCGCTGGAATTTGTGCAAAATTCACCCTAATTCTAAGCAGTTTTTACAAGTCCCAACAATAGCTGTGCACACCTAACTACCATACAACAAACTTCATTTGTAACTAATTTACATTTTGGCAAATTGGTGGCTAATTATGTGTGTTTTACACCCCACTGACATTTATGTTGTTATATGTTATTAGTTCTAAAAAATTGACAAATTCATTTGCAATCAGCATCTCATAAAATAGTTGTGTTTTCTCATGAAACTCAGATGTGTTCTACTGTTTCCTCTCCCTTAAACAACAACCAACTTTGACAAAATAAAAATGTTCCTACTTCACACTAAAGGGAAAATGAGAGCTGAGATAATGAAGAGGCGGTTTCTCCCAGTAATCACATCTGAAAGGATTTAAGTCTTGTTCATTTCCTTCTTCATTTCATCTGGCATCTCACCATCACTCTTGCTCAGTCGGGGGTCAGCGGCTGCCGTTCGTTATGGTGGTGATCTGTCCTCATTGTCTTTCACCATATGGCCTACATGAGAAGTCCCTGCAATGCAGAGACCCAGGTGAGAGCTTGCTGGTCACGTTCTGTACAGACCCAGACAGATTTTTTTTTTTCTCTCCACATTTTTTGTACATTTTAAGGGTGAATCTGTAGAATTCAGAGGAATGGATTTAAATATAATAACATTTTCAAATGAATATGAAAGTGTTTCTGTGGAGTTCTGTGGGTGCTGACTGTGGGCCTGGCCATTTATTAGATGTCAAGTGTTTTCATTACATTTGATAACTTTAAGTGCTTGAAATGTGAGGAGGCATTTTTGCTTATGTAATGCACTTAAGAAGTCTGAATGCTGAATGCAGAATTCCTCTAGTCTTTTGTACTGATGCTAATAGCTGATGTTTAAACTATTTAAATGTGACTTTTGTGTCACATAAGATGTTTTGGTTTGTTTGAGTTACAGCCCTGTTCCAGATGCTGTAATGAGGAGAGCTGGCTTTGCACCTGCATACTCCAGTACTGTAAGATTCATAGCTCATATTTTCAGAGGCTGCTAGGTAACAGCCACTAGATTACAATTTGCTGAAATATAATAAGAACAGACATTCAAATTTCATCATTCGTCTAGCATTTAATTCCAGCACTGTTATAACAGCAGCACAATGCTAATTATCTGATACTGTAAAATTGCACAATATAAGTCTTTTCTGATATGTTATGAGCCTTAAGCTTTACTTTTTAAACTTTTGTTTTATTTGTTTATCAGGGGTGTTTGCTAATGCAAGCATGCACAATTGCTGCAAGTACAATTGCTGATATTTAGGATTCTCTAAAGATTGAACTTATTAAAACTTATCTAGCATCGCTTGTGCTATGAATGATAATTCAAACAATTCAGATAGTTGAGTAGAATTGTGCTATTCATTTCTGAGTGTTACTGTATACATTATTCATTGACTTTGATGTATATTATTTTGCGGTTGTCGGTGTATTATAAAAGCAAAAGTGGTTACATCATCACCTAAATCAACATGATACGATATGACAAACAACCAGACACGGCTACAAAATCAATCATACATCACAGCCAATCAGAAGAGTGTGTGGGAGGAGCTTTCCCTACAAGCACTCATAGCTAAATGTATAATTAGTAAATCAAAACAGTAAAAATTCAATCATCTTAACTACTAAAACTATAGGGCTGTCAGGCAAATACAATAAAAAAAATCGAATTAATTATGAGGTGGTGGTAAATTCATCTAATTAATCATACATCAAATTTAAGGTCCACTTGTAATGTTATCGAGATTTTAACTTCGAAAACATCATTATTTAGAAATAACAAGGCTATTTTCTGCTCTTTTATAAACCCTTTATCAGAAGGTGGCGGATTGTAGACTCAGAAGTAAACACCACTGCTATGATTGGCTAACAGTTGTGTATGTTTAACAGCCTACATCCTTTTCAGACAAAAACACATAAATACTCAGCATATATAAAACGATCTGTAATAATAGACAAAGCAATAGTGACCACGTAATAAAAAAATATCTAATATTATAATATCTAAAATATCCCACTTTGAATTGTGCTGTGTTTGTAAACAATTCTGTGGTAAAATGAATTGAACATGGGACCAAGTTAAAATTAAAATTAATTAAAAATAAAGTACATCAACTTTTTCCTAATGCTGGGATCAGAAGGAAGGCAATGTAAATGCAGTTTGTTTTTCCAAAACTTGGCACTGCACAGTGCCTTCTTGTCTTCTGAGCCATCTTTATCGTTTGGTTTTTGTGTAGCCACATGCGTGAATCGGTGGGCGGGGCTAAACAGGCATTGATCTTCTGCAGAGGCGGTGTTTAGCCACACTATTACATCATAGTGTGGCACATTCCACAACCTGTCGTTTTAGACTGATGAGAATGTTTTGAGTTCTGAAACTTACAGGATGGTTCATAGTACAATGACCTCTAATATGTCAAAACATCAAGGGAATTTTGATTTCTTAGTTAATGACCCTTTAAAGTCATTGTTGTGTTAAAAAGCAGCAAGTTGATATTACAAAATGTAGCTTAAGAAAGAAATATTCGGTAATACTTTAGCACAGGGAACAATATTCACTATTAATTAGCTATGTATTAGCATGCCTATTATTAACATATTGACTGTTTATTTGTACTTATAAAGCACCTATTCTGCATGACCATTTTCTACATCCCTATACTAACCCAATACTTGAACCTTACAAATACCTTACTAACTATTAATAAGCAGCAAATAAGGAGTTTATGGAGGCAAAAGCCGTAAGGAGAAGTCCACTTCCAGAACAACAATTTACAGATAATCACCCCCCTTGTCATCGTCAGTCATAAAGAAATTATGTTTTTTAAGGAAAACATTTCAGTATTTTTCTCCATATAGTGGACTGATATGGTGCCCCGATTTTGAACTTCCAAAATGCAGTTTAAATGCAGTTTCAAACGATCCCAAATGCGGTTGTAAACGATCCCAGCTGAGGAAGAAGGGTCTTATCTAGCGAAACGATCGGTTATTTTCATAAAAATAATACAATTTATATACTTTTTAATGTCAAACGCTCATCTTGTCTTGCTCTTCTGGACCTCTGTTTTTGTTCAGGTTCATGACAGTTAGTGTATGTCGAAAAACTCCCATCTCATGTTCTCCCTCAACTTCAAAATTGTCCTATATCGCTGTGTATATATATGCTTCTTTTCCATTTTGCATTTACTTGTACTTTTACTTTCAATACTTAAGTACGTTTAAAATTTTAAAAATACTTTTTCTACTTAAGTACAATAAATATCACATAATTTAAGACTTTTACTCAAGTAATATTCTAAACGGTGACTTCAACTTCTACCGGTGTCATTTTCTGGTAAGATATCTGTACTTTTACTTAAACATGACTTTCAGATACTTTATACACCACTGATAATTGTACCTTACTAACTATTAATAAGCAGCAATTTAGGAATTGGGAATATTGAGTTAAAGGTCATAGTTAATAGTTAATAGTTAGTTCATAATAAGAATTGGTTTTCAAACTAAAGTGTGACCAAATTAAACCCTTAAAAGAGTAATGCAACCTGTATCAATCACTACCTAGCTCCATTTTCATTGACACATAATTTGCATGTTCTTGTTCCCAGAAATAGAAACCTTTCCAAAAATAGAATTCACTGATGCATATCACTGTCACAGCTGATTAGGCCCAAAACTCTGATTAACATGCAAAAGATAGCATTTATTGAATGTTGCAGCCCCGTGTTGTGTCTGATTAGGATATGGGGCCAGTTGCATTTGAAGGTTTAGACTAGTCTTACAAGCTAGACTTCTATTTTACCTCTTGCTAACTGATAGTTGGTCAGACTAGTTCTTACGATATTGTCTGACCCATGGTGTTACAGTGATTTCATCATGTTTAAGGTTATTTTTGTTGTGTTGTGTTGTGTTAAACAGCAGCTAATAACTGTTGGTTAATAGCTTAAGTGTTTTTCCCTATACTATTACCTTTTTATAACAATGTAATAGAGTTGTAACGGACATCCAGCAGTGCTGAAGGACACACAGGCATCCAAGAGTCATTCATATGATCATGTGTGTGCTTGTGGTCTGGTTGAGGTTATACAGTAGTGCGCAAGTGAGTGTCATTACTCAGTAGCTCAGTGGGTCTCGATCTGCTTCATTGCCTCTCTGCCTTTAAGGTGACCTCTCCCAACGCAACGCTGACTCCTGGCACATCAAGATGACATCATAGACCTCATCGCTTCACTCCCATGTGCGTCATTAACCTCTCTCCAGACATGCGACTTCCAATCTACAGTAGTTTTCTAGAGACATAAATGTTATTACAAGAGCGGAATAACATTAAGGTGCAACTGAGGCCTGTGGGCAGAAGTACACTGAGGCTGCCAGCATTGTTTCCAGATTTGATAGATCACCACCATTAACACTGTAACTGTGCACTGTGACATTGCAAAGTCATGATTACAGTGGAGTGCAGTCATATACTGGATTCAAGTGCACATGTACACTCTTCAGAATAAAGGTTCTACATTGGCTTGATGGTTCCATGAAGAACCTTTAAAGGGATAGTTCACCCAAAACTGAATATTTGAGGTTTATCTGCCTACCCCCAGGGCATCCAAGATGTAGGTGACTTTGTTTCTTCAGCTGAACACAAACGAAGATTTTTAACTTAAACCATTGCAGTTTGTCAGTCATATAATGGCAGTCAATGGGATCCACGGCTTTGAGAGTCAAAAAAACATACATGAACCCTGCGGCTCGTGATGATACATTGAGGTGTTAAGACACTAAACATTAGGTCTGTGCAAGAAACTGAACATTATTTATATAATTTTTTACCTCTGATTCATTGTAATATCCAACTGTCCTGAGTGCGTTCACAGCAGCCGGCGCGTGACACGTCATTGTGCTCTGGCATAGGGGAGCGCAGGGCACAACCTAACACTTTTTGAATTTCTCAGTTTGTGTAAATCCACGTGGGGTTCAGAGTATAATTTTTTTATTTACGTTATTCACGAATGTAAAACTGGTTAGTGTCTTCTGTCTATCTACAATGATAAATAACAGATTGGAGATCAAAATAATAGCAGATTAACTAAGTTGAAACTAAGTTGAAAAATTTACTTCAGCCAGAAATTTACTATGGTAAAATAAATATTCAGTGATATTCGGAGGCTTTTGAATTTTGGTGCACTTTTTTCTTTGTAGTGTTGCTATTGCAGCTAGTAAATACTGTAAATTTGGTTATGCTGGCATGTGTGGAAATATTTAAACCACGTGTGTTACAACTAACCGGCATTAGTTTGTGCCCCACGCTCCCCTGTACAAGAGCAAGCAACCATAAATTCAGTCGATCAGGCTCAAAAGTTGGGAGTCGGTGAAAAGTCAACACTCCCGGATAATTTTGCGCAAGCGAGTTTTGTAATCGGTTGCAACAATCAGGATAAGCACAAGTAATTACCGTTTTAACTAGCTGTCATACCCACAATCTCACTGTGTAATCAATGAGTGAGGTATACGCATGAAAGATCGTTTCCAAGCATGCGTCTATTATGCCAGAGCACGTTCACGTGTCACGCGCCAGATGTTGTGAACGCACTCAGCACAGTTGGACAGTACGGTGGATCAGAGGTAAAAAATTATTAAATTCTGTTCAGTTTCTTGCACAGATGGATTGTTTTGTGTCTTAACACCTCAATGTATCGTCACGAGCCACAGGGTTTAATTTGGTTTTGTCTGTGTATGTTTTTTTGACTCTCAAAGCCATGGATCTCATTGACTGTAATTATATGACTGACAGACTGCAACGGTTTGAGTTAAAAATCTTCATTTGTGTTCTGCCGAAGAAACAAAGTCACCTACATCTTGGATGCCCTGGGGGTAGATAAACATCAAATTTTAATTTTCCCTTTAACGTCTATCAAAACTTTTAACGCAAGGCATGCAGTTAAAATCCCTAATGGGGAAAGAGTTAATTTATTCTGAAAGAAAAAAAACAAAACAAGAAAAACAAAATTGAAAGAATGAAAAAAATTATCTTTTTTTTAATGCATTTTTGTGATGCATTTCAAGACCCTAAATGCTTCAGATATTGGCATCCAGATGTTCACAAACACACGCTAAAAGCTTTAAAAGATTCCTCTTGGTGACAGTTCCCGTGAAGCACCACTCCACTAGTTTGTATTCACAGCACCACAAGTTCTCTGCCGACACAGTCCTGTGAGTGTACATGTGGGTGTGTTTGTGTGACGTCTGTGACCCAGACGCTCCCTAAACCATCCTGTCGCATCTGTCGCTAAAGACATCCAGATATGTGCTCCCACCATGCTGAATACCCAAAAAGCTGTGCAGGAAAAGCAGCCAAGCCCAGAAAGTCTGTGAGGCCTCGTGTTCAAAAGTCTATTTTCGGAGTGTGCTTTTGGAATTACAACTGTGTGTTGTTGAATATTTGTTTGGGTTTCGTCTGATTTTTCTTTGGTCTTTCTCTAAGTGTTGGAGCATTCATATGCGTATACGTGTGTGTATGTGCATCTGCGTCTCACCCCCTCCCGGCGCAGTTCCGCTGTGTTTCCTGTACACATTGGCAGTGTTCTGCAGCAGATTGTTAGTATTATCGTCCATGCAGGCTTTCGCCAACAGTAGTGGCATTTATTTTTATCTCGGCTCTCTCTCCTTCTTCTCATTCCAGTCCTTTTTTCTGCTTTGTATGCTATTCCGTTTCTTACTGATTGCATCATGCGGCTACAACTTACAGAGCAGGGGGTGAATTTGCTGAGCAGTTGCGCCAATTTTCTGCTTGGTTTTCAGTGCAAAGACTGGCATCTCATTTACTAACCAGCAGCAATTCAGTGCTGGGATAGGGCTGAGCCATGGGTATTGAATCAGCATCGTCCTTTTTTATTTTTTTAAGATCAAACACTAATTTTTATGTAAAACAGGCATCATAGACAACATTTTTTATTATTATTTTAAATGTTGTTTCTGTTTCTGTAGTTGTTTCTGAAATTTTTGGCAGCAGTAATTCATCAAATGATAATCACCTGGCAAAAGCATTACAAACAGGCATATATCCAGATGCGCTCTGCAGTCAAGTGCTCATTCAAATTTTAATAAGTCAATTAGGGTGTCTAGATTGCAGTTGTGGAACAAATGTTCCCAGTTTAGTATGCCCAACATGATCACAATCTTTTATTATGTGAAATGTGGTTCTAGCACATTGTGTATACATATGCATCAGGGGTGTTTTCTCTAAGGTGGCAATTGAGACAGTCTTCTCAAAATATTGAATGAAAAGGTAAAACAATGCCTATATGACAAAATATAACATTAAAAAGTGTATAAATCACTGTAAACATTGAAACAATGTCCAGTAGCGACACCAGCAGGTAAAGTTACAGCGGGAATCCGCATCTCTTATTTTTTATTGAAGTGTGCGGTGAGTTTGGTGGGGGGTAATTGAGAATGAATGGGGGAAAGTCACGATTTGATTGGCTATGACTGGTTATGATTGGCTGTGATTGGTTCATGCAAAAAATCCCACCTCTTACACTCCGCGTTCATGAATGAACAATATGGTGGTGTTAATGGAAAGACTAATTTAAAAAAGTAACCCAAGCTCATGAAAATACGGATCTATAATTACATTTCTACAACACTGTAATTACACACCTTACTGCACGTTTCACGGCAGTTTCAAAGTGAAAAGTCTAGAGAGTGGCGCTGAAACACCTGTTTGATACATGAATGTATTTGATACATATTGCTGCTTTTTTATTATGGTGCTTGAGGTACGTATTGTGGCTGTTCAACATCCAAATATCCAGGGAGTGTCGCTAACTGCTCTATCGTGTTGGAAATATCCTCTACACCAAACCCAACCCTAAACCTACCAGTGTTAACAAATGCAAAAGTGATAGAAAAATGCATTTGTTGATGTTGCCTTGCTATTTTAACTTCCTTACACTGTAATAAATAAAAAACACAATTTGTTGAGTTAGCTTAAATTAATTTGTTACCCTGCTGCCTTAAAATTTTAAGTTCAGTCAACTAAAATAAGTTTAGTCAACTTGAAATGTTAAGTTGTACTAAGAAACAACTTAGATATTTGTGTCTGCTAAACTTAACAAATGGGTAAATAACACAGCTGCCTTAAAATTTTAAGTTGATTCAACTCAAATATTTAAGTTGTCACTTAGTATAATTTAACATTTCAAGTTGAATACATTTTTTTGAGTTGACTGAACTTAAAATTTTAAGGCAGCCAGGTTACAAATTATTTTAAGTTGACTCAACAAATTGTTCTTTACAGTGTATGTGGATTTGAGCTGTTTTGTTGAACTGTAGTTTCATGAGGTGCTGTATCACGTGAGCAGACCTACTGAGTTAGAAAACTCCTGCATATGATGCTGTATACGTGACGACAACGTTCAAAAGTATCAGTTTTCAAATCATGTAGGATGTTAAAATTGTTTTTAAGTCATAACATTATCTGTGTAACGGAGTGAATAAAACGAGAGGCGAGCGGATCCATCTGCAAGCTTTTATTTAAGGGACGAGACAGATACATGGTCGAACAGGCAGGGTCGAACAATGGCAGGCAGGTATAACGAAGACGATACACAATAGAGGTCCGAGAAACAGGTGAGGGTCGATCCATGGCGAACGTAATCCGTAAGGAGCTTGGCGAGGAGAATAAACAGGAAACACGAGCGAGAGTCAGTAGGCAGGCGGCGATGAGTCGAAACGAGATAACCAGGCGGGAGAACAAAACACTGGGAACTAGGAACTCGGGAACGCTAACAATAGAACAAAACAACAACTCACAATACTCCGTGGTTTGCAAGGGGAAAGACCGGGGCTTTTATAGCGCCGCTGATTGGTCGCGGGTGAAGTACAATGGCTGATGGGGAATGTAGTCCGTGGTGTAGTGCAACAGTCCGTGTGAGATACGGCGAGAGTGACATCTGGTGGTGAGTGGACCGTGGGACACCGACCAGATTCGTGACAATCTGCAAGTAATTGTGTAGTGTAGAAATTAGGCTTTATTAATCAAAACTCTGTACCTGTAAATCATACTTTGTGTGAAAAGAAATAAAAGTTGTCTTCTGGTGTTCATTTCAACTGTTAAACTGCATTTATTCATACATATAGGTAAGTTTTTTAATTTTAAATTTTTCAGTTTTTCAGAAATGGTAGCTTAAAAGAATAAGTAAACAACTTACACATTTAGATATAACTTAAAAATAAGACTTAAAATGGCCTGAAAACATGATCTCTTGCAGTTTTTAGTGAGTAATCACCTTAAAATTGAAAGTAAATCTCTGCATCTGTGACCAATATTTACTGAGCTTTGATCTTTGATTCATTGTTAATCAAAGAAAAAAAAAAAAAAGGTAGAAGTATAATATAAATTCACAAATATAATGTTTTAATTAAACTGTTACTGCCTTGAATTATTATTTTGAAATAACACTGATTACACATTGTTAATGTAAAAATAGAAAGTAGATTTTTTTTTTTTCTGAGTAATGTTTATTTAACCAAGACAATTTGATTGGGACATGAATTTAGATTTGATTTAAAAAAAACAACAAAAAAACCAAAACAAAACAAAACAAAAAACAAACAAAAAACACTTTGATGGCTTTGCCCCCTCATTTCAGAAAACCATTGTACATCACTGACATGCATATAGACACTGAAACATACATTATTCACATAATGACAGCAAACATAAGCAGTTTACATACAGTATGAACAACTTCAGAGAGTTACAAATGTTTATGAATCCTTTTAGATTAATTCAGTATTAGAGTATTTACATAACTTTAAGTAAAAATTCCATTCTGTTCTGTGATTTCTGGTGCCATTTTCTTATTTGTTCACATTTTATTAAGTAACTATTAACTACAACTTTATTACTAAGCAGTCTTTAGGAGTTTATTTAGTTAGTAAGGCAGCTATTAAATGTAGATATTGGGGAGGAACCTAAAACATGATCATGCAGAATAAGGCATTAATATGTGCTTGAAAAGTACTAATAAACAGTCAGTATGCTAGTGTTGTTTATTTGTATAGCACATTTAAAGAGGAAGTGCAGCAGTCCGTCAAGTATACATTATTTAGTAAACTGATTTACACTTTAATTTAAAAAACAAAACAAAACAAAACAAACAATATAAATATATATATATATATATATATATATATATATATATATATATATATGTAACAATTTTAAAGAAAACAGGATGTTTTTTCATAGCTTTTGGAGCAAGGGCGCTTTCATTTTGCAGTACCACAGCGTGTGACTTCATGGGGTTGCTTTGCTCTGTTGGCCACTTAAGTAATATACTTTTGAACACACAAATGCTATTTTAACACACAAATGTTTTCGTTTTCAACATAGTTTGGAGGAATATCTAACATCAAACTGTCTACATCAACAAGTTTTGATCGTGGTATCCTAAACATTATTTTCATAAAGCCAGGCACAACGTGATGTAAGTGATTCATACAATATCGTTCATGTTGCAGTTTTATTGTTGCATCAAAACAAAACTAATCACCTCATCTGAACAATTAGGCTAGTGCTTCTTCATCAAGAACATTTATCATTCCCATATGTTTTAAGACTTGTCAGCTGAAATATTAAACCATTCAAGTGCGAGACGACACAAAATAGATTTCAATGCTGTACTTGGGTACAAATGCTAAAAACTGCAGCTCAGACAGGACATGAGTAATTGAGTTCTCTTTTGTGTTTTCTTGAGCAAATGCATACAAAATTATGTCATAATGTCATAATGTCATAACAATGCCTTAATTAGTCTTTACGAGTATCCACATAAACACGTATTATTCCTGACCCACTCTTCACTCCAAAACTAGCAGGTTTACAACTTCCTTCACCTGACAGTATACTGCTCGGTCCCCTCGCATTATTGGCTCAAATGCATAAGTAATTGTGCATATTATGGTCTCAACAGTCCTTTCAAGTTCGTCTTTCTCTATGGCCCTGTCCCAAATCGCACCTTAAACCGTCATGGCCTTCGCGGTGGCCATTGTAAGCCCACAAGATCATAAGTAAACATGAAGCTGTTTAGGACAGGGTCCATTTCAAAACAAGCATGTGTTCAAAATGTAATGAAATGCTTATATAACTTCACTGGACAGCGTAGCAAACCAGTGTCACATTCTGTGGTATTGCAAGATGGCCCTTGCTTCAAAAGCTATAACAAAACATCCTTTTTCCTTTTTTATTAAAGTAGAAATCAGTTTACTAAACAATGCAAACTTGACTGACTGCTTCACTTACACTTTAAAAACACTTACAGTTGGCCAAAGTGCTTTCCATTTAAACAACATTCCAACAGCTTAAATATCAACATGTCAAATATTATAAACCCCTAACAAGTTTTATAAACAAAGGAGGGATGCAGCAATAGAAAAGACCTAGTCCCTTTTAGACTAGTAATATGTAATATGCTAGTAATATGCATGCTAAGAGTGAGAACTGGTCCTTAAAATAAAGTGTTACCTGTTTTTTTTATGAATTCAATCATTGTACTTAAGCATACATACATACGTTTGTAAAGATGGCCATTCGTAAATACATTTTAGCTGCTGCACATATACAGTTATTGTATGTTTCAGCATACATACATATGCCAAAGCAATGTGGGAGACACACCATTAAAGGAGAAGTCCACTTCCAGAACAACAATTCACGAATAATTTACTCACCCCCTTGTCATCCAAGATGTTCATGTCTTTCTGTCTTCAGTCGTGAAGAAATTATGGTTTTTGAGGAAAACATTTCAGGATTTTTCTCCATATAATGGACTTCATTGGTTCCCCGATTTTGAACTTCCAAAATGCAGTTTAAATGCAGCTTCAAAGGACTCTAAACGATCCCAGCCGAGGAAGATGAGTCTTATGTAGTGAAGCGATCTGTAATTTTTTTTGGAAAATAAAAAATTGTATACTTTTTAAGCACAAAAGCTCATGTAGCACAGGCTCTGGGATGCGTGTCCACGACGCTACGTACTACTGAATCATGTCGAAAGGTCATGCGGAACTACAGGCCCAGTGTTTACAAAGCGAACATGCAAAGACTAAGGAAGTGCAAGTAAGTCAAACACTGTTTACAAACAAAAAGGTACAACAATGTCGGACGATTCTGAAGTTGTAGGAGAAAATAAGATGGAGTTTTTCGCCATACTCCACCTTTTTGAGCCGGAGTACACAGACGATGAACTTAGATGTGATTTGTAGTATGATGGGAAGTTCGGATCATTTTACTGACTCCGACCTTTGAGTCTTGTTCAGCAAAATGAGCAAATTTTTTTTTGTCATTTCGTTAATTTCGTTCATTTTAGCAAAATAAAATTAAAATGTTACGTGTTACTTCCCTAACACATCTACTGCTTACACAAACATTGATCACACTACAAACAAGACAAAACTATAATGCTATAAGAAACAGAAAAGATTAATTCATTGTTTACCTTTAGTCTATGATTAGCTCACCTCACCTCTTATCTGACAAATTTTTGGGTTTGAGTCGTTCGTTCATCACGTGACAGCCCCATAAGCTTAACCCATGCTGTGTGAGGCAGAAAAATAATTGATTAGTTCATCTCTCAAGTCTTCGGGTTCGAATCGTTCGTTCGTCATGTGACAGGCCCATAAGATGAACAAACGACTTGAAAAACCCGAAGACTTGAAACAGGTGAACTAATTGCAGTACAGAACCTAATAGGATGTTATGCATGTGCAACTGAACGAATCACTCCTCAAGACGACTTGTTCTTCCTGAGTCACATTAAAGATTCGTTCAAAATGAACGAATTGTTCAAGAACGACCCATCACTAATTCGTAGCATCGTGGACGCACATCCCAGAGCCTGTGCTACATGAGCTTTTGTGCTTAAAAAGTATACAAATTTTTATTTTTCGAAAAAAATTACAGATCGTTTCGCTAGATAAGACCCTTCTTCCTCAGCTGGGATCATTTAGAGCCCTTTGAAGCTGCATTTAAACTAAATTTCGGGAGTTCAAAATCGGGGCACCAATGAAGTCCATTATATGGAGAAAAATCCTGAAATGTTTTCCTCAAAAACCATAATTTCTTTACGACTGAAGACAGAAAGACAGGAACATCGTGGATGTCAAGTGGATGGGGTGAGTAAATTCTTTGTAAATTGTTGTTCTGGAAGTGGACTTCTCCTTTAAGTAATATGGGAGAAAGAGGGGGTGGGATCAGAAAGTACAATACCATAACCTTGGGTCATCCGAAGCACATCCACTGCATGTGTCGCACTAAAATGTTTAATAAATCATGTGAATATCTACAAATTCTTTTGAGATCAACTGGTACAGAATGCAGTAGTGAATTTCAAACAATACCACTGACGAGTCATTTGTGTCAGCCATTTGTGATTATGCATAAAAAAACTTTTTGTTGGCACTCAAATGACCATTCCCACTCTTTTTCTCTCTAAAACTCTTGCTCAGCATTGCTCATATATTTGGCAACAAAATCATCTATCAGCTCTTCAAAGATTTAAAGTGAAGCTAATGCAGATTTGCGAAGTGACTCATAAATTTGTGCATGACTACAAGCTTGTTTAATATCACCTGAACTGAAACATATGGTTTATGAATAACATACATTGTTCATTACCCTAAATGAGATAAACATTGGTTTATTCACCAAGGAGTCCATCATTTAACAGCTGTTGTTCCATTATGCAGCCGTTCACACTTGCAATCCATAGAAATCTGATTTGTGTTCTGAATCAGCATTATGTTCACTAGCCGTCAGCTCTCTGCCGCTTCCTGACTCACAGGAAATCTCTAGTGGGCTGAAAATTACAGCGTGCCACATTCCTTTGATTAGCCGTAGCTGCAGGTTAACCAGAGCCAACTGAGACTTAAACAGATAGCAGATTTAGCTTTTCTCTTGCTGCTCAATTTGTCATACAGCTTAAAGGCCTTCAAAAAGTCTTCGAACTATATTAAAATGGTCTGGCGGTTGACACACATGCTTTAGATGCGTTGAGGTGCTCTCTTAAAAAAGAGAGTGATGGTGCTATTAAATAGGAGGTAGTGAGGTGTAGTGGTTGAGGTATGGTAACTGGAAGAATGGTGGTTCGATCCCTGCTGGAATCCATTAACCATTTGCAATTTGCCCTTGAGCAAGGCGTTTAATTTCAGGTTGATCCAGATGGATTGTCTCTGTAAACAGGTCATGATGATGTTCAGTGACGACATTGCTTGCCAGGCCTGGTTGTGGTTTAAATTGCATATTACTAATGTGTTTTGATTTACTAACAAGTCATTACATTTGGCACATGTGTTCATCATTGATAGTTTATAGTGTGAGTTCATTAGGAATTTTATATGGAATGAGAATTCCATAAAGTGCATCGCCCAGTGGGTAGAACTGATGGGACGATGCAGCCAAGGATAATGATGATAATCCTTTCAAGACACACTCATTAGTATTTCAGTCTACCAGCCAGAACCGCAATCGCATCTGGGCAGGAAATCATTTCAAGGGAATCCATTAGCTTGTCCGGTGGGACCACTGGAATTGTCAAGTACCATGTAACCATCATACTGAAGACATTTTCTATCAAAATATTGAGTTTTACGGCCATTGGGAAATTACAAGAGTGTGCGTGTACATGGGTAAATACATCCCAATAATAGAGTAGCCGGACGCTTCGGGAACTTGCTTAAAAAATTCAGAATGGGTACCAACAAAACATCTTTGCCCTGGAAAACTAGTGCAATAGTGCAGAGCACTGTCAAACTTTCTTTCTAGTGGAAAGCAAGTGCAACAGAGTTTGTGAATGCCGGAAATATCCTGTATCCAAGTCTGGTTTAATATACATGAGATGAATGCTGTTTTTACTGCTGTAATCAAGGGCTAGCTTCCTGCTAGTCTGTCTATTTGGTGCAATCGGTTAGCATGTCCAGACAAAATACCGAAAAATGGGAACTGAAAGGTTGGTGATTCAAGCCCGGATGTTTTTTGGTGCCGTGCCACCATGTAAACACTAACACATACATAAGATTTTCATGGGCAAATGAAATACTTAAATACATGTGTCTTTGTTCTCTCTACTTTAGCCCTGATGCCTTTGAGGCATTTAGTAGAGCACAGCTACTGAAAGAGCTTACAAATGGCAGAGACAAGAAACGCTAGATGCCATCCTGACAGAATGTAAACATGCTGATGATTGTCACGACATCCTGGTCACTGAAGGAGTTTCTCAGCGCAGATTTCATTCAATATTCGGGGGCCATTTAGACTCCTTGTGGGGAAAAATCTATGGTATAGTATTTTGTTTAAGCCTACGCTTATATCCATTGCCACCTCTTTCAGTAGCTGTGCTCATTGTATAATTATTTCATTTTCCATGTTGTGTTGCAGTAAAAATAGCATCAGGTAGAGCCAGCAGCTCACCAACAATGTGGGTTTTTAAAATAACATAAATCTTTCATAGGTTTTCTATTACATATTTTAGTAAGAGACATCATTTCCTTTATAAGAAGCCATACAAGTCTTACAACGAATGTTTTTTTTTTTTGTCTTGTTTCCATCCAAAATATCTAAAAATTATTAAATCAAGAAGAATTTTCTAAACAAGTAAAAATTATTATCTTGTTTTCAGAAAAAAAATTGAAACAAAAGAAAATAATTTTTACTTGTCTAGAAAATCTTTCTTCATTTAAGAATTTTTAGATATTTTGGCTGGAAACAAGGCAAAAAACTAAGAAATGCATTTTTTTGCAGTGTAATATCTGGGATTCCCTTTAAATACGCAGCAAATTATCACTGAGATAAAACACTTAGTTAATAGTGTATATGTGTTCCCTAATCTAAAGTGTTACAGAAACATCTTGAAATGTACTGACAAAGTTGCAGCCTTATAGCTAGGCAATTATGTTTCAATCCCTCCTCTCCAGAAACCTGACACTAACATAAAGCGATTGCAGCAATTAGCAAACAACAGCGATCCACTCAATCCCCAATGGACGAATCAAGTCCTGCCAACTGTTTTTTCAAGTGAAGTTGTGGTTAGAGATCTGGGATGGTAACCAAAAACTTGTTCATGTGTTGATCCTTGAGTTGCCGCTATTGCACCATTTAGCCTCTACTAAATCTACTAAAGTCTCTACTAAATTACTTCTTACCATCTAGTCTCCTGGGTTCTTGAACTTTTTTTAACAGCGTTATTTAATAGTGCTTTTTTCTCTTCTCATGACTTGCATGCTGGTACAGCATGTGAGCTAGAACTGCTGATACATTAATGAGAAATCCCTTTGGGCTTGTGAGGAGAGATGCTCGATCTGTCCTGTCAAGACCTAAACACATGACCTCATGTGTAAGACCCAAATGCTCTCACCAGCGCCTTAAAAGGGTTGATGGTTTTATTCTGCTCAGCGGCACCAGCACATGATTTCACTGCATAATTAATGGAATCTTCTCTAGAGCGGCTGTTCGTAGCCAAATATGAAGTGATTCAGTGCGTTACTGTCAGAAGCTATCAGTGAGTGGTTAATGAGTAGGTGGAGATACACAAGAACTTGAATCCAAGGCTTTCCTGCTCCAAAAACAAAACCAAAATCCAGTGACTCACAAAATGCATAAAACTTTTAAGGGCTTTTCACACTGAGCTTAACCCTTGGTTAACCCATACTAAACTCCACTTTTAACCCAAAGTAAAGGCAAAGTGTTAGCCTCGCTTTTTACAACCTAATCTCATGACGAAAATGTACTTGTGGGAACATTTTGACATAACGCAAAATACGTACCAATAAGTACATATCACTGCAGTTTCCAACAGACATGTCCACTAGAGGTGGTAAAACAGCGAGCACTTATGGACGTTTTCATACACAGTTATGATTACAGCTCCATATATTTCGCTTTCCAGATTTAAGAAGCTTTCTCTGTAGCTCAGCCAGCATGGAACTGGACTTAGGATGTGGAATCCTTGGGTACGAATCCTGTGAAAAACATGAATCTCAATGAAAGAGCTGAAAGATGAGAGATTGACAAACAAGCTAGAATGGCATGTTTGCGATTGCGTTTTTACGTCACATTCGCTTTCATTTATACTATCGGGTAGGTTTAGATGTAGTGCAGATGGTATGTTATTTTAAAACATAACAGAGCAGTAGAGTTATAATGCCACTTAACAAACTTTTCAAGTCAGAGCTGTGGTGACACGCACAAAACCAACGTCACAAATAACGTACCATATGTATGTTCATCTGTTCCAGGGGAAAAAAGAAACCCTGAACACTCTTTTAGCGCCAGTCAGTGGACAATTCTGTTGGAAGCTGCAGTGATATGTACCTATTGGTACGCATTTCGTATCTTGTGAAAACGTTCCCACAGGTGCGGTTTCGTAATTATACCAGTTTGGCTTTTTCCCAGTTTTAACCCTCTGGGGTCGAAGAATGTGCTTAAAGCTTAAACTTATCCTTCATTTTAGATCGTACAGATACAAGCAATACATTCAAATCTGTAGAGGGGCTATTTTTATTTGTATACACTCATAATAACAACAAAACCCTGTGCTTTTATAAAATAAAGAAAACAGACAGTGTGCGCTCTCTGTCGTCTCCTTCACAGACACATAAATAAGACAACCTAAATCTCAGTGATTACATGACTCACAGACATAATAAATATATGTATAGAAAGCTTGAAATGTGTACTTTTAAATAAACCAATTCAAACCGAAAACAGATAAAATTTAGAAGAGATACAGTTTCTCCTGTATCACCTCATTATAGCTAATGTGAAGTCTCTGTCCAGTCAATTACTGCTTTTTCCACCAGAGCTGGTGCTGGAGTCCAATTGGAGTCCAATTGGGAATTGAGCTGTGCTTTTCAACTCAAAAAAAATCCTGGGCCCGAAAACCTTGCTAGTCTTGAACGAGGAAACCTACTGTATGATGCCTGTATGCAAATCTTCCACTACAGACTGCAGATCGAAAGGCACCGTTTTAAGCCGTCTGAGTTAAATTAACAACATTAACAAGAAATATTAACCCTTAAATGCATGGACATTTTTTACCAATGCTTCGCCAATCATTTTTAATTACATATCATATTAATTGTTACTAATTATAATTATTAATTAATTAATAAAATAATTATTATAATTAATAATTACATCCATATATATTCAGCATAGATGATTTTACCATCACCAGCTGGATTTCCATTCAAAGTCGTGAATTTAACTTTAACTTTGCGACTTTTTAACTTGCAAAACGTCTTCTTCAAAACATTTGCAAATCATTTCCATCCAACGAGTCAAAGGGAACAAAACCAACACTTCGTGATAAACTGCCACTAAATATCACTAAGAAATTTAGGAGAAGCCACTGAATATAATAATTGTCATATATAATATATTACTTGAGCTTTAGAGTGTGCAGACGAAGCAATAAATGTGGTCATTGCTTTCGGAGGTGGATGCTGCTGTTTGGGAATGCAGTCATGTAAGACAGTTCTGGGGGGCAATTACACATAACAACATTTCAGATGCTGTTCAGAGAGATTGGTCTGTTGGTTAGCCAGGTTATCCATGGCATGCAGCCACATGACTTTTTTGTATACGCATGGAGGAGTTTATTCGGCAAATGTGCTTTCCATCTCCCTTTAGTCGCATTAACCTTTTTGTACACAAGTCAAAACCTACCTCAAGTGAGTGTAAAAACTTCTTTGCGAATTAAGGCATAAAAACAGGTTGATGGAAACATAGGGTGTCATCATCAAAGCACACTTCCCCAGTATATTCATCATCTGGTTTACATTCGCAATCTCAACCATATTCTCAAAATCATTGTTTTCAGTAACTTCAAAATCAGTATTTGAATTACTGGCAGCTTATTCACCACATCCACCATCAAATGACAGTGACACTTATATGTGACCCTGGATCACAAAACCAGTCATAAGGGTCAATTTTTAAAAATTGAGATTTATACATCATCTGAAAGCTAAATAAATAAGCTTTCCATTGACATATGGTTTGCTAGGATAGGACAATATTTGGTCAAGATAAAACTATTTGAAAATCTGGAATCTGAGGGTGCAAAAAAATCAAAATATTGAGAAAATTGCCTTTACATTTGTTCAAATAAAGTTCTTAACAATGTATATTACTAATCAAAGTTTTCATATATTTACATTAGAAATTTTACAAAATATCTTGGAACATGATCTTTACTTAATTATCCTTATGATTTTTGCCATAAAAGAAAAATCAATAATTTTGACCCATACAATGTATTTTTGGTTATTGCTACAAATACACCCCAGCGAATTAAGACTGGTTTTGTGGTCCAGGGTCACATATTTCATCAAATATACTTACACTATCGCTAGTGACCCTATACACTTATACACACACAAAAAAAAAAAAAAAAAAAAAACATTCTGTTCTATATTATTTTTCTTGTTACATTGTTCATAATGAATAGATTCCAGACTACTTAGAACGTTGGTGTCTAATTTAAAAAAATGAAGGAGAGAGAGGCTAGTGAATGACGTCCCAGGGTATGCATTTAAGGGTTAAATATGTCAGTTCTGTGGAAAAGCAGACACTGATGCAACAGTGTGAAACATCACCTCATTAATGTACAAGATTAATTGTTAATGCCACGTAAATTCTGAGTAGTGTTAAACATAAAGACAAGATTAAGAATGACTCAGGGTTAACTAAAGGAGGGACCTAAGCTGATTTGCTTCAGATAATGTAAATATGTAGCACATATTATGGTTGTGTTACTTGTTAACTGCCCCCTTAACTATTGTTTTAGTAAAGAAAATGTCTGTTTGAAGTGGTGACTCCTCAGGGATGACTGATGGTTTCAGACAGCCGAGTGTAGCTTGTGCGGTCATAGTAACACTCACTTAGCGCTTTCAGCTTCTGTTCCCCAGCAGTGTCGGCTGAATTTGGCTTTTTTTCACCCTGCGACAGGGTGAGTCAGTGACTCTCTGGAGGGGAACAGAGTCTGTTTTCCGGCACTTACGGCTTTGAGCTTCAGGACTCTGGTGATAAATGCCAAACTCAGCTCAGCTGTGTAGGATTGTGGGTTTGGATGATGCCAGACAGAAAACCTAAAGATATATTATGAGTTATATATATAGAAAACTTACCTCTGCATTTTTTAGGATAATAAAGAGTTTCTGTGGAGCAATACTGTTTTTCAAATTCAACTTTTTTAGTCTACTATACCTTTTACCTCAATTTCCCCAACAAACTGAGAGCAATTAGGCATCCCTGGTGAAAAAAACAGCATATGCTGGTAGGTATGTTTTAATGCTGGGATGCTGGTTAGGTATGTTTTGATGCTGGTTTAAGCTGGTCCGTTGCTGGTTTATGCTGGTCCTTAGCTGGTTTTTGCTGGTCCTTTGCTGGTTTATGCTGGTCTTTCACCAGCAACATGACCAGCATAAACCAGCAAAGGACCAGCAAAAACCAGCAAAGGACCAGCATAAACCAGCAAAGGACCAGCAAAAACCAGCAAAGGACCAGCATAAACCAGCTAAGGATCAGCTTAAACCAGCATCAAAACATACCTACCAGCATATGCTGGTTTTTTCACCAGGGATAGAAAGCCACCCTAAAAATATCTAATCTAATTACAAAGATTAACCGAAACTTTGTGAACACCAACACACCCAGAAGCTGCAGATGTTATAGCAGTGTGTGGTAACTATACTCATTATCTTTCTCCGTATGACCACTAAGAGATGCCCTAAATACATCCACTTCACTCTATAGGAACCATCACAGACATACATGCCCTTCCATTGTTTCTCATAATTTTATTCTGGACTGAAATATCCAATGCTTCCACCATCTGTCTTTGATTGCATCGTCTGTACTTTCCTAAAATCAGTTATCATGGCAAACAAAACAGAATTGACGTGACCAAGGAGACTTAACAATATGACTCACTGGATTGTCTTTTCAGCATATAGAGCTGAGTCATTTCCTCCAAGGAGGCGAGGGAAGTGGTGTCTCTTCAAAAAATATGGATCAGAAAACAAAATATGAGATCACAGAGGTGTGAAGAGCTCATTTTTAGGGCAGCATGGTGGCTCAGTGGGAAACACTGACACCTCACAAAAAGAAGGTCACTGGTTTGAGTCCCGGCTGTTGGAGTTTGCATGTTCTTCCTGTGCTGGCATCTCAGCATTTCTGTTAAGCTGTCATTGTGCCATGATTTGAAGGGTACTGCTTGCAGTTTTAATGCAAACGCTCAGTGCTCATATTGTACTCATATATACTCATATTGTTTGTACACTTAAAGAAGTCCACTTCCAGAACAATTTACAGATAATGTACTCACCCCCTTCATCCAAGATGTTAATGTCCGTCTTTCTTCGGTCGTAAAGAAATTGTGTTTTTTGAGGAAAACATTTCAGCATTTTTCTCCATATAATGGACTGATTTGGTGCCCCAATTTGAACTTCCAAAATGCAGTTTAAATGCGGCTTCAAACAATCCCAAATGTGGTTGTAAATGATCCCAGCCGAGGAAGAAGGGTCTTGTTTGCAGAACCTGATTTGACCAAGTACGACATGTTCCTAGATCAACATCTTTGTTGACCCTGGAACAACATTGTGGTTAACCAGATTAATCAGATTTGAAAACACAGTTTGTACTTTTTGTGAAGTTTAGGCTTACAATCAGTGTTTGGTGCTTGTACATTAATGTCATTCATCTATCATTTCCTCTGATTTTAGGGAATACTCATGGGTAAGGTTAGGTTTAGGTGTAGGGATATGGTCAAGATTACATTTTTGGATTAAAATGTTGTTCCAAGGTCAACAAAATATGTTGACCCAGGAACACATCTAACTTAGCAAAATCAGGACGTGTGGTCTTATCTATTTTCATTAAAAAAATACAATTTAAATACTTTTTAATCTCAAACGCTCGTCTTGTCTTGCTCTGCCTGAACTCTGTGTATTCTGGCTCAAGACAGTTAGGGTATGTTGAAAAACTCCAATCGTATTTTCTCCCTCAACTTCAAAAATCATTTCAAAATCATCTTACATCACTGCAGAAGTACCGATCCAGTCTTTGCAAAGTGAACATGCAAAGAAGATCAAACACCCTTAACAAAAAAGGTAAAACAGCGATATAGGACGATTTTGAAGTTGAGGGAGAACATGAGATGGGAGTTTTTCGACATACACTAACTGTCATGAACTGGAAAAAGTTTAGGCAGAGTAAGACAAGATGAGCTTTTGGCATTAAAAAGTATATAAACTGTATTATTTTTATGAAAATAACCAATCGTTTCTCTAGATAAGACCCTTCTTCCTCGGCTGGGATCATTTACAACCGCATTTGTGATCGTTTGAAGCCACATTTAAACTGCATTTTGGAAGTTCAAAATCGGGGCACCATATCAGTCCATTATATGGAGAAAAATGCTAAAATGTTTTCCTCAAAAAACATAATTTCTTTACAACTTAAGAAAGAAAGACATGAACATCTTGGATGGCAAGAGGGTGAGTACATTATATGTGAATTGTTGTTCTGGAAGTGGACTTCTCCTTTAACACTTTCCCCACCATTGACACAATTTTTCGGCTTTCCATGTTTTCACTGTTATACAGTAGGAGACGCTTCTACACATTTTCAGAAAGAGTACTGAATGTCTGGATCAGACATATGCGATAAATGACTGCATATGTAGGCAGATGCATATGCAAAATAAAGCTACCATCAAGCATTAAGCAGCATACAAATCAAAACTGGCTGTTACCGAATAAATTGTTGACTCAGGAAGTGTTAAAGGTGAAGCTTTGGGGTTGTTCATGAAGCGATGTACTCCATCTATGTTTTGATCATCAATCTAAATCTGATATGGACATTTTTTCAGCTCTTTCATCACAATATTGCTTTTTTCACAAAACTTACCCACATTCAAGTGTTGATAATGAATGCATGAGGCTTTCTTTTGACATATTGCATATTCAGATTTTCATACAACAAAATATTATGGGGGCAATGAAATTTGTAAACAAAAATATTTTTATTCATATATATATATTTTAAATCATATTAACCAAGGACACATTCATGACCAGTGTGTTGCAGAAAGTTACTTTTAAAAGTAATGCATTACAACAGTGGTTCCCAGACTTTTTCTGCCGGGCCCCCCTTTTGCAGAATAAAAAAAAATTCAAGCCCCCCCACCCCCTTCATTTACACATAAACATAAACACAATTTCAGAAGGAATTATTTGAAACATAATAATTATTACACTTATTATAATTCAGTGTGTGACAATTTACTGAAAAAAAAACTAAGGAACTAGTCACTTTTAGAGTAGAAACATTAAAAGTAAAGCATGCAGCTTTACTATGTACTGTTTTTTTTTTTACTATGTAACAGCATTCATTGTTTTTTAAACAGATTTTCTTAATTTTCTCATATTTTTACCTCTTTATCTCTAGTTGCGATCTCTGAAGTAGATTCATCATCTACCTCATCTACCATCTATATAGGTTTACCTGGCACTTGATGTCTTCTCAAAAACTTGTCCATGATTAGAGCAGAACTACTATGCGTCATTCATTCATAATTTTACTCGGCAAACCGCAGTTCTCATTTCTGATATCAATTGCACCACCTAGTGGTCTGTTATTTTACGACAAAAACAATTACAACTGATAAAAGACAGCTGCAGCGGGTACTGCGAGTCGTCTTGAGGTAATAAAATATGATGAAATTCATATTTTGTGTTAAATTATTTACATGTGGCAAGTAGCCGTATAATAAGCAAGATAATTTCATAGTGGGGTCTTGTATCACCCTAAAAACGTTTCTTTTTACAAAAAAATCTAGGGATGTACCGAAATGAAAATTCTTGTCCGAAACTGAAACTGCTTTGTAATAATTATTTATTATTTTATAAAAATAATATAGTCATTTTGTAAGACTTTTTAAATTAAATCAGTAATTTTAATGATACTGAATAAAAAATAATCACAAGCCAATAAAATAACCACGTTTATTGAAAGTAACAATAAAATTGGACAGAAAATATACGAATATTAAATCTCAATATATTATTTTTTATTCAGTTCTATGAAACGGAATTAGATATTAGATTAGAACTTTTTTGGACTAATGATCAAAATAATGTACAGTCCTACAAAGCTATTATTATCAGAGCATGTGAGCAGAGCATACCGTCACGAGAGGGTAGCGTCATTTTACCAGCGTTGTCGAGTACAGCAGTACTATAGCATGTTACAGCACAGTATGCGACGCTATTGCAAACAGTAACAAGTATACATTGACATTTTCTGTCGGCGCCTTATTTGAGCGGACTTTGCTTTTCCGTTGATCATAAGCGGTATAGGAGTGGAGCATTCATATGGGCCGTGAGCAGCTCAACGGAACGCACATTGATAGAGCGGAATATTGAACGGGGCGCGCTGAATACTGCCGGGCAGTGTGGCAAATATTTTCGGCCGTTGTTTCTTTCGAATATAAATATAAAAATCGGCCGACTGTACACTAGCATTGCCGCCCTTATCATAACTCCGCGCCCCCCAGTTTGGGAACCACTGCATTATAATATTGTGTTAAAAAATTGCATTACTTAGTTACTTTTTATGGAAAGTAATGCATTACGTTATTGGAGTATGCTTTGCTCTTAACACATTGAAAAGCATTAGTTTTGTAAACATGTAAACATAAAATGGAATTTAAAATTACATTGGACTAAAAAAAGCCTACAGTAAAAGCAGAGATGTGACTTTATCTCATTTCAAAAGTCAACTACACATCACTGATATACTGTGGAGAGCTGTGTGAACATGGAAAATATGACTAATAGAGAAAAAATATAATTATTTGCCACCTTCATATAATTGCTTCATAAAGATTAATGTGGTTGAGCCAATCTGACAAGTTCAAACTATTTATTTCCACTGTACAAATCTGAAGGGAAGGACAGTGAAATCTCTGAAAATCCCATGGCCTTGGGATAGCATTATCTTGCAAGTTTCAGCAATTTGCATGTTTATGCTTGGCGGCTTGAGTTACATAAGAGCTCTTTTGGCAATATGCTGATACAAACAGCCTGAATTCTGTGAGTCAGAGTTTAACTGGCTCTACAAAGTGCTTTATCAACCCCTCAGGGCCATTGTGTGAAATCATTCCTAATATTTTTGACATTTCCGGCTTTTGGTGCATATTTATGTCCACAGGTGCATTGTAATCAAATACAAAGCCATAGTTAGGTTACAGCTTTCTGGTTTAAAGACCTTTGTATACTGTACAAATCTTAAAAGGATAGTTCACCCAAAAATGAGAATTAGCACATGCTTTAATCACCGTCAAGTCATCCTATATGACTTTATTCTTTCAGAATAATACCATTGAGTTATATTAAAAAAAATGTCCTGGCTCTTCCAAGTTTTGTAATGGCAGTGAATGGCTGTTGAGATTTTGTACGAAGGTACAACAGTTAGTGGAAGCTATATTACAGTTTATAAAGTTTTAAAAATGGGTATTTTTCTTAGACATACGCATCAATTTGCTTCAGAAGGCCTTTATTAACCAACTGGAGCCTTGTGGACAGTGATCCTAGAATGTACAGTTTAGACGTATTTCAACGATTAAAACCATACAAATCGCTACAAATTTTTAACAAAAAAACCTTAAATATTTACGGATTTTTTACATACATATATATATATATATATATATATATATATATATATATCATTAAGATATTTGTATCAATGTCTTTTTATTATTTTATCAACAAGCAATTTAGATTTTTAGCCCATTTAACCTACCCCCAAACCTAAACCTACTCATTTTATAGCGAATATGCATTCTTATAATTTTAGCAATAAGCGATTTAGATTTTTAGACCCCTTAACCCACCCACAAACCTAAACCTACCTATTTTATAATGAATATAAAAGGATATAAAAACGTAACTGGCCAAAATATGCAGGGAAATTACTGATTTTGTAACAATATAGAATAAAAACTAATCCCACTCCTACCTCTAAACCTAACCATAACTCTCTCTGTACAGTAATAAAGAAAAATATGACAGACAAATAAGTGCAATCGCAATCATTTATTTATTGCAAAAAAGTCAAACGCAGTACCAAAAAGCAGTCCGAATGACGATGCGTTGCAGCCGCAGTCCTCTCTGGTGGAATACGGAAGGTTTGTGTGAGGTGCAGAGCAGAATTTAAGTTGTTAATCGCTAAAAATAAATAAATAAATAATTCCTTATCCACTCCGTGAAGGCTTGCGCGTGCATCATTCAAAAAACACCTCACCAGAAACACGCCATGTCATAATCTGTGACAAATGCAGGCGACCTGTCGTTTCTTGACGCCACACAATCTGAATTTGCACTTCAGCGCGGGTTTATTGCTTATTGTTTATTGAAGATCTCCAGATAAAGGCTTGAATTTGGTTCCGTTCCTTGTAATCGTATGAATTTTCAAGATCTGGATTACAGCGCACAAATAAAATTGTTTTCATTTTGTAATTATAATGCGTGTTCGGTGTATTTTATGGTTCTATTGTTAATCACAGCATGTCGGAGAAAACGCCTTTTGTGTCCCATCACGTTAATATTACACAAATGGTTAAACAATTTAAATGTTATTTATTTTAAGGGTTTAAAGTGTAGTCTTGTTTAACATGTATGTAGGCCTATTCTTGGAAACGAGCGGGCAGCAGAAATCACACAGAACAGAATGAAATGTTATAATTTCATGTTAAATATACAATTAACAATTTAATAATGCAATTGAAAACATAAGATCATTGGTATGACAAATGCCGCGATTTCTTTTTTTTTTTCAAAGATTTATTTTCGTTGTTTATGCCTTTATTTGGACAGAACAGTATAGACTAGACAGGAAGGCACTGAGTGAAGAGAGAAGGGAGTGGGATTGGCAAAGGACTACAAGCCGGGATTCGAACTTGGGTCGTCGTGAGTGCAATTACACTGTATGTCGGCGCACTAACCGCCAGGCTATTGGCGATAACCTGACAGTGCTGTCATTTCAATATTCATAAGGATTCGTTTTTAGGTGTTGTAAATATGTCAGTATTGTACGTTTAAATCCTGAAAATACCTACCTATTTGTACGTTTAGATGCTGTAAAAACAGCAATATTGTACGTTTTAGCGTCTGGAAAAATGTAAGTAAATGTATGTTTTGTAGAACCACATTTTACATAAAATGCATATGAATTATCACGAGATCACATTGGTGTGGAGCACTTTTTATGATGGATGGACGCACTTTATTGGGCTTCAAAATCTCAGAACCCATTCACTGCCATTATAAAGCTTGAAAGAACCAGGCCATTTTATATTAGAACTCAGACTGTATTCACTGAAAGAAGAAAGTCATATACACCTAGAATGGCTTGAGGGTGGGTAAATCATCGGGTAATTTTCATTTTTGGGTGAGCTATCTCTTTAAGTCACAATCCTAAAGAAATCTTCAGGAGGAGCTGAAGATGACTTGCAGCTTTTCTATTGTGCCTGAGGAGCAGTATGGTTAAGTAAACTAATTGAGGTAAATCTTTTTTTCTTCTTCTCTTGGTCTTAGGGACCAACAGCACTGCATGGTTTGTCTTTCTTATTTAATACATCACAGCTGAGAGTGTCCGATAAAAGAGACATACAAAATGTGCAGTGGACCAGGATTGAAAACCTCTGGTCTAATGGACTGGATGCTAACTCAAGGATTTCTGGTCTTATTGTGTAGCATTCATCAGTGCATGTTATTCCAGAGACAAAAAAATAAAAAAATCCCCGTCCTTCGCAATATTCAAGCACGGCAATGACGCCACACCCCCTTGCAGTAACTGTATCTAAATGGACACTATATTTTCATTGTTGGAATATGTTATGTTCATTTTTATTTAAAATAAACTGACTTTGCACCCACTGCGTCTGTCCTCAATCACACCGACACACTTGGTTTCCCACCACTGAACCCTTGAGAAAAACAGCCAGTTTGCTCTCAATGGATTTTTCCTGCAATTAGTATGTTATTACTGAGGGAAAACATGCCTGCTATAAAGTTTAAAACAATTTACGAGGTCAAGGTTTATTTATTATTTTAGTTTAGAATTTGGGGAGTATTTATGTCATAATAAATCCAACAGGAATGTTTTCGTGTAGTGTATGAATGTCTTCACACAAATGTATTTGCTGGCAGGTTCTGTGGGTTATTCTGACCCATGCCGAACATATTGCTTGCGGGAAGTGAAGTCTAGGATATTTTTTTCAATCTCTGTGTGAGATTTCCTGTCACATCAGGCCTCCATGGAAATAAACTGAGCCCCAGAGCTAAAATAAAGCAAACAGGTCTCATGTTTAATTCGTAGTACTGTAAGTCGAAAATCATGCAAACAAACACGTGCTATCAACAAAGAGGTTACAGATGAACATGTGTGCCCTTTTGTTTTGGACCAACAAAATAAAAGCTGCATGAATGCAGAATGTCACTGATATTTTGCCCGAGCACAGGGCTTGAAACGTGCCAGTGTGGAAGTGCCATGGGGAGCTCTGACTTTGCATCAACAAAATCTTCCCCAACAGGGGTGAGGGGGGTGAGAGGGCTGATGGGAAGGCTTATCTGGCCTCTTACTGAGCGCACAGACGTTTCAACCTCGCATGACTGGGGAAAGAGGGGGGTGTAGAGAAAAGCTAGACAATAGTTTTTAGCCTTTTGTGTGCAAAACAGCTCCTGGAAAGAAAAGCTCGGAAGGGTTGCACAATCATGCACGCAGTAATCAATCCAGCTATAGATGGTTTCCACTGAGATAGTGCTGTTACACAGGCAAGCGAGACTTGAGCCTGGAGATGGCTTTATTTCAGCAGTGGAACACTGCAACACAAGCATTCAACACCACAAATGATGGTTTCATCTCAGGACAGACCTATGACAACCAACAATATGCCCGTGAACATTTGGTGCAGGATGTTCATTTGTGTCTCTGTGCTAAA
This sequence comes from Labeo catla, assembly GCA_012976165.1. Taxonomy (NCBI): domain Eukaryota; kingdom Metazoa; phylum Chordata; class Actinopteri; order Cypriniformes; family Cyprinidae; genus Labeo; species Labeo catla. The sequence goes on from VONZ01000038.1 coordinate 1,164,666, forward strand.
ATGTCCTTGATGCTTGTATCTTTGAGGCAACATCATAATGGGAAACCTTCGTGGAATCAGATTTTCACATTTACTGGAGAATATGTGAGTGCACTTTGTGCATGCTAAGCTTGCTGCCACAATGTTAGGGTGTTAATAATGATTAATTTCTAGATTGCTACTAAGGCATTGCTTTGGTTGTTCTGGGTGGTCTAGGACAGTGGTTCCCAACCACATTCCTGGAGGCTCCCCAACACTGCATGTATTCCATGTCTCCTTAATCAAACACACCTGATTCAGATCATCAGCTCATTAGTAGAGACTCCAAGACAGAGATTTTCTTACTACATTCTTAAAAATAAAGGTGTTTCACAGTGCCATAGAAGAACCATTTTTGTTTGAATGGTTCCATAAAGAACCTTTACACTCTGAAGGACCTTTCTGTTTCACAAAATGTTCTTTGTGGTGAAAAAAGGTCCTTCAGATTATAAAAAGGTAAGAAAGAGATGGTTCTTTAAAGAACCTTTGACTGAATGGTTCTTTGTGGAACAAAAAATTGTTATTCTTTGGCATCGCTTCACAAAGGTTCTGTGAAGAACCTTTTAAAGCACCTTTATTTTAAGAGTGTATAGGGAGATGAGATGGTATGTATTACTTACTATAGACCAATTTTGAATAGATGTCACAGTGACGTCACTTGCAGCTGCACGTGCATAGTGGTTGCAGAGAAACACTGGTAACCAGTGGAGCTAAATGGGTAAAATCATGGAATAGGAATAAGAGAAAAATATATACTTTTGTGCCTTTTGATGTCAAAATCGGAATGCAAATAATTCTTATAGAATACTATCGTCAAAGACGCCATTTGAAGCTAAACGTATGTTTAAACAGACATACTATGGATGAAAACTGCAATGATTACTCTACTTTTAAAGCATAAATTTGATTTAAACAATATGTCTACATAATATTCACATGTGCTGTTCATAGGGGATGTATTGTATTAGCCCTACACTGTAAAAAAATAAAAAACACAATTTGTTGAGTCAGCTTAAAATAATTTGTTACCCTGCTGCCTTAACATTTTAAGTTCAGTCAACTAAAATAAGTTTATTCAACTTGAAATGTTAAGTTGTACTAAGTAACAACTTAGATATTTGTGTTTGCTAAACTTAACAGATGGGTAAGTAACCCAGCTGCCTTAAAATTTTAAGTTGATTCAACTCAAATATTTAAGCTGTCACTTAGTATAATTTAACATTTCAAGTTGAATAAACTTTGAGTTGACTGAACTTAAAATTTTAAGGCAGTCAAGTTACAAATTATTTTAAGTTGACTCAACAAAATGTTTTTTACAGTGTACAGTTACATGATGAAATATTATGTAAACCTATTACTATTAAAATGTTTACATAACTTTATTTTTTATCTCACAGTTCTGACTTTTTTTTCTCACAAATGCAAGTTTATATCTCGTAATTCAGACTTTACAAATCGATTTAACAAGACTAGTGAGTTTGTTCATTCTGAGGGGGAAAAGACAGTGTGGGATATAAACTCTGAGCGGAGGGGAAAAGAGAGAATGATGAGTTGTTTTTCCTCTAGAGCTGTGGGATATAATCTCAGAATTGTGAAAATAAAGTCAGAATTTTTAAATATAAAATCAAATGTACCTGTTGTTTAATCTTTTATTCCATGGCTCCATAGACTGCCAGTTAAACTGCCCACAAAAAACGTCATCCCTGTTTTGAATCTGTAAGACTATCCCACTGTCTAACTCCAATTTCGTTGAATAACAGTGCTTATTGCTGGGTGACAAACTTGTGTAATATGCGAATAACATTTTGAAAATGACATCTAATCAATATAATCTATATTCTTTTTAAATCTAAGTGTTTTGTACCGTATCCTTGTACTTCTCTAGCCCTAAAGGCTATCTCTCCCGGCTTTTCTGCAACCATGCTGCACGCGCATCCCGAATGTTTACAAACAGATAATTGGTCTATTGGAGAAAGCGTAACAGCTAACTTGGATCACGTGTTCCTTAATAACCAATTTAAGTGACTTAATAATCACTCCATTGACATTCACAGTACACAGACTGTTGCATCACACCCCTACGTTCCCAATCAGCCATTGCGCTGATCATCTGCATACATTCAGAGACTCTTTATAAGCCTTGGACTTCCCCTTGCCAATCACTGAATATTGTATTGTTTAGCAACTTTATGGAGCCACTTTATGAGTTTGTTTATCTAGTCTAGCCTTGTTTCTGTATCTTGTCATTCTAGTCTGGTATCAACACCTTGTTATCATTTTGTCTGTTTCGCTGCCTGCCCCTTGGATTATCCCTTTTGCCTAGCCCCCTGGATTACGTTCGCCATTCATTGACCCTCGCCTGCCTTACGGACTACTCTTTTGTCTTGCTCTTACATACCTGTTTTGCCAATGTCTGACCCTGCCTGTTTTATGACCATGTCTCTGTCTCGCTGTAATAAAGTTATGCAGATGGATCTGCCCGCTTCATATCTCCCTCATTCCGTAACACCTAGGCAGTTTTAAGATGGCTATGCTTTGGTTTTGAGGTGGTTCCAGGACTGTTCTGAATGGTTGCAAGGCAATTGCTAGGTTACTTGGCAGTTTCTAGATTGTTCTGGGTGATTAATACAACATTGCTAGTCAGATGATAAGGTGTTTTGGGTGTTTCCTTGGCAGTTTTTAGGGTGCCTACGCTTTGGGCAGTTTCTAGGTGGTTTCAGGGCTGTTCTGGATGGTTGCAAGACAATTGCTAGGTGGTTACTAGGTGTTTTTTTAGATTGTTCTGGGTGATTACTAGACCTGGGATGTTCTGGATGATTACTAAGGCATTTCTTGTTTTTTTGGGTGGAGCATTTCCTAATCAGTTTATAAGGTGTTTTGGATGTTTCCTAGGCAGTTTTTAGGGTGTCTATGCTTTGGGGGCTTCTAGGTGGTTATAGGGCTCTTCTGGGTGGTTGGAGGGCAGTAAGTGGTTATTAGTTGGTTGCTAGACCAGGGTATTCTGATACATTGCTGGTATATTTCTGTAGATATCCAATGCAATAAGGAAACTCGCTGCATAACCATTGCAATGCACTGTAGTAGTAACTGTTGGCCCTTCATTGCTCGAAGCATGCTGTTTTAACAATATAGGATTGTTGAACCATCATTATGCACAGGTGGTGAAGTAATAACTTCTGCTAATTTAATGATTCAAGACCACAATTAGTGCCAGATTATAGTCAATTTATGTGAAAAATAGAAAGTATTTCTTTTTTTTAACTCACATTAATGGGATAATTCACCCTATGATTTACTCACCCTCAAGCTATCCTAAGTGTTTATGCCTTTCTTTTTTTAGATGAATACAATCAGAGTTATCTTAAAAAAGTTTTGGCTTTTCCAAGCTTTATTATGGCAGTGAATGGCTGTTGAGATTTTGAAGTCTAATAAAGTGCATCCATCCATCATAAAAAGTGTTCTACAAGGGGTTAATAAAGGCATTCTAAAGTGAATTGATGTGTTTGTGTGAGAAAAAAAAAATATATTTAACACTTCATAAACTGTAATCTCTAGCTCACTGTAAACAAAACAATTTGTTGAGTCAACTTAAAATAATTTGTAACCTGGCTGCCTTAAAATTTTAAGTTCAGTCAACTCAAAAAATGTTTATTCAAATTGAAATGTTAAGTTGTACTAAGTGACAACGTAGATACTTGAGTTGATTCAACTTAAATTTTTAAGGCAGCTGGGTTACTTACCTTGCTTTTAAGTTTAACAAACACTAATATCTAAGTTGTCACTTAGTACAACTTAACATTTCAAGTTGACTAAACTTATTTGAGTTGACTAAACTTAAAATTTTAAGGCAGCAGGGTAACAAGTTATTTTAAGCTCAACAAATACAAAGTACACTGTAAAAAATAAAAACAATTTAAGTCAGCTTAAAATAATGTTACCCTGCTGCCTTAAAATTTTAAGTTCAGTCAACTAAAATAAGTTTAGTCAACTTGAAATGTTAAGTTCTACTAAGGAACAACTTAGATATTTGTGTTTGCTAAACTTAACAGATGGGTAAGTAACCCAGCTGCCTTAAAATTTTAAGTTGATTCAACTCAAATATCTAAGTTGTCACTTAGTATAATTTAACATTTCAAGTTGAATAAACTTTTTTTGAGTTGACTGAACTTAAAATTTTAAGGCAGCCAGGTTACAAATTATTTTAAGTTGACTCAACAAATTGTTTTTTACAGTGTAGAGTGATTACAGTGTAGAAGTTATGAACATGGAAGCAAAACAAAACGCCAGTCACAAATTAGAACAAAACGAGGATTTGTAAAGAAAAATGTTTGCAATGTTGTTTTCATGGGTTTGTTTGAACTACAGTATGATTACAGTAACATTTCATTGCTGAACTAAGTTGGTAACTGTACTCATGACTATAGTTGGGTGGCTGCTAGATAATTTCTAGCATGTTGTGTTTGGTTGCAAAATGGATGTTGTTCCACAAGATATCCTGGTCTCTAGATAAGGCTCGGGGCCTTCTTTGTAAGTCTACGGTTATTTGTTTACCTGTTTTAGGTGAAATATGATGTTTGATTGTAATAATATCTTCCCCAACAAGCCACAAGATTTGAGTTATGACTCATATCTGTAGCGCAAACGTTGCGTGACGAGTTATAGATGAAAGTTTAATATGGGGGGCTGGGAGATTGTTTAAATCCATAATCCTGAAATGGTGAATAGTAATACCGATGCTTGCAAACACCTCTAACTACAACCTGTGAGCCAGCATGACCTGCAATAATAAGGGAAAGCAGCTGGCTGTAAGCTGCAAATATTCTTGTTTCATCTCCTTAATGTTTCCCTGGCCTCTATCTCTCAGATGAGGAATGCACCCCTGATAAGACTCATTTTTATCAACCCCTGACACATTCCTTCACTTTTTCATCCCACTCTGTTTCTTTTTTTTTTTTTTTCTGAACTCCAAAGCTTTTTTTCTTTCAGCTCGGCTCAGCCCAAATTTTTGAGCGGTTAATGTATTCCCTATCCTCTCTTCAAAGCTCGGTGTCTCTCCTACCCTGCTCATGTATGTCTCAGGCTATTCCCGCGCAGGATTGTGCATCACAGATATGTCCACCAAGGCTAAATAACATGCCACGTGTGCCTGCGCTACTCCATAATCGAATCTGTAACTGCTCCCGTGTTTGGCAGGATCATTATCAGGATGAAACCCATTAGGTCCTGTGTCAAACATACATTAACAGAGTATGTGCCTGGTATGCAAACACAGCTGGAATACCAGATGCTTATAGGAAGGCGTTGAACTTTTTGCTACATACAGCAGAGGAAGGTCAGGTGTTTCTGGTATTGAATGTTTCACTTTCTGTGCTGACGGCCTGAATCAGCAGAATTCTTATTTAACAAAAGGCAGACAGAGCGCTAATAATACCCTCATGAGCAGCTCATGTGGCGTGCAGTCAGTGAAAAGTGAAGAGTATTTTTTTACAGTAAAATGAACTGTTATATAAATCCTCACGGTTTGTCTTGTACAGTAATGGAAGCGGAGAAGTACTTCCGTCTATTCAGCGTAATATTTCCTGGTTGCTGTTCAGAAATACATTAAAGAGAAAGTTCACCCAAAAATAAAAACTGTCATCATTTACTTACTCTCATGTCACTTCAAACCTGTGTGGCCTTCTATCTTCTGTGGAACATAAAAGAGGATATTTTGAGAAATGACTCAGTGTTTTTTTTTTTTTTCATCCACACACAGTAGACATCAACAGTTACCAAAATATCTTCTTTTATGTCCCACAGAAGAAAGAAAGTCCTATAGATTTGGAACATGGGATGAGGATGAGTAAACAATGAAAATGTATTTATTTATCCCTTTAAATTGCTGAGAATCAGTTTCCCCTCATCACCAGTGTTTGAATTGAGGGGGGTCCCCTTGTTTTTCAGTAAAAATGTAATACTTCAAACATGAAAGTAGTGAAAATGAAAATTAAATTCAATGATTTGATTGGTGTATTAAATTGAGAACTGCTCACATTACATTGTCTTTTATTTTTAGCCATTTTTACAGCGTTGCTCATTATAACCAATCACACACAACTCTGTTGAGTTTAGAATGCAGTGGCCAATCAGAGGCGTTCAGAACAGTCATTGCTGAAACCCAGAGTTTTGTTCTGACTGAAACTCGCAAATTCCCTCATAAGCAACAAAGTGCAGATGTTCGAACTATGTGAGTAAGAGATTAATTTATCATACAGTGTATGAACAGCTTCACTGATTATAAGAGGAGTTTAAACACTCGCTAGTTAGAGTGCGTTCTTTCACTGCGTGATTCAGTCTAATAAAATGCAGTGCGCTTAGAATATTCCCAAAATGCAACATATGGGGGCAGAAAATGTATATTTATACCATTTTATATAGTTAATCAATATCACACGAAGAGTGGCATTTTCTTATTTAGGCAAAAATCACAAATGTGATATTGATTTTATAAAACAGTCCAATAAACTGTAAGTTAATAGTAAGAGACTTATGTTTTAGACACCATATTGCCTATTTTTGCTCTAATTCGCCAACAAATATGATTCCAAACACAGCCAGAGCAGTTTTCTGTCTCTGAACAACATGATAGTGTTCCTGAATGTTCAATTGCAATGACTCGCTTATTAATATTGACTTGCTGCCACCTACTGGCTGTTTTAATTCCAAAATTAAAGTACATTTTCATTTTTAAAATAATTTCAAATATCAGCATTACGTTTTAGAATTAAAATATCAAAATATTATTCATGCATTTTAAATGCAGGTTAAATACATTCATGTCCTGCATTAAACAGTGCTAAATACATCTAAATACCAATTCGGATGCAGCATCTGTGTTTCCTCTGCATTGAAAAGATGAATTTTGTTGATTTCATTTGTTTGGTAACAGCCTGAAATGTCTTATTATTCGAATTGACTATTGATTAAATGTAAGAATTTGATGCAAAAGATAATGCACACTTTTAGAAAAAGTGAAAGAATGGCTTTATAAAGGTAAAAAATGCCCATAAAACGTAAAAATCACTTTAAACTTGTTGTAAAATATTAATTTCTGTCACTGCTGTGAACTGACCACACTGAATATGAAGAATATTAAAAGCTTTAGGAGTCAGCTTCCGAGATAGTCACAAAATTTGGGGGAAGATAATAAAACTGGTGGAAAATCCTATAGACTTACATTTAAAAAAAAGGTCCTAGAAAAAATCTTTGGGTGGTGATTTTTGATGAGGAGAATTAATGCAACACTCTTGCATCATTTGTGAGTCTTGCACTGGAAATAACCACTCATATACTTTTTAGAACATGTAAAAATGTAGTTCCCCTTCAGTCGTTTCACTACGACGTTACATATGGGAACTCGCTTGAGAGTCCAATCATCTCCAAGCCTTATTCAAAAGGCCAATGAACATTCATGAACATTGGCGAGTGGTATTTGCATGCCGAGCCACTCCCCCGTACATACGGGTATATAAGATGGCGGCGTGCAACCACTCATTCAGACTTTTGCTTTTGGAGCCTCGTTTCCTGAGCCGTAAGAAAAAAAAAAAAGAGTTCCAGAGTTCTCACTCTCTCTGCTGACGTGCTGCCAAACAACTGAAAGAGCTTACTTCTAAAAGAGCGTTTGGCAGCCGTCAGCATAATCCTGCGGGCTGCCGTTTTCACGGCATCAACGCCTCCCGCACTCCAGCGAGCGCCCCGTCTGAGTGCACGGTTGTGCCGCGGTTCCTCCCTGGGCGGACCGGGATTTCAAAAAAGAGTGAATTTCTCACGGCTGTCGAGGGCATCTTCCCGGTATGTCTCTCCGGCCGTGCGCTTCCGGGTGCGGTAGTTTCCTCGCTTCTGTGGACGGACATGATCACTGTCTCACGTGCCTGGGCCAAGAGCACGCTGAGGCAGCGTTCACGGATGGTACATGCGTTCATTGCGAGCGTATGTCCATGGCCGCGTTAAAGTCCCGCCGCTCATTCATGGGTAGGCACCCCTTGTCGTCTTCCCGCGGTAAGTCGTTGAGCCGTCAAGGTTTTTCGGCTGCCGCGGCAAGGCACTTGGGGGACATTCAAGTGACCGTACAGAATGTTCCGTCGGCCCCTAAAGCCCCGCGGACTTCTGTGTCACGGCGCGGTCCCGTTGAGCTGCCAGAGCAGTACACCTCCCCGTACAGCGGGCTGGGTGTCTCCTTTGGCGCTCCCCACGACGTTGAGATGTCTGCTGCAACATCAGAGGGAGAGCCAGGCGGTGAGGCTGACGACTTGGCGGGTCGGTACCCCTGTGCGGTTGCCGCCCCGTCTGAGACGGATGCTGAACTGTCGGCTATGCTCCTCCGAGCCGCCAAGGAGATCGGTCTGGAGGTGCCCAAAACACCTCCGGCCGATCCCTCTAGGCTGGATGATTGGTTTCTGGGGAGGGCTCCCGCGGCACCGCCGCGCTCTCCCCCAGTGCCTTTCTTCCCGGAGGTGCATGAGGAGCTGGTGAGGACTTGGCGAGCCCCGCACTCATCTCGTCCACGTCCCAGCTCCTCTCCCCTCGCCTTTCTCGATGGCGGTGCAGCCCGGGGTTATGAGGCGGTCCCTCAGGTTGAGCGCGCTGTCGCGGTGCACCTATGCCCGCGTGGCGCCGCCACCTGGCGGGATCGGCCCCATCTCCCCTCCAGGGCGTGTAAGTTCTCGTCCGCTCTCGCGGGCCGGACTTATCACGCCGCTGGACAGGCTGCCACCGCCTTGCACGCCATGGCCACCTTACAGGTGTACCAGGCCAAGGTGTTGAAACACCTGCACGAGAAAGGTTCTGACCAGGGTGCAATGGAGGAACTCCGCGCCGCCACCGACTTCGCCCTCCGGGCTACGAAGGTGACGGCGCGTTCCCTTGGTCAGGTGATGTCCACCATAGTGGTCCAGGAGCGACACCTATGGCTGACCCTGGCCCAGATGGCAGACGTCGACAAATCACGGTTTCTCGACGCTCCTATCTCCCAGGGCGGCCTATTCGGCGACACCGTCGAGGACTTCGCCCAGCAGTTCTCGGCGGTTCAAAAGCAGACGGAGGCGATTAAACACATCCTGCCCCGCCGTGACATTCCAACCACGTCCGCGGGGCCCCCACCTCCGCCTGCTCGTCGCCGAGGGCGCCCCCCCGCGGCCGCAAAGAAACAACCAGCTCCGTCCCCTGCTGAGGTGCACGACGCCAGATTGGCAGCCCGACGTCGAGCTGCCCGCGGGAGAGGGGCGCCGCCCGCCTCTCAGGGACCGGTCACCCGCAAAAGATCTGCGAAGCGTCCCTGACGCGGGCAACCCGGAGGTGGAGGAAATTGCTCTTTGGGGGACGACAACATCAACGTCCCCACTCCCGGTGGAGGGCCGGGAGCTGCTGTGTGCTCAGATGCCGTCGGCCTACGGGTCGGCGGTACCCACAAGGTCACAGAAAGAGTCAATTTTCTCACCTCCGGGGTTCAGGCCCCGAGTTCCCTCTCTGAGCAGCGCCCAAGAAGTGTCTCCTCGGACTCGGACTCGGAGCCTGATGTCGCCAGCGCGGGAACCAGGGAAGAAGGTAAGCGCTGCCCAGTGCAGTCTGACTTTTCTCCAGGACGTTCTTCCTTCTGGGATCAGTCCCCTTCCCCTTCCCCTTCCCCCCCCAGGCTGCCCCACTGCGGTCACGTCGGTCAACGTCCCTTTGATACCCCTGGCGACCAGGCTGGGAGCCTGGCTTCAGCTTCCCAGCCCCTCGCGGTGGTTGATTCGGACGGTACGTCTCGGCTATGCGATTCAGTTCGCCAGGCGTCCGCCCAGGTACAGAGGCGTCCTTTTCACTTCTGTCCATTCGGACACACATGCCGCTGTGCTTCGTGCGGAGGTTGCAGTCCTACTGGCGAAGGACGCAATCGAGCCTGTCCCTCCAGCCGAGATGAAGTCAGGGTTTTACAGTCCTTACTTCATCGTGCCCAAAAAGAGCGGTGGGTTAAGACCCATCCTGGATCTTCGAGCCCTGAATCGGTCCCTTCTCAGGCTGCCGTTCAAGATGCTCACGACGAAGCGCATGCTAACATGCATTCGTCCCCAGGATTGGTTCGCAGCCATCGACCTGAAGGACGCGTACTTTCACGTCTCGATTCTGCCTCGACACAGACCCTTCCTACGGTTTGCTTTCGAGGGTCGAGCGTATCAGTACAAAGTGCTTCCATTTGGCCTCTCCCTCTCTCCCCGCGTCTTTACGAAAGTCGCGGAGGCTGCCCTGTCCCCTCTTTGGCAGACGGGCATTCGCATCCTCAACTATCTCGACGACTGGCTTCTCATAGCTCACTCGCGAGATCTGTTGTGCGAACAGAGGGACTTGGTGCTCCGGCACCTCAGCCATCTGGGCCTTCAGGTCAACCGAGAGAAGAGCAAACTCTCCCCAGTGCAGAGGATCTCTTTTCTCGGTGTGGAGCTGGACTGGGTCAGTATGACAGCCCGCCTCACCAACGAGCGCGCGCAGTCGGTGCTGAAGTGTTTGGAGTCATTCAGACACAAAACAGCGGTCCCTCTCAAAACATTTCAGAGGCTCCTGGGGCATATGGCAGCCGCAGCCGCAGTGACGCCGCTCGGCCTGCTTCATATGAGACCGCTTCAGCGCTGGTTACACGATCGAGTCCCGAGATGGGCATGGCACCGTGGCACACTCCGGATTGGCGTTTCCCCGCAGTGTCGCGCCTGTTCAGCCCGTGGTCAGACCCGGCCTTCCTTCAGGCCGGAGTCCCCCTGGGACAAGTCTCCAGGCATCTTGTGGTATACACGGATGCCTCTTCCACGGGTTGGGGTGCTGTATGCAACGGGCAAGCAGCATCGGGCTCCTGGACAGGACCTCGACTGCAATGGCATATCAATTGCCTAGAGTTGTTGGCTGTGCTTCTGGCCCTTCGTCGCTTCCGACCGACGTTGCGTCACAAGCACGTGCTTGTTCGCACCGACAGCACAGCGACTGTAGCCTACATCAACCGTCAGGGTGGTCTACGCTCCCGTCGCATGTCACAACTCGCCCGCCATCTGCTCCTATGGAGTCAAACGTGGCTGAAATCGCTACGTGCCGTTCACATTCCAGGAGAACTCAACCGTGCAGCCGACCAGCTCTCACGGCAGTCCACCCATCCTGGAGAATGGCGACTCCACCCCGAGACAGTCCAGCTGATTTGGAGCCATTTCGGGGAGGCCCAGATAGATCTGTTTGCTTCCCCCGAATCCTCCCACTGCCAGCGGTTCTACTCCCTCAACGAGGCTCCCAACAGCCTCGGCAGGGACGCACTGGCACACAGCTGGCCTCCGGGGCCCAAGTACGCCTTTCCCCCAGTGAGCCTCCTTGCACAGACACTGTGCAAGATCAGGGAGGACGAGGAGCAGGTTCTGCTGGTTGCGCCATACTGGCCCACCCGGACCTGGTTTCCAGAACTCATTTCCCTCGCGGCAGCCCCTCCCTGGAAAATCCCCTTGAGGAGAGACCTTCTTTCTCAGGGGATGGGCACAATTTGGCACCCGCGCCCCGACCTGTGGAACCTGCACGTCTGGTTTCTGGACGGGACGCGTCAGACCTCTCCGGCCTTCCACAGGCCGTGATAGAAACTATCACTCAGTCCAGAGCCCCCTCCACAAGGCAGGCTTATGCGCTGAGATGGGGTCTGTTCGTCGACTGGTGTTCCTCTCGCGGGGAGGACCCACAGAGATGTACGATTGCAGTAGTGCTTTCCTTCCTGCAGGAAAAGTTGGAGCGCAGGCTGTCCCCTTCAACTCTCAAAGTGTACGTTGCTGCCATTGCAGCGTACCACGATGCAGTGGATGGAACATCCCTAGGTAAGCACCAACTCATCGTGAGGTTCCTGAGGGGTGCGAGAAGGGTTAATCCCCCCAGGCCGCACCCCATACCCTCTTGGGACCTCTCCGTCGCCCTCCAGGGCCTGCGGGAGGCCCCATTTGAGCCACTTGCGTCGGTTGAGCTAAAATATCTGTCACTTAAGACAGCGCTCCTGACTGCACTGGCCTCCATCAAGAGGGTAGGGGACCTACAAGCTTTCTCTGTCGACGAAGCGTGCCTAGAATTCGGGCCCGGCGATTCTCACGTCATCCTGAGACCCCGGCCTGGTTATGTGCCCAAGGTTCCCACCACGCCTTTCCGCGATCAGGTGGTGAACCTGCAAGCTCTGCCCCTGGAGGAGGCAGACCCAGCCTCTGCGCTGCTGTGTCCAGTTCGCGCTCTGCGTATATACGTGGACCGCACTCGGCACTTCAGACGCACCGAGCAGCTCTTCGTCTGCTTTGGAGGTCAGCAGAAAGGGAATGCTGTCTCCAAACAGAGGTTGGCCCATTGGGTGGTAGATGCCATCTCCCTGTCGTACCAAAACCAGGGAGAGCCATGCCCCTTAGGTGTTCGTGCCCACTCCACACGGAGTGTTGCCTCATCCTATGCGTTGGCTCATGGCGCCTCACTAGCAGATATCTGTAGAGCTGCGGGTTGGGCGACACCTAATACCTTCGCCAGGTTCTACAACCTTCGCGTAGAGGCCGTATCCTCCCGTGTCTTAACATAGACATCACAGGCGAGCGGGAGTCCGGCTGGTGTCGGCTTGCTGCGCCATTCCTAATGGATCCGTGCGCTATTTCCCTCAGTTGTTCCCTCCGGCGAACCTGGGTCCTCCATGCCCCGCAGTCAGGCCTAGTGCGGAGTAGTGCTTGTCTGTGCTCCGGTTGGGTCTCCTTCGCCCAGCAGGTTGTGGCAACATGTTTCAGTATTTTTCCACGGTCAGCCAGAAGGCCGATGTTTCCCTCATATATCCCTAAAATCTATGGATATATTGAATTTCTTGTGTTCCACATGTAGAGATTTCATGTGCTCCGCCCCCCCAACTCCTGCTTCAGTACAACTGGCATCCCTGTGGGGCCCCCTATTGGCCCCCAGGGCGTTGGGAAGGTTACGCTCATATCCGTCTGCTGACACGTCCGCCTGTCGGCACGCGGTGTGTTGCGTAACGCGACGTCTGGTTCGTGGCCTGTTCCATGGGTCTGTTCCCATATGTAACGTCGTAGTGAAACGACTGAAGGGGAACGTCTAGGTTACGTACGTAACCCTCGTTCCCTGAAGGAGGGAACGGAGACGTTACATCCCCTGCCACGACCTGACGTCGCGCTGACGCCGGGCTGCAGCTCGGCTCCTCAGCAAAAGCCTGAATGAGTGGTTGCACGCCGCCATCTTATATACCCGTATGTACGGGGGAGTGGCTCGGCATGCAAATACCACTCGCCAATGTTCATGAATGTTCATTGGCCTTTTGAATAAGGCTTGGAGATGATTGGACTCTCAAGCGAGTTCCCATATGTAACGTCTCCGTTCCCTCCTTCAGGGAACGAGGGTTACGTACGTAACCTAGACGTTTTGCATTATTTTGTACTGACAAAAAAATCATACTCTGAAATGCACAAGGTCTGCTGGGTAAAATACTTACCGTTTAAATGTGCTATTAAAATATAAATATAGTCTGTGGATTCTCTTGGGACTGTGATCTAAACTTATTCTGTGAAAATCTGATGTCCTGAGTTTTACAGGAAGTCTGATCCACTTTTGTTTAGTCTACAGTTAAGAATCTGCTGTTCTGTGATACTGAAGCACTTAATAGTGGTTTATACATTTTTTAATCCAGTTATTTTCTTTGACAACCCAGGATAACATTCTAGCCAGTGCTTTTTCTTTACTTCTCCCTGACTTCTTTTTCAGTGGTTATGTATGAACATTCAGCATTTGAGTTATAGCTCTTAAGCATATAACATTTGAGTTAATGGACTCTGCTATAACTACTGTGTGATTTACAAGCAGGCTCAAAAATGAACATCCGCATGTGCCAAAGCGAGTAAAAATGTGCTTCTTTGGCACAAATATAAAGTAGCAATTTAGCCTATAGGAACTGCAAAATAGTGCATTGGTTAAAATCAATATTAAATCAATACCAGTCTTTTTCTATCAGAGAAATAATATTTGAAACCATTCAGATAAAAGGTACCATAAGATATATAGGAAGCCAAATAATTTTAATTTAAAATTTCAAGCAGCAACTTGAGCCACCAAAAAGAAAAAAATGCCAGAAATGTCAGGAAAAGGCAGAAATGTTTTGAAATATATACTGAATGTTTTCTTATGTTTCAGTGTTTTTCTGTCAGATAATACATGTAATAATAGTTTCTTTTTTTTTTTTTTTTTTAAATTGTGGACACTTACTGTAAGCCACATACACTGTAAAAGTGTAGTGTATGCATCTCCCAATATACAGCCTGATCTCATTGCTTATACATAGGTATTTATACATTACATTTAGACGAACAAACTTACATTTGATGCTAAATGTGCATACAATTTAGATTTTATTTAAATATGTGACCCTGGACCACAAAACCAGTCATAAGTGTAAATTTCTTGAAACTGAGATTTATACATCTTCTGAAAGCTGAATAAATAAGTTTTCCATTTATGTATGGTTTGTTAGGATAGGACAATATTTGGCCGAGGTACAGCTATTTGAAAATCTGGAATCTGATGGTGCAAAAAAAAAAAAAATCTAAATACTGAGAAAATCGCCTTTAAAGTTGTCCAAATGAAGTTCATAGCATTGCATATTACTAATCAAAAATTAGGTTTTGATATATTTACAGTTGGAAATTTACAAAATATCTTCATGGAACATGATCTTTACTTAATATCCTAATGATTTTTGGCATAAAAGAAAAATCGATAAATTTGACCCATCTGATGTATTGTTGGCTATTGCTACAAATATACTCATCCAACATAAGACTGGTTTTGTGGTCCAGGGTTACATATATATATATTAGATATATTAGTATTTTAACATTTAAAATGTACAAGTGGCTATGTATTTTAAGCTAAAAAAAGGTAAAATGTTTACGTATCTTTTAGATCATTAAAATATTCCAGGGTTCCCACGGGTCCTTGAAAACCTTGAAAGTTTGTGAATCTCAAAAAAAATTCAAGGCACTGGAACATTTTTGAAAATAAATGTACATAGATACAATACCTTGAAAGTGCTTTAATTTTTTTTTGTGCAAAATAAATATTTGGATGTATGTGTTGTGTTCGCTCTGCACAGCTTGTAGGTCTCTGGCTAACCGGCTAACAGCATATCTGTTCACTCGCAATTGTCTAGAAATGTGTCGATGAATAGTGGATGTGTGTTGTTGTTATTAATAGAGATCTGATAAAGAATAGAGCAATACGTTGGTCAGTACATTTCTGCGTTGGGCTAACGCACATACCATGGCTGTTTGGGTGTTTAATGTAATGGTGATGGATGTTCCGTTTCCGAAATGTGCTGCACGCAGTAGACCAATCACAACAGATTAGCTGCATGCAAAGAAGGAAATTAATCGTTGAGCGAACCGTTTTGGAGTCATTGGGCAAATAAGGTAAAATTAAATGCATATTATAAGACAGTGAAAGTGTTTTTTGCATGCATGTCAACCAGTTGTTGAGGCCTCCCAAAACCAAACTATGAATGTTTCATAATCCATAATAGGGGCACTTTAAAAGAAATAGCACAAATGCACAAAAATGTGTCAAATTATGTCAAATTATTTAAATTATAGATACTGTACACTGTTCTCTCTGTTTGGTTTCTTTGCATTTTGGTTTTCTCTGTTCCCATTTTGCTTGTGTTCCTCACTACATTCATTTCTATGGTTTCTAAATAGTTTTCACCTGTTGTTACATTACAGCCACCACTGCTGACACAAACATTAATGCACTGTAGTAATTCATAGTGTAATGAAGCTTCTCTGCTAAGATACCTGAATGAACTTGAGGAGAGAATTTCTTATAAAGTTAATTATCATAAAAAACTCAGACTTAAAACTTAAATTTACAGATGTACAAGTGTACTCACCCCTTTGTCATCCAAGATGTTCATGTCTTTCTATCTTCAGTCATAAAGAAATTAAGTTTTTTTGAGGAAAACATTTCAGGATTTTTCTCCATATAATGGACTGATATGGTGCCAAAATTTTGAACTTCCAAAATGCAGTTTAAATGCGGCTTCAAACGATCCCAAATGCGGTCATAAATGATCCCAGCCAAAGGGTCTTGTCTAACGAAACGATCGGTTATTTTCATTAAAAAAATACAATTTAAGTACTTTTGAATTTCGAATGCCCGTCTTGTCTTTCTCTCCCTGAACTCTATGTATTCTGAAAAAACTCCAATCGTATTTTCTCCCTCAACTGCAAAAATCATTTCAAAATCATCCTACATCGCTGCAGAAGTACTGACCCAGTCTTTGCAAAGTGAACATGCAAAGAAGATCAAACACCCGTAACAAATAAGGGTAAAACAGCGATATAGGACGATTCTGAAGTTGAGGGAGAACATGAGATGGGAGTTTTTCGACATACACTAACTGTCATGAACCAGAACAAAAACAGTCCAGGCAAAGTAAGACAAGATGAACGTTAAAAAGTATATAAATTATATTATTTTTATAAAAATAACCGATCGTTTCGCTAGATAAGACCCTTCTTTCTTGGCTGGGATCATTTACAACCGTATTTGGGATCATTTGAAGCCGCATTTAAACTGCGTTTTGGAAGCTCAAAATCGTGGCACCATGTCAGTCCATTATATGGAGAAAAATCCTGAAATATTTCCCTCAAAAAACATAATTTATTTACAACTGAAGAAAAAAAGACATGAACATTTTGGATGACAAGGGGGTGAGTACATTATATGTGAATCTTTGTTTTGGAAGTGGACTTCTCCACTATTTTTTAGATTTTCACAAAGTTAATTTTGATCTAGTTTACAGGTATTATGATTAGATAAGGTTTTTTTTCTTTCTTTTGAGCTGGCAACTAACTTGCATGCTGAGATCTACACAGAAGAAGTCTGATTTGGGGAAGAATGTGTTACTGGACTCAGTGTGACAGATACTGGCAACCAGCACACAAAGCAGGCCTATTAAAAGTCTTCAAAGAGGTGCTGGCCATCCTGTGCTGAGGGTCTGCACCTCTCTCTCCTCAGTGCTTCTGCTGTCTGATTCCCGTGGCGTTTTTCTCTGGGGTTTAGACATCTCACAGTCCTATTTGGCATTCGTGGCAGGCAGACCCACTGTGTGAAAAGTGCAAAGAAAGAGAGAGTTTTCTTTTTTTTTTAAGGGCTGGGTGCAAAGATGTAGCTGAAGCGATGCGATTTGCAGTAGTGCCCGAGGATGCAGTTAAATCATAAATCAATTGTCTGGTATAAATCCTTTTTCATGCTTAAGCCAGGGAGATAAAGACCGGACTTTTTCAAGTGCCCTACCTCTGATATGCTGTGTGAGGTGTGATGATTCCAATTCTACTACTCAACAATTCCATTAAAGATTCTTTTAGTACTTTTGAGAGAGCAAACGCCCCACCACACTCCACTATACTTTTTAAATAAAATTTGTTATATATAAATACAAATATTTTGTACATAACATATTTCTCTTACATACATTAATTTGTTATTAATTTTTATATAAATACATAATACATATATAATACATAATTACAGTACACACACATTTATATTAGGCAAACTCAAACTTTTATTTTGTATGCAGTTAATCGCGATTAATCATTTGACAGCCCTACTATGTACTAAATAGCATCTTCTAATAACATCTTTACAAATGTGTAATTACAAATATATTTAAATATATGACATACAAGATTGCTATAAACAATAAAAAACTCACAATTTTGAATTGTCTTCTCAGAATTGCGAATTCTTTTTTTCAGCTATAGAATAAAAAAAAATATATATAAATGCAACTTTTTTTTATCTCACAAGTTTGACTGTATTTCTCAAAATTGCAAGTTTATGTCTTGTGCAATTCATTTTTATTTATTTATTATTTATTATTATTATTATTTATTTATTTATTTATTTTTTTTTGCGGTTATATCACTTCTGAATTTATGTATTTAACCATTCTGTTTTACAGTCAGTTAAGAAAAATTGTAATTGCAACTTTTTATTTTACAATGTTTACTTTTTTGTCAAAGTTGCTATTTTATGACACAAATCTCACAATTTGGATATTTTTCAGCATTTATATCTCACAATTAAAAAAGACAGAACTGTAAAATATAATTTTAGTGTCACACCCCTGTGGACTGTTTTCTTTGGTTTTCCCCATGTATGCCCTTATTTGGTCTTTCCTGTTCCATCTTCAATTATTTCGTCACTGTTTAATCGTTCTCACCTGTCTCCCTCTGATTAGTCTGTGTATTTAAGTTTGGTTGAGTTCCACGTGTGGTTGTCGGTTCTTGTATTGTCACTCTGTGTCATTCAACGTGTTTGTAGTTGTGCGTCGTGTGGATTCCCTGCTGTTCCTGCTCGTTCCTGTTCATATTGTGGATTATTTAATAAATGTGCATGTTCTTGATCTCCTCGTCCCTACTCCTCATTCCCCGCACACGACGCCGTGACATTTAGAATGGTGAGAAAAAAGTCTGAATTGTATGAAATAAAAAAAGGTTATTGCGACTTGTATTGCGACACAATTCTGAGGAAAAAAAAGAAGAAAGAACTGAAATATAAAAAGATTATTGCAACTTATCTCACAATTCTGACTTTTTAAGTTTATATCACGCAATTCTGAGAAATAAAGGCACAATTGCATGATATAAACTTGCAATTGTGAGTTATAAAGCCAGAATTCCGAGATATAAACTCTGAGAAAAAAAAGTCAGAACTGTGAGATACAAACTCGCAATTTTTTTTTATAAGTTTATATCTCGCAATTCTGACTTTATTTCTCGCAATTTTGAATTTATATCCCACAAATGTGACTTTATAACTGGAATTGTGAGATACAATTTGCAATTACCTTTTCTTAATTCCTGGTTTAACATGGTGTTCACTGTGTGTTATAAATAATCATACTCTTAAAAGCTATAACCACAAATATGGAAGTATTATAATGTATTAAATCCCCCCCCCCATTCATTAAATGTATTATGTATTTATTATAATGCCTTAAGAATACCATATAATGTATTATAAATACAGGCTTCACATAAAGTACTGTATTTTCTTGCACTAACTGTAAATAGTGTTAGATGCTTTTTATACAGCTACTATGTATATATGCTATTTGTATGCAACTTATGCAGTGGCATATATTATTTGCACCACAGTGTATTGTAGTACAATATAAAACAGTAACCAATAATAACAACATATTGTGAAGGGAAAAGCTGTGTGTTTTCACTGGAGGAAACATTATTATGGATAGGGAACTTACACACAGCATTTCACTTCACTACATGTTAATTGATGTAATAGAGTGGTGTGGATTACTTTTGGATTATTGTGATGTTTTTATCAGCTGTTTGGACTCTTATTCTGATGGCACCCATTCACTGCAGAGGATGATGCAATGCTTTTTTTTAAAATCTGTAACATTCCATTAATGACTTTTGATTAGGGATGTGTAACATTATACATTTTCATATTAGGTGATGAGCTGCCGATGAGCTGTTTGAACAGCTAGTCATCTAGACAACCTTAATGAAAATCTGATTTAGAGCCATGCCCACCACACACTAGATGTCTTTATGAAGAATTCTAATAGAAGACGCACTGCATAGAGCCGCGCAACACTAAACGAGCACGGCAGATCGACTTTCTCTAATACGTTCAAATGCTTTTGATTAGCAGTTTAATCAGTGTGAATGGTCAGCCTGGCACTCGCTGCGGCCCAGTTGGCAGAGGGATTAAACCCAGAGCTACGGTATAAAGAGAAATGTGTTCTCTCAGTTAACGGCACATTGCTCTTATTATCTGAAAACCTAAAAACATTTGTCTGCTGGGGAAGGCAAGCAGGTGATGAATGGTGATTGTGTTTAATGCCATCTGGGGTCACAGAGAGCTATCATTGCACTATTGCCAAGAACTGCATTGTCAACACAATATTACTAGAGATGGAAAGGATGGCGTGCAAGTGTTCAAATTATGCAGCCTGCTGAGGCCGTGTCCTCACTGGTCTGGGAGACTCGTGACACACAGGTATGTTGTTCCCTGCTTTACAGCTGTCATTATTCTTGTGTGAGACGTAAACAGAGGCCAGTTGCAGTCATTTAGCACAGAAGGCTAAACACATCACATTAATGTCAAACAGCCCGCAGCTAAAGCCTATTTCAGCATTTCCAGGTACTAACATCTGCAAACGCTGCCAGGTTTTTTATTTTGTTACAGATTACTTACTAGTTTTGGTTACTTAACTGCTGAAAAAGCAGCTGGTCTTGGCTGGTTTAAACTGGAAGTAGCTGGTCTCCCATCTTGGCTAGGCTGGTCAAGCTGGTTTTAGCTGGTTGTTCCAACTGGTATCCCAGCCTGACCAGCTAAGGAAGTGGTCAAAACCACTCTAAAACCAGCCTGCTGACCAGCTAAAACCAGCCAACCAGCTTAGGCTTTTTTAGCTGCTTTTTCAGCAGAGCTGTGTTTGTTCCATGTGCAACTAAAGCTTGGTACACACTACAATATAATTGGGCTGATTTTGGCCAATTTCCCCCCTTCCGACAGTCCTAGGTAATGTCCAGTTATGTTGGTGGTTCTAAAGATTATCTAATCAGATTTTCATGTGGTGTGAGGTGTGTTAAGAGTGACTGAATCAGCTCGGAAGAACGACGGAGGCGCTGATCGCGAATATCCAATCAGAAAGCGAGCTGACAGAAGACGGAAACATAACAAACACATTTATGGTGCCGCACAAAAGAATTTGCAAAGCAGAGATGGAGGATTCCACAACTTCACCCAAAGGCTTTTTGTTTTCTCGTGAACTTTCTGTCAAAATCATTCACAAAATCACAACACTATTATCTTAATTTCTTTAAAGAAATTTTTTTTGCAGGAGAACTTATGAATATGAATAGGTGAATATGAAATTTTACATGTAAAAAATTTATCATGTAGATGTGACTGCTTTATTGATGGGAAGTTTGGATCATTTTACCAACTCGGATCTTTGAGTCTCATGCAGCAAAATGAACAAATCTTTTTTTCGAGTCATTTTGTTCATTTTTGCAAAATATAATTAAAATTTTATGTGTTACTCCCCTAACACATCTACTGCTTACACAAATGTTGATCACACTACAAACAAGACAAAACTATAATTCTATAAGAAACAGAAAAGATTAATTCATCGTTTACATGGGTCTTTAGTTTATGATTAGCTCATCTCACCTCATCTGATAAGTTTTTGGGTTTGAGTCGTTCGTTCATCACGTGACAGCCCCATAAGATGAACGAACGACTGAAAATACCTGAAGAGTCAAAACAGGTGAACGTACCTGACCAGCAGAAGCTTAACTGTACGTTAAGCCATACGTCCACAGAGCTGCCTATGGCAAAGGGCGGACCAACGGCTAGTTTGCTATGGCCCCCCCAAAAGGGGTCTTCCTGCCTCTTAGCAGACCCTCAGCAGGTGGATTGTTGATGCCATTTCTCTTGCTTACGAGTCCTCTGATCTCCCCTCGCCTCTGGGGGTCAAGGCTCATTCCACTCAAGGTATGGCGGCCTCCAAGGCCCTTCTGGCAGGATTTTCTCTGTCAAATCTTTACACCTTATATAAGCCGTACCAGTGTTTACACTCGTTTTTGTCTGTCTTTCTCTAATCTGGCTATGGAACTTTTCTGCTTTTTTGGTCTTTTAACTGGTGTCTCCACTGATCACTGATCACAAGTCTGATAATAATTGTGTTCCACTAATAAATAAACATCATCCTACTGTCGTATCAGAGGTGGCTGCAAGTGAGCATGAGGTTTTCTCCGACATTCACTGAAACACCGCGGCTCACATAATTTCATCATGCTGAAATACATGGAACAGTTTTACAGAAATTAGTACAGTCTTCATCTCACATAAATGTGCATCATTCTGTTGTCTCATTTCACAAAAACACAAACTTTAAAATAAGCATCAAATTACTGAATGCACCTTTAAAAACACTGAGTCAGCCTTATATTGGCTGTGAACCCAAACTTTCTCAAATAGCAATTTTAAATCATACATTTTAAAGCACAAGTGTTTACTTGGGCT
Source organism: Labeo catla (assembly GCA_012976165.1). Taxonomy (NCBI): domain Eukaryota; kingdom Metazoa; phylum Chordata; class Actinopteri; order Cypriniformes; family Cyprinidae; genus Labeo; species Labeo catla. Next base: position 1,186,809 of record VONZ01000038.1, read on the forward strand.
TTTCCTCAGGCAGTTTTCCTCTCTTCTCTCTATAGTTAGTTTTGCATTATTTATTTTTATACATAATGCTTTTGAACCATTTTTCATCTGTTATACTCTTGTATCATTTTTACTTCCCGTATCTGCTGCTGTATGTGTTCGCGTGGATGTAAGTCTTCTGTAAAGCACTATGTAAACGCAGTTTGGAAAGGTGCTATATCAACATCTTACTTACTCATGGGTGGTTTATAAAAACAAGCATAAATCATAAGTAATGCTCTTAGAAAGAAAGTCCAAGCTATTGTAAGAACAGAATACACAGTGTTTCTAATGTATAGCCATGGGAATAAACACTGAATGTCAGGGGTGTCAGACCTATATAACATGCAATACAACAAATTAAAGTGTTTATCTTTCCTACTATAGCTTTAAATAATGAATTATAACATAACATGAATGTTATGAGCACGTATCTTTTTGCAAACTAATGCTTCATGCTTCTGTTATAGCTTCCCCCAATACAAGACTGGAGAACATTATTTATATATTTTTAAACATTTTCTGTGGTAATCTTCAGCATGCCACAGATTCTGTGCATGCTTCATTTTTCCATTAATAAAATCAGTGATCTAAAAGGCTTAAGAAAATAAAAGCACAGCTCAAGGTTGTGCTCTGCTTTAGCACGAGTGGGTGGGAAGTATATGATAGATGCCAAGCAAGCTCAGCATGTTAGAATAGGGTTTTATTCAGTCACAACCCACATGTCCATATAGCACCCCGCAATAGTCGCTGCTTTTGCTTCTTCCCTTAAGTTTCTCATCCTCGCTCAATCAAAATTCCTCTCTGGTTATTGTCCGCCTCTCTTACTTCCTTCTGCTCGCCGTCTTCGTTCTGTCCTTCATGTCGGTCTCCAATGTCTCATTATATATCTTTTCTCTCCCACATGTCTTTAGATTCACTCCTCTAAAACATAACACCCCACTGTCCCCCTCAAGAGGCTCTTCAGAAGCTGTTCAATCTCCCAGACATTGACAGCAAACTCTCCCTCAGCTCTTTTCTCTGGGCAGCCCTTAACCAATCCACTGACTTCTTTTCAATCTGGCTGTGCTTTCTTGGCCCTCTCTGTGTAACACAGGAGAAAAAAACTTAAATCCACACCACACAAACAACCAGTATGTCAGTGTTGCCTGTTTATTTTGGTGCGCATGTTAACAGCATTCACACTGCCCATGTAAACAGCACTGAACTGTTTAGCAAGAGCTTACAGGTGCAAATAGACTTTGAACACATTTCACATTTCTGAACTATGCATAAAATGCAGAGAAATTGCACTATTTTGAACACAATCTTTGATAGCACTTTATTTTACAGTCCTGTTCTTCATGTGCACACTATGTATTTGTTATACTAATTACAATAACTTGGTAATAACTAGGTTCTAACCCTAAACCTAACCTTAACTTTTGTACAGTAGTTACCTTTTATTATCAGTATTATCTCAGGTAAGTACACTGTAAGTACACATACTGATACTTATGAAGGAAGATGATAGACAGATCATAGCCATGCAATTTGTCTGTATGTTGGCACAGCTGTGATTAAGCCTCAGAGCCAGAGTGCCGTAGGTAATCGCAGCGTGCCAATATATAGCCATATAGCACGGCTACGAGTGTAATATTGTGTTTGTACAACAGTTTGACAGCACAAGTGTGTAAATACATAAGACACAACAACAAAGTTTTTTTGTGCAAACTACCTCCTTTCACCACAGATTAAAATCTGTTTAACAGCTGAGCCCAAGCCTCCATTACTAATTCGAAAACGTCACTTTAGAACTAGTAACGAAGAAACATTGAGTTGCTTTGTTAAAAGTTTGTTGTATAACTGTATTAAAAGTTCATTGTATTATGCAGAGGATTATGAGAGAAAGATGGACTGAGCAAGTGTGGTTACCTGCATCTAATACAGCATTCATTCTTCATCTCAGTCTCATATTCACAATAAAGCATTAGCTTGAATATCCACTAAAGGAATATCTTTGTCATACTATTCTTTCATCTGTTAAGGGTGATTTCCGATGACAGCGCTGCTCAGTGCATTTGTTGGCTGTGTCTTACAAGGTGTTGTTGAAAGTAAAAATAACTTCCTTGTTTACAACCCTGTTTCAGTCTCTTTCAATATAAAAGTCTTTACTGCTGACTCACTGGAATAATGTAACTTAAACACCGTTTCCCATTACTAAATACTATTATTAACCCTCTGGGGTCTGAGGGTGTTTTGGGGCCCTGGAGAAGTTTTGACATGCCCTGACATTTGTGCTTTTTTTCAGTATCTTAAAAACATATTAATGGCTAAAGTCTGATTACATTGTAATCAGCACAAACTGGGCTACAATAATATGCAACATAAAAAGTAGACATTTCAAGCTTTCTACAGCTATATCTCTCATGTCTGTTCAATTCAATTCAATTCAAATTTATTTGTATAGCGCTTTTCACGATACATATCGTTGCAAAGCAGCTTTACACCAAATTGACATTTTTACAATACATGTAGTAGTAGCTTGATGTACATATGGCAGAGATGTGTGGTAAAGATCAAGTAATGATGTAATCAAACAGACAAAGAACACTATAAATTAGTAGCAGAATTCGGTAGTGCTGTATGTTTTCAGGGTTGGTATCATCTGAAGTCCTCTGAGGGGTTGGCATCATCTTTTCTTAAGTGTTCTGGATCAAGACTGGAGCTTGTGAATTCCTAGTTACCATGGGATGTCAATCCCATGGCAGGAACAGAGAACAAATAGGAACATAATTAGCGTAGCTGCTGTTCAAACTAAGAAAAGAAAGATTTGTTAACCAGAGCTTAAAGATTGATAATGAACATTTGATCAGATATAGCTGCAGAAAAAGTTTGAGAGATGCATTATTTGAATGCTTGGCTAAAAAGATGTGTCTTTAATCTAGATTTAAACAGAGAGAGTGTGTCCGAACCCCGAACGTTATCAGGAAGGCTGTTCCAGAGTTTGGGTGCCAAATGTGAAAAAGCTCTACCTCCTTTAGTGGACTTTGCTATCCTAGGTACTACCAACAGTCCAGAGTTTTGTGACCTTAGGGAGCGTGATGGATTGTAGCGTGGTAGAAGACTAGTTAGGTACGCAGGAGCTAAACCGTTAAGTGCCTTATAGGTAAGAAGTGCTATTTTGTAGCTGATGCGGAACCTAATAGGTAGCCAGTGCAGAGACTTTAAAATTGGGGTAATATGATCATATTTTCTTGACCTGGTAAGGACTCTAGCAGCTGCATTTTGGACTATCTGTAGCTTGTTTATTGAAGATGCAGGACAACCACCTAATAGTGCATTACAATAGTCCAGTCTAGAGCTCATGAATGCATGAACTAGCTTTTCTGCATCAGAAACAGGTAACATGTTTCGCAGCTTGGCAATGTTTCTAAGATGGAAGAATGCTGTTTTTGTAACATGAGAAATATGATTTTCAAAAGACAAGTTGCTGTCTAATATAACACCCAGGCTTTTGACTGTAGTGGAAGTAACAGTACATCCGTCTAGTTGTAAATTGTAAGTCAAAAGATTCTGTGTATTGTTTTTAGGTCCAATAAGTAATATCTCTGTCTTATCTGAATTTAATAGCAGAAAATTGTTGGTCATCCAATCTTTTACATTTTTAACGCACTCTGTTAACTTTGATAATTCAGGAGTTTCATCTGGTCTTGTTGAGATATATAGTTGAGTATCATCAGCATAACAATGGAAACTAATCCCGTGTTTTCTAATAATATTACCAAGGGGCAGCATGTATATTGAAAATAGTAGAGGACCTAGAACAGATCCTTGTGGCACTCCATACTTTACTGGTGATAACTGAGATGACTCCCCATTCAAATAAACAAAGTGGTAGCGATCAGACAGGTAGGATCTAAACCATTTTAAAGCCTGCCCTTGGATACCTGCATAATTTTGTAGTCGATCTATTAGTATGTCATGATCTATAGTGTCGAACGCAGCACTAAGATCAAGTAAAACTAGCAGTGAGATGCAGCCTTGGTCTGACGCAAGAAGCAAGTCATTAGTGATTTTAACAAGTGCAGTTTCTGTGCTGTGATGGGGCCTGAAGCCTGACTGAAATTCTTCATAGATATCATTTTTTTGCAAGAATGAGCACAGTTGAACAGATATAACTTTCTCTAAAATTTTAGACATAAATGGAAGATTAGAAATGGGTCTGTAATTTGCCAGTTCACTAGGGTCTAGTTGTGGTTTCTTAATAAGAGGCTTAATAACCGCCAGCTTGAATGGTTTAGGGACGTGACCTAAAGATAACGATGAGTTGATAATATTGAGAAGCGGTTCTTCTGCCACAGGTAACAATTCTTTTAGTAATTTAGTGGGTACGGGATCTAATAGGCATGTTGTTGGTTTAGACACAGTGATGAGTTTATTTAACTCTTCCTGTCCTATAGCGGTAAAGTACTGCAGTTTTTCTTGGGGTGCGGCGAAAGAAGTTGACATATTAGATGCAGTATAATCTACATTGGTTATTGTATTTCTGATGTTATCTATTTTATCAGTGAAGAAATTCATAAAGTCATTACTATTAAACTGTAAAGGAATATTTAGATCAGGTGGTGTCTGGTTATTTGTTAATCTAGCCACTGTGCTAAATAAAAACCTAGGATTGTTTTGGTTATTTTCTATGAGTTCGCGGAAATGCTCAGCCCTAGCAGCTTTTAAAGCCTGTCTATATCTGGACATACAGTTTTTCCATGCAATTCTAAAAACTTCCAAGTTAGTTTTTCTCCATTTGCGCTCAAGATTGCGAGTTTCTTTTTTGAGGGAATGGGTATTACTGTTGTACCATGGTGCAATACGTTTTTCTCTAACTTTTTTCAATTTGATGGGGGCAACAGCTTCTAACGTATCGGAGAAGATGGTGCCCATATTGCTAGTCATTTTGTCTAGATCCTGTGTATTAAGGGGTACACAGAGCAGTTGAGATAAATCAGGCAGGTTATTTGTAAATCTATCTTTGGTGGCTGGAACAATAGTTCTGCCAAGACGATAACGCGGAGCCATACAGTTAATATCAGTGATACGCAGCATGCACGATACAAGGAAATGGTCAGAAACATCATCACTTTGAGGTACGATATCTATATCAGTAAGATCAATTCCATGCGATATAATTAAATCTAGCGTATGATTAAAACGATGAGTGGGCCCAGTGACATTTTGCTTGACTCCAAAAGAGTTTATTAGGTCAGTAAACGCAAGTCCTAACGCATCATTTGTATTATCAACGTGAATGTTAAAATCGCCAACAATTAGCACTTTATCAAAATTAACCAATAGTTCTGAAAGGAATTCTGCAAATTCTTTTAGGAAATCTGTATATGGTCCTGGCGGTCTATACACAGTAGCTAAAACAAGAGATAGGAGAGATTTCTTTTGCATATCTGGCAGAGTAACATTAAGCAAAAGTATTTCAAATGAAGTAAACCTGTATCCTGTTTTCTGAGTAACACTGAAAATATCACTATATATTGTTGCAACACCACCACCACGACCACTCTGACGGGGCTCATGCTTATAGTAGTAGTTTGGTGGAGTAGACCCATTTAGACCAATATAATCATTAGGTTTTAGCCAGGTTTCAGTTAAGCAGAGTACATCAAAACTATTATCTGTGATCATTTCATTCACAATAACTGCTTTGGGTGCAAGTGATCTAATGTTTAGGAGCCCAAGCTTTAAAAATGGTTTCTGTTCGTGTATTTTGCTTTTTTCTGGTTTAATTACGATCAGATTTTTTCTAGATCCTGCATTAAATTTATGTTTTGATCTCACTATTCGAGGAACAGACACAGTCTTTATAGATTGCACAGTGCAACTACTATCATTTAAGCGTTCAGAACAAAAGCCATCATAGCAATCATTTGAGAATGTACTTACTAGTCAAATGGAGCGTAGTGTCCTGGAGATGTTGTCCGACAGCAGCTCCGCTCCGACTCTGCTGGGGTGCAGGCCATCCGCACGGAAAAGCCTAGGACGTTCCCAGAAAAGATTCCAATTATTAACAAAGAGCAGTTTCTGTTCTTTACACCATGTCAATAACCATTCATTTAGAGCAAGGAGTCTACTGAACCTTTCGTGCCCACGTCGATACGTGGGAAGCGGTCCTGACACGATGATCCTCGTCGCGGGCGACGTGCTGCGAACCGTCTCGATCAGGCTGCTGAAGTCCCTCTTCAGAACCTCCGTCTGCCGCAGCCTGGTGTCGTTCACCCCCGCGTGCAGGACGATCGCGCCGACGCTCTCGCCGTCCTTCAGGATTGCGGGTATCTGCGCAGAAACATCGAGAACGCGAGCACCAGGAAAACAGTGGGTGTGGACTTTACCTTTAGCTAAAGTAGCACCTACGTACCGGACAATGGAGTCTCCAACGATCACAGCGTCGCGTTCCGTCTCGCGGAGGGGAGCGAAGCGGTTCCGGGTGGAGATCTCGAAGACCGGAGGCGGCGGAGGGGGCGAGGTCCTCGGCCGGGGCCTGGCTCGCGTCTTCCGCTGCTGCTGCACCCAGGGTCCGTGGTGTCCCGGCGCCGGAGTGAAGGACATCTGGGAAGATCGCGTCCAGGGTGCACGGGAGCTGTGCAGAGAAGCACACGGAGTAGAGGTGGTCAGAGTGTTAGTATCGCGCTGTATACTCACCCGGGAGGATTCCAGAGCGGCCCTCCGCTCTCTCAGCTCCGTCTGCCGCACCAACAGCTCCTGGATCTGCTTCTCCACGGCCTCCAGCTCGAGCTGCAACGAGTGCAGCTCGAACGTGTCCTCACCTGCACTCAAAGGTGGACACAAATTCGCCATTAAAGCAAGTAACAGTGAGTAAACAATGGAAATGTGTGTAAGCAGTGTGTAAACAATGCAATCAGGATTAGCGGCACCCACGCTGGTGCTGCTAACGGGCTATAAGCTAGCGACTCGGGAAATCTAGACAGTCTAGTGATAGACTAGTGATAACAAAGCAATCCGGATGTTTTAGTTGTAGAATACAATAGGGGGTATATTCACACGTTATAAGAAACGAGAATGATGGTGTATAAAATTGATTTTGAATTGAAAAACAGACAATAACAAATTAACTCGACGGAGCTCAAACTCTAAGCGTGCAACCGCAACAAACGGGAAGTGACGTCACACACGACACACGTCACACGTGTGGACTGTCTGTGTCATGTATTCGCTGACTTTCAGTTCATTTTAGGGACGCATTTCAACTGGATATTCACGGAGACTTAAAAGACTGAAAAGCACCCTGTATATTTTCTTTATTTTAAAAAAACACAAAAGTTTGTTGATGTGGTGAGTGTACACAAATAAAAGTAAACCCTTTACAGATTCAGGTGATGTATTACTTTTATGTGTCCAATCAAAATTGAGGGAGCAATTTAAATTATTTTCTCTATCATCTGGAAAATATGCTAGTGTTCCCGCCGGTGCCTTAGCCAAACCCAGGACGTTAAATACTACTATTATTTATATAAAATAGTATTTATTGAATAATACTAAATAAATAACAACAGCCATAAAAAAAGTTGCTAGCCAATTCAGTCAGAAGTACAAAGGCAGTGCTCTGATATACAGCATTAAATTTGCATAAAATATAATGTGATGAGATTTATTTGCTCTGTAACAAATGATAGATTATGTATGACAACAAAGGCTGCCTTTTAGATTTACCCAAAATGAATTATATCTCATGTTTAACCACTATAGAGACATCAGAGCCAGCGGCAAATTCCAGAATATCTGGCCGAAGTGAAGCTGCTCTCTGCGGGTTCACGAGCACTGAACGGCTGCTGACACCCTGGAGCTCACATCTCCATAAACATCAAAGCAAATTTTCAAATAGACGTTATATTTATTAACAAAACACACATATTTGAAGAATAAAACAACACCTAAAAAACACCTCTTAAAACTATATTCAGTGACACAAACAACATTATTATTTATAAAATTATATTTGGACGTCCGGCATGACACTTGCTGTGATAAATACCACAAGCGGAATGATAAAAACAGTGAACTCCTCTCAGCCAATCAGATTCGAGGATTAGAAATAACTGTTTTATAAACAACAGTGACAGTTAATACATTTATATTGTTACAAAATAATTCACCAATATTCACCAATGAATCGTGAAAAAAAAAACAATTACCTGTATACCTGTTTTCAACATAATAATAATAATAATAATCATATCTACTGAGCAGCAAATCAGCATATTAGATATTTAGATTTTCTTCAAGACACATGACATTTAACAATACATTACAATTAGGGCTGGTAAGCGATTAATTAATCGAATTAATCGCAAACTAATCGAATTTGGCTGAGAAATTACTCCCAAAAGATCATTTAAAGTCATTGTTGTGTAAAGCATCAAACAGACATTACAAACATTTGCCTCAGCAAGAAATATTAAGTTTGATAAAATTTATCACATATACTCTTTTGGACCATGAGGGTGAATAAATGATGACACAATTGTCATTTTTGGCTGGGTGAACTATAAATTCAATCATTTATTTTATACATTTTATTATTATTACTATGGAAATATGAAATTATTCTTTAATGAAATAATACTCTAAATAATAAACTAAAACTGCCAGTAGGTGGTGGTAAATGTCTTAATGATTATGTCAGAGTCATTTATTCATTCATTTGATTGGTTCAAATAGCTAATTTATTAAAGATTGAAGGAAATGGTTCTTTATGAATGGTCGACTTGAAGCGGATCATCACCATCAGAGCGACTGGTGTGTGACATCAAAGTACCGCAAGAGCTATAGAGAGCAGACGGCTCCTTATACGTTTCAATCTTCTCTTGTGGTACTTTGATATCATACACCATACATCTGTCTGTGCAGCGCCACTTCAAATCCAAAGCACGTATGACCAGTAGTTCAACACTTCGGCTTTGTCTTTTTATTTTCGATGGCAAAATTGAGCGAAACAGACAACAGTGTGTCTAAAATAACACAATATTGAACTGTTGTATAAGATCAGTATCACATTTGCACTTGTGTGATATTGCACTAAGCCTATTGCTCGTGTGATATTGCTTAACTACACTGCCCTCCAGAAGTTTGGAAACACCCCTGGCAAAGTGTGGTTTTGGACGATATCAGCATAAAACCTTATCATTTCTTGGTGCAAATACATTAAAGACCAGCAATAATAATTTTCATTTTGATTACATAATAATGGTAATATATACATGTCAAAGTCAGACATGCCCCTTTGCCAGCTGTGATGCCTGGTTACTGGTTTAAACTTGGCCCAGGTTTTTAAAATATTTTTGGGTCAGCACACCTTAATAGCTTCAACAACTGATTGCCAATTAAGTTTAGAATACAATGAATTTAGGCTCAGATTATGCAGAGCTGTAATAGCTGCTAATGGTGCATATTTTGATGAATCAAAAATTTACGTATAAACTGTTTATCTAATAAAATATGTTTTCGTAGTTTGTGTTGTCCCTTATCAGTTTCCAAACGTTTGGAGGGCAGTGTATATGACGTAAATATGAGACAAAAACTCAAATGGGCATTTTTGCCCCATATCTTGAATTTTTCATAATGGTACTGTTTTTACTGTATTTTTGATCAAATAATTGCAGCCTATGTATGCATGAGAGACTTCTTTCAGAAACATAAAAAGGCCTTACTGACCCCAAAACAAAAAATATATATATACTGGAAGTGTACTCTTCATATGTTTATGCAGTGTGAAATAACCTTGCACTCATTGGCATTAAACATTTACACAATCAGTCTAGATGACTGACAGTAACCTGGTGACCAACAATGCTATTTTTCAAAACCTTGTTGTTTTTCTTTCCAAATTGCTATTGAGTGTTTTCACAGCTAAACACCAGAGGGCTGTTGCTAGGATTTTGAATATGTTTTTGTTGGCAAGCATCCGCTTGGAGCTGAACTATAATGACATTTTTGAGTTAGGGATGCTAGCCAGCCTGCACTGGACCGTGAGAGTGTAAGAGGTGTTGTGCGTGTTTTGACAAAAGGCTTTAGTAGTGTGTAAAAAAAAAATCAAAGACTTCCTACCTTCCACATCTTTCCATATAACGCCCAATGATTCCCGACAGCAGGCGCACCTTGTGTATAAATCATGACTTTCTGGCAAAACAATACGAATGCCTGTACGGCCAAGAAAAAAAAAAGATTCAGATCCACCTATATTCAGTTATGCAGCTGGATGTGTTCAGATGGGTTAGGGCTGTTATGGGTCAAAGATTGTTTACTTGAATTTGGTATAAACTATACAGGAAAGTTTCCTAGTAAATGAAAAGACATGCTTTATCTGCTAGGACAGCTTTTTAGCTTGCTTGTTGAGCACATCACTTCCCAAAGCAAGATTTAAATAGGCCAAATCTTATCTTTTGAATTAAATAACTGATGTACTATGATAACATACTCCATAATCCACAGAGAGCAGCACTTACTGAAAACTAAGATACAAAAACTCATTCCACACTTCTGCAACTTTCTGACGTCAAATAACACATTAAAATATAACTGCCTTGTCATAGTGAGATAAAAATAGGTATGATGTTAAAAAAGGGCCCTGATCATTATCCTTAAAACAAGTCTTAAAATGTCTACAGTTCCTGCATTTCATAAGTTATGATGTAAGCTGCCAAAAGTTTCTACAAACCACATCTATCATTTAAAAAAAAAATATGTAATCAAAGCATGGCATGCTGTTAACGTACTCGAGTGACCAAAATGACATTTGTTTATACAAACCTAGTAAAACATGTTTAATATATTGTGAAAGTTTGTCTTTAGACAGAATTAAATCCAGAATAAAATATGTTTGAGACATTGTGAAATAGTTTGTCTGGTAACACTTTAGGTTAGGGAACACATATTCACTATTGACTAAAGAGTTTTCCCCCAGTAAACCCATAATTTGCTGCTTATTAATAGTTAGTAAGGTAGTTGTTAAGTTTAGGTATGGGGTGGATTAAATGATCTAAAATATGGTCATGCAGAATAAGGAATATGTGCTTCTTAAGTACTAATTAATAGCCAATATACTAGTAATATGCATGCTAATAAGCACCCAGTTAATAGTGAGAATTGGTCTTTAAAATAAAGTGTTACCGTTTGTCTTTAGATTCAAACCCCCAATAAAATATGTTTTTAGTATCAGAAGAAAACCAGAGCAAACTGTGATATTTGTGGGACAAATATCACAGTTTGTTAGTGTCACACCCATTGACTGTTTTGTTTTGTTTTGTTTTCATTTCTGTTCTGTGACCTAGTTTTCCCTCTTGTCTGATTATGTCATTTGGTTCAGGTGTGTGTCATTAATTATCATGATTTGCCCTCCTATTTAAGTTGTAGTCAGTTAACTGTTTCTTTGTCTGGTCTACTTCATCACTTGTGGATTTACCCACTTGTGGATAAAGTAAAGACTATTTGACTTCTTCTTCTTCTTCCTCATGCATTTATTTCACTGTAGCGTGACAGATAGATAATGTAGTAATGTAATTGTGCATTTGATTGAAGAATGAAACAAAGGATATGAAAATACCAAAATAAAACCACATTATAGTTACACAAAGCCACCATGATTTTTTGGCACTGTTAAAAAAAAAAAAAAAGATTAAAAAGGTTTTACAGATTTAACTTTAAAAAGTACCTACTAATATATGTTCGTAATTATAATTAACAAACATAATTATTTTAGTTTAAATAAATAAATAAATAAATAAATTACTTTTTCTATTAAATTACGATTTACTTTTCAATTCAAATGCACATTTCTTTTAGAAATGGATGTATCCAGTCTTAATTTCTATAAAAATCTGCCACACACACATACAAACACCTAAACACATGCACAAACACACTCATTATCACGGTCAGTGAAGGCAAACTCATCCTCATTGTCATCACATGGAAGAGACAACTCGGCACTCTTCCTATTGCCTTTTCCGTAAAACGTTGTATTCATTTTTTGCATAGACATATCATTTCCTTATTTATACATAAATACACATATATTACAATAAACACTTCAAATAGATAAATAATTACATTCAATTTATTGATGTTACTATCTATAAAAAAATCCCAATGGGGAAATACATTACTTCAATTCCATTGTACAGCATTGCCATATGGCAACATACCTATTTTTCCATAGTGGTACAGTGTTGCCATATGGCAACATTGATATTTTCTCATTTTACAGAAGAACTATGTTAGATAACATTGATTTCTGAATAAAAGTATGTAATTTACTAACCAAAGATTATGCAAAAAAATCTCCCTTGAGAAGAGACATTCAGAAATTAGGTTTACAGAGCAATTTCTGGAGCACTTTAACAGGTGTCCTCCATGTTGGGGTGACAATGGAAAAAAAGTGTTTGGAGGAACATTCAAATGTCATGTGGCTTAAAAACAGCATATCATTAACTACCTTAAGGCCGGCACTTTTAATGAACATATTGCATTATGTTGTATGTTTTTCAGAATAACAAGGAAATAAGTAGTAAGTAATTGTTGCCATATGGCAACACCGTACCACAGAGGGATAAATAAATATTAGGGGTCACGCAGGGAATTTGGGTAATGTCAATTGTTTTTTTTGGTTTTGTTTTTTTTTTTCACTGTAAAATTTACAATAAATGTTGTCACTGTTAAACTTAACAGTATTTTACTGGAAAAATGGCATTAAACGTAAGGTTAGATATATTACACTTTTTCACTGTATAGTTCATAGAAACTTACTGGTGCCCCCAAGTTTGAATTTCCAAAATGTAGTTTGAATGCAGCTTCAAAGGGCTCTAAACGATCCAATCAAGGAAGAAGGGTCTTATCTAGCAAAACGATCTGTTATTTTCTAAAAGAAAAAAAAAAAAAAATGTACAATTTATATACTTTTCAACCTCAAATGCTCATCTTGTGTAGCTGTGTGTGAGCTCTGTGCATTTTGGAAATTCAAAATTGGGGGCACCATAAAAGTCCACTATATGGATAGAAATCCTGAAACATTTTCCTCAGAAAACTTACGGCTGAAGAAAGAAAGACTTCTCCTTTTAAAATCACAATAATTTTTTTACAGTGTAAGATACACTTTTATGTAGTGACAAATATA